>JAQPPZ010002499.1:11200000-12400000 GCA_028583015.1 Wollemia nobilis
GAGCCTGATGGAATCCGGCACACTAATGTCGGTATGGCCGCACCCAAATGCATCTCGGGGTAGGTGTCGGCCATATCTGTCCTCGCAGCATGCTCTTCCCTGATTCTGGTACGACTTTTGACAGATTTGGTAGCTGGAAGGGGATGGCCTGTTAATGCGGTGGGTGCGGCGTAATCCGGTCTTGAATGTCCGCCACTGTTGCCTTCAATGGTCACCCACCCCACTGCTTGAGTATGGCCTTGGCTGTACCTTAACGGGCCAGGTCCTTGAAAACCCTAACTTTTCCGCCTCGAGAGCCGCTTTGCTTAGCTGGATGGATTCGGGCGATTAACGACCTTGAAGACTCAAAAATGGAAGACTGCTGCCTTGGAGCCGCCCTGCTGTCACAAAACCCTGAAATCTTCTAACTTCCGGAAATCCTCCTTGGAGCGCTCATTTTGTCATTTTTCTCCTTCTTGAAGGCGCCAACAATTTCGGCCCTTGAGCGCTCGTGAAATGTCTTTTAACCCTGACGCGCTCCCAATTTGCAATTTTGCCCTAGAGCGCACATGCCTTTTAGCGCTCTAGGGAGATTTTTTCACTTAGGCAAAAAGGACAAATTAATCACTTTTTTCTTATACTCCCTAAAGCGCACGTGAGATGGGAGGCTTTTGGCACTTAGTCAAAAAAAGACAAAAAAAAAAAGTCACCTTTTTTCATATTTTCGCGCTTCCCTAGCGCGCACATGAGTGGGAAATTTTCCCTAAAGCGCACATGCTTTTTAGCGCTCTAGCGCTCTAGGGAGATTTTTTCACTTAGGCAAAAAGGACAAATTAATCACTTTTTCTTTTACTCCCTAAAGCGCACATGAGTGGAAAATTTTCCTCAAGCGCACATACTTAGAGTGCGCTAGGGAGGATTTTGCATACTTAGGGTTTGTCAGCCTCTAATGCGCCCTGAACTGGCCGATTTGCTCCATAGCGCTCCCGGGCTGCAACGACCTAGGGTGGGTCTCATACTTAGAAATTTTTTCAAAATTTTAAATTTTGCCCGGTCGCTCTGGAACTTCCGGGGAGGTGTCCTTGGCCCTAAAAACTGGATCTTAGGCACCGAAACTGGCAAATTGACAGGGGAAGGGGGTCTGCTCGGACTTTTTCAAAATTTTCAAATTTCTTAGCCCCGAACAAAATGTGGCAACATTCCTGGCGGCTTGCGGGGTATTGAGCTCGCCTCAATGCAAAGATCCCAGGCCTTTATCCATTGGGCAACGAAGTCAAGGCCTTTATCCATTGGGCATCGAAATCATCCTCGCTGTTCTCCTATGATCGTTTGCTGCGACTAAGGGCTCTACCTCCAACCTCTCCTTGGCGTCTAAAAGAAACACGAACTAAACGGAAAACAACAACTGAAAATTTACATGCTAGCCGGCCTATTTACATTATTTACACAAAAATTTTGCGGCATGAGTGGCATGCCGCCACCGCAAAGTTGGCTTCGGGTGTCTATCCGGTGAATCGGCAGTGCTCAGACCAGATCTGATTGTACTTCAGTCGATCTTCGAAGTCCGGCTGACCTCCCAAAGTTTGCTAGGTTGCGAACAGGCTGCAACGTGACAGGTTATCATTCATGCCAGCACCCATGCAGTTGGTGAATAGTGTGGCGAAAAGACTTGCCACATGAGAACCCTCTTCGGGTACCGGTTGCAGTGATGGTTGGAGCCAATACCACCACTTTAATGAGTCTACTGGTTGCGGACTCCTGAGGAAGGGTTCCTCCAACTCCTCCTTGATGCGATAGCAAGGTTTTTCCGATGTCAGTTCTTTTGTCGGGAAATCCTCAGGATCAACCTCCTGATGAGGCATGCTTGTTGGGTTTTGGCAGAATGCTTGCGTGCTATGCCCTGGGACACAAAAAGGGTGCAAAAGTGTGCCCTCTTTGCTCTCAGGTTCTGCCACTAGGTCCTGTTCCTCTTCCTGGCCCATCTTCTGATGGAAACTGGTAGCAACCATATTATCCATTGCCTGGGTCGTGCTTGCATATCCCCATTGTAGGTCTTGGATGAAATCTGCTTCTTGAGCTCCACACGACTGCATTCGAGGTCTCTGCTCAGTATGAGCGATTTGCCATGGATACTGCGCGGGATAGACAGGAGCTGGAGCAGCAACTACCGGAGAGAGTGATGGAGTTTCTCCCCACTGCCACTTTCCTGAAAGGAGCAAAAGATGCTCCGCACGTATTGCTTCCTCAAATATTTGAGGGAATCTCCGTTCTCTTGATTGCAGTAGGAGGAGGCTTATGTCCGGGTGGAAAGCCCGAACGTAGAAGAGGTGGGCCTGGGCGGGTGTTGGTTGGATCTCCCCTGGAATCCTCTTCCAACTCCTCCAGAATCGGACATTGAAGTCTGTGATGTCCTCCAGAGGTGCTCTTGTGATGGTGGAGAGGTGCATCAAGAGCTGGAAGGGATCCTAAGAGCCGTCAAATGTGTTGATGTGCGCTCTCGCTAAGTCGCCCCATGAGCAGATGCTCTTAGGCCCGAGCAATCTGTATCACTGCAGCGCCCTTCCTTCCAGAGACGAGACCGGAAGTCTGATCATGACATCTACGTGAGTTATGCCATGGAAGCTCGCTAGAACAAAAACATCTTCAAGGTGCTCTCGGGCCATTCCTTTAGTGCCATTGTATTTTGTCAGGGTCTTCCGGGCACTTTTGGGAATCTTGTGCCAACTTTGGAGATCGAGAGGGCCATGATCATCCCAGTTGGGATAGTCTGCCATTATAGTAGTGGTTTGCAGAGATCACGGTTCTTGCCACTAAGTTAGAGTCGCCGAGTGAACATTCTTTTCTCTGCTTGTGAGGTCAAGGCTGCTCACCAAACCTTGATTCCTCCGGGGTGTCTTCTTTTAGCTTCAAACGACGCCTACGATCGAGAAATCTAGACCTTCAGCTCAGTCAGAGTCGCCAGGTGATTTTGCCAGATGAAGGCAAGCTAGAGATTCACCAAACTCGGGCTTTAAAATATGGAGACTGTTTGTCCCACTGGGCGTGTCGGAAACTGTTGGCCACGAATCCGCCTCCTGGGAAGAACTTGGTGTATCAATGCGCCCTAGACCCGCGGACCAACATTGAAAGGTCGGGAGGAAGGGATGCCCCCCATGCCAATCTCCGGAGAAGGCCGACTTCCTATGTGAACTTTCGGTTTTAAGATAAGGGTGCAGGAAAGAAATAAAAGGGATAAGGGTTAGAAGTGGTGCGTTATCAACTTTGGGTAAGAGCACTCAGCACGGTAACTACTAGCAACTAAGCCTAACAACATTCAAAACAATACATGTAACAGAAAGCACTTGTGCGATTCTCCCCTATGTATCCTTGACCTTAAATTCCAGGCTCAGATAATTGCCAATGCTGAAATCCAGGATGCAGAATAATCACCAAGCAACAATATAAATGAGTAAATGCAGAAATAAAAGCGACAAGGCAGCATAAAGAGAAGAGACACAATTGAAGCCAAAGGATGTATTATCAGAGGCAAACGGTCTTAGTTACAACAGCTTTCCTAGCAATATGTTCCCCCCGATTACAATGATATCAACTGCTATTTATAGCAGTGCACACCCCGATTACAATGCGGGCACAGATACCCAGACCTGCAAAAGCTGCCAGGCTCGACCCTTTTCGTCCTTGGCTGTACCTGCGGTGTGCTTTTCCTTGTCGTCGGAAAGAAAAGGGTGCAACATCGGGATTTCCCAGGAGGTCACCCATCCCAGTACTACTTCGACCCAGCTTGCTTAATGACGAAGTCTGATGGAATCCGACACACTAATGTCGGTATGGCCGCACCCAAATGCATCTCGGGGTAGGTGTCGGCCATATTTGTCCTCGCAGCATGCTCTTCCCTGATTCTGGTATGACTTCTGACAGATTTGGTAGCTGGAAGGGGATGGCCTGTTAATGTGGTGGGTGCGGCGTAATCCGGTCTTGAATGTCCGCCACTGTTGCCTTCAATGGTCACCCACCCCGCTGCTTGAGTATGGCCTTGGCTGTACCTTAACGGGCCCGGTCCTTGAAGACCCTAACTTTTCCGCCTCGGGAGCCGCTCTGCTTAGCTGGCTGGATTTGGGCGGGAAATGGCCTTGAAGACTTAAAAATGGAAGACTGCTGTCTTGGAGCCGCCCTGCTGTCACAAAACCCTGAAATCTTCTAACTGCCGGAAATCCTCCCTGGAGCGCTCATTTTGTCATTTTTCTCCTTCTTGAAGGTGCCAACAATTTCGGCCCTCGAGCGCTCGTGAAATGTCTTTTAACCCTGACGTGCTCCCAATTTGCAATTTTGCCCTAGAGCGCACATGCCTTTTAGCGCTCTAAGGAGATTTTTGCACTTAGGCAAAAAGGACAAATTAATCACTTTTTCCTTATACTCCCTAAAGCGCACGGGATATGGGAGGCTTTTGGCACTTAATAAAAAAAAAAAGACAAAAAAGTCACCTTTTTTCATATTTTCCCTAGTGCGCACATGAGTGGGAAATTTTCCCCAAAGCGCACATGCTTTTTAGCGCTCTAGGGAGATTTTTTCACTTAGGCAAAAAGGACAAATTAATCACTTTTTTCTTATACTCCCTAAAGCGCACATGAGTGGGAAATTTTCCCCGAAGCGCACATACTTAGAGCGCGCTAGGGAGGATTTTGCATACTTAGGGTTTTTCAGCCCCTTTTCGCCCTAGCTGCTCGGACTCTGCTCCAACGCGCCCTGAACTGGCCGATTTGCTCCATAGCGCTCCCGGGCTGCAGCGACCTAGGGCGGGTCTCATACTTAGAAATTTTTTCAAATTTTCAAATTTTGCCCGGTTGCTCCGGAACTTCCGAGGAGGTGTCCTTGGCCCTAAAAACTGGATCTTAGGCACCGAAACTGGCAAATTGACAGGGGAAGGGGGTCTGCTCGGACTTTTTCAAATTTCTCACCTACGAACAAAATGTGGCAACAAGACCAATATCAACATAAATAGATCAGAATCGTCCAAGATCATTGCTCTATTACTCCTATGAAGTTTGCAAACTTGAACTTTCATGTCAAGCAACTTGAACTGCAAAGTACATTTTGTTAATTTTCACTCATTTAGATTTAAGTCATGCTATAGATTAATAATTTGTAAGGGCTCATTCTCTTTCTTAATGAGGAATATTCATGATTTCATATGCAATTTGCACAGTTTGAAGTTGTTCAATTTGTAGAAATGTTCATTGTGGGGCATAGCCATGTTGGTACAACTTGATTAAATCGCTACTCTGAAAACTCTGTAACTTTAACATCCACAAGAAACATAACATAGAAGTGTGCAATATGAGTATGTTTCATTTCCACTCTTAAGCACTTCAAAGTTCAAACACCTACTGAACTATGGCAACTCTTTACACATGCCAAAGTATAAACCTCTTATGGTATCTAGCATATACAGCTCTTGGCTTGAGTCAAAGTAATTTGCTGTGTTATTACCTTGGCTTTATAACATCAACAAATAGTTTACCTGCATCAAAATCATGGCCATATGCTCCAATAGAATAAAGGACTTGTTCTCTTTCTTAATTACTAAATTTCATGATTTCATATATAACTTGCACAGTTTGACATTGTTCAAATTGTAGAAATGCTCAATATGGGACGTACCTTTGTTGTTACAACTTGATTAAATAGCCACTCCATAAACTCTATACCTTTAACATCCACAAGTAACTCAACATACATTTGTGCAATGTGAGTATGTTTCATTTCCACTCATTCGTACTTCAAACACCAACTAAGCTATGGCAACTCCTAACAAATGCCAAAGTATGAACCTCATATGGTTTCTAGCATATATGCCTCATGGATTGGGTCAAAGTAATTTGCAGTTCTATTGCCTTGGCTTTATAGCATCAACAAACGGTTTACTAGCATCAAAATCATGGCCATATCCTCCCAACAGAATAAAGAGCTTAACAGGTGCCATCAAGATGTTAAAATAAATTAATGCATAAGGGTGTATGTAGAAGCTATGGTTGCTCATTGAATAGGATGTACACCTGGCATAAGCTAGCATTCACCATTGGATGTATGAAGGGGTCTACACATGATCAACAGCATGCATCTGGTGAATAATTCAATCAATATAAAGAAAAATCAGAACTGTTCAAGGACGTAGAAGGGTAGAAGCTTTTTACATGTCCATTTAGGTCATAAAGATGTTTGCGATCTAATGTCCCTTGGGGGTTTGTATTGTTTAATCTAGGCTGTCCTATTACTGGTGAGGATATTATTATTTGTTGTATTTATCAACTCAATGAGTTAGTTAGGATGAGATTCCTTAATGAATAAGTCTAGGAGTGACTAGGAGTTCTGTTTTGATTGATAGCTTGTTAAACAATTGAGTGTTAGTAGTTAGTAGCTCTAATTACTTGTGGATTAGTTAATAGGATCCTCATGCCTATATATACATTTAGTCATCCCTTAAATTTGTATTAAAGCACCTTCAATTGATATGAAAGCGTAGGCTTCTGCAAGAGCATGATCTTCCTGGTTCGATTGACTGTTTGTAAGCAATTGGTCCACTGGTGATTGGAAAATTGAAGAGGTGAAGAACTTTGTTCAAGTTTTGTTAGAATTTTGTGTTTGCAGCAACAATGTAGCAGTTTCCAGAAATCAGTTTGCAACATAGTTACAATGTTTAGAAAGTTTGGTCCAGACAGAGGGACAAAATGTTCAGAGGTTCAGACTTTCAAAATAGCTTTAGTTTTGTTTGGACAATATTAATAATTAAAATTTAAAATATTATATATATTTTTTAAAGTAGGGTTTTGAAAGGATTCCCCTTCCCTTTTATATCAACTTAGTCACATCAAGCTACATAGCCTATTTGGTGCCACGGAGATTTGAACCATATTGTGAGCTACGTCACCCATATGTCTCAACTGTTGAACCATAGCCCTATTGGCAAATGTTATAAATTTTTTTACAGGTATAATTAGCAAAATAGTGTCTTTTAAATTATATCAAAATTAAATTAGTAAAATATAAAAATATATTGGAGAAATATAATAAGTATTATTTTATTTTTTTAATTTGGTTTTATGGGATCAAAACAGGCCCCACCTATATTATATCATGACCATATGGTGGTATTACAACAGCTTGACAATTTTGCATGTACCACTTGGCAAGAATCAAACTTGGGTCTCTTCCTTGAAAGTTGAGGAATTTAACCAGTTGAGCTCATGCCATTTGATTAAATGTTAAGGTTCACCCATGGAGTTTGAACAGTGGTCGTAGATATGGAACTCTTCACTCCCAACCAATTACCCATGGGATTTTAACATTGGTTTATGGTGTGAAACTTTAAATGTTAAGGTTTACCCATGAGATTTGAACCTTAGTTTAAGATGTGAAACTCTTCATTCCCAACCGATTGCTCTAAACCCCATGGACCAACATAATGGGTATTATTAATTTTACATAGTTTAAGATATTGTCCAAGGCATTATGGAGCAATGGTAAATGGGAAGCAATTGCATGAGTGCGTGTTGTTGGACAATGATAACCATTTTTCATTGATTCGGCATCATATATTTGAATACAAGCAAACAGGTTATGACTGTATAACCATAGGTAAATATGGGCTAGTAGGTTTATAACCAATATTCTAACCTCCTATCTATTCCAACTTGCAAATAATAAGACAGATAATGTAATAAAAATCTAACATCTCCCTTTTTTACATTATCTGGTATACAAAGAGAACTGCGAAACAATTCAAACTTGACATATGCAAGTGCCTTTGTGAAAATATCTGCAAGCTGTTCTTTGGTGGAAATGTATTGGAGCTGAATTTGGTTATGCTGAACTTGTTCTCAAACAAAATGACATTGAACTTCAATATGCTTCGTTCTTTTATGAAAACTTGGATTTTTGGCCAACTTCAAAACACCTTGATTGTCGCAATGCAATATTGTCGGTTGATTTTCAGGAAATCCATATTTGACAATATGCGACGTAACCATATCGCTTTGCACACAGCTCCTCATGCAGCATGACACTTTGCCAATGTGGATGATAATGCTACCATCTGCTGTTTCTTGTTGTGCCACAAGACAGGTCCCGATCCTAGATGAAACACATATACAAATGTTGACCTCTTGGCATCGATAGATCTGTCATAGTCTGAGTCCATGTATCCTTACAAGAAAAATTGATCATTCTTCTTATACTCCAGGCCATACTCCATTGTACCACGGACATAATGCAAGTTCCTCTTTGCTGCCTTCTAGTGACTCTCCTTAGGTTCCTGCATGAACCTTGAAAGATAACTCACAATAAAGCTGATACCAGCGCTGGTATTTGTCAGGTATATGAGACTCCCAATCAATTGACAATAAAGTACCAGATTCATGTGGGGAATTATCATATTAGGACAGTTGTAAACCTTGCTCCATTGGTGTTGCCTTTGATTTACAATTTTGCCATCTAATATTTTTCAAGCAATGTCTTGGCATACTTCGTTTGTGAGACCACAATGTGATTTTGCCTTTGCCATACCTCCAAGCCAAGACAATAGTGCAAAGGTCCTAGATCTATCATGTCAAATGACTTTTTCAAGTCATTCTTCACACCATTCACCAAATCATTGAAATTGTTAGTGATGACCAGATAATCAACATACAACACAAGTATCACTATCTCAGATCCAACTTTCTTAAGATAGAGATTTGCCTCAGAGGGACTTCTGGTGAAACCATGATGCAACAAGTGATCATCAATTTTTATGTACCAGGCTCTGGGAGCTTACATCAATTCATACAATAATGTGATCAATTTGCAGACCTTTTGATGTTGCCCATCGACAACAAAGCCTTTAGGTTGTGTCATGTACACTTCTTTTAGATCACCATTAAGGAAGGCCCTCTTGACATCCATCTACTGAAGTTTCTAACTGAACTGTGCTGCTAGTGCACATATTACACAGATGGTCTTAATCTTTGTTGTGGGTGCGAATGTTTCTTCATAATCTATTCCTTCCTTCTGTGCATAGCCCTTGCAACAAGTCGTGCTTTATAATTGTAAATGGAGCCATCTGTCTTGTATTTGATTTTGAAGACCCACTTGCATCCTATGGGCTTCTTTCCTTTTGGCAGATCAATAAGTTCCCATGTTTTGTTCCTCATCAAATATTCATACTTTGCATCCATAGCTTCCTTCCATTGTAGCGAACTAAGTGCTTCCTTCACTAATTCTGGTTTTGAATTCTCCATTACTGAAGTCATTAAGACCAGATTTACTTCCTGATGTGTACTACTCTGAGTACAAGTTCGTGTGGAAGTGATGTCAGGAGCTACATCAAGTTTAGCATCTTTGATGGTACTAGTAGGCATTTTGGAGTCTTTCTCTGTTGTGATGGTGTTGTAGGCACAACATATTTCTATTCATCAACTTCTATAGGTTCATCAACAACTTCATGAACTTCCTCATCTAACTCCATATCATCATTGATGCTCACAGCTAGGGATGTGGCATCTTCAGACTGCTTAGAATCCTCAAGATTTGACTGAGCTTCATCAAACACCACATCTCTACTTATATGCGATTTCTTGGTGACTGGATCCATGAGTTGATAAGATTTTGACTCATCATACCCAAGATATATGCATGGCAGGGTCTTAGCATCCAAGTTGGTCCTCTGCTGCTTTGGCACATGTATGTATGCCTTGCTTTTGAAGATTTTGGGATGCGAAATTGAAGGCATTCTCCCAAACCAAGCTTCTTCAGGCGTAACTACTTGTAGTGCCTTTGTGGGTGCTCTATTTAGAAGATACATGACAGTGGCAACAACTTAGTCATATACTGATGCTCTAGATTTGCTCTTGTGAGCATGTAGCAAACCATTTCCATGATGGAACAGTTCCTCCTTTGACAAACCCATTTTGTTGTGGAGTGTAGGCTACAATGAGTTGTTGCTTAATCCCATTTTGCTTGAGAAATTGAGAAAAAGTCGTTGGATGTATATTCCCCCATAGATTCGAGCAAAGAACTTGAATGGAATGCCCAATTTCTGTTTCTATGCGCTTCTTGAAACATTGGAAATACTTGAGCACGTCTGACTTCAGCGTTAAGAAGTACACCCACATCTTTCGTGAGTCCGCAAACAACTGAAAATACTTTTATCCATCAAAATTGGCAGTCATGGGTCTGTATAAATCGGTATGAATCACATCCAACTGTCATTTTGCTCCATGAGTGCTCGACTCAAAAGGTACTCGATGTTGCTGCCCTGCCCAACAACTTGAGCATACTGGCAATGTTGGTGAAAGTCTAGGCAGACCTAACACCATTTGTTGCTTACTCAACTGTAGTATCCTAAACTTAGATGACCATATCTCCTATGCCATAGGGAGGTAGCATCTATCATTATAATTGATGATGCGACATTAGGAGATGATATGACATTGACTTGTAGGAACCAGTTGCCACAATCTTACCATCCCTCTTGATAAAACACTTCTTGTTGCCATCAACAACGCGAAACTTCACCACCACGTTTGGATCCATAACTTGTGGTACTGACAACAAATTGTTTGCTGGTCTAGGTACATATATCACCTTTTGGATCGAGCAATTGCCTTTGGGAAGATTGATAGAAACATCTCCCACTCCTTTGACTTGATATGTTTTATTGTCAACAATGCTCACTGGTTTCCCATTTTTTGTGGCTTGTAATGAATCAAACCACACTTTGTCCCCAATCATGTGCTTACTAGCACCTGAATCAATATACCAAACTTCATGCTTTGGTCTTGTCATCGCCTTGGACATTAGCACCTTGTGTGCCTAGTTGGATTTTGAATATGGTTCTTTGTGCGCAACATGCCCTTGTCGCTTCTGCTTAGGACATGGTTTGTATTGTCTTCTTTTGAGTAGGTTTGCGGACTTGATCTCCTTGAGTCATAGGGTTATACCAACAACTCTTTGTATCATGTCCATCTTTATCATAGATGTGGCAATACATTTTTTGTTTCTGAGGTTGTTTTTGTGAAGATGATGATGTGAAAGGACCTTTCTGTGGATTCTTTCTCTCAGACTTTTTGGAGATGGGTACATTATTATTCAATTTCCCTCAACTTGTTGGTTGCCTCTTCTTGTTGAAGCATATTCACCAACTCATCAAAGGATACCTTCCTATTTGAAACTTGCGAGGAAGTGATCAACACTCGGAATGAATCTGGTAGAGCTCTAAGTACGATGGGTACCAAGAGCTGATTGTCCACAATTTTTCCCATGACATTTAGTTTTGCTCTCAACTCTGCAACACGACAAAGAAAAACCTCAATGCTTTCTCCATCTTGGACTCTCAACATGTGAAGTTGAGACTAAAGGTGAAGTATTGTTGATTCATTCTTCCCTTCATAGATGGTAGAAAGAGTTTCCCATGCCTCCTTGGATGTTTTTGCTTCACAAATGCATGGTTGAATAACATCTCCTGTGGCAAGAGTGATGATCATCAATGCTTTGGCATTTGCATCATCAAATTTTTGTTGTTCATCTTCGTCCTCTTTAGGTCGAGTGACTTTGCCGGTGACAATGTCCTAGACTTTCTCAACTATCAAGATGGTTCTCATCTTATTTTTCCAAGGTCCAAAGTTTGAACCTTTGAGTGGTTGTGAATTTTTAAGAATAACTTTTGGTATGTCCTTGGTGAGGGTTCCTTATAACTCCCAAACAGTCCCCCTTTCACTATACTACCAGTTTGATATACCGAACCTTTCTATATATCTGCCCTTCCTATATACCTGTTAAAAGGTCAATGCCCAAACGTTGTTTTTGCAGCTGTGTTAGGCTATAGGCACAGTAGCTCAATGTGACAGTTTTACTAGTAAACGTGAGCTAGAGGAGCCGTTGATACTGAACGCAATTTTGAAATTTTTTTACTACACCCACAGAACTTTGCAATATATTCACTATAGTCAATTTTTCAATAATTTGCTCACACAAACTATAGGAAATTGCCAAAAAAAAAAAAAAAATTGCTTCCTAAGGTAGTAAAAAAGTAATTGTGGTTTTAGTGGGTTTTGACCCCTTGACCTCTACTTGAAAGAAAAATTTACTTTGTTTCTAATTGCCAACTCCCCTACTTTTTGCTTGATTTATTCAAAAGGGAAAGTTATGTTTTTCAACCCATTAAAATGGATGCAATTTTAAAGCAAAAAGTAAATGGGGAATTGAACATGGAACCTCTAGCCTTGAGTCTTCAAATTTGCCTTGATGCCAATCAGCTATAACCATCTGATTTTGCTGTCACTGGCTGTGATCTTTTACATACCAGCCAAATTCCCTGCCTTAATTGTATTTGATGCTTTTTCTTTTTAGCAGTTCACAAAGAACTAGACAAACAAATACAGTTCTCATGGAGAAGGGCTTTCACCCATGCAGCTTCTAAAGCATTAGAAACTTGGCAAGGACCCTCCCGTGTGCTACTAGATGCTGCAAAGGAGCTCCAAAATTGAACAGAATGCCTAATAATAAAAAATGTATTTTGGAGCTAAGACTTCCACTTTGACTTTTATCACAATCTTAAGCATGGATTTTGAAATTAATTTGATTTGACGGCCTCCTTGCAGCAATTCTATTTCCCTTGCAATTTTGCCTCAAATTATTTTTATTGTTGTCCGCATTGACTAGAATGTTCATACGGTAAGAGAAGTGTGAAATTTTTCTCATAATTAATAACTGAAGGATCAAATCTGGCCAATGAGGACTTCAGAAAGCTGCTTTGCTGGCCCGAAAAAGTGTGATCATGCAGAATTTAGGCCAAATTTGAGATCTTAAAAGAAAGTAATGCAGGGATCTTTTAAACCTGATTGCAGCATGGACACCAATGTTGATTGCAATCCAGAAGGAATCCGAATTGGAAGAAACCCAGAAGAAAGTCGTGCGTGAGATCTGAGTGCTGTCAAATTCAAGGAAGGGAATTTCCATCTGATGAAGGATCGTTCTTCTGCAATTTCCAACGAGCAGCAATGCTGTCAGCAATTACAGGGATCTCTGACTGCAGCTGCTTCACCTAGTACTGTAGGATGGAGATGGCTCCTATGTAGCTGTAGACGGGATCTTTCACTTGCGCATTTGCCTCGTATGCCAGCAAGTTCACCACTGGTGCAGATGCAGCATGTTCAGTGGCTTTGTCACGTTGCCCGCCCTGAATATCTTTTGCACATTGGCGAACTTTTGAAGCTGATTCGGTGGAAAATTCAAAATACGGTGCGAACAAACACTCTGGCATTCACTTCCTTCGGAGAAACTTACAAGCCGTGCATGGGGAATTCTTCCTCTAGAGATTGCTTATGTCAAATCAGAGTTTGATTGAATGGTTCTATGCGAGTACTAAACCTCCTCCACAACGCGAGTTCTTTACCATGTGGTGGTCTCTACAAGCGGCCCTATGTAGTTGCTCTTGGCTCAGCGCCTATGCAAGATCAATGATGTATTAACTAATTCCAGCTACGGCTCTGATATCAATGTTGGACAATGACAACCATTTTTTCATTAATTGAACATCATATATTTAAATACAAGCAAATAGGTTATAATTGTATAACCATATGTAAATATGGGCTAGTAGGTTATAACCAATTTTCTAACCTCCTATAGGCTCCAACTTTCAAATAATAACAAATAATGTAATAAAAACCTAACACGGGCTGAGTTCAAATCCTTGCATTGTGATGGACACTCCCATGGTAATGTTGTTTGTTATAATACAGTTTAATATATTACATTAATAATGTGGTTTGTTGATCAGTCATGATGTAATATGGGTGGGGCCCATTTCAACCTCATATAACCAATAAAAAAAATAAAACAATGTTTAAAAAGTTATTCTATTTTTTAAAATAATCTTAATCACAAGGTTCTATTTGGAGTTTGAATATTTGATGTCTGATAAAATTTGAAATGATAATTGCTTTGCCAACAAATAATTTAATAGAAAACATGTGTAACAAATACAAAAACTAAAAATAATTGAAGGATACAATGGACAAACTTTTTCTATCTTAATTTTTAAAAATTTTAAAATTCTCAATCTTATAAAATTTGAAGGCTTTGAGTGTGGTGACTAGTCGAGATGCATACCTCACTCTGGCTATTTGCAAGCAATGGGTCCACTGGTGATTGGAACATTGAAGAGGTGAAGAACTTTATCCATGTTTTGTTAGAATTTTGTGCTTGCAGCAACAACGCAGTAGTTTCCAGAAATCAGTTTGCAACATAGTTACAATGTTCAGAAAGTTCAGTGCAAACGGAGGGGCAAAAAGTTTGGAGGTTTGGACTTCCGAAATAGGTTTGCTTCCATTTGGACAATATTAATAATTAAAATTTCAAATACTATATAATTTTAATAGATATAATTAGCAACCCATGAGGGATACTGTAGTGCTATGTCTTTGGGTTTTCATACAAGAGACCCAAGTTCAAACCCTAGTACAAGGGGACTGGAGCCTCTTTCAAAAACCTGTGCTTTACCCTAAAATTGAGTCCCGTGAGAGATACTATAGTGGAATGTCTTTGGGTTTTCATCTAGGAGACCCAAGTTCAAACCCCGATACAAGGGGACCAAGACCCTTTCAAAAAAACCTGTGCTTTACCCTAACATATGATCAAATGACATTATCTTAAGTGGTTAAATTCCTCAACATTCAAGGAGGAGACCCAGGTTCAAATCTTGCCAAGTGATACATGGATAATATCCAAGCTTTGTTGTAATACCACTACATGGTGATGATGTAATACAGGTGGGGCCCGTTTCAATCTCATATAACCAATTAAAAAAAAAACAGATATAATTAGCAAAAGAGTATGCATTAGATTATATCAAAATTTAATTAGTATAATATAAAAATATATTCTTCAACAATCAAATATATATATCACAGAAATATAATAAGTATTATGAATTTTAAATATTGTCTAAGGCATTGTGGAACAATAGTAAATGGGAAGCTATGGCGTGAGTGCGTCCTGAGTTCAAATCCTTGCATTGTGATGGACACTCCCAATATAGTACATCAATAATGTAGTTTGTTGATCGGGTGGTGCCCATTTCAACCCCATATAACCGATTAAAAAAAAAAACTTTATTTAAAAACATATTCTAGTTTTTGAATAATCTTAGTCACAAGGTTCAGTTTGGAGTTTGAATATTCATGGTTTGATAGAGTTTGAAATGATATCTGAAATATCAACAAATAATTTCATAGATAACCTGTCTAACAAATACAAAAACTAAAAGTAATTTGGACACAATGGGCAAACTTTTTCTAGCTTACTTTTTAAAATTTTTTTAGTTTTGATTTTATAAATTTCTAAGGCTTTGAGTGTGGTGACTAGTCTAGATGCATACCATAACCAAGGCCTTAACCAAAAAAAAATAACAATAATTTAATAACTAATTTTTTAAGATATATATATATATATATATATATATATATATATATATATATATATAATACACATAGATAGATAGGTAGGTTAAACAATATATATATATATATATATATATATATATATATATATATATATATAAATATATAATACACATAGATAGATAGGTAGGTTAAACAATATGCCAAAAAAGGCTAAGAAAAGTTAGAAATAAAAATCAAAACCTACAAGATATTCACTTCATGCTATGAGCCTAGCCCATGACAACTATTTATGAGGAAACCAGCTTGTTGAAGGTGCTCTTGGATCTTGGCTCATAGAGCACCTTCGATGTTCCCTTCTGCAGTCTGCACTATGTACAGCTCCAATTCCTCCAAACAAAAACGAAAAGTCTTTCAAGGCATGCAGCTTCTAAGTTAAATTGCATATTAAGGGGGAGAAAATGTGAAGCTGGTAAGGTTGCAAATTTTGAAGAAGAAATTCTGAGATTTTAATGATGAATGAAGGAAAAAGTGTCCCTCATTACATAACTAAGGTCTAAGATCTACTAAATCAAATCAGGTCTCATGGTGAGGAAATAAGAGAACAAAATAGTGTTGAGAAGGTGTCAAGATCATTACCTCCCAAGTATGACTCCATTGGGATTGCCATTGAAGAAGGCAAAAAGTTAGGCATCTTGAAGACGGATGAAGTGGTTGGTTCTCTTGTTCCCCATGAAGATAGATTGACGAGATCTGTACGAGGGTTGGAGCATGCCTTTATAACAAAGGCAAAGATTAATGATAACCAACATAAGCAAAAAGGGAAGTCAAACAACAAGCATAGAGGCTGTGATAGAGGTCAAAGAGAAAGAGGTAGAAGCAGTGAAGGAAAAAGAAATATGCAATATTGGTATAGTAAGAGGGATGAGCATTATGATGTAGAATGCAAATAAAAAAGACTGACTTGACCAAGAAGAGGGCCAATCTCTCCATAGAAGAAGAAGAAGAAGAATGTAGCGGAAGCACTCTCCTCTTTTCTTGCAATATTAAATATGTGATTCAAATTCACATATTTGGTATATTGATTTTGGATGGTTCAATCATATGACTAGCAACAAAGAATTGTTTGAGCAAATATATGATACTTTTAGGAGCCAAGTAAATCTTGGGGATGATGAAGATGTCCAAATAATGGGCAAAGAGGCCCTAGCCATTTGAAGAAAGAAGGGCTAAACGAAATACATTCAAGGGATTTTTCATGTTCCTGGTTTGAAGTGTAATTTGCTAAGCGTTGGGCAAATAGTGCCTCAACACTATAAAGTTGTAGTTGAAGATGATGTACACAACATATTTAATAAACAAATAATTGTTTGAGCAAATTGGTGACTCCTTTAGGATCCAAGTAAAACTCGGGGATGATAGAGAGCTCCAAGTAATGCATCAAGAGACTCTAGCCACTCAAACAACGAATGGCTAAATCAAATAATTCAAGAGACTTCTAATGTGCCTGGTTTGAATCATAATTTGCTAAGAGTTGGGAAAATCGTGATTCAAAACTATAACGTTGTATTTGATGGTGTGTGCATCATATTTGATGAATCTTAGGAAAATCAGTTAGTTGCTAGGATTCCAATGACAATGACTTGAATGCTCACACTACATGACTCCTAGAGGTTCTTTGAGTTTGGCCGTTAAGGCTTCTTCAAATGATAGTTGATTTGGCGCAAAAGACTTGGTCGCTTAAGTTACTAAGGTTTGAGACTTTTGCATAAGAAGGATATCGCTATTGTTTTGCCCAAATTGTAACCAAGTGATGGAGTGTGTGACGAATGCATTATGAGGCAAACACCACAGGGAGAGTTCTCCATTAGGAAAATCCTCAGGAGGAAAGTCCCTAGTTGAATTTGTCCATGAAGATATTTGTGGCCTATGCAAACTTCTCCATGAAGTAAGTTTCTTTGCTTTCTTATTTTCATTGATGACTTCACTAGGAAGGTGTGGGTGCACTTCTTGAAGGCTAAGCAAAAGCTTTTTTATGCTTTCAAAGACTATTGAGTTTAAAATATTAAGAACTGATAATTAGAGTGAATTTCAATTATACGAGATTTAGAAATTTTGTAGTGATCATGGGATCAAATGATAATTCACAACATCTACTCCACAACAAAATAAAGTGGAAAAATGAAAGAATAGGACCTAGTTGAGATGGCCAAGAGGATGTTGAAACATGAAAGTCAAAAATTTGAGTAATGATTTTTGGGTAGAGGTTGTGTCCACACCATTGCATATTTTGAATAGACACGTTGACCACACAAGTCTACAGTCTTCAGGCACAACCTCCACTACCTAACTGACATGATAGAGAATATGCATAGCTATAGTTTTTGCCCAACATCACATTTCCAACATTCTCCCCTTTTATACTAAGAGGTCTCACAAGATTGTCTTTAAGATTTAAGAACTGAGCTTTAGCAACTCCTTTTGTGAACACATGAGCAAGTTGCTCTTGAGTGCTACAATACTTCAACCCTATTCTTTTCTCTTGTACCATATCCCTCATAAAATGGTACTTCAAATCAAAGTGTTTAGACCTGCTATGATGGATGGGATTCTTTGCCAATTGAATTGTACCAAGGTTCCACAGGGATGTGTCCCCCACTCCCTTTCGTCCCCAGTACAGGGGGACGTCAAAGGGGATGTTTCCTTGCCGTCCCCCTTTTGGGAGGGACAGGCTCGACATTCCTGGGACGTCACTAGGCCTTGGGGGATTGTCCCAAGTACCCCTGCTCTGAGGGGATGCCGTGGGGGATGGCTAGCCATCCCTAGTCAAAGGGGATGTTTCCTCGTCGTCCCCCTTTTGGGAGCGATAGGCGGTGCGTCCTCGGGACGCCTCTAGGCCGTGGGGGACCATCCTCGGTACCCTTGCTGTGAGGGGATGCTGTGGGGGACAACCAACTGTCCCCCATGGCTAGGTGTCCATAACATTTAAAAAAATTAGCTAGCCGTTTTGTCTTTCTTAGTAGCACGTCTTGTGTTTTACAGGGGGTTTTCTCTGCAGGTGATTACCCCCTCAATTTCCACCATTTTACAATCTAAAACCCTTGTTTTACAGTCTTGTCCAGCACAACCCCTTTCTCTTCTTGGCTAGTTGTTCCCGTCTTTGGCAGATATCAACCCTCGCCACTCAAAAGGCAATAACAATGAACAGAGAAATAGCCTGAGCTTTAGGCCATGTCTTTTTCTCATGGTGAAGGGCAAGCATCTCTGAGATGGCACAACTTCGGTTCAATTTGCACTAGATGAAAAAACGAATGCTCCAGTTCAATTCACACCAAATAAAAAAAATGAATGCACCAAACAGTAAATAAAAATAAACATTCGAAGAAAGGAGAATAACCATGCGTAAGATAGAATCTAGACAAATGTACATATGATATTAACTACGCTTAGCTTTATCATCATATATAGTTGGCATATATATCCTGCTCAGAGTGCGTGCATGAATGTCACTCACTATAGTAATATATGTTAAAGCATGCAAGTGCCTCAAGAGAATACCTAAAGCAATATATATATATATATATATATATATATATATATATATATATAAGTTAAAATATAAAGTAGGTAACTATATTAAGTTCTTTCTCTATAAGGTTATAATATAAAGAGTTATTAAACATGTTAGAATTTCATTTAAAATTTAAAATTAATAAAAGATCTAATTTTTATATTTAAACTAATAAATAATATATTTTTTTATTTTTCAAATTTAATGGCAAACTTCATAACCATTTTTTTTAGTGGCGAACTTTTTCCATGTTTCATCATGAAGAAACTTGAACAAAAACGCAAACACGGTCACTTGGATGATGAGGGCAGCTCATCAGATATAGATACTGATAGCCCAACAAAAGGCACACTACCACATGAAATTTTTTAAAATTTTTAATACTATTATACTTGCCGTCCCCCAGCCGTTTCCCAAAATCAGCTTGTCGTCCCCCGTCGTCTCCAATACTTCTGTAACCTTGAATTGTGCCCATATTCTCACAAAAAATGGCTATAGGATGACATTGCTTCTCATCAATCTCCTCTAATACCTTCCTAAGCCACAAGGCTTGTGCACTAGCTGAAGTGACTGCAATATACTTAGGTTCTGTGGAGGAAAGAGCAACTGATCCTTGCTTCTTTGAGCTTCATGTGATCAGTCTAGAACCAAGAGAAAAACAATTGCCAGAAGTAGACTTCCGGTCATCCAATCTGCGGCTCCAATTTGAAGCAATAAAAGCAACAAGCTCCATCTCCTTAGTTGCATAATAATGAATGCCAAAATCAAGTGTACCTTTCACATACCTCAAGATTCTCTTGGCAGCCTTCAAATGAATTTGAGATGGTTCATTCATGTACCTTGAAACAAGAGAAACAACATAAGCAATGTCTGGTCTAGTGTTAATGAGAAACATCAAACTTCCCACAATGTTCCTATAACCTGTCTAGAACCAAGAGAAAAACAATTGCCAGAAGTAGACTTCCGGTCATCCAATCTGCGGCTCCAATTTGAAGCACTAAAATCAACAAGCTCCATTTCCTTAGTTGCATAATAATGAATGCCAAAATCAAGTATACCTTTCACATACCTCAAGATTCTCTTGGCAGTCTTCAAATGAATTTGAGATGGTTCATTCATGTACCTTGAAACAAGGGAAATAGCATAAGCAATGTTTGGTCTAGTGTTAATGAGAAACATCAAACTTCCCACAATGTTCCTATAACCTGTCACATTTACTTTCTCAGCTCCATCGTCCTTGCACAACACTACTCCATGAGCAATCGGAGTGGGAACTGGTTTACATTTGTCCATACAAAACTTCTTCAACATATCTTTAGCATGCTTTGTTTGGCAAATAAAAATTTCATCTTCACGTTGATGAACCCCCATTCCAAGGAAGCAATGCATCGACCCCAAATCTTTCATCTCAAACTCATTCATCATAACATTTTTGAATTCATCTTTAATTTTTGAGCTGCTGCAATCATCTACATACAAACATACAAGAAGAAGATTATTACCTTCTTTCTTGGAGTAGAGGGTAGGCGCACTCTTGCTCCTTTTGAAGCCACTTTGTTGAAAGTATCCATCTATCAGGGCATACTAAGCCCTTGGTGCTTTCGTGAGGCCATACAAGGCCTTCTTCAACTTGTATACAATGTCTTCTTTACCTTTAACCTCAAAACCTTGCGGTTGTTGTACATACACCACTTCTTCTAAGTATCCATTCAAGAAGGCACTTTTCACATCCAAGTGATGCACACTCAATCTCTTTTGGACTGCCATAGCAATGACCAACAATGAACATTTTGATTGCTTCTTGCCTTGCTACAGGTGCAAACATTTCTTCATAATCAATTCCACACCTGTGTGAATCTTTTACCAAAAAATCTAGCCTTATGTCTTTCGATACTACCATATCTGTTATACTTGGTCTTGTAGACCCACTTGGAACCCACACATTTCTTACCATTGGGAAGTCTCATAAGCTCCCAAGTATCATTTTTTTTTAATGGAATTGATCTCTTCTTGCATTTCTTGCACCCACACATCATTAGTAAAAGCATCTTCAAAAGAAGAAGGTTCAAACTCGGCTTGAGACATCAAAGCACAATTAATCGACTCACCTTTAGGATCTTTTTCATTATCCCCATATGTGTGCAGCCTTTTCAATCTTGAAACAACTTGATCAACTTCTTGAGCTTGGCCTCTTGTAAGCCTCCTTTCAAAATTGCTATCAAGTATTTGACTTGGTGGGTGAGCTTGAAGAGTTCTCCTCCCCTTCTTAGTCTTCATAAGATGGGTGATGAATTACTTGAAGAACTTGATGAACTCTCCTTAGGATAGGCACACTAGTGGGTTTTTCACCACCAACACTACAATTACTAACATTGATGGTCTTACCAGCTTGGCCTCTTTGATGACCATATACTCCCCTTTCATTAAAAATCACATCTCTAGAAGCCACCACTTTGTTAGTCTTTGGATTGTAGAGCCTATAAGCTTTGCTATTTTCACAATATCCAACAAAATTGCAAGGCTCACTTTTTGGATCAAGCTTCGCCCTTTTCTCATCAGCAACATGAACATAAGCTGAACAACCAAAAACTTCAAAATGATTAACATTGGGTTTCTTCTCATACCATGCTTCATAAGGAGTCATCTTATCAAAAGCACTTGTGGGACTCCTATGAAGAATGTATACTTCTGTAGCAAACACATCAGCCCAAAAGGAATTGCTCAGCCCCTTGGTTTGAAGCATGCTTCATACCATTTCAACTACAATCCAGTTCTTTATTTCAGCCACCCCATTTTGTTGAGGAGTGTAGACAGTTGTGAGCTGCCTCTTGATTCCATTCTTATCCACAAAACTGTGTGAACAGCCTTGAACAATACTAACCACTGCGACCAGTCCTTAAAAACTTAATTCTATATCCGCTTTCATTTTCTACAAATGCTTTAAAGCTCTCGAAAACATCGAAAGCCTCATCTTTATTCTTCAAAAAATATACCCAACACTTTTTGGAAAAATCATCAATAAAAGTAATAAAATAAGATGACTTAAACCAAGCTTTTGGTTTGCATTGGGCCACAAATTTTAGAATGAACTAATTGGAGTGGATGTTGGGCCCTCCATGGTTTTCCTCTTGGAAAAATTTCTCTAGCATGCTTGCGTTTGGCACATCCTCACAAATTTCTTTGTGATCTTCAACTTTGGGCAAACCAAAAACCAACTCTTGAGAAGTCAACAATTTTAAACTTTGAAAGTTTAAGTGGCTAACTTCAAACTTTGAAAGTGGCCATACTTCAAATGCCACAACTGGCTCTTATCTTCAATAGCAACATTTGACAAGCTGTTGCCATTATCTCCAAACTTCAAAGGAAACTTTGATTGCTTGACATGGGAACAATAGTGACAACTTTGCTCCCACGGTTCTTGTCATATATGATACATTGCTTATCATAAAAAACAACTCTGTAATTCTTTTCACAAAGCTGCCCAATACTCAACAAATTATGCTTAAGATCAGGAGTGTAATAAATATCATGAATTTGCTTTTTACCTTCCTTAGTATTTATGTCCATTACGCCTTTTGCTGCCACCTCCAAAAACTTGTTATCACCAAGCTTGATCTTGGTCTTGAAATTCTCATCCATAGTAGCAAACAACTCATTGTTGCCCATCATGTGGTTGGAACAGCCAGAATCACGATACCAAGTCTCGTGAAGAGTCATTTCAGCCTTGTCATAGGATAAGAATAAGTTGCTTGAAATTTCCTCATTCTTATTTGCATAATTTACTCCTTTTCTATCATTTGCAGCTTTAAGTCTATATGCTTTTTCAAAATGTCCATACCTGTTATAGTGGTAGCATTGGATGACTGAATGGTCTCATGTTGAATGAGTGCAATCATGTTTTCTTCGAAGATCCATTCGTTGTAAGGGCACGGTCCCTCGTCCCATTATCCTTGCAGAGTTTGGAGCCTCTCCTCTTTGGCTCGAGATCATCTTCTCGATTATCACCTATCTTCACGGGTCCGTACTTTGGGAGATACCCCCTCGGGTTGTAGATGGTACCCTTGCCTTGCCCTTCGCTCCTCGAGCCCTCGAGGGGATCGGAGGAGCTGGTATTTTCAGGTCTATACACTTTTGGCCAGCATTCAGATACAGATTGATAGACTTCCCCCTTATTCCTTGGGTGCTCTCCCCCCTTCTCGAAATAAGGAGAAGATACTTCATGAGATCCGAAAGGACATTAGCCTCCAGTATACCAGTTGCACATGGATCTTTCCCACTGTCCCTCTTTCCCTTAAGTTGTTTTTCTATCATGAGCACTTCCTTCAAATACAAGACGATTGGATAGTCCCCCCACAGTACCTCTAGTAGCATACGATGCATAACATACGGATCCCGATTGGTCAACTTAGAGTGTTCTCCCACCAACCTTGGGTTGAGTCAGATCACCATCTACCGAGGATGGAGTGGGTTTGCCTATTTTGCTCCTTGGGAGAAGTAGAAACCTTGCATCACTTTATTTTTCGATGCCCCATCTACTATGAGATCCGAGGCGGATTTCATTGCCTTTTCAGGGATAACTCACGATCTCTATCCACCTTCTTCAGATACTCGAACCAGCGATGTCTCACACTCTACTTTAGGGAGGCGACTCAGTTTTGTTGACAGAGGAGCTCTCCTCTAGGCGGCTCTTGCCCCCCACACTCTTGACCCATCACAACCTACTTCACCAGCTTAGATGGACCGAGGGAGGATATCGGACGGAAACGTCACATTTCCAACCGTTCTGATAGAGGTAGGGCCACTAGACAGCGCACCCATGGTTCATTGGGACTCCAGAGTAGTGATGGGCAAAGATAAATCATTGATTTCTTCAGCAGAGATTCTTCGGCCTCGATTGTTAGGAGAGACTAGTGTCCGGGGCCGTTGGAGAGCGCCCTTTAGGGCAGCTCCCCCCCTCTCTCTCTTCGTTCTTCTTGGCGAACACTCCACACAGTTTGTTTCTTATGGATTGCAGCCCACTTCTCTCCTCTCTTCTCTCTTCCCATTCCCTTTGGCCCACTTATCGGGTCACGTCTTTGTATTTATCTTTGTTTCTTTCTTTGTTGGGTGCTTTGGCCTGTTTGCTGGTAGTTATTGTTGTCCTTTTTATAGTCCCTTGGGTCATCTTTGGCCCATCGTGGACATTAATAATATTTCATTTCATTTCATTTCTAGCAGTAGGTCTGCCTCTTCTTCCTCCTCTTCCTCTTGAAAAATTCTGATTCTGCCTTCTACCTTGTCCTTGGTTGCTTGTACTAGCATCATCACTCTTTGAGAGTCTTACCTTTGAGGCAAAAGCCTTCTCTTCACCTTCACCAAAGTTGTCTCTTAGTCTTTCTTCATGTGACATAAGAGAACCAACAAGGTGATCAAATTCCAATGTTGTCAAATCATTACTCTCTTCAATAATGATGGCAACACGGTTCCATCTTGGTGTTAGAGTTCTTAGCACTTTCTTCACAACAACTTCATTCTCCATTGTTTCTCCAAGAGTGGCCATTTTATTAACAAACCCAATTTCACTTACACTTTTATATTCTTGCATCCTCAAGTTCTCAAACTTTCTCTTCAAGGTCTGCAACTTGACCACTTTCACTTGGTCACTGCCTTGGTAAGCCTCTTGTAGAGCCTTACAAGCATCCTTGGCTGATTTTGCATCTGCAATCCTTGGAAACAAGCTCTTGTCTAGAGCTGACTGAATGTGGTATAATGCCAAAGAATTCTTCTTCTTGGCCTCCTTCTTTGCTTGTCTGTCATTATGTGGGATAATAGACCAATCTGCTGGCTCATCATAACCAGCCTCAACAATATCCCAAAGATCTTTCCCAGTCAACAACGTCCTCATCTTAATGCTCCAGTAGTCATAATCTTGCCCACTAAACTTTGGAGTAAGAAGGGAGTTATTGTTGCCCATGGTCAATGGCTAGAAAGATCAGGTATTCGGCTTCATTCCAACACAAGACCAGCAATGGCTTTGATACCAAATGTGAAATCTGCTCTTTTACACGGCACATTTTTTTCTTTGTTAAGCCAAACACACATATGCTACAGTCATTACAATCTTTCTTGGTGAATATGCACAGCTACAGTTTTTACTTCCCTTTAATTACAAATTCCATTTCCTAACTGACATGACAGAGAATATGCACAGCTACAGTCTTCAACTACAAATTCCACTACCTAACTGACTTGACAGAGAATATGCACAGCTACAGTCCTCAGTTACAAACTCCATTACATAACTGACATGACAAAGGATATGCACAACTACAGTCTTCAGTTACAAATTCCACTACCTAACAGACGTGACAGAGAATATGCCCAGGTACATTCTTCAGTCACAAATTCCACTACCTAATGGATATGACAGAGAATATGCACAGCTACAGTTTTTGCTCAGCATCACATTTCCAACAGAGAGTGGGTAGTTAGTAACTATACTTGTGGATCGGTTTATTGGCTCCACGTCCTCATATATGGATGTACTTTCCTGGTTACTGCAGATATGTGATGATGGAATTCATGCTCTTGTTTTATTCTTATTACACGTCTTTAATTCAAAATCCTATTAATGAGATGGCCAAATATCATTATTGTTAGTGTTTTAAGTATCCAACTTGAGATCCAAATATTCAGAGGTCAACGAATTAACGAAAAGTAATGGTTGTCAATTATCACTAAGGTGACACAAGGAATTTTAGCAGATCCCAAAAATGTGAATATTCAGCCTCAATTTGGAATTCGTGGAGGCCTTAAATATTTTTTATTTGCTCCTGTGTTTGAAAAACATAACATTGAAAGTTGTCATATGGGCCTCGGCTAAATTGTATGCACCCTAAGGGCGAATGTTAAAATCTAGCATAATCATTTAGGTGGCATGCATACAAAACTAAATATGGAAACATAAAATCATATTAGATTGAACTTTATTGTTATGTAATCTGTGTTGCATAGAAACAGTTATTCCTTCAAGAAATATAACTTTCTGCCTAAGAATTTGGACAAATTAATGACAGATTAATAGAGAAAGACAACATTTAGAAATAATCCAACGAAGTAGACAGTATTACGTAATACTGGTTATTATTGCAGCAAAAGTTCATTTGGCAGTTAATGCATGTGTGTGTGTGCATGGTCTATATTTTAGCAAATTTTGTCAATTACAGTATATACATTTTATTATGATCACTTGTAGTCTTCTAAGTATTTATTCTACATAGTGATAAGCTCTTAGACTTGGAAGGCAATAAAGTGCTATGGTAGTCTAAGCCTATTGGATATATTGATTTCTGTGTAGGGCTATTGAGCTTGGGAATGTAGAGAATCCAGGGAAGCCACGGAAACATCCACGTTTAAGGCCTGGAAAAGTGCGACCTCGCTTACCTGTACCAGACCATATTGAAAAGCCACCTTATGTGAACTCCAGCACCTTGCCGGAACTTGGACAGGAGCCACAATTACATGATGCTGAGGGAATAGAGTGCATGAGAGCATCATGCCGTCTTGCAGCACAGGTTTTGGAGTATGCTGGGACATTAGTCAGGGTATGCATTCATTCTTACATGATTGCATTAGTTTTCTGAAGTCAACCAGTGTTTTTTGTAGATTTTAAATGATCATCTAACGCTTCATGATATGTTCAGCAATTTTGGAATCATGCATGCTCAATTGTAGTGTTCTCATTTACTGGTAGAAAATTATTACTTATTCTCCTTTTTAAATGTAGATAAGGTTTTGGACTTATATGCTACTGAAATTGTAAACGTTCGAGATATTTAAAAAAAATACTTCCCACTTTCTATTTAGTATGAAATGTGATATTCTTTTAAAAAATCTCTCACTTTTTATTTTTGTCTGCTTTACTGGAGTAAACGATAATTTTGGTGGTGGTGGGGGGAGGGTGGTGGTGGCTAAGTTATGTTGTATGATAGGCAATGTATTCTTTGAGATGTTTATGTCTCCAATGTTGCCAATAGTTAGCTTGACTTGGGGGGTTACTTTATACTGATCATTGGCTGTTTTTTAACATGTCATATTTACTCTACAAGAAATAATTAAAGAAGCAAACCAAACCATACTATATTAGGAATCGGACTGTTAGTATAAATTGTTCTAGGTGTCGAGATAGTCTAAAATCAAATCCTTAATTTAGACAAATCATAATTATGTAGCTCTTTTTGAAGATTGAGCAAATTTGCTTTCATCTCTGACTTTCTTCTCTGTTAAATAGATACTTTTTCTAATAGTGAAGATTTTGTCTCCAGTTCTCCATGGATTTAAACTAGATCCGAAAACAGTCCCTTTTCTTTTCTTCAAAGAGTGTCTTATTACTTTATTTTGATGTTTTTTGTATATATTTTGTGTTTCTAGGAAGATGCCCATAAATGTTTTTTGCAGCTCTAGCCAACTTACAGGTAGAAAGAAACAAATAATATTAATGTCCATAAGCGACTGAAAGTAGGTCAATGGACTTGAAAGTACATCAGACATGTCAGGCTTAGATGGATTGGGAGGGCCCAATTTGCTACGAGCTTTATCAAAGGGATGACTCCCAAGGAGGTACAAACTTAAAACAGTTGAACTCCAAACATGTCATTCGAGTTTAAATACTAAGAGCCATGCAAGGGGAAAAACCCTCGAGGGAAATAAGAGTTTATGAGAACCAAAGCTAGAGACATAAGCTGAAAACCAATGTTGTCGCATTTGCATCAATATTTGGACCAAAAGAATCACCAACATCATCATCAACTCCTACAGGAGGGTCAATACCAGATCTGATAATGTTCATGGAAAAATCTCCAAGGTTATGTATGCCAGGCAGGACAATCATATGAGGAAGTAGTGCACTTCCCCTAAAAATTCTCCCAACACTTACAGCCAACAAATCACCAGAGGTGGAAAGAAATCTTGTGGTATGCACCTACTCTTGTGCCTCATGCTGTGAGCAAAATAAACTGGAAGCCCTTGACGCTATATAGAAACAGGTCCATGACCCCTCATATGTGTGTAAGAGGACTGAGATATCCTAGTAGCAGCACTCTGTCACTGACCTCACAACATCTATGAATGGATCGGTTGTATCCAAGGGACACCTAGCAACTAGGCTAGCTGAAAGGAGGTCATTGGCCTAGTTACCTTGGATGTCCCTTATAATGCTTTACATCTGAAGTTGACAGCTTTCCAAGGGAAAAGTACAAAGCAGCTATCGCCAAGGTAGTGGAAGTTGGTGGGTAGGAAACCTGCTGAATTGCTGTACAAACAACAATACCTTCTCTGGATCTCATTGTAATTAGGACATGTAAAAGTTAAGTGCTCATCGTTTTATACCTTGTAGGTAGAATAATACAACCAATCCTATCACTTGCAAGTGGAGCTAGCTTGGAAATCCTTACTAAAAATCCATGACTAGTAAAATGGATGTTTCATATGTCAAATTATATATTCTACATAACTGAAACTAAATAATCACTTAATATGCTTAAACTTTGATGCTCTTGTTGGGTCAGTCTGAGGGTGAGCAAAATCCCTGCTTTTGAAATTTGAATTGTTTTTGCCATCCATTTTTACGAGGATGCAATCATTTTGCATGGTTACCTTTGCATTGTCCAGAGGGTCGCAAGAAGTGTTTGCATGCCTTGAAAGAATAGGACTAATACTCTGTATTTGCAAGATTTTTTTTTAGAATATAAATGTTATCTACGCTTGTATGACTCTGTTTTGTTGTCTGTGAGAGGGAAAAAGGGGAATAAGATGTAAAAATGTCTTTTTAGCGGTGCTTGTTCTCCATCAATCAGGTGACCTTGAAGGATTAATTCTTTGTGTAGAGCCTTCGCACTAGCTGTATGTGGAAGTGTCTAAGAAGAGAAGTCAAATGTTAGCATTGTTAAAAAATATTCTTTATAGTTTTGCAAACTGAAAATTTTCTGTTGTCTGATAAGCAGTTTTATGGTTAATGTTGATCCCTCTTATTTTGGGTTGATATTCTAATATTTTCAAAGGTGATGGCAGCAACTGTATTACATTGAATGATTACTCTTATTGCAATTTTTCTTCTTCCCCAGATTTTTCTCTCTTTTCAATTAAATTAGCAGCTCTTTCTTGGCCTCTGTTCTACAAAATGACGGTTCACTCTGTTCAGCCATCAGTAACGACAGATGAAATTGACAAAGCTGTGCACAAGATGATCATCGAGGCTGGGGCATATCCCTCCCCCCTTGGTTATGGTGGCTTTCCAAAGAGTGTATGCACATCAGTGAATGAATGTCTGTGTCATGGGATACCGGATTCACGCCAATTGCAGGTTTGTTTTATGCCCATATTATTTTGTTTATTGTTAGTTCCATTGTTAAAATCATGACTTAAAAAATGGAGCAAAGTAAATTTATAGTTTCTGATTTCTAACAACAAAATTTTATCTGCAGAATGGTGATATCATAAACATCGATGTAACTGTTTATTTGAATGTAAGTGTGTGCTATCGTACTGTATCCCTTGGCTTATTTACTGTGAATCATGTAAACAGGTTACTGTGACCTTTAACAAACATACTTTAGGAAATATGGAATATTCTATTTCATGCATTGCAACATCTTTTTCTCTTTAATGATCTTAATTACATTAAGATTTTCATTTATAGAAGCTATAATTATGGTTCTCTGTCATATGTGTCAGCTTTCAGTTTCTAGGATAACCACTTATGTGGGTTCCATTGGAAATGGTAAAATTGTGTTTTGTGTTTGCTATCTATCTTCTAACTTGACTTGTAAATGGAAATGCATACTGCAATAATTATAATGTAGGGACTCTGTACTCTTTTGTAGGGGTATCATGGAGACACTTCAAAGACTTTCCTATGTGGAAATGTTGATGACACAGCCAAGCGACTAGTGAAGGTAGAGTTTTTATATAGGATCTTCTAGTTGCAGATCAATTCAATTCAGGTTTTTTTGCTATTCTGTGATGAGTTTATAATTGCGTGTCTATAATTCATGCATGTCATATTGTGGGGATGTGATGTATATCAGTGATATTGCAGGTGCTAGTTGATACTGAATACACCTTCCTGTTGGCAAATTCTGGAATAACTGAAACTTTAAAAAACAAAACTTACGGAATTCATATAGCAAGGACCGCATGGAAAACTATCCAATTTTGAATTCAGGAAATTTTGTATATATCATGTGCAAATGTATTTCCAGATAGTTTTTCTCCTGCGATCACTCAAGTCCGTATAGATTAAGGGCTCACTGAAGAAATTTTTTGAATTCAGAACAAAATTCTAAATAAGAAACATAATCTGTACAATTCCCATTGAACCACTATGGAACCCCTTTGGAGATCACTGTAGTACAATTTAGAATATAAGAGATTTAGTTACACAACTATTTGACAGTTTGATTAAATTGCCTAAACGGCTTTTGACTTTAAGGAGTCCTCTAAATACTGTAGTTTCTTGTTAATTGTTGTCTTGTTGATGGCACCTGCATGTCAGTGTCCATGTCGTGCTGAACTAATGAGGTGTAGCTATTGCATTTCACCAAACTATATGTATACACATATTGGCCAAATATGCTTCTCCTGATGACTATGCTCAATATGGTCTGTACTATTGCTTTTCTAGGCATTGAAGTTCAATTGTTTTGCTAAATGTACTTACAAATTTATGGTGTCTACTTGGTGCTCGATGAACACTTAGAGCTGCTGTGATGAGAAATCCTTAGGCCTAATGTGATGGACAACCTCCCTCAATCCCTCTTGATTCCAACTGACATATTGAAAGGATCCTTGTCGATGACTTGTTCCTTGGTGGTTTGCTTGTCTGTAGGTGTGGAAAGAGTGATAGACATGCCAATTCTGAAATTGTCGCCTTAGCTCAGAAAGAAGCAGTTCCATGGTCTGAAAGTAAGTTTGTCTGCAGATTAAGTAGTTGGCCAGAAAGGTCTTTTGCATAAGGCCTATGGTAATTAATATAATTAGAAGACACAGTTATGAAGGTTCATGCACCCAGCCTCAAAATGATGCACTGCATGTATATTTGTACCCAGTGAGCAACTGCTACCTTACCCATAACCTGCTATTGTTTCAAATATTTCAATATTTTGTATAATTTATGGATATGTATGTATGCATTTTTTGTGCATAAAACAAACACACCCTATAAGCAGTTATGTTTTAAAGGTCTACATCACATATCTACCCTGCACACCCTCATAGCCCCACCCAAGTAATGTTGTATGGATTCTTTTCCTTTTTTAGTTTGTTAAAGTCAGAACCTAAGGTATTGGTGTAATAGACAATTATATGTTGTTGAATCCTTGTTGAAGAACATGGAGCTCTTGTATTGAAGCAAACCTACATCATTCTGTCCTATATACTATAGTAGAGAAACTTGGATGGAGCGTGGACTTGGCAAGGACAATTTTTGACTCAGACATGGACTTGGCAAAAACTCTGCCCAAAAAAAAAAACAAAGAAAAAGCAAATTTTCATTGGAAAAAGTTTTTTTTCATGCATATCACAATTAATTAACATTATATAAATCCAAAATTAATACTGTAAGTGAAACAATCTTATTCTACACATGAAAGTGACAAAACACACATCAATGTAACTGCTGGGTGTTTATTAGATTCAGTCTTGGAGCATCTACAAGTCCATTTGTTGTCATTTAACGTTCTGTTTATTTGTAATTATTTCCTCTTGATGAATATGTAGTGTTTGCTAATATTTCATATTGAGTCAGAGTCCAAAGAGAGTACATAAGGCTGGTACATAACCCTTCTAATTTCCATGGTTCTTAGATTGTGGCTGTACTAGGGGATGCCTCCCATAGACAAATGGTTGTATATGAGCTAGCGGGTACTGTTAAAAATCCATTGACAAATGGTTGTATATGAGCTAGTGGGTACTGTTAAAAATCCATTGACAAATGGTTGTATATGAGCTAGTGGGTACTGTTAAAAAATCCTTCAAGTCATGTTATCTCCCATTCTGGTTTTGTGAAAATACACAGGTGCAATGCTCAAACCAACACTGAATATGGTTGATGCTATTCTCTGGCAGAGTATGAAAGTATCTTATCCCTCAAAGGGTATAACTACATATCACAATTATTAGTTAACTTGTCTTCGTTAGAAAGAAACCTCAAGGACATTTTATGCTTCTTCAAATGGCCTCTTGCTATTTTATGTGTGTTTTATAAATCTCATTGGGATTGTGAGAGGGCCCAAGCTTTGTACTGTTCTAATTCTTGATGCCTTTGAGTTGCCTCAAACATGGTGAATGTTTCCTGTGTTGGTTAGGATTTTAGAAGCATTTGTTTGTTCCTAGGCCCAGTGGTTAGAAGAATGTTCTAGAGAATGTATATTACAGGGAAGTGCAAAGAAATTTTGCTCTTGCTTATTGAAGGTGTTACACTTTGCATGGGTGGGACATGTTGCCATGGAACTCCATATAAGATTGGTTTAGAGTCCTCTTAATGTTGTGTACTCTTTTGGTCTCAACTTCCATTGTTGATCTTCTTTGACCTTATCGTTGTACTCTGCTGACTAATTTTTTTTTTCCTTTTGTCTTTGGTCCTTTGTAATTAGGTGGGCCTTGTGGCATTAGCCTTCCTTTTGGTTCTTGTTTTTTTACCTCAAATGTAACTGCTGGGTGGCTGTTAGAACCTTGAAAACTAGGAAAAATTTGGGTTTAGAATTCAAATGAGTGTTTTTTTTGGGTCTGATTTTACCTTCTCTCTGCTCTCTCTGCAAGTGGAAACAACAAACATGAGGCCAATTTAGAAAAATAATAGATGCCTTTTTTCTGAATTTTTGCTTCCGCAGCCGACTTTTTTTCTTGGACTCGCGAGTTTTCTCAAGTCCAAAAAAACTCGTGCGTTAAAAAAACTTGGTGTGTCCAGAAAAACTTGCCGAGCTTAGTCAAAAAAACCTGTGAGGGACGACTTGGGCGCGGACTCAGTGAGTTTTTCAAAAACTCGCTGACTTTCATAACTATGCTATATGCCTTATTGATCATGCAAAAATATGTCTAAAATGCTCTAACCTATTTTAAATGTGAAATTGAAGTAGTTGTTAGTAATATGTCTTACAACATTTTTGAACAAAATAAGGCTACTTCTATGTCATGTTCAAATGCCAAGGAATCAAGATTGCTGCCTGATAACTATGTAAGCCCAATTTTCAGCTGTTAATGTTTGAAAGCTGAAACTTTGAACTTTGAAGTTTAAACCCTAAACCCTAGGGTTTTGGGTTTAGGGTTTTGTTTTTTTTCCTCTTCTTTTTAAGTAAATATTGTTGCCTGGTAACTATGTATGCAAGCCCATTTTTCAGCTGTTAATGTTTGAATTTGAAACTTTGAACTTTGAACTTGAAGTTTAAACCCTAAACCCTAGTCTAGGCCCTAGGGTTTTGGGTTTAGGGTTTTCTTTTCCTCCTCTTTTTAAGTAAATATTGATGCCTGATAACTATGTATGCAAGCCCATTTTTCAGCTGTCAATGTTTCAATTTTAAACCCTAAACCCTAGCCTTTTGGTTTAAGGTTTAGGTTTAGTTTTTTTTTCCTTTTTTTCAAGTGATTGTAACTTTGTTGTTACTTGTTTCCATGTGCATACATATAAAAAATGAAACCTTTTTTTCCTTGTTGTTACTTGTAACTTTTCATATTATGAGCAATACAAGATGTGTTTTGTCACTTTCATGTGTACTTAAAGCTTGAGCCTTGTATGATGTCTTGACATGAATTATTGCTTTTATTGCAATATTTGATTTGCATAATGTTAATTCATTGTAATATGCATGAAAAGAACTTTTTTCCAATGAAAAATTTCGTTTTCTTCGTTTTTTTTTTGTTGATTCTTTGCCGATTCTTTCCCCGATTTTTTGCCGATTCCCGATTTTTGTTGATTTTTAAAATTGCCGATTCCGATTTTCTCAACTATGGTTGTAACCATTCGGCCTCTTACGATACTCCATTTGCTTCCCAAATGGTAATACAAGTTCCTATGTGTCGTGACAGGTCTTCTTTCCCTTCCCCGGTGAAGGGTGGGCATTTTTGTTTGCCCGCTCTATTGGCAACATTCGCCATTGGGACTGTCCCACTAGGCGTGCCACTTAATGGTGATTTTTGTGGTGCTGTATTCCACTCTCTGTTTGGTGCAGGTGGTGCAAATTCATGTTCAAATTCGTGCTCAAATAGCCTTCTCCCTGACTCACGTACGTCCCTACTTCGCGTCCTTCTTCGTGAGTATACAAGGTGCGGTTCTGGTCTTTCTCACCACAAACCCACGCGCGGTTGCTCTGGTACAAAGCTTTCCTCTTCTGTACCTATCGGCCAACTCTCCTCCGTTGGTTCAAGTGTTACCATCCGCTCCTCACCTCCAATGTGAGGTACGTCTTCTACTATTTGATTCCGTTCTTCGTATTTTGTTGTCACTAACAATGTCTCTCTTCTTGTGCTTCTCGTAGATGGTTATCTTCCAAAGGATTCCACACTTGTTCCACCTCAGGTTGTGAAACTTTGTCTTGGGTTTGTATCTGTTGATTCGCCAATCGTGCACTTCGTCACAACGATATCTGACTCCTTCCTCGATTGCCTAGTGACCTGGAATCTGTCATTCACCTCTTTGCCTTGTCAAATATACTTCTTGACTCAAAGTTAGTTTAGGTAACGACGCCAAATATAGACAGGGGTGAGTGCTTTCCTGAGATGAGGGAATGACAGGAGTTAGGAAGGAATAGGACAACAAACTTGACTAGGCATCATGTTATCAATTGGCTGTATCAGTTTGAGACAAGTAGTTCATTGCAGACGTCTAGTCTAGACGGGTAAGGCTAGATGTGTAGACGTGTAACTTGTCAGACGTGTACGATTTAGATGGGCTGAGCTCTAGACGGTTGTTTTGCTCAGACGTGTAAACTGGTTGATGTCCCAGACGGGTACGTGCAGACATCAGAGATGGATGGTCTACCAGATGGGTAGACGTCTCGGAAAGGTAAGTGCAGACGTCTTAGACGAATGGTCTTCTAGACGGGTAGACTTCTTGGATAGGTTGCACAGGGCATAGACGGGTACCTTATAAGGCATAGACGGATAGGCCTAGATGTCAAACAAGGGGTTTACACGGGTAGGCCTAGACGTCTACTGTAACTCGCATCATTTTCCAGCCTGCAACCATTGTACCTGCAACTGCACAACAACAAGAACAATGCAAGTCTACACCAGTCTATCTCGTACAAGCCATTGATCAATACTTGCAACATGACACAATCACAATGCAATCACATAGAACACACACTCCAAAACAAGACTTGCTGTATTCACAAGGATCTGCATTTATGTTCAGTATGGATATCTTACAAAATTGAATGGGGGGTACTTATAGGGCAAGCCCAGGCGGTTACTGCAACCAACCTGGCTCAATCGTCCCAACTTCCCTAAGTTAGCCTTTAACAATTCAGTTTTGCAGCGTAACAACCAGTCTTAGACGTCTAACAAATCCTAGACGTCTTATCTAATCTAGACGTCTTAACTAATCAGTCTAAGACATGTTAACAAATGACGGCTAGTTTTGTCTTTTAGTGCATTTCTATTAATCAGTCTGCCATTACATCATGGCGGCTGGTTTACATTGCAAATCCTTACATTAATCAAAATGACATACATTATCAAAATTGTATTATCAAAATTGTTTGTTGTCTTGTAGACATTTTGTCAAACAGGTCGGCATGTCATGTCTTCTTCGAACTGCTATCTACAGATCCTCTGTCCACGATTGCTTGATTCAGCTTATGGTCCAATATCTCCATGTGAACCAAAGCTGGCTTCTTCCCTGCCTCAATCATTAGTATCGTTGGATCAATAAATTGTCCCTGCTTGATGTTGGCTATCTGTCGGGCTTCCTCCCTCTTCTTTGCTTTTATTACTTCCTCGACCGTAGCATATAATTCAGGTACTATATTGAATAAACTTGATACTTTTACCTCCAAAGTTGTATTCAGCACCTGTGTCACCAAGCCTTCAACTGATGCCTGTTTGTCTGTTACGATCTCCACCTTCTTTAGAGCTTTTTCTAGAATCAACCTTTCTTGCTTTTCTTTATCTAGCTGCATCTTAATCTGTCCTTGGGCTTCCTGCCATCGCTCCTTCTCCTTGGCAGGATTTGGGTATTGCTCCATTTTCCTAGTGTTGGTTACGAATCTGCCTAAGTATAAAAATATGCGCCCTAGACCCGGCCAACATTGAAAGGCCAAAGGAAAGAGATGTCCTTTGGGCCAATCTCCAGAGAGGGCTGGTTCCCGTACTAATCTAAAAATTGGTATAAAGCTTAGGGATAGATATTAACTGAAAGAGATGGGAAATATGGCTGTAAGCCAGAAAAACAGAGTGGGGAATGAACTAACAACTAAATCATCAAATCAAGTTCTAACCAGCATTCATCAGAAAGAAGAATATAGGAACCAATCACAGATCACAAATATGATTTCCAGTTAACATTTCAACATTCATTTCTTCATCAGAAATTAAATTCAAATGCAGAATTTTAACTTATCTAACAAAGGCAATGAATATAGCAGAAATAATAGGCAAAAAACAATCACATACACGACTGATCCAAGAACCAGAGTCCAAAAGTCTTTCAATTGATGCAGAAGTTTAAACTCAAAGAGTTTTTTAGCAAAATGTTCCTCCTTTTTTTTACATCAAACATCTTAGTTTTTATAGAGGATTTTGCCTCCAACATTTAATAAGCAGTAAATAAAATGTCGACCAATCAAAGATTGATCAACAACAACATTCTTTTCGGGAACAACAACGAACAAATCAGCGAACACCTTGGGAAGCTACGATCCTTCTTCAGCGGAGAACGTCTTGGAAATCAACAAGAAGGAACGATGGAAATTCATTTCGGAAGTCGGTGCATCGAAAATGAGCGTCCACCACAATGGACGATGCCTCGAAAATGAACAGAATCATACCAGAGTCAAAGGTGAAGCGAATCAACATTTAATCTCGACAATTCTTTAGTAATAATTCGGGAGATGTTACTTTCTTTGCCCCATGAATTGAATTCGCCAATCCTCGGTCTTTTCCAAAAATGATCTGCACTGAAAGCGCCCTTGGAAAGGATTTCACCTGGAGGAATTGGCAAAGATGAATTTCATCACAACATTGGTGCAGAAAGGAGTTTCGCTGAAAATATGGGATTTCGCTGAGAAGCCGGGCAAAAATGGAATTTCGTTGGGAAAGGGGTGGGAAATGCCCGAAAGATAATTTCATTGCGCCTGGGATGTGCTCTTGCCAACATTTTCGCCCGAAATGCACTCAAAAATGCATTTTGCTGAAAATTGGAACGAAAAGGGGACTTCGCTGACAATTTCACCCGAAAGTGGATTTGGTCGACAATTTCGCTCGAGAATGGAATTTCGCTGCAAACTGGGCGAAATTGCCAGCAAGTGATTTCGCTGGCGAAACTGCCAGCAAGTGATTTCGCTGTGCTTGGGGCGAAAATGAATTTCGTTGTAAACAGGGGCGAAACTGCTAGGAAGATGATTTCGCTGGCGAAATTCGTTCCATACTTGGGCAAGATTTTATCAAAATTTATCAGCGAAGTCATCTGAAGTTTGACCTTTGCCAGCATTGAAAGAGACATTGAAAGAGAGATTTATACCAGCAAAAATGCCAAACAAACCAGTGAAAACACCCAAAAGTTGAAGAGAACAACAAAAATGCAGAATTTATATCTTATACTTGGAATTGTTTACAAAAAAGTTCTAGTGTGGCAAAACTGCCAACACCTAGCCTGTGCTCTACTTATTGCTAGAACTTCATTATCTTTTTCTACCTCCGTACTTACTTCTCCAATGTCAATCCAACTGATAGTTTGCGTTCTACTTGAACTTACCTTATTCGGGCAATTCACGTCCTTCTGGTTCCTTGGTTCACGCCATTTACACATTTGGGTAGCATTGCTACCACTGGTAATGCATGTATTTTGAGGCTTGGGGAAATTTTTCGCAAAGTGTGTTAGGAGGTGAAGTCAATATCCAGATATCCAATGTTCTTCAGCAGAGAGGTGCATGGTGGTGCAACTTATGGAGAAGAAACAAACAGTTTTCTGGAGTCTTCCTTTGGGAGAGGAAACAAACAGTTTTTTGGAGTCTTCCTTTGTAAGAGGAAACGAACAGTTTTTTGGAGTCTTCCTTTGGGAGAGGAAACAGATAGTTTTTTGGAGTCTTCCTTTGGGAGAGGAAACGAACAATTTTTTGGAGTCTTCCTTTGGAAGAGGAAACGAACAGTTTTTGGAGTCTTCCTTTGGGAGAGGAAACGAACAGTTTTTGGAGTCTTCCTTTGGGAGAGGAAACGAACAGTTTGTTTTTTCTAGAAAAGGGGAATGACCCCTTGAATGTAAAAGTTGATTGAATGTAATTTTGTCGATATGAATAAAAGATCAAGCTGCCATTACCCTGTGGTTTTTCCTGCCCTGTGGTTTTTCCTGCACATTGCATGTTTTCCACGTAAAATCTGTGTTACTGTTTTTTCTGTGTTATTGTGTTTTCTGCTTGCACATAATTTTGCTATTTTTTCTAACATATGGTATTAGAACCTAGGGTTTTTGTGCGAGTGGGAGCTGCAACAATGACTGGAAGTGTAACCAAGTTTGAGATTGAAAAGTTTGATGGCAAGAACTTTGCCCTATGGAAGATGAAGGTGGAGGATTTGTTGGTTCAAAATGACCAAGCCCTAGCCTTGAAAGGGGTCACGAGTAAACCAAGTAGCATGAAAGATGAGGAGTGGGCAACGCTGGACAGGAAGGCGGTTTCTACAATCCGTCTATGCCTAGCGGACTCCGTCTTGTTCAATGTTGTTGAAGAAAAGATCGCGGAAGCCCTTTGGAAGAAGCTTGAAAAGTTGTATGAGACGAAATTTGCAACAAATAAGGTTTTTCTAAAAAAACAACTTTATAGCCTAAGGATGAAGGAGAGTTCATCTGTGGCAGATCACTTGAATGAGTTTAATACCTTTATCGATGAACCGGTTTCGATTAATGTGAAGATGGAGGATGAGGATAGAGCTATCACCCTAATTTGTTCCCTCCCGGAGACTTGGGATCATTTGGTGATGACCATCAACAATTCATCATTAGGAGCTCTAACTTTTGATGATGTGGTAGCCTCTTTGTTGGCAAAAGAGTTGAGGCAGAAAACGTCTTTTGAACCCTCAACCAATGAAGCCCTAACTGTGAGATGTCGATCTTTCGAGAAGAGTCAACAAGGTAGATGTCTTTCTATATCAGCAACATGTGAGGCTTTCTGTATCAGCAACAACAGATCTGTTTTATATACCTGGGTTTTGGACTCGGGTGCATCTTTCCACATGTCTCCTCATAGAGATTGGTTTGACAAATATCAACCATATAGTGGTGGGAAGGTCTACTTGGGTGATGATCACCCTTTAGAAATTGTGGGAAGAGGGGACATAAGGATCAGGTTGGACGATGGTAGAGAAAGGATGTTATGTAATGTACGACATGTGCCTGATTTGCGGAAGAATTTGCTCTCAATCAAGATGATGGATAAGCTAGGGTATTCTATCACTTTCGGTAACAACTATTGCAAAATTACCAGAGGAGCCCTTGTAGTAGCAAAAGGAGAATCTTATGGAACCCTATATCGTTTATGCGGTGATACGGTGACAAACCATGCAGCAACAACAACTTCAAGTCAGGATGCAGTAATGTTATGGCATCAACGCCTAGGACATATGAGTGAAAAAGGTCTGAAAATTCTGCATGACCGAGGTATGCTTTCTGGGATTAAGTCTTGTAATTTAGACTTGTGTGAGCACTGTATTTTTGGCAAACAAAAGAGGGTTCGGTTTACTGCAAGCCCTGGTAAGAGTTTTGATTTTCTGCAACTCATACATTCTGATATATTTGGACCAGTCCCCACTCAGTCCTTAAATGGTGCTATCTATTTTCTGACATTTATAGATGATTATTCTAGAAGAGTGTGGGTTTATTTTCTGAAGAAGTCGGAAGCTTTGCAAAAATTTAAAGAGTTCAAAGCTCGAGTAGAGAAAAGTTTGGGCAAGCCTATTTTATGTCTTAGGTCAGATAATGGGGGTGAATATTGCTCCAAGGAATTTGATAAATTTTGTACGCAGGAAGGAATTAAGCACCAAAAGATTGTACCATATACTCCACAACAAAATGGTGTGGCTGAGCGGATGAATCGCACAATCATGGAACGTGCAAGAAGCATGCTCAACGCATCCATGTTGGATAAAAGGTTCTAGGCAGAGGCTGTTAATACAACTATTTACCTCATTAACAGGTCACCTACAACTGCGTTGGATGGACAGATTCCAGAGGAGGTTTGGTGTTGTAAGCCATTTGATTACTCTCATTTGCGTACCTTTGGTTGTGATGCATTTGCCCATGTGCCTAAAGAAAAAAGGTCCAAACTTGACCCAAAGTCAAGCAAATGTGTTTTTCTCGGCTATGGAGATACAGTGAAGGGGTATAGACTGTGGGATCCTACTGCCCACAAGGTAATTATTAGCCGAGATGTTATTTTTGATGAAAAATCCATGCAAAGGAAGGAGGTACAGCAAACACCTAATGTTGTACCAGTTGAAGTAGATATGAACGAAGAGGAAAATGAAAATCAACATGCTGAAATTTTTGACCAGCATGCTGAATTTTTTGACCAGCATGCAGAACAACAAGTAGAGCAGCCACAACAGTCACAAGACCAAGAGCCACAACCAACAGATCATTGGGTTAGAAGATCTACACGCCCACAAAAGTGTCCGGAAAGGTATTCTCCTGTTTATCAGTCCTCTTTTGCTTTGTTAACTGATGATGGTGAGCCTAGTTCATTTCAGGAAGCTAGAGAGTCTGAGAATGCAGAAAAGTGGAGGAAAGCCATGGAGGAGGAAATCGAGGCACTTCGCAAGAATAAAACGTGGGAACTTGTGGATCTCCCACCTAGAAGAAAGGCTGTTGGAAACAAGTGGGTGTACAAAGTAAAGAAGAACAACGATGGGTTGTTGGAACGCTATAAAGCTCGCTTGGTGGCAAAAGGCTATGTGCAAAAGTCAGGTATAGACTTTAATGAAATTTTCTCTCCAGTTGTGAAGATGACTACTGTTAGAGTTTTACTTGCACTTGTAGCAGCACAAGATTTAGAACTGGAGCAGCTTGATGTAAAGACTGCTTTCCTGCATGGTGATCTCGAGGAGGAGATTTATATGGATCAGCCTGAGGGCTATGAAGAAAGAGGCAAAGAGCATTTGGTTTGCAGACTCAAGAAATCTTTGTATGGGTTGAAACAAGCGCCAAGGATGTGGTACAAAAAATTTGACACCTTCATGAAGAGCCAAGGTTTCAGCAGGAGTGAAGCTGACCATTGTGCATACTATAATAGGTTTGATGATGGCAGTTTTATTATTTTGTTGTTGTATGTTGATGATATGCTGGTTGCAGGCCCCAACATGAAGAAAATCATTGATCTTAAGGCTCAGTTGGCTAGGACATTTGAAATGAAGGATTTAGGAGCAACAAACCAAATTTTAGGGATGAAGATACACAGGGACAGAAAAGGAAGAAAGATCTGGTTAAGTCAAAAGTCATATATAGAAAAGATTTTGCAGCGCTTCAATATGCAGAATGCAAAACCAGTTAGTACCCCACTTCTTTCACACTTAAAATTGTCTTCCAACCAATGTCCTAGAACAGAAGCAGAGAAGACAAGCATGTCTCGTGTACCGTATTCATCAGCAGTAGGAAGCCTCATGTATGCCATGGTGAGCACCAGACCGGATATTGCCCAAGCAATGGGAGTTGTCAGCCGGTACATGGCAAATCCTGGTAAGGAGCATTGGAATGCGGTGAAGTGGATATTTAGATATTTAAGAGGCACTTTAGATGCTGCTATTTACTACGGATCGGAAAATTTGCAAGTTAAAGGTTTTGTGGATTCTGATTATGGTGGAGATAGAGATGGGAGAAAGTCCACTACAGGATATACTTTCACTCTTGTTGGTGGAGCTGTGAGTTGGACTTCTAAGTTGCAGTCTGTGGTGGCTTTATCAACCACTGAAGCAGAATATATTGCAGCGACTCATGCCAGCAAAGAGGCAATTTGGCTAGAGCGATTGTTGGGTGACTTCAAGATAATGCAGGAGAAAATTACGTTGCATTGTGATAGCCAAAGTGCTATTCAGCTAGTGAAGAACCCAACATTCCATGATCGCACGAAACACATTGATGTTAAGTACCATTTTATAAGAAATGTGGTGGAAGAAGGTAGGATCCTGTTGCAGAAAATTGATACTCAAGTGAATCCTGCAGATATGCTTACAAAGCCGATCAAGACAGAGAAGTTTGAGTGGTGCAAAACTTCTCTGGGCTTGCTGAAAATGTGATAAGGGCAGCATTGGGCAATTGGCACTTGGATGGAAAAACATAGGCAAAGAATTCCTGTATATCGACTTCAAGTGGGAGAATGTTAGGAGGTGAAGTCAATATCTAGATATCCAATGTTCTTCAACAGAGAGGTGCATGGTGGTGCAGCTTATGGAGAGGAAACAAATAGTTTTCCGGAGTCTGCCTTTGGGAGAGGAAACGAACAGTTTTTTGGAGTCTTGCTTTGGGAGAGGAAACGAATAGTTTTTTGGACTCTTCCTTTGGGAGAGGAAACGAACATTTTTTGGAGTCTTCCTTTGGGAGAGGAAACAAACAGTTTGTTTTTTCTATAAAAGGGGAATGACCCCTTGCATGTAAAAGTTGATTGAATGTAATTTTGCCGAAATCAATAAAATATCAAGCTGCCATTGCCCCGTGGTTTTTCCTGCACATTGCAAGTTTTCCACGTAAAATCTGTGTTACTGTTTTTGTGTTATTGTGTTTTCTGCTTGCACATAATTTTGCTATTTTTTTTTAACAAAGTGGCCTCATTCTTAACAATTCCAGCACTGGATGATCGGTCTCCCTTCAGAGTCATACTGCAAACGACTTTGTTCCTTGTCTTCCGCCTTGACGATTATTCCTAAATCCGTTTGTCGTTGCTCCTTGTCCATTCCTTGAAGTATCTGGTTGATCTCCTTGTTGGACTGTCAAAGTCTGATGCCTTGCTCCCTTCATATTAAATGAACAATCAGCTACTGGATGTCCTGCTATATCACATATATTGCAATATGCGTTCTTTGGGTAATTGACATTCGTATGTCCTTCCGCTTACAATCCGAACACCAAATATCTTTCCGGTCCTTTTGTGCTTCTCCTTTAACTTCTTTCATGATCTTATCAAATTCTTTTCTAAAGGAGTGTATTGCAATTTGGACTTTATCGTCTGTATCGCTATCGGAATCATTGCTTCGTGGATGTCCTCTGATTCCTGCAACAGTTTGTTTGGCTTCACTTTCAAAATTCTTTGCCTTTTCGAGTGCTTTTGCATATGTGGATGATGGTACTGCTTTCATTTTCTTCCTATATTTATGCAATAGTCCATCCAAAAACCAACGTTTCACCATTCCATCAGCAGGTGGCATCTGCATTTTATCTGTCAATTGTTTCAATCTCCTATTATAACTCTTGACATCCTCGTCTGGTTTTTGTTTCGTTGCAAAAATTTCTGTAATAATTTCCGTGTCATCCCTCAACGGCCAAAATTCTTCTATGAAAGCATCTTTCAAAGTGTCCCACTGTGTAAATGGTTGAGTATTCCGCCTTTTTAGATACCAATCCATAGCCATTCCTCGCAAGGTGGTCGGGAATAATTGTAACCATTCAGCCTCTTGCGATACTCCATTTGCTCCCCAAATGGTAATGCAAGTTCCTATGTGACGTTCTGGGTCTTCTTTCCCTTCTCCGGTGAAGGTTGGGCATTTCTGTTTGCGTGTTTTATTGGCAACATTCGCAATTGGGACTGTCCCACTAGGCGTGCCACTTGACGATGACTGCTATGGTGTGTTATTCCACTCTCTTTCTGCTGTAGGTGGTGCAAAATCTTGTTCAAATGCGTGCTCAAATAGCCTTCTCCTTGACTCATGTATGTCCCTACTTCGTGACCTCCTTCCCGAATATACGAGGTGTAGTTTTGGTCTTCCTCCCCAAGAACCCACGCGTGGTTGCTCTGGTACAAAGCTTTCCTCTTCTGTACCTATTGGCCAACTCTTCTCCGCTGGTTCAGGTGTTACCATTCGCTCCTCACTTCCAATGTTAGATACATCTTCTGCTATTTCATTCCGTTTTCCGTCCTCTGTTGTCACCAACAATGTCTCCCACCTTTCTTGCACTTATCTTAGATTGTTGTCTTCCAAAGGTTCCACACTTGTTCCACCTCTGGTTGTGAAACTTTGTCTTGAGTTTGTATCCTTTGATTTGCCAATTGTGCACTTCGTCTTAGTGGTATCTGGTTCCTTCCTCGATTGCCTTGTGGCCTAGAATCTGTCATTCACCTCTTTGCCTTGTCATGTATACTTCTTGACCCAAAGTTAGTTTAGGCAACGGAGCCAAATGTAGACAGGGGTGAGTGCCTTCCCGAGACGAGGGAATGACAGGAGTTTAGGAAGGATTGACCAACTTGACTGTAAAGCCTGACATTAACTTACACTGTTTAGTCCCAGACATGTAAGCTGTTGTAGACGTCTAATATAGAAGGGTAGACTCTAGACGTGTACGACCTCAAACGGGTTACAGGTTGGACGTGTATGATCAGATGGGTTGCAATCCTAGACAATGTACGGTCCAGACGGGTTGGGCTAGATGGGTAGGATCCTAGACGGGTAAGCCTAGACGGATAGGATACTAGATGTGTTCCCTCAGACATGTAGCCCAACTCAGACGGGTAGTTGCAGACGTATGAACTGTCATATGGGTAGCGCATAGGCTCAGACGAGTAGCACAGTGGACAAGGCCTAGATGGATAGGCCTGGATGGGTGACAGCTAGGCCTAGATGGGTAGGCCAGGACGGGTACTGTAACTTGCACTTCTGCACTCCATATTCGCTCCTTCCTGCAACTGCACAAGACAAACACAAAACTAACTTGCACCAGTCTATCTCCTGCCAGACATTGCTTGAATACCTGTAACACAATAATGCAATCACATAGAAACACACAATCCTGGAACAATGCTTGCTGTATTCACAATGGAACTGCACATATGGACAATCGCGGATCACTTCTGAATAGATTGATATTACAAAAATGAATAGGGGGGTATTTATAAGGCAGGCCTGGTGGTTACTACAACCAACCAGACTCAACCGTCTCAACTTCCCCTGTGTTAGCGCTTAACAAATCAGTCTTGCAGCCTAACAAACCAGTCCTAGACTGATTAACTAATCAGTCCTAACAACCAATCTAAGACGTGTTAACAAGCTTAACTACGTATGATGGCTAGTTTTGTCCTTTTGTGCTATACTATTAATCAGTCCGCATTACATGATGTCGGCTGATTTTACATTGCAAAACCTTACATTTATCAAAATTGCTATACATTATCAAAATTGTTATAATTTTGTAGACATTTCATCAAACAGTTCAAACAGTTCGAGATTGTCATTTCTTCTTCGAACTGCTGTCTACAATACATGATCACAAGACAAGTAGCTAAAATATCAGAGGAACCTATAGAGTTTCTAGAACTACACCTTGGCAGTTTCAGAATACATCTTGTTCTGTCCTCTGAATCAACAGTCTTCAGTCCTTACTGAAGATCCAACAAATACAAGAAATCCTACTCCTACAGCCCCTCTCAATACAGAAGCATCAATGGCTGGAAACCAGAATCAAAACCCTCAGGACTACCCAACCTGGAATCATATAGGTCCTTTAAATTTGCTAATTCAGATTCCTATTCCCCAGGCAGCTTTAAAAGCACTACCAACTTATGATGGCACCAGGAAGACTGCTTATGAGCACTGTCAGGATGTAGCATCACTAGCAGCCATACACAATATTCAGGAAGATGTCATGATCAGGCTATTAGATATATAATTGAGGGGAAAAATGTTGTATTGGTATAGAACCTTGCCGGATCAAACTATAACTACATGGGGGCCCAGCTGGCTGGCAAATTAGTGGAAGAATTCAATGAGCAAGCAGATCCGTTATCTCTGCTAACACGGTTCACTGTAATACAAAGGCACCCACAGGAGGAGATATCTGATTTCAACATTAGGTTCAGCCGGACATGGAGAAGAGTGCCCTAGGGTCTTAGACCAACTAATGAACAGGCCATGTATTATTATCTGAGGGCCTTTCACTCAGATCTAGGTATGGTTATAAGGCAGTCCAATGTGTTTACATTTCCTCAGATCTTTCAAGAAGCGCTAAAGGCTGAGAAGGATTTGATTGCTATAGGAAGGCTACCCCCAAAAATGGTATTGCCAATATTCCTAGAATTTCCTTAGCAACAAATGCAGACTTCTGCTGCACATAATTCTTTCCCAGCGACCACTCCTGCCGTCAACTTCCCTGCATGGCCAGCTAAACCAATTACTCAAACAATCTCTGTCCCTCCTACAATACCGTTGTTGCCAGCACCTTCTACTGCTCCCGCATTATCAGCACCTGATCCTAAGATAGTTGTCTTGCAAGAGATGGTTACAGCCATGAAGAACTTCACTAATGAAGTTACTGCCATGAAAAGGAGGGAGGCTGAGAGAAACTTCCAACCAAGAAGGTTTCCATATGTCACAAAGGATCAAGCTGCTTCTACTAGCAAGCCTGTGGAAAAATCTAATACGGTATGCAGTATTCAAGAAGATGAACCTTCTGCCTCAGGCTTAGAGTCAACCTACGAGTGGTCAACTTGCAATGACCCACATGGTGAAAGTTCATGCATGATGCACCAACATCACATCCAAAAAATTGCCATAGAAAAAGCAGAAAGGTCTCAGAAAGGCTAGGTAAATATGCTGAGGGAAATGGACTATATTTTTATAATACCATTTGCTGAACAGGTATCGGTCCTAACAAGATCAGGGAAGAAACCTTTGCCAGTTGATCCTAAGGCAATGGATCCTTTTAAAGTGCTTTCTGAGATTAAAAAATTATCCAAAGAAGGATGTCCCTCAGGCTGCTCCAGCCCAAAGGCCAGCTCAGCAACAACAAAAGGTGACAAAAGAAAGTGAAACCCAAGAAGCGAGAGATAAGCTGAGATACCCTTCTCTGACCAAGCACCAAAGGATTGAGGCAACTCAGAAATACAAGAGTAAGTATGATGAACCTGCAAAGGAACATAGAAAACAACCTGACATTCTTGGTTTCAACATTGTGGAGGAATTGAAGAATACTCCATCGAAAGCTACTATGTATGATACGCTCCTTTCCCCAGGACAGATTGATCTATTACATGCTTCACTCAAGTCTATCAAGAGTCAAGGAAAGCATCAGGTGGAGCTTAATCTAGCTCAAGGTCACCCTACCTCAATAACAGGAAAAAACAGACCATCACCATTTTACTTGTCCTTGCAGATGGAAGGTTGGGTGGTTCACAACTGTATGGTTGACTCTGGAGTAGCTACCACAGTAATGCCCAAAGCAGTTTGTGAAATAATGTGTATAGAATATACAAGAAGCAGCCCTGGTGTGCTGCAGCTGGATGGTACACCAGTAAAAACAGTAGGTGTGATCAAGGATGTGCCCATGAAATTGCACAGATTGCCTCAGATTACTGTTATTCAAGAAATTGTGGTAGTTGATTTGGAACCCTATTTTGGGATGTGTCTATCAAGAGAATTCGTTGCCAAATTGGGTGGTTACTTATCTCTTGAGAAACCATCCTCCTTCCATATAGAGAGGCTTGAAAAGGAAAATCAGCAAGCTAACATAGTTAGCATGATGACGGAGGAAGTGGATTTGATGGAGGAAGTACTGGAAGATTTTCAGACTGAAGGTCAGTTTTTGTTGAAGGACTTCAATGCTATGATTGAAACAGGAATTGACACCTATTCGCTCATGAAGCCTGAAGAAAAGAAGACCGCAACCCCAATTGGCCAAATTCTCCAGAATAACCAATAGTGGAAGCTCTTCTTTGACGGAGCTAGATGTAAAAATGGTGCCGGAGCAGGCATAGTGTTGATAGCACCTACTGGAGAAGAAAAGGCATTTTCATATAGGTTAACATGAGTTGTACAAACAATGCAGATGAGTATGAAGCACTATGCCTAGGATTACAGAAAGCTGAAAAGATGGGGATCAAATAGTTGTAGATATTTGGTGATTCAGAGTTAATAGTCAATCAAATTACAGAAAGGTGCGTTAGCAAACAACACTATCTCAAGGCCTACAAAAATAGAGTGTGGGACTTACTAGAGGCTTTTGAGTCTCTGAATATCAAAGCCATCCCCAGGGACCAAAACACCCATGCTGACATATTAGCATCTAAGGGAGCTAACTTCTGCCCTGTATCTAATGTCATACATAAGTCCAAGATGGTGAGGCTTGTGTATAGGCCTTTTGTGCCGGATAAGGACACCTTTTGGCAAGTGTTTGATAATGATGAACAAGTAATTGATTTCCTGATTCAAGAAATGAATTGTGCAAGCGATCGATTGCCAGAAGAAAATGAGGCAAGTGAATTGATACAGTTGAAGAACAATCATATCCCGAAAGGATTGATAATTCTAGAAAGTCTATTTGATGGCAATGATCGATCGGCTACTCGCAGAATTGAAGTTGATAGCCAAAACTACAAGGATGTACAAATTGAGCTAGGAAAGAACATCAAAATTGGTGTACATTGTTTAGAAGAAGAGGTCAACCAAAATTTGAGTTTATGCAAAGAATTCATTGATATCATAGCATGGACCTGTTGGTTACGAATCTGCCATGGGGAAAGGATTTTGTGTTGATGCGCCCAGATTCGCCCACCAGATTGAAAGGCCGGAAGGAAGGGATGCCTTCCGTGCCAATCTCCGGAGAAGGCCGGCTTCCTGTGGGGTTTTTATGGTTTAAGCTAAGAGTGCAGGGAAAGAGATTAACAATACGGAAAGAAATTCAAATAAGATTGGAGTTGGGTGGGGGGAACTAACAGTACGGCAATACATCAATCACCACTACTAACGACAATATTAACATAACATATAAACATAAGAACTGATCCCAACAGCCAAGTAAATGCTTTGCATAAATAACCAGAAGCATAGCTACAATGGTTCCCTAGCAGACATTCCCTACAAGGAACTAACAAAGACGGCAACACATCCATCACCACTACTAACAACAATATTAGTACAAAGCACAACCTATAACTGCAACTAGCTTTTATCTTATGTATCCTCTAATTAGTGCATTTCAGTAATTCCCGACTACCAAATGCCGGAGTCCAGAGTTCAGTACAACAACAAGCAATAGTACAGAAAGACGGGACAGAAATAATAAAGAGAGGCAGCATAGAAAATAAAAGAAGTTAGAACAGCACCAAGTATATATCTGTATTATGCAAAAGCCAGAAGCACAGTTACAATGATTCCCTAACAGACATTCCCCTTCCACCCTTTACAATGAGAATGTCACAGCTATTTATAGACTGAATCCCCTCCCGTTACAATTCATGGGCACAAGGTCCCAGACAAACATAGGCTGACAAGAGCGGCGGTGGAGCCGCTCAGACTGACCTTTGTCGGATGAAACTGTACCCGCAGCATGGGCTTCTCTGAAAGCTGTACAGATAGTGCGCTGAGTAGAACTCCACTAACAGCAGAACTGCAGGTAGCTGAAACAGGTAGGGTTTTTAATTATCTTCAAAAGTGACAACTGGTATAAAATAGTGCGTCCCATGCTTGTCCATGTGCTCGGCATGTTTTGGCACGGATCTCGAAGTTGGACACCTGTCGGATGATGCTGCCTGACGCGTGTTTGCTCTGAAAGGTAATCTGTCCAACTTCGCCCAGAATGGGCGCAGTCCGACTTCGCCCTGAAAAGGGGCGCAGTCCGACTTCGCCCTGAAAAGGGGGCGCAGTCTGACTTCGCCCTTACACTTAGAATTTTTCCAGGGTAACTGCCGTCATTTTGGAGATCTGTCTGAAGGGCTTAAGGGAAAGAGGGAAGAATAAAAATGGAGGGAAGAGAGAGAATGGGAGAACTGAAGAAAGGGAAAGAGAGAAGAGGGGAAAGATAAGAGCAGCTTACTTGAAAACATTGCACCCCGTGCAAAATGTGGCAACATTTCTGGCGGCTCGCGGGGTGTCGAGCTCGCTCGGCGCAAAGAATCCATGCCTTCATCCATTGGGTACAGAGGAATTTCCTTCTCCTGCCTCCTGCTGCTCTGACTGTTCCTCTTGCGGCAACTGTTCATTTTTAGATTTGCTTCCGGCAGTTGCCTCAACGGATTCTCCTTCCGGATCTGAATGCTCTCCATCATCGGCTTCTGACTTGCAGATGCGCTCATATATAATTTGGGCCTGATCCCAGATTTCTGCTTGGAAGGGCCGAAGGTTGGTGATTTCCTCTAACGCTGCGTGGAATGCAGCGACAACATGCAGGTCGATGGTGAGATATCGCTTTCCCAGCTCCTGGAAATAGGAGTTGATCTTGCAGCACTTGGACACCATCTGGGTAACCTGGGCTTCCTGAATTGGCTCGGCCCAGCTGTCGATTTCTGCTGTATCTTTCTCAAAGGCCAGCCAATTCTCTCTTACCTGCTTGAGAGTGAGAAACTCACCGTTCTCGATATAGCTCGGGCATCCTAGTTCAGAAAGAGCGCGAAAGGGGGCCAGGCAAATGTCTCTTTCTTGCTCGAATGCATCTAGCATTTGTCTGGCAGTTCTCACCTCTTCTGCTTTCTTGAAATATTTGTGCAAGGTTACCCTTGCATCCGCCCATTCTGCAGCGAATGGGGACATAGGAGAAAATCGGAGGCCATTGCGCTCATGTTCTTCAAGTTTTATAGCCAGGTTCAGCCATTGCTTTGCCTGACGTTCGGCCTCCTCTACTACAGGCTTTCCCTGAGCAGCAATTTCTTGGATCCTGGATGCAAAATCCAGGACCGGCATGGCTTTACAAACATGGGGTGTGCATCCCCTCAACAGATCAGCCCGCATCCCTTTAACTTTATCTTTTGAAAAGACCGCCGCTTGTGCTGCTTTCTCTGCAGATTGCAACTGCGCCTGTTTCAAAGATTCCTGGAGCTGAGAAATCTGCTCCATGGCGGTCTGCTTTTCTGTTGCGGCCTCTTGCTGAGAAGCGGCCAGCTGGGCTTCTAATTTGCCTATCTTTTGTTGCGCTGATTCCAGCTGTTCGGTGGACCTAGCCAAGTCCTCCTCAAGCTGCCTTATCTTGTCTTGCAGCTTGAAAACCTCTTCCTGGTCCTCCAGATGTTTGACAAGGAGAGTATCCGCTTGACGATGGATCCCATGAATCACATATTGCTGGTTGATATCGTCAAAGCTTTTCTCCTTCCTCTGAAATTCGTAGTCCGCCCTGGTCATCTCTCGGAGAGGCTTCTTTACTTTCGGCGTTATCTTCTCTGACATGAGCACTCTCCTCTCAAAGTCAAACTTGGTGCGCTTTACCGGGGCGGCGATCTCCTCAGGTCTCCTCCTCTTCCAGTTTTGGAGAAAAGAGGAAGAATACTCTACAGCTCTTGTTGCCAGAGGTAAATCGTTCGTGTTCTGGAGGTCATCCATGAAGTCTAGTTCCTCCGACCTAGGGTTTTGTTGCGGCATTTCCCCTGCGAACAAGGAAACAGGAGAAACAGGGATGACTTCGGAAGGGGTGGCCGCTTTTGAGGGCGACCGGGGAGCGGACAGTGGAGCGGGTGACGCTGGAAGGGTTTCAAGCGGCTGAGGGGATGAGTGAAAGGGGGAATGTGCAGCCTCGGCACTAGCTGCAGGCGAAGGGTTTGCGGTTTGACTTAAGGACAGGAAGGCGTTGGGATCTTGCGCAAACTGGTCAAAAGGGTGGTGGCTGCTAGAAGGTTGTGGAGATTGAGAGGAAGATACGGCCACGGCTTGCTCGGACTGAGCGGGGGATGGAGTTGGAGTGGGGTCCGATGAGACTTGAGGGAGTGGGGCAGTGAACGTACCTGCGGGCTCCGCCTGAGCCGATGCTGGATGGACGTCCTCAGTTCTGGTTCCCGTGGTTGGCTCGGGGCTATCTAGAGAAACTACCTCTGAAGCCGCTGGTCGCGACTGTAGCTCCGCCACTGACTGCTGTGCCGCCTGACCAGGTCTTTTAACCTTCTCAACTCTCCCTCTTCTTTTCTCTTCTGGTGCAACGGCTGGTTCGGAAGGAGACGACAAAGAAGGCGCAACGGGCGCTGATGTTCCCACGGTAAACTTGTACCGGGGTTTGACTGCTAGAGGATTTGTCGCTGTCTGCCCGATTGCTGACGGCGCTGGCACCTTTTGTGTCTGAGGGGCCACCCCAGGCGTTGACTTTGTTGATGTTGGCGCCTTTTTGGGCGCTGCTTTGGAGGTGAAGGGCTGCATTGGGTCCATTTGGATATCTCGTCGGACTCGCAGCCGGCGGTTGCAGGAAGTATACAACTGCTGGGAGGAAAACCCCCCTTTATAGCTTTCAACTGGACCTCGGGGAATGTAATCTCGGAATGCGAAAGGTCGCCAGCTGCCAACGTGTTGGTCATATAAAGCCGAAAATTCATCATCAACGGCCAGGTTCCTCCTACCGGACTTGTCGTGCTGCGTGCGGCATCTCATCTTCCAGCATTCAACGATTTTTTCTCTCGGCCAATTAAGGCCTGCTACCTTGGTGATGAGTTTCTTGAATCCCGGAGAAGAGAAATTGTGATCCGGGTTCCGCTTGGGGTCATATGATACCTCCTCGCAGTAAAATTCCTGCCACGGAGGCCAAGCTTCCATTAAGTCAATTTCCCAGTCTAGGTCAACATGGACTACATCGCACCTGTCTTCGGTTATATCTGCCTGAGGGCAAACATGTGTAAACTTCCCCCTTATTCCGTAGGGGTCGTATTTCCAGCGCTGCGGCAGCATTATTAGGCCAATGTCGTAGAGCTCCCGCTCGAGATAAACATGCTGTCCTATCTCTGATATTTCGACGTTCGCCCAGGCAAGGGGATATTGAAAAATGTGGCCCTTTTTCTTTCCCTGGCCGAACTCCTCTTCGACATAATCCATCTGCCGTGCAACCTCCATTCCAAACTGATGACCCGTGCACCAGTAGGGCAGCAGATGAGGCTTGCCTTTGAATCCGTAGATTCTAACCACGATCCCCTGCGTCAGCCGAAAAACGTCCCCGAGCTTGTGGTCTAGCAGATAGTCTGTCATTTGCTGCGGGGGACGAGGGATCTCTCCGTCATTGAAGACTGCCATGACCTTGCCCAGAAAGTTGAGATTGAACTGATAATAAGACCCTTTTCGGTATAGGTCGTCCGTCCACTTATAAACTGGCTGCGGCTCTCCCTCCTCATTTACCCTCTTCAAATTAGAAGGCTGCATATGGGGGTGCAAGTGGTATAAACAAAGCCAAGCCAAGAAGGAACTGAATCGAAATTCAGTTGACTGATTTTTCTGTAATTTCACCAGGCTGGAGTGAATGGCGAATGCTAACCAGTCCGCCCAGTCGAAGAAGATTGGACGTTTACCACTTTTCTGCGCTGCTGGTTCATAAGATTCTCCGCATAGAAGACATTCTGCCAGCGCTAGCTGGTACGGCCGTACCAGTTCGTCAGAGTCACAGCCTAGGATCCACGCCAGGATGGTGTAAATATATTTATTCTGAAACTTCTCCAGGGGCATGGGGTCGGTTGGCCATTGTCCAGCTGCAAGCGGGGCGTTCAGCTCTGAGTTGAGGAAATCCCTCATTCTTTTTGTTGGTGTGAAGCGTCCCGTTTGTTCACTCAGATTTATTCTTTTAATAATGGCGCTGGAGTCATACTGCAACCCTGGGGCGAAAGCTGGCTGGATGGTATCTCTGCGGAGCGTGAACAAGGGCTTTCCATTACAGTTGCAAATTTGACGGGTAGCTGGTCTGTAATATTTGACAACGATATCAACCAGTTCTGGGCATAGGTGGACAGGAGGGCACAAGAACCAGTATAAGTTTGATTTGTACGCTGCACCAAAATGATGAGAGGGCGAAACTTTATCAGCCCAATTCTCCACATTTACCCGCAGTTTGGTAAGGCTCATAGAAAATGAACCATCTTTATACCCGGACAGGTAATTCACCGGTGGTGGTGGAGCTCGCCCACGCTGTACCCTCTTCGTCCGGGACTTTGACTTTGGGTCTTGCAGCGTCTCATTCCTGAAAACGTTCGACTGCGGAAAATCCCCACTTTCAGGCTCTTCGCTTGACTGGGCCTGCACCGGCATTTTCCCTTTTTCCATTTCTTCAGAAGGACAAGAATCACGACTTTCTGGATGTTAGTACGGAATTTCGCTATCACAGGATCAGTCTGTACGATTTGAAATTTCTGGGGGCGCCTGACCTCCTTTTCTAGACAATGACTGTGCTATTAACGGTGTGAAAAAGGGGTAGGTCGGCTAGCTGGTGGCAGCGTAGCTTTTTCCGTTGGCCGTGCAGGGAATGTTTTTTGAAGAACGCACCCTGGACGCTGCGCCTTACTTTAATTATTGTTTGTTTTGTTGAAAACCGTGCGATGCCTTGAAACAGCCTTCGGAAGTTGTGCCCTTGCTGCCGTTACTGCCACCACCTGGGCACACCTTTTGAGATAAACCCCTTTTGGCACGCATTCCAACTTAGGGCATCTTTGTTTTCCGTGATGGCCCGTCCGAGTTGCGCCGAAACGGGCGCTATCCGAACTTCGCCCCAAAAGGTAAACGGGCGCAGTCCGACTTCGCCCAAAACAACGGCGCGCCGTTCCCTCCTCCCCCCAAAACCCCCCCCCCCCCCCCCCCCCCCCCCCCCCCCCCCCCCCCCCCCCCCCCCCCCCCCCCCCCCCCCCCCCCCCCCCCCCCCCCCCCCCCCCCCCCCCCCCCCCCCCCCCCCCCCCCCCCCCCCCCCCCCCCCCCCCCCCCCCCCCCCCCCCCCCCCCCCCTTAGATCGTGCCCTTTGGATGGTGCGCAGCCCGACTTCGCTGCGAAGTTGGGTTGCGCACCCAGACTTGGCCGTTTTTCTGCTCTTCTTGCCAGCGCTTCATTACGGACCGGATTTTTCTCTTTCCTGGGGCCGACGCCTGACTTGCTGCGAAGTCGGTGTCTTCACCCTGTCTTACTTGGGCTCATTCAAAACGGAAAAAACTGAAGGCGAAAACCGTACATGCTTTGAAAAATAAAATGCAGAAGGAAAATTTGTACAATGAGGGGGCCCACTGGGCACCTTCAACAGCGGTAGATTTTTAAGTGGAACCCGTTAACGGGAATAGGTAGGAGCTGACCTTCCATATCCCGAAGTATGTAAGAGTTGAACTGGTTTACCCGGGCGATCTGATAGGGGCCCTCCCAGAGGGCATCGAACTTCCCGTGGTTGCCCGGCTTCGCTTTCAATGAGTCCCACTTCAGCACCAGGTTCCCGATTTCGAAGATTCGGGCGGTGGTGCCTTTTGCAAACCAGCCTTGAGTGGCTTCAGCGTGTTTGGTGAAGGCCTGGTATGCTTTTTCCCTGTCTTCTTCCAACTGCAGGAGTTGGCACAACCTATCATCCACCGGGTCTCCGCTGCTTCTCTCTTCGTCTAGCATCCAGAGAGCAGGGATCTCAATGTGGGATGGCATGACAGCCTCTTTCCCATAGACGAGTGCATAAGGGGACGTTTTAATGGACTTTTTGAATGAAACTCTGTCCGCCCACAGCGCTCGGTTCAAGAGGGAATGCCAAGTCCGCTTGTTCCTTTCAATTGTCCTCTTGATGATTTTCAGGAGGTTCTTGTTAGTAGACTCAGCAAGGCCGTTTCCTTGCGGACAGTAATTAGAAGACATCTTGTGATAAATGCCAAGTCTGTCGGTATACTCGTGGAGTACAGCGCCGCGAACCCCGGACCATTATCCGTCACAATTGACTCTGGAATCCCGAAGCGGGTAATCAGACTCTCAAGGAACCCAATGACCGTCTCTTGGTCCGCGTTCTCGGTCGGGATCGCCTCTGCCCACCGTGTGAAGTAATCGGTGGCTGTCAGAATGAACTTGTGTCCGGCAGAGGAACTAGGCGAAATCACCCCAATGAAGTCTAGACCCCATCGCTCGGAACGGAGTCTCGGCTTCGAATCGGCTGAAGGGGCAGGGGTGCTTTTCTCGTTCCTGCCAGCAAACCTCTGGCATTGATCACACTTAGAACAGACCGCATAAGCGTCTGTAAATAGAGTGGGCCAATAGTACCCAACTCTAATTATCTTCAAGGCCGTAGGCCTTGCGAATGATGACCCCCAGGCATCCCGGAATGAAAATCTCCGAGGACCCAGGACTGGTCTGATTTTGTGACGCATCGCAACAGGATGCCGTCAATATTTTTGAAATAAAGCCCCTCGGGGCGAAGAGTATACTTGAGTGCACCTAGCCGAAATCTCCTTCGTTGTGAGGCGTTCAGGTGGTCTGGACATCTCCCGGTACAAAAATATCTTACCAGTTCATCTGTCCAGTCACTCTCCTCTGGTAAGGAGTTGGCTAGGTTGATACTTGTTGCTGTGTCCTCCCACTTACAGGCGGAGATACCAGCTGCAGCGCTTCGAGCCAGCTCTTGACACAAGGCTCGGCCTCTGATAAGCTTGGTAGGCCGTACTTCGATGTCGAACTCCTGGATTTTTGCAACCCATCCTGCTCTCTTGTGGCCCGGTTCTCCTTGAGTGATGAAGCTTCGAACGTCCGGGTGAATCACAAAGACGGTCGTTCGGCTCTGGGATACAAAATGCCTGAACTTTCGGAGAGATTTCATGACTGCGTGAACTTGCCGTTCTATAAAGTTGTACTTTTCTTCATGCGGCTGAATCACTTGGCTTAGGAACGCAATGGGGCGCTCCTCGCCGTCATCTGTCTTCTGTGTCGGACTGCGGCGTAACTTTCCGGTTCTCCCACCGCGTACAAGATGAAGTCTTTGGAGTAGTCCGGGTTTATCAACACCGGAGCTTGTGTAATTCGAGCTTTGATCTCCTCGAAGGCTTGCTCCCTCGCATCAGTCCATTCGTAAGCTGTATCCTTTTTTAGCAAGCTCGGCCATTGGCTTGATCACTTGTGCGAAGTCTGGAATGAATTTCCGCACGAAGTTAATCTGGCCGAAGAAGGACCGCAGCCCTTTTTTGTTAATTGGGGCCGTCAAGCGAAGGAGGGCTTCGCTCCGTCGTGGTCGATGGCGAGGCCTCTCTCAGAGATGACATGTCCCGACAGCTTACCTTCTTTTACCGCGAAGACAGACTTCTTCGGGTTTATAGAAATGCCGAACTCCCGACACCTCTCAAATACTTGCCGCAGGTGAGAAACATGATCCCTTCTTTGGTGAGAGAAAACAGTCATGTCATCAAGGTAGATGACAATGATCTTGTTAAGCAGCTCTCGGAAGGCCAGGTCCATGGCCCTTTGAAATGTGGCACCAGCATTGGATAAGCCAAAAGGCATGCGCTGATAAGCGAACGTTCCCCATTTGGTGGTGAACGCCGTCTTATGCTGGTCCTCATCTCTGACCCAAATCTGGTTGTAGCCAGAAAATCCGTCTAGAAGTGAGAATCTCTGAGCTCCAGCAACGATGTGTAGGATTTGATCAATTTGGGGAAGCGGATAATGATCCTTGAGGGAGGCTTGATTTAGGTTTCTGAAATCCACACAGAGACGGATGTCTCCATTCTTCTTCCTCACAGGCACCAAATTCGCAACCCAGGATGAATGCTTGATGGGGTAGATGATTTTGGCCTCGAGCATTTTCAGGAGCTCGGTTTTCATCATGGCCTCAATTTTTGGATTTACGGCCCTTTGTTTCTGCCGGAATGGCTTGGCGCCATCCTCTAGCTCGATGGTATGCTGGATCACCTCTCTGTCATACCCCTTCAAGTCCTCGTAGCACCAGGCCACGATGTCAGGGAACTCTCGGCATAATGATGTGATCTGCTCGAGTTCCTCTGAAGTGCAGTCTGTCCCGACCTTGACAATTTTCCCAGGTTCAAGCTCGAGGTCGGCATACTGCTTCGGGTCTACTTTGATCCTGTGAGATATAGCTCTATCATTCTGATCAAATAGACTTTCAAGAGTAATCAGTCCTTTTGGGACATGATTATTTTTCAACTGTATCAACCCCTCATATTGCTCGTCATCAGGGTCTCTACTCTCGATTGAACATGCTTCATTTATCAAAAATGTGACGATCTCTTCGTCACAATCGAACACCTGCCAGTGGATGTCCTTATCAGGCACAGAAGGCCTGTAAATGGTGCGAACCGGCTTCGGTTTCTGGACAACGTCGTCAGCCGGAACGTACCTGGCTCCAACAGACGCCAGAATATCAGCGTGTTTGTTTTTCTCACGCGATATCGCCTTGATATTCAGTGAGTCGAATGACTCCATCAGGTCCCACACCCGGTTACGGTACGCCTTGAGATAGTGCTTTTTAGAGGCGCACTTGTTCGTAACCTGGTGACACACCAGCTCTGAATCTCCGAAGATCTGCAGGTGTTTAATCCCCAGTCTCTCTCGCCTTCTGCAATCCCAAGCACAGGGCTTCATACTCCGCCGCGTTGTTAGTGCAACTCCAAGCCAGCCTGTAGGTATAATCCTTTTGGATCCCGGTTGGGGAAACCAAGAGCACCCCTGCACCAGCGCCATTTTTGCATCGTGCGCCGTCAAAGAAAAGCTTCCATAGCTTTTCAGGTGCAGGTCCCACTTCTTTCACAGCTGACTTGTCAAGCCTTTCGGGCTGTACAATGGTGTAACAGCCTTGCTCTGTCTCGATTACGGCATTAAAGTCCCGCAACGAGAACTCATCTTCGAGCTGCAGCACTTCGAGGGCTTCCTCTGCTCTTCTCACCTTCTACCGTCACCGCTCTTCCTCGACCGCTGGCCATACAGTCCTCGCGACTCTTCTCCGGGTATCTTCTCCGTTAGGAAGGTGGAAGGCTTCTCGTTGAAGATTTTTATTCTTCTTCCTTTAAAGGGCACTTCCATATGTGAGTAGTCTAGAGACAGGTACCCGCCCAATTTCGCAGTGAACTCCCGGGAGAGACACATGCCGAAGTAGGGAGCCAAATCAACAACCACGACCTCTTGAATGACCACGATGTCGAGGGCTTTATGCAGCCGAATAGGGATGTCTTTAATGACACCAACCGTCTTGACAGCGGTGCCGTCTAGTTGCAGCACGCCTTGGCTGCTCCTTGTGTACTCCATCCCGATCACATCGCAAACGGCCTTCGGCATAACTGTCGTGGAAGCACCAGAGTCCACCATGCAGTTGTGTACTATGTGCCCTTGCATCCGTAAAGACAGATAAAAGGGAGGTGGTCTATTCTTTCCAGTGGCTGAGACCGTTAGAGGCTGAACCAAGACCGCGGGCTGTATCTGCTTGTCATTCTTCATGTTTTTAAGAGACTCTTGTAGCAGATCCACCTGGCCTGGGAGCAGAAGAGCATCATACATGCTGATTCTGGCGGGTGTTCTTTTCAACTCGTCTACTATGCTGTAGCCCGAGGTGCTAGCTCCTTCTGCCTCTTTTGCCGGCTCGTACTTCGTTCGGTACTGCTGGGTGGCCTCAACTCTCTGTCTCTTGGTCAGAGACGGGTACTTCAGCTTCTCCTGAGCTTGTTCTTTGGTTTCAGCTGGAGGCCGAGGTACAGGAGCTTTATTCAGAACTGGAGCTCTTACCATAGGTGGCTTGGCGGGAACGGGGGCTACCTTTGCTGGAGGAGGCTTGACTGGAGTTTTGTCTTTGGATGCCTTCTCCTGGGCTGTGTAAGGCCACAGCCGCTTGTATGGTGGCAGCCCTGCAGGCTGCGCCTTTTCCCTTCTGGCGTACACCTTTAAGGGCTTTTCGGCAGGATCCGCAGGCCTCTTACCTTCCTTGGCAAGCGGCGACACCAGATCTTCCTCTGGGAGGGCAAAGTTGCCTTCGTCATCGAGGATCATGTAGAGTTCATCTTCCTCTACAGTGCTGCCGGCCAAAGTCTGAAGATAGTGCTGGTGCAGTGTACAGTCTTCCTCAGGATGCGGGTCATTGCACGTAGTGCACCAGTTGACCTGGTCGGAAGGACCAGGTTGGTCTTCAATAGCAGCATTTCTGGGAGGTGGACGTCTCTGCAGCTGTTGTTCTGGATGTCTGTCTCTTGTCAGCGCCGGGGGCGGATATGTCCTCCTAGGAGCAAGGTCCATCTGGGCCTGCTTCTTTTTCAGAGCAATCATGTCGTTGGACATGGTGTGATAACCCGAGGCCAAAGCTCGTACCTCCTGGAGGATTGTGTTCTGAATGTTGTTGTCAGGAGGCGGCAACTGCGCCAGTGGAGGCAATGCAGCTAATGGAGGAGTGGAATAATGCATATACTGCGGGGGAGCGGGAAGTGCTGGAAAATGTGGAGGAGGAGGTGGGTGAGAATAATGTATTTGCGGCGGGCCATAAGGAGTTATTACTGGCGCCGGATTCCATTGCTGCTGGGGTTGCTGCCCTGATGTGGAGGGCGCACCACCAGAAGCTGAAGGATACTGAGATCTGGGAAAGTCAGGATGAATGGGTTCCTGCACTCTGGACGGGAGTCTGCCGATAGAAATGATATCTGCTTCAGCTTGCAAGGCAGCATCGTACAGAGAAGGAAACGTGTTTACTCTGGCAATCTTCAGTAGCAAGCATATATCTGAGTTGAAGGATCTCAGGTAGTAGTGGGCAGCCATGCCGGCTGAAGGCCGAAGTTCGTGAGGTACCCGTTTCCAGGACCTCGCAAACCTGATGTTGTAGTCGGACACCTCCTCTTGAGGATGTCTCTGGATACTTTGGAACTGATGCAGCAAAGAAGTAGGGTCAGCAGACTCGTTGCATCCTTTTACGAGCCTACTGGCAAGCTGGCGCCACCCTGTGATAGATCCCTCTGGCAGAGATCTCCACCAGTAGAGAAGCTTCCCCCTCAGGGAAAGAGCCAGCAGACGGGTCTTCACGCTTTCGTCCGTGATGGAGTGCAATGCAGCCAGGGCAAGGATGTCCTGGATGTGCTCGTACGCCGTCTTGCCGTAGCCGTCATACGTAGGGATAGATTTTAAGGCAGCAGGGGGCACAGCTTGCTGTCCGATCAGGGCCAAGGGCCCAGTAGAGTCTACCGCCGGGAAGAGTTCATCATCAATATGCTGCTGGGCAGCCATGTTTTCCTCTTCTCCTTCGTCGGCTGTATACTCAGTGTCGGAACTTTCCGAAGATGTAGATTCTTCTTCTTCTTCGGTCTCTTCTAGTTCGCTCTCAGCTTCTTCGATTTCAGCTTCGGCTTCTTCTTGGATTTCAGCCTCGGCTTCGTCAACACGAGCTTGGCGATCGGCCAGCCTGATATTTTCGCCTCGAGCGTTGATATCTAGTTCGTAAAAAGCAGGCGGGTTTCTCGGATCCCTTGCTCGCCACCTTCTTGTTTGCATGAAGGTGCTAGGACCGGTCACTCGGACTCAGAGAATATGTTCGTGCAGAGTCGCCAGGTGTTCTGATTTTGAACAGCAATGAAGCGAACACCAGTGCTTCGATTCTGTTTGGGGGTGGGAAACTTCCTTGGCCCACCGAGTGCTCAGAACTTGCACCAGGTGGGGATTGATCAGAAAATCTCTTTTCAAACGTGGGACCTTGGTCCCACCGGGCGTGCCAGAGAAACTGTTGGTTACGAATCTGCCATGGGGAAAGGATTTTGTGTTGATGCGCCCGCATTCGCCCACCGGATTGAAAGGCCGGAAGGAAGGGATGCCTTCCGTGCCAATCTCCGGAGAAGGCCGGCTTCCCTGTGGGGTTTTTATGGTTTAAGCTAAGAGTGCAGGGAAAGAGATTAAAAATACGGAAAGAAATTCAAATAAGATTGGAGTTGGGTGGGGGGAACTAACAGTACGGCAATACATCAATCACCACTACTAACGACAATATTAACATAACATATAAACATAAGAACTGATCCTAACAGCCAAGTAAATGCTTTGCATAAATAACCAGAAGCACAGCTACAATGGTTCCCTAGCAGACATTCCCTACAAGGAACTAACAGCACGGCAACACATCAATCACCACTACTAACAGCAATATTAGTACAAAGCACAACCTATAACTGCAACTAGCTTTTATCTTATGTATCCTCTAATTAGTGCATTTCAGTAATTCCCGACTACCAAATGCCGGAGTCCAGAGTTCAGTACAACAACAAGCAATAGTACAGGAAAGACGGGACAGAAATGATAAAGAGAGGCAGCATAGAAAATAAAAGAAGTTAGAACAGCACCAAGTATATATCTGTATTATGCAAAAGCCAGAAGCATAGTTACAATGATTCCCTAACAGACATTCCCCTTCCCCCCTTTACAATGAGAATGTCAAAGATATTTATAGACTGAATCCCCTCCCGTTTACAATTCATGGGCACAAGGTCCCTGCACAAACATAGGCTGACAAGAGCGGCGGTGGAGCCGCTCAGACCGACCTTTGTCGGACGGAACTGTACCCGCAGCATGGGCTCCCTGAAAGCTGTACAGATAGTGCGCTGAGTAGAACTCCACTAACAACAGAACTGCAGGTAGCTGAAACAGGTAGGGTTTTTAAATATCTTCAAAAGTGACAGCTGGTGTAAAATAGTGCGTCCCATGCTTGTCCATGTGCTCGGCATGTTTTGGCACGGATCTCAAGTTGGACACCCGTCGGATGATGCCGCTCGACGCGTGTTTGCCCTGAAAGGTAATCTGTCCAACTTCGCCCAGAATTAGGGCGCAGTCCGACTTCGCCCTGAAAGGGGCGCAGTCCGACTTCGCCCTGAAAGGGCGCAGTCCGACTTCGCCCTGAAAGGGGCGCAGTCCGACTTCGCCCTGACACTTAGAATTTTTTCAGGGTAACTGCTGTCATTTTGGAGATCTGTCTGAAGGGCTTAAGGGAAAGAGGGAAGAATAAAAATGGAGGGAAGAGAGAGAATGGGAGAACTGAAGAAAGGGAAAGAGAGAAGAGGGGAAAGATAAGAGCAGCTTACTTGAAAACATTGCACCCCGTGCAAAATGTGGCAATAGGACCTATGATGACCTCAAGGTATACAACTAGGAGACCATCCAACACATCGTTGAGCTCATACGAGATGCAAAACCTTTTCGACAAAAGTAGTGGCCAGTAAATCCCCAAATAGAGGCCCTAATGAAATAGGAGCTACTAAAGTTGCTAAATTCCAAGATCATATATCTGATCAAGTATTCTACATGGGTGGCCAATCTGGTTCTAGTAAGGAAGAATAATGGAGACATTCGTCTCTATGTGGATTTGAGGAACCTCAATCAAGATTCTTTGAAGGACCACTATCCTCTCCCACAAATTGACTAGATTTTGCATACTGTAGTAGGAGCCAAACGATTCTTCGTACTAGACGGATTATCCGATTTTAACCAGATATGGGTCCGGGATCAAGATCAGTACAATACTGCATTCACCACCAAATGTAGTACCTTTGCATATCAACGGATGCCTTTTTGACCTGTCCAATGCCGGTGCTACCTTCCGGAGAGCACATTTGGAGAGTTAGTAAACAAGATAATAGTCATCTATTTGGATGACATGACTGTGTTCTCTCATGACAAGGATAAACATGTTGAGCACCTTTGGATGGTGTTTGAAAAATGCAAATAATTTGGGGTTTCATTAAATCCCAAGAAATCAATTTTTGTAGTGCATGAGGGGAAATTATTAGGACATGTGGGATCAGAAACAGGACTGGCCATTGACCCGGACAGGGTAAAAGCAATTTTAGCCCTCCCTCTGCCATCAAACAAGAAAGGACTTAAGTCATTCTTAGGGCAGATCAATTTTGTGCGAAAGTTCATTTCAGATTTTGCTCAGATAGTCAAGCCTATGACTGAGATGCTGAAGTAGGAGGTAGATTTCAAATGGACAGATGTCCGAAAGAATGCTTTCAAGGATATTAAGGAAGCGATATCTCAAGCCCTTGTTTTCATTAACCCAAACTACAAAGATTTCATTCATGTGTTCGGAGCAGAAGGAAGCTATGTTGCTGTACTTACTTAGAAAGGGGAAGAAAACAATGAGTGACCAATAGCTTTCCTAAGCCAAACTTTGCATGAACCATGAATAAAGGTATAATTACATCAAGAAACAGGTTTATGCAGTAATGAAATCTTTGAAGAAGTTCAGATATTTTGTTTCTCAGAGTAGAACCTTGGTATACGTAGTATATCCGAATGTCCGGAACTTCGCAATTCAGGGAGAATTGAGTGACAAAAGAGCTGGTTGGGTGACTAAAATTCAAGAATATGACGTTGAAATCAAACCAACCAAGCTAATAAGAGGCAGAGCTCTATGCCAACAGTTAGCAGAATTGGCGTTACAAAATGCTAATATGTTGAATGTGGAGCAACATAATATTGAATCGGAAGGGGTACAAATACACCCGGATACTTGGATTGAGCAATTACAGAATTACTTCAATTCAGGCAGGTGTCTGGATGACTTGATTGCGTCCCAAAGACGTAGATACAGATTACAGGCTAGAAAAAATGTATTGATTGAAGGTGTTCTATACCAAAGAAACTTTGACGAAGTGTTGTTAAGATGTTTACATTTATATCAGACAGAAGTACTCAAGGAATTTCACAGTGGTTTTTTAGGAGGACACTATTCCAGACAGACTATTGCGGCAAAAAATTTAAGAGCCGGATATTATTGGCCGTCAATTTTCTCGGACACTTTCAAACTAGCCAGAGCATGTGATAAATGCTAAAGGTTTGTAGGCAAAAGCAAACATCCGACAACGCCTCTTCAACCAATAATTGCAGAAGAGCCCTTCCAACAATGGGAACTGGATTTTATTGGCATGATCAATCCTAACTCATCTGTCGAACATAATATTTAACCAAGTGGATGGAAGTCGAGGCCACCAAGCATGTAGATCAGGACACGGTGATTGACTTCTTGGAGAGGTTGATTACGAGGTTCAGAATTCTGGTTACTATTGTCTCAAACAATGCTGGATCATTCATAGGTGCCAAGACTATTGATTTCTCAAGAAAGTACGGGATCTACTGGAATGCGTCTTCAAATTATTACCCCCAAGGGAATGGTCTTGCTGAATCTACTAACAAAAACTTGTTAAAAATAATCAGACGCAATATCAAGCATAATCCCAGAGGTTGGCACCTGTTGCTAGATCAGGCATTATGGGCTAATCAGATCACAATCAAGAAATCACTGAAAACATCTCCTTATGCCCTGGTATATGGAAAATAAGTTGTATTGCCCATTAATTTGGAGCTTCCAATGCTGAGATTCATAAACGAAATTTATCCAGAGAATTTGCAGCCAATGGAAAAAGGATGGCAGAGCTAATTTAGTTAGAGGAAAGGTGCGAGCAAGCATATAACAATATCTATCACCACCAGAAAGCTATCAAACACTGGTTTGACAAGAAGGCTACGCCAAGGGCATTCAATGAAGGTGACTTGGTTCTCAAATGGGATGTGGATAGAGCGAAGCCAGGTGCACATGATAAGTTTGATTCTATGTGGTCCGACCCATATCTTATTGAGCAAAAGGAACTGAACGCATTCGAACTACGTCACTTAGATGACTTCGTATTACCAATTCTGGTAAACGACCAACACCTAAAGCATTACGCCTAGGCCAAGTGGCGCCCTCCTTGTACATATGTAAATAGGACACGTGTACATTCTGTATATATAGGGGCTAGATCAACTAAATAAGTTGCTATCATGATTGGCTCACAACATGGAAAATCATTTGTCGATTCTCTGTCTGACGGGCCACGCCCTTTTTTCCGTAACTTCACTGATGTGCCAATCATAAGAACCGTTTAATGATTAGATTGAGCAGTGGGTTTTTGAAAAGGAGCAGCCAGCTGACAGGTTTCAAGCTGCGCAAGCTGCCTATGTTAAGTAAATCCCACATTGTTATTGGCCAGAGGAACTGCAGCGTTGAGCGCGCGCTATTATTGCGACGATGAATGGTGATCCCCAACAAGATTTGTTCTGATTAACGTAATTTCCTAGGTTCGCGAATTAAGGTGGCAATAACTGAGCTATCAGTGGTAGTTATTTTAGAAAATGCTTTGAGCAACAAAACGGATCATCGCTTACCAATAAATATGAAGCACGATGTAATTTCATTTCCTAACAGTACGCCTCCCAAGAACATGCGTCAAAAATCTCCAAAAAGGTGACCGTTCCCAAGAAAAATCCCCCTAGGCCCGCATGATCTCTCGCATGAGGGCAATAACGGCTTCGGACTAGCTAAAGCCTAACCGAATATTATAAATAGAGCTCCATCCTCAAAAACCATCACCTTGCTAAAATTTTGATTCCATAAGGCTGACAAAAGTCTAATAAACAAAAGAAAGTAAGTACAAGAAATAGTAGCAGGATTCACAGAAATGGCCCGAGGAAAGAAGAGCGCTGCTGTACAGAAGACAACTAAAGAATCGCAAGACAGGACGACAAGTATTCATGATACAGTGATAACTATCAAGTCTAAGCACAAAAGCTTCCGAGAGGGGTTTGAAGCCAAAGGGAAGAAATTTTCACAAAATCACAGTGCTGGTGCAACTTGGCGTTCAGGGCTAAGTAGATTCATGCCCATGCTAGTGCACCCATGCCCAAAGCTCGTAGAAGCAATAGTGAAGTATTATGACCCTAGCACGGCCGCGGTTTGCAATTCAGCTTTGCAACCCTTATTTACCATAAGTAGAGAGTATGTAATCAAAGCATTTGCAGTTAAGGACGCTCTCGGAGTTCTTCCATAGAGAATTATTTTGGAGGAGCAGAGGTTGTATTTAGTAAAGGAGACGGTTCAAACTTGGCTCACTGAGCTGATAGGAAAACTGTCGGAAGATTACATGACCCAGACTAGGAAGCTACGGGGATTCACCTCAAAGGCGCAGCCAATTTTTACGATGTTGGCAGTAATATTGGGTTAAAAAACCGATTCGGTTGTATACCCATATCAAATGGGCATGGCGAATGCAGTAATGGTAGCCTCCTCCTATGTCACTTTGGATTGGGTCAAGTTTTTAGCCGTAAGTATACATGAACAGTTAAAAGCTATGAAGAATGGACGCTGTGAGGTATTCACACACCCGTCATATCTAGCCTGGCTTACCCTTTTCTACATGACCCTGGACAAAATGACATAACAGTGTAGATGACAGATGAGAGGGGTTTAGTGCGTTCGGTAGTAGACTGGACTCATGTTCTAAGGGAAAGTGCTCCATACCTAAATTTCAACAGACAATGTTTGGGACTTGCGCTAGCAACAATCTATGGAATATGCACCCGCATCATGCCCGAAGCTGAAGATGTGCTAAGAGGAAATAGGCGAGAGCAAGGGGACTGGTTTTTTCATGAAACAAGGCACTATTATCAGGCTATACGGTTTTTCCAAATACCCATACTTATTGCCATACTATATCACTAATTGAGTTTTTGGATAAGAATATTGCAGACAGATATACGTAATAGAGCAAAGTCTTGGCCCAGGGATTAAAAAGACTGCAATATTTAAGCTTCCCATCAAATTCTAATGCATGAATATGTCCAAAAGGGAATCAGAGCAGTATAACGTCCTGGAAGCCAAGCTGACAGCTTTGCAACTACCAATTGTGCCACATATGTGGCATTATGACCCAGATGACATCTTATTTGAGAAGCTATCAAAAATAAATAACAAAGCACCTTCATTCAAACATGTGTCGTACCCGAATATTGAAATGTTCAGGAATCTAGCTGAAGACCAGGTGGCACCATTCAACTATATGGCAATGCAAGAAAGGCTGCCATGGAGAAAATGCTATGAGTTTAAGCAGGTTTTTGACCTAGAGAGAAATCAGGACCAATTGATCAACTCATACCTCATCAAAACTATTAAGGAGGATAAGGGATGGGAAGAATACAAAATTGAAGAATGGTGGGTATCATGGTGCGAGTGCAATTTGATGAAGCCTGTTCGTCCTAGATGATAAAATTGATAAACTATTCATCACAAGGTTTGACAATGAATATATCAACTGGAAGATGAAAAACAAGAAAGAAATCTTCCCAAAAGTGCTAAAACAACAAGAATTAGAGGAAGAGGAGGAAGAAGAGTCTAAAATGGAAATCCGGCAGCAGCCACAAGCCCTGCCTAGCACCAACAATGTCAAAGCTGAAGAAGAATCATTGCCTAGGCCTCAGCCTACCACTTACACCAGGAGATCAAGTACTCCCAAAGCATTCGAAACATCTTCAAAGGCATAGCCTGAGTCCCTCTGGGCAAAGCTCGAAATCAAGCAAGAAGCGAAAAGACCATCCAAGTCCTAGAAGTTCGGACACTGAAAAGGCTGCAACAAGTGCAAAAAGAAATAGAATGGGTTGTACGCAAAAGACAGGAGTTGTAGCAAGAGGCACAAAGGTGTGAAGCAACAAATTCCCTGGCAGAGGCTGAACAAGCAAAGGAGAGGGAGCTCAAGGCGAGAAAAGTCGAAGTTATCCAAATGGAGGAGCCGGAGCGAGAGGTGCAAAAACAAGGTATGTACTCTAAACCATCCTCTCCATCTCCTCGAAGTTCCTCATCAATAGAAATCTTAGCCTCTCCACCCCCGCAAACTCTTTAGGCATCAGAAATGATCCCTACCATTGCAGAGCTTATATCAGAAATGCATCCCTCACCTCCCATTCCGCCATCCACCTCATACACTCCACTAGCTCAATCACCCATTCAGCCACTCCTTATATCCACTCCACCAGCTCAATTGTTCATTCTGCAAGAATCACCGTCGCATCCTCCATCACTCACTCTGCCATCCATAAACCGAAAGCGTCAAGGTGTGCAGGAAATTGTATCCCCTACAAAAGCATCAATTTCTTATCCCCTTACTCTGTTACCTGCATTTCTTGCTACTCCCATGCTCCCCCTCACTACTGAAGAACCACTCCCGAAGGTCTTTTTCACCATCCGGACTGCAAAAGAGAATCAGCGGAAGTGGACGGAAGAAGAAGAGCAGAAAGAGCAGTTCCAAGAAATGGAAGAAGAAGTAGTCACCATGGGTTATGACACATTGGACCCAGTTAAAGGAAAAAGGATAAAGGTGATTGCTCAACCAAAGGTCAAGAAGCCAGCCTCCCAAATGAGACCGGAAGACTGGCACATAGAAGAACACAACAGAAATATCTTCAAGATATCGAAAGCAGAAACCCTCCGGGCTATTCATACGGAGCTGAACACGCTTTTTGTACAGTCCAGGAAAACAGACAGAAACCTGGAAGCTGCTAACAAGAAGATTGAAACTCCGGAAATAAGACTTGCCAAAGAGAAACTAGATCAAGATGCCCTTAAGAATGAAATCAGGAGATTAAAGGGCATCATTGATGAAGCCCCCTCTGTAAAAGAATTGTAGTAAAAGGATGAGAAAATCAAGGGCCTATAGATAGAACTGCAAACGACACAAGATACGATGCAACAACAAGATTCAGAGCTGCTAGAACTTAAGGACAAACTGCAGCAACAGGAGGAAGCCTTGCCTATTGCTGTGGAAGAGTTGCAACAAGAGAAAGACAAGCCACATGGCCCAGAAATCTCAAAGAATTGGCTCAGGCAAGTCAGGAGCCACTACTGGGGGAAAATAAAAGGGGCACTTTTTACAAGATTTCCCTTCTTTTTGTACAAAACTACGAGAAACTTCTGCTGTATCTCTGGAAGCCACAAAAGAGTTTGACAGAGGAAAGAAGAAACTAATGGTCAAGATTCAGGAAGCACAAAAGTAAGAAAAATGTTGAGAAACCCTGAAAATTATCCTATTCTGTAGAAGCAGCCTGAAAAGGATGTAGAGGAATGCAGATTCATGGCTCATCAGGTATATCGCACTATTTAGCTGATCTATCAAGGAGAAGAGTTGTTTGCTGTGCTTAGAAAATAAACTGATGAGATAAGCACAATTGCTAAAGACATAAAGGCCCTTGGTGCACTGAGTCTATGGGATGAAAGCGCGCTCTTCCATAGCGCAGAGATGATCAACCAGCTATTTGATCAACAGATTCAATACGAAAATGAGATTGAATCACTTTCAGAGCCATTGGAAGTAGATAAGGTTTTTTCGCTCTTCTACAAACTTTCCTGAGTCTTAACCAAGGCAGAGGAGATGGCTGGAAGATATAGCAATCCTCCCTATGCGAACCTTTGCAGATTTAAAAATATTGTATCTGAACTTAGGGGAATTCTAGAACCTTCCTTGGAATTTTGGACCAAGATGTGCCAAGAACTCCACATCCCCATGACATCTCAGGCAGGTTCACAACAGGGCGAATCATCGGAAGTAGCTTCACAAAGGCAGCCCCAGCAGCAAAAAGAGTCACAGCACCCCCTAGATAGGGGGATGATTGATGATATTGTGAAAGCAATGCTTTCTTGTACTATACTAATGTCACACTTGTACAGTTGTATCATATAGTTTTTTTTTAGTAATAATGACTTCAAAGCCCAATGGATCAGCTTGGTAGAAAAAACAAGTGATGTTGATAAAGACCGTACTGACACAACAAAAAAGAACGCAGCAATGCCGCATTCTGTCAGGAGAATGGCGATGAGCCCCAATACTGAGTGTCAAATTCACATCAGACCTAGTACTAAGTAATAAATTTGCATCAAACCAATAGGGTTTTCAAAATTTTGTCTGAATCACAAATATGATGAAGTTGTCAGTTGGCACAATTGGGACTCAGGGCTTAGTCCTATTTGAGGCCGCATTCGAAGAGTATCCTCAAATGCTGATAATTGGCGTGATGGGAGAAAGCAGGAAGAGATGGATGCTTCGAGGTGGCAGAATGAAGAAGTTCTTACCACTGGTAATCTAAATAGCTGCAAGAAGAAGTTCTTTAGTCCTGTAATCTGAATAGCTGCATTGTATAAATGAATGTTCTGTGATTAGTAAAAACTGGTTGGTCTGTTAGGTAGTTTACATATTTTCTCAATTGCATAGTCTTTTATGATACTTGTATCTTGATGTGGCTTAATCTGCACCACTATAAGTTCTGGCTTCAGCTCTGTTTTCTCCTTTCAGCACCCTTTTCCCCCCCATATTTTAGGAACATTTAGTTAGAACTTCATAGGAACTGGCCTCCTCCGGAGATTAACCAACAAAGCCTCACGACTTGTAGGTCATTCAATGTTGGTCAAGGTCTGTGGGCGCACAATCTTACCATAGGCAGATTTTCAGACCAAAACCTGGAATTATTTAAGCATCTATCTTTTGGCAAGATTTGAACCTCGGTATCCTCCTTAAAAGTCAATAAATCTAACCAGCTGAGTCAATGCCATTGGATAGGAAATCTTGCTTTTGGATGTCATGTCAACCATGGAGTTTCCTGATTTGTTATCAAATATAATTTACCATTAGGTGGTTTTCCGGATAACTCATTTACTCACCTTTTGCTTGGCTTCTAGTCTATAGCTCAAAAATAAAAAAATGTCATACACACTACAAATCACATAATTTAGAGTATGATCTCATGGTTTTTACATTATGAAAGTTTATAGCATACAATAGTTTATATTTGTACAGTTAAATTACTGGTTCGCCGGTGAGGCATGTTAAGCGTTCTTACACTGAACAATAGTTTCACTTTACCAGAGTCCATTGGGTTTGGCAGAGGTTCTTATCACTTGTTTGCAATTGATCTTTGTCATCCATGAATATTAAGTTTCATTGTTATGATTTGTCTGTGTGCTCTCTTTGAATATGTGTCTTGTGCTTTTCAGGTTACTGAAGAGTGCTTGTATAGGGGAATATCTGTTTGCAAAGCAGGAGTAGGCTTCAAGCAAATTGGTAAAAAAATAAAGTATGTGAATAAAGTATGTTGCATTACAAAGTAGACTAGATAGGACTAGTATTGTATTACTAAACTATCATGTATAGCAGTAATCTGTGCTTCTTTAGTCTCTTTTATGTCTATTTTTCTATTTTATTTTTTAAAGGTACTTTTCTTTTCAATACTTATAAATGCCATTCGATTTTCTGATTATTTAGAAAGCAAAACACTTTGTGGGCATATTATGTTCAATTATTTTTTAACCTATATAATTGTAACAATACACTAAAAAGTTAAATGGAATGAGCTCAAGCGTTTAAATTAAGTGGGTTTCAATGGGGAGAATCAGGTTATATTTCCAGGACACATGTGAAATGGGAGGTGGAATTGTTTTGTTATAATTGGATGGTTATCATGGAAGTTATGTGTTGATTGGGTAAACTAGTGCATCCAAGCCTGTGTGCAACATTCCTCAAAGGATGTGGCTAGGAGAAGTTCTGGGCGAATTTAGCAGAAAAGATACACCATGGTTGTGGCAGCTAGGCTAAAGGTTATCCCAGCTACAAGTGATATATGATGTGGAATCTTCTTTACGCCTAAAGTAATACCCACCCAAAATAAGATATGATTCCTCTACGAAGATATGAGGGGACCTAGTCTTGTTCTCCATGTTTTTTTTTTTCGAGTTACTGTCTTGCTTATCCAATAAGGGGTGCAGTCAGAGCAACTAGAGTGGCTGCAGAGACATTTCTATACCGTCTAATCATAGCTGCTTCCTTTATTTTTTAAAATAATTAGACATAAGATTATCAAGCCATCAATACCAAGAGTTACATATTTGCTCGTTGGCTATGACTTGAGGCTAAACTGATAACTGTACATGCTTACAAAATGGCTAGTGAGAAATATTATACGAAACTTTTGCTGTCGCATGAGATATTATTGGAACCTACACTATATTTTACAATATTACTATGGCATTTTGTCAAATTCCTGTGTATGCCTTTGTTATGTCAAAATGCCTTAAAATTGAGGATGTGTAAAGTTACTTTACCTCTCTTATACATTCTGAGTGGTCCACACCACGGGCCTAGGATGGTGGTGCAGAGGACAACCCTTAGCTCAGCTAGTGAAGCTAGATGAACTATGTTTCAGAGTTGTGCAACAAAATAGGGCACAATAGACACTTCTACATACAACATTGTGTTATAGAAAAGAGAAATAACAAAGAAGGAATGTTGATCAAGAAATGCAAGAAAAACATAAACTATGTAAATATGTGGAAAACTTTATTTGCAGATAGTGTAAATATAAATGGAGAGCAGAGTACAGGGCTTGTATGAAGCCATGTTGGCTATAATACCAAAACTTACACCACAAGCGTGGGGGCAGTGGTGCTATGTGCACAGCTGCCAGTCAACTATCTTTACCTCTAAACTTTGCAGCCTTTAATCTGTTCAGAAGAAACCATCTATACTGAATGACAGCCCCATATAATGCATGTACGATACAATTATAATAATGTTGCAAGAAGAGGAAACGATTTTCTTCTGATAGTTACAGAAAAGAAGTTGATACAATTTGCAAACTATTGTCTCTTCATCTTCCTGTGATGCCAGGAGAGGTGCCTGTTAGTGTTGCATGCTGACAACTGGCGTTGGGCTATGGTGGCTAGCATTAGATGCTATCAGCTGGTATTGGCTAGTGCCAAGATTGGTGTCTAGCATTGAAGGAAGGTTTGGCGCTTGAGTTGGTCAAGTGTGTATCACTTAGCTTAGCGGCAAACTGATTTGCCTTACAGCTTTGAATAAAGTGTGGGTTCGCTTTATGATGAAATTGATGAGTTGGTCTAGTGGCACTAGTTGCAGCTGCTCAGGATTTAGATCTGCAGGATGCTAAAATGTTGTAGGCTTTACCATAGGTGGAGAATATGGCTTGCGAAACATATTGTTGAAGACTAGATGCTTTCCTAAGTATGGTGGCAAGTTTAGGAATGAAGCGTTCTCTTTTTCTATGCACAATATGGTGTATGGACTAGGGCACAAAGGCTTGATATTTCAATGAGGCCCTGTGAATTGTTTCTTTTGAAGTTGAAGCCAAACTTGATCTCCAATGTCGAAGTTGTCAGGGATGTGATGTTGAACATGGTGCTCCATGTACTTCCATTGCTGTGCAAGTATCTGTTGAACTTGTTGATGCAGGTGTTGTATGTGTTGAAGGAAAGGTTCTGGTTGGTCAACTTCTGTGGCTTGTGTAGGTGTTTGTGCAAAGGCAGGTGCTTGATAGGCAATGTTTAGGGAGCACTAGCCTAAAAGTCAAGATAAGCTTGGGGTCGAGACCTTTGGAGTTGTGCAAGGCTCTATTGTATAAGTGCTGGATTTAAGGCAAGTTGTCATCCCGTGTGTGTGGGTGATCATGGTTGTAGATTTCTAGCAAGTGTACTGGATTGCAGCCGACCACCTTCGTTTGTCCACTGAAGATAATATAGTGCATTTCAGTTTGGTGCCCTATTTTGAAAGATCCTAGAAGAACAACCATGTTGAATATATAGTATTAGTTTTTATCTTAGAGTGTACTCTCTCCATGTGTAAAACTCATCTATTTTGCTTTTCCTTACTTAACATACAAGGGAGGGGATTGGAAATTGATCAAGTCGTAGACTGCATTGCTCATTTTATACTTGGGAAAGTACGTTATGACTAGCGTGGTGTGCATATTAGTAGCACATCCTCTCTTTATCTCCAATAATAGTACATCTTCACCATTTCCTCAAATTGGGGTTTCTAGGTTGAAAGCATGGAACATTATTATCTTCAGGGGATCATTTTTGGTTTCTTATTGTAAAGTGTGCATCAGCATTGCATTGCAATATTGGGTAATACAGTGTGTTAATTATCTAGGCTAGAAACTTTGAAGTTAGTTTTATTTGGATGTTTATTTTGCTAACCTTGTAAATATACTCAGTGAACATGCAGATAAATTTGCTTATGCTGTCGACAGAAGGTTTGTTGGCCATGGTGTGGGAAAGATCTTTCATTCAGAACCAGTAATTTTCCATTTTCGTAAGTAATACTTGCCTTATTGAAGTATCCCTTTGTTTTATGTTATATTTATATTTTAACTTTTTTCCTAGAGGCTATTCTCATATATCTATATTATTTCAAAAAAACTTAAACGTAGCTAAATTTTGTAGATACACACATAAATAATTACTTGGAAATTTAGCTGAAATATTGATATTAACACATAAAAACGACATGCTAAATAATTTGCTAATCACACAACTATTATTTTATTTTTATTTTTAAGTGGTTATATGGGATTAAAACAGGTCCCACCTGTATTACATTATGACCCATAGTGGTATTACAACAACTTGACTATTATGCATGTATCACTTGGCAAGATTTGAACCTGGGTCTCGTTGAAAGTTAAGGAATTTAACCGGTTGAGCTAATCCCGTTTGATTTTTTAATTTTTGATTTTTGATTTTATCATGCCAATCAATTTCTTGATCACAACAATCATTCATATTTTGAGTCTATGCTGAAATGTTGGATTTCATAATAGTTTGCTAGAACGAACAAAAGTAACACATTAACTCAAATCATACAGCAAAAGGTTAGAGGGCAAAAACAAAGAGCAATAACACACGAGAGATAAAGGATGCCTGTAGGCACCCACACAAATTATCAAAGATCAGACCAATGGATTGTGTGGATGTGTATAAATATCATATCTTCAACAATTAATTACAATTTACTTAACCCTTGCTGACATAACCTTAGGCATAAAGGGTTAGTAAAGGTTAACCATGACAAGGTTAATGTTGGCATTTTTGCCACATTAAATTTTTTGACAAAATTTTGCCTAAAGTATGGAGCTTTAAATCGACAAAGCACACACAAAAGTGTTGGCGTTTTCGCAGGCCCTAAAAGAGGATGAAAAAGTGGATGAAATGATCTTTGGATATTTCGTCATTGCAGATCTTTTCGCAAGCTTTCCGGCGATATATTACAATAGGCGATCGGGTCAGCGGATCAAAAGTTATGGCCCCGGGAAGCAGAGCCAGCGAAAGCCCACTTCGGGCTTGAAAAATTGGCTAAGGCACAGCCCAGAAAGCTTCACTTCGGCCCCTAAGTGCCCACTTCGGCCCAAAATGCCAACTTCGGCCCAGAAAGCTTCACTTCGGCCCCTAAGTGCCCACTTCGGCCCAGAATGCCAACTTCGGCCCAGAAAGCTTCACTTCGGCCCCTAAGTGCCCACTTCGGCCCAGAATGCCCACTTCGGCCCAGAAAAGTTCACTTCGGCCCCTAAGTGCCCACTTTGGCCAAAAAGTTCCACTTCGGCCAAAAGTTCACGCCTAAGTGCCCACTTCGGCCAAATCCATCGCCGAACTTCGCCCAATTCGGGCCAATTTCTCAGCGAAGCTTCTCCGAAACTTTTTTTGACACCGGTGCTGTTTTCGAGGGGCACGCTTCCATAGAAGGAGAAGGTGGGTATAAATTTAAGGCGCCCATCCCATCAAAACGGTGATGTTGGGCTCAAGGAAATCTCCTCACCAACCGCATTAATGAGACAAGCATTCCCAACGGTAAAGCCTGTCCGAAGCCATACCTCATAACTGCTGACATGGGTGAGCCGCATTCCATGGATACTCTGTCATCTGACAGGGGTCAAATCTCAGCTGCCCCGACAGTTTTAGGGTTTTGACATTAATGATTACGGGGTTGAATTCCTCTATAAAAGCCGCTCATTGTAATGTAAAAAAGGGGGGGAACATATTGCTAGAAAGCTGTTGTATTCAAACTTTTGCATCAATACTAAGAATCCTTGGCTCTGACTCTGTATCTTCTTTGTATGACGCCTTTGGCAAGCATTTCTGCTAATTTCATTTATTTTTCTGATTGCTGTAATTCTGTTATCTGGATTTAAGCATTAGAGGATAAGTGAACCTGGAATCTTTCCAAAGGATACATAGGGAAGTAAGCGCAGTGTTAGTTTCTGTTTCATTCTATGTGTTGATAGTTGTTGGTTTAGATATAGATAAGTGATTGTGTTGCTTGTTCTTCCCCACCGTTACTGCTATGCAATTTACATTTCTTTCTGCAATTTCCCAATCTCTTTCCAGTTCCCTAATCTAAAACCCCAAGTAGTGTAGTATAGGAGCCGGCCTTCTCCGGAGATTGGCACGGAAGGCATCTCTTCCTCCCGGCCTTTCAAGGTTGGTCCGGGTCTAGGGCGCGTATGCAAACCAAATCCTTTCCTAGGGCGGATTCGTGACCAACAGTTTCTGGCACGCCCGGTGGGACGAACAGTCTCCATATTTTAAGGAAGCCCGAGTTTGGTGAATCTCTGGCTTGCCTTCATCTGGCAAAATCACCTGGCGACTCTGACTGAGCTGAAGATCCAGATTTCTTGATCGTAGGCGCCTTTTAAGCTGAAAGAAGACACCCCGGAGGAATCAAGGTTTGGTGAGCAGCCTTGACCTCACAAGCGGAGAAAAGAATGTTCACCTGGCGACTCCGACTTAGTGGCAAGAACCGTGATCTCTGCAGACCACTGCTATAATGGCAAAGGTATGCTATCCCAGCTGGGATGATCCTGGCCCTCTGAATCTCCAAAGTTGGCATGAGATTCCCAAAAGTGCCCTGAAGACCCTAACAAAATACAATGGCACTAAGGGAATGGCCCGAGAGCACCTTGAAGATATTGTTGCTCTAGCGACCCTCCATGGCATAACCCACGAAGATGTCATGATCAGACTTCTGGTCCTGTCTTTGGAAGGAAGGGCGCTGCAGTGGTACAAAATACTCGGGCGTAAGAGCATCTGTTCATGGGCGGACTTAGCGGGAGCACTCATCAACACATTTGACGGCTCTCAGGATCCCTTCCAACTCTTGATGCACCTCTCCACCATCACGAGAGCACCTCTGGAGAGCATCACAGAATTCAATGTCCGATTTTGCAGGAGTTGGAGGAGAATTCCAGAGGAAATCCAGCCGACACCCGCCCAGGCCCACCTCTTCTATGTTCGGGCTTTCCACCCGGACATAAGCCTCCTCCTACTGCAATCAGGTGAACAGAGATTCCCTCAAATCTTTGAGGAAGCAGTACAAGCGGAGCGACTTCTACTCCTATCAGGAAAGGTACGGTGGGGAGAAACTCCATCACTTTCTCCGGTAGTTGCTGCTCCTGTCTATCCCGCGCAGTATTCACCATGGCAGATCCCTCAAACTGTGCAGAGACCTGGAATGCAGCTGTGTGGAGCTCAAGAGGCGGATCTCGTCCAAGGCCAACGATGGGAATATGCAAGCACTGCCCAAGCGATGAATAATATGGTTGCTTGCAGTTTCCATCAGGAAATGGGCCAAGAAGGGGAACAGGCTCAAGTGGCAGATCCTGAGAGCAAAGAGGGCACATTTTTGCACCCTTTTTGTGTCCCAGGGCATAGCACGCAAGTATTTAGCCAAAACCCAACAAGCATGCCTCATCAAGAGGCTGATCCTGAGGAGATCCTGGCAGAAGGCCTATCGCCGGAAAAGTCCTGCTGTCGCATCAAGGAGTTGGAGGAACCCGTACTCAAGAGCCCACAGCCAGTGGACTCTCTAAAGTGGTGGTATTGGCTCCAGCCATCACTGCAACCAGTACTCGAAGAAGGCTCCCATGTGGCAAACCTCTTTGCCACATTATTCATCAACTGTATGGGTACTGGCATGCATGATAACCTGCCACGTTGCACCCTGTTCGCAACCTGGCAAACTTTGGGAGGCCAACCGGACTTCAAAGATCAACTGAAGTACAATCAGATCTGGTCCGGACACTGCAGATTCACTGGATAGGCATCCAACGCTAGTTTTGTGGTGGCGGCATGCCAATCATGTCGCAAGCTTTTGTGTAAATAATGTAAATAGCCCGGCTGGTAAATAAAGTGCCGAGGGCACTAAGTGGTGCTTAGGAGCTTAAGTAAAGTTTCCTGTTTTTAGTTTAGTTTCTGTGTGTTTCTTTTTAAGCGCTCCAAGGAAAAAAGAGATAGCAGTTTTCAGGTACCGTTTTTAGCATCCCCTGGCACAATAGTTCAGTGCCATATAAGGCGCTGTCATTTTCAGATCAAGCGCTTGGGCAATTGTACAACCAGAATGGGCAAGAGAGCGCTGAGAAGAAAGAAAAGGCCCCAAAGAAGTTGGAGGAGTTTACCGCCACCAGTGAGCGGTCAGAGGAGGACAGCGAGGATGACTCTGTTGCCCAATGGATAAAGGCTTGGGATCTCTGCATTCAGACAAGCTAAATGCCCCGCGAGCCGCCAGGAATGTTGGCATTTTTGCCACATTAAATTTTTTGACAAAATTTTGCCTAAGTATGGAGCTTTAAATCGGCAAAGCACATGCAAAAGTGTTGGCGTTTTCGCAGGCCCTAAAAGAGGATGATAAAGTGGATGAAATGATCTTTGGATATTTCATCATTGCAGATCTTTTCGCAAGCTTTCCGGCGATATATTACAATAGGCGATCGGGTCAACGGATCAAAAGTTATGGCCCCGGGAAGCAGAGCCAGCGAAAGCCCACTTCGGGCTTGAAAAATTGGCTAAGGCACGGCCCAGAAAGCTTCACTTCGGCCCAGAATGCCAACTTCGGCCCAGAAAGCTTCACTTCGGCCCCTAAGTGCCCACTTCGGCCCAGAATGCCAACTTCGGCCCAGAAAGCTTCACTTCGGCCCAAAATGCCCACTTCGGCCCAGAAAAGTTCACTTCGGCCCCTAAGTGCCCACTTCGGCCCAGAATGCCCACTTCGCCAAAAAGTTCCACTTCGCCCAAAGTGCCCACTTCGGCCAAAAATCCAACGAACTGCCAGTTCGGGCCAATTTCTCAGCGAAGCTTCTCCGAAACTTTTTCTGACACTGGTGTTGTTTTCGAGGGGCACGCTTCCATAGAAGGAGAAGGTGGGTATAAATTTAAGGCGCCCATCCCATCAAAACGGTGATGCTGGGCTCAAGGAAATCTCCTCACCAACCGCATTAATGAGACAAGCATTCCCGGTGGTAAAGCCTGTCCGAAGCCATACCTCATAACTGCTGACATGGGTGAGCCACATTCCATGGATACTCTGTCATCTGACAGGGGTCAAATCTCAGCTGCCCCAACGGTTTTAGGGTTTTGACATTAATGATTACGGGGTTGAATTCCTCTATAAAAGCCGCTCATTATAATGTAAAAAGGGGGGGAACATATTGCTAGAAAGCTGTTGTATTCAAACTTTTGCATCAATACTAAGAATCTTTGGCTCTGACTCTGTATCTTCTTTGTATGATGCCTTTGGCAAGCATTTCTGCTATTTTCATTTATTTTTCTGACTGCTGTAATTATGTTATCTGGATTTAAGCATTAGAGGATAAGTGAACCTGGAATCTTTCCAAAGGATACATAGGGAAGTAAACGCAGTGTTAGTTTCTGTTTCATTCTTTGTGTTGATAGCTGTTGGTTTAGATATAGATAAGTGATTGTGTTGCTTGTTCTTCCCCACTGTTATTGCTATGCAATTTACATTTCTTTCTGCAATTTCCCAATCTCTTTCCAGTTCCCTAATCTAAAACCCCAAGTAGTGTAGTATAGGAGCCGGCCTTCTTCGGAGATTGGCACGGAAGGCATCTCTTCCTCCCGGCCTTTCAAGGTTGGTCCGGGTCTAGGGCGCGTATGCAAACCAAATCCTTTCCTAGGGCGGATTCGTGACCAACAGTTAAACCGTGTCCCCATCCTCTAATTACATAAATTAATATTAAAATGTTATATAATGATTACCTGTAAGCTTACACATGATATGATCATACAAGGTTGGCATTGGCCTATAAAGTCAAACAACACATTTTCAACAGCCCCCCTCCAATCTGAACTGAAGGGCCATGGAGAGAAGACATTAATGAAAATAACATCTTCCCTTAATGGAAGCTCTAATGGGCTAGTTCACTCCGATAATTAGAGGACTCATCTAAATATCCCTTGTCATCAAGAAGACTGCCCTTGTATTCCGAAACTCTTCCTCAATCTTTTGTAGCCTCACCAAACACTTTTTTGTAGGATGACCTTCCCTTTTACAATATCCACAAGTCGTTTTTGACTTCCTTGAAGGCTTAGACTTGCCCTTGAGCTGTTGAGCCTTAGCCTTTGTAGATTTGAAATCCTTTGCATGAGCCTATAATTGAGAAGACACACCACAATTCCTCGTAGCAACCTAAAAGTGAATAACAATAGAAAAGAGAGCATCGAGGGTTAAAGGAACATGTTTTATCAGATAATAGGAACAACATGAATCGTTAGTCCAACAGTCTAAAAGAGTGAAGAGAGATTAGCAAGCACAGTTTTGACACATTTTGTGTCATCCTTCCATTTGCTTTTGGAAGATGCAATATCTACTTGTAAAGCCTTGAATCGCGAAATATAGGCCTCAACATTATCAAAATCTGAGATCGTGACAGAAGAGAGCTCCAACTCCAATCTGCTGATTTCCGCAGCATTAGTGTTTCCAAACAAATTCAACCTGGTCTAAACCTTGGTGGGATCACTTTCATCTCTACATGGAAAAATTTGTCAGGTTCAACCAGCATAAAAAATAGACCTAGGGCTTCCTCCTTATGAGGAAGATCTTTTTCATCAAGGTATTTCCTGTTTGGTCCTTAAATTCTTGCTTCTCAATAAACTGATGATCTGTGTTGACCAAGTACTGTAATTTTTCCCTCTTGGGGAAGATCTTTTTCATCAAGGTATTTCATTGTTTGGTCCTTAAATTATTGCTTCTCAATAAACTGATGATCTGTGTTGACCAAGTACTGTAATTTTTCCCTCTTGGGGAAGTAACATATGACAAATGATCAATCTCGCTAAAACTCACTCTCAACACTATGAGGTCCTTGAACTAATGTCACCAATGCGAAGAGCTCGAAAAGTCGTGCAATCTTAAAAAATGGGCAGGAAATGCTTCCGTATGCAAAAGTTATGGTCTCTGAAAATGTTGGCCTCTAAATCGTCCAAGCCAAAAAAAAAAAAATTACCAAACTTTAGAAAAGAAATAGCGAACCAGGATGTGCCACTTGTTATACAATGAACAAAGTAGGCTTGCCACACTGTTGCCACCTGTTTATCATTGTGTGAAGTGAATGAATCATGGATTGCCACTTTGTCTAATTTGATTGGACAACAATTCCTATTTATATATAAAAATTGGTTGTTTGGATAGTCGGACTCCACATTGACCAAGTCAAACACCCCATGGTACAAGGAAGCCAGGGGAGGTTCCTAGGGGAATCAAACTTGGGTCTTTTGCATGCCAAGCACCACAACACCATCGTGAGGAGAGCTTAGCCCACCCTGCCTGACTCACAAGATGAATGAAAGGAGGAGGGGTGTTTCACTCCCAAAAAAACATTGTTACCACCAAATGTAAAAAGGAGAGCTCGCAGATTGAACCCAAGACCACCTTGCAACAAGTATTCATGTGCCTTCATGCTAGCTAGCATGCTACCCCATGCTATTGTGAGAAAAGAAGGCATCCCTCCTTGAAGAAGATGTGACAACTTAATCCACAAAACACCAAAACAGGATCTACCAAGCACAAAAGGGAGAGCTCGTAGCTTGAACTCAAGACCTTTGAGCATCATGTCTTTACATGCCTTCGTGCTAGCCACCATGCTACCCCATTCCATGGTGAGCAAAGTAGACATTCCTCAAAGAGAGCATGACTTCTTAGTCCATAAACATCCAAAATGTGATCCAAAGGAGTAAGGGGGATCAGATGTAGGCAGACAAATTGACGTCTACGTAATTAGTGCATAAGTTTTGTCATTTTGTGCTATTTTATAGTTCGTAGGCAAAGTGTTTGACAAAATGTGCAAATGCATATAAAGTGGTGATGTAATATTTCATGCAATAATATGTAATGTTTAGTGAAGTATTAGTTATGTATGGAAAAGTCATAAAGTGAGTCATCAGATGAATTGTAAATGTAATTCAAATGCATGTCAAATGCAATTTAAGAAAATGACAAGGTGTCGGGTAGTTGGAGGATGTAACTACTTTTTAATTGTATAAAGAAGACCCTTCCCTCATTCATTCATGTGGTTATTGGCATCGAGTAGTGGTTAGAGTGGTTGGCACGAAAGGAAGGTGAAAATTGTGTGCAAGGAGAATGTCATACGTGTTCCAGCGTACATGCAACTGTTAATGCAATATCTACTCATTTCCATTCTTCATCTATTGTTTATGTGTTGATATGGCTTATTGCTGCAATAGATAGATTTGTTGTTGTTCCAAGTTCTGTATGTAGGGTTGAAGTCGCAATATGAGAGTTGTCGTACAACAGATTTGTTATACATTGAAGTCGCAGTACATGTGATTGTCGTACATACAATTGCCGTTGATTGAGTTGCTGTACAATGTGGAGATATAAGTCTGTGTATTGAAAGATAGCAGTCTAGAATAGGATAGACTTTTCTATTTGCAGACTGAGTTGCTTGACAACTGCAGTCCATTTGAGTGCTGATGCAATCCATCTGGGTGTTGTTCCAGGTAGTTTGATATATGTTGTGCACAATGTATTTATTGTAATTGTAAATTATTTACATTGTATATTTTGTTCATTTAAGTGGAAATGGAATTATGTTGCAGTATGTTGTATTCGATTTCTACATTTTGGTATTGTTGCCTAAATGAAGTTGGTCAATCTTGGTGACATGGAGTTGTGATGAGAAAATCACTCGGGAAGGTGCACAATGATAACGATGGAATGATTACAATGCAACCAACAAAATAGAAGAAGATGCAGCCTTGTTTGTTAATGTTGACAAAGGGTCGATGCCTGAAGCAGATGTGCGAGCGAATGCCCAACCAAACGTGCAAGCGGACACGCAAGAAGGAGACGCGCAAAGGTTTGTGCACAGAGTTGCATGTCAGTAGAATAGAATTGCATGTTGACAGTGGAAAATTACGTGATGACGATGTTGTATAGCAAGAGGATGTACAATGAGACGTCGTATGGCAAGAGGCCGTACAATAGGAAGCCTTGCAGCAATAGGTTGTACAACAAGAGGCTGTATAGCAGGCCGTACAACAAGAATTGCATGATGACGAAGTATGTATGGTTTTGGAGCAATTGCAAGTTGATGTGCCCAATGGTGAGCAAGACGGGAGTTCGACATTGGTGCAAATACAAGATGGTGTGTCCAATAATGCGTGATATGGGAGTCCAACACTAGAACAGCTGCAGGTTGGTGTGTTCGATTGTTAGCGGGACGAGAGTCCGACATTGGTTCAACTGCAGTTTGGCACGTTTCATTGTGCGGGGGACGGGAGTTTGGCTCGAGAGCAATTGTGGTGTGTTGTGTCTGATGATGTGCGTGAAGGAGGGATATGCAAACAACCACTGCCAATGTCAAGTCAATTTGTCAAAACAAAGACCAATTTTGGCATATCATGTAAGTCTCCAATGTTTCATGGAGGGGAAACATACGACCCAGTTAGGCATTGGAAAATTAGCCTCACGGTGTGGAAAGCAAATGGGCAGAATAATGACGTAGATTGGAGGTTATTCACTATGACATTTCTTGGAATTGCAATGAATTGGTACATGAGATTTCCAAAGGGAGAGTACCAAACTTGGGATGAATTGCACGAAGCCTTTTTGAAGGAATTTTGATTGTCTACAATGACGACGAAGTCATTGCTGAAATTTATAGAATGGAACAAGGTGAGAACGAGTTTGTTCATTCGTACAACCGGAGGTTGAGTGGGTTGTTTACCCATCTGGAGGAAGATCCATCAGATGCATTGAAGCTACATACTAGAAGAAGATCAGGGTGGTCCCTTCGACATCATATCAAGAGGCCTTGGAGCGAGCCTTGAACTTAGAAAGTGATGCAAAGACATCATTAAAGTGTTGGGGTCATGTTAATGCGGACGAGAGTGACCTTGAAGATGAAAGTGACTCTAATGTTGAGAGTGGCTTTGATAATGGGAGTGATGATTTTGAGAATGAGAGTACTTCATCCTTTAAGTGTTGGGGTAGAGAATTTAGTGAAGGAAGTGACTCTAAAGAGAAGAGAGTCCAAGGATGAGTGTTACTCGGAGAGCGCAAGATCATTGCTATAGGAATATGCAGCACAAAGGGAGATTGTACCAAGGGGATATGCTGCTGGTGATACAGTCTGTGACAACCTCTAGAGAACTAGAAGACGTAGAATTGAATATGATACTGAGGGCAGACCCATTGTACAATGTCGACGATGCCATTTATGGGGGCATGTCGCATGTGAATGTCAAAGTGCTGTAAGTAGAGATGAATCAGTGATGTGTACAAAGTCGAAGCAGTTGTAGAAGTGGTTGATGCAGATGGGGAAGTGAGTGATGCAGACGATGGAGTGAATGATACAAACAATGAAGAGAGAGATTGTTTGGCATTTGACCGTCTAGAGCAGGGCCATTTGGAAGTTCTAGGGCCATTTGGAAGTTCCAATGGCGTATGTTGAGTTGCAAAGGTCGTACGACAAGTTGCTGTTGGTTACGAATCTGCCATGAGGAAAGGATTTTGGGTTAATGCGCCCAGATTCGCCCACCAGCATGAAAGGCCGGAAGGAAGAGATGCCTTCCGGGCCAATCTCCGGAGAAGGCCGGCTCCTTTTGGGGGGTTTTCTGATTTAAGCTAAGGGGAACGGGAAAGAAATAAATGTACAGAAAGAGATAAACGTACAGAAAGAAATTACAAATATGTCCAAAGGTTGGTGGGGGGAACTAACAGTACGGGAACACACCAATCACCGCTACTTATTGCATACAAACACAAAGTATGGCAAGGAACCGCAAAACCTAGGCGTACTGCCGATACACAAGCAGTGTATGCACGGCTTCAATGGCTCCCTAGCAAACATTCCCTACAAGGAACTAACGGCGGGGGATCGCATCAATCACCGGATACGTACAGCGACGGGGGTAGACGGTAAACCTAGATATATCGAGCCGGTATATGTGTTAGGTAGAGAGTTTAACCGCACGGCTTCAATGGCTCCCTAGCAAACATTCCCTACAAGGAACTAACGGGCGGGGGATCGCATCAATCACCGGATACGGGCCAGCAACGTCACACAATACCGATGGAACTGCTACCACATCTATTATACGAAAATTAAAAGTACAGAAATAATGCTAAAGGCGCCTGACCATCAAATGCCGAAGTGAATCAACAAGCCATGACACAGAATCGCGTAAAGCATAAGCATAAGAAATAAAAGCGGTAGAACAGAACCAGGCATACAGATTGTATTTATATGCAGAAGCATGGTTACAGTAAGCACAGTAGTTCCCTAACAAACATTCCCCTTCCACCCTTTACAATGAATTCAAGATGGGCTTTTATAGCCCGAGTCCCACCCGTTACATTAATGGGCACAGAGTCCCAATCAAACATAAGCTGACAGAAGCGGCGAAAGAGCTGCAAATGCTGACCTTTTGTCGGACTGGGTACGTACCCGCAGCATGGTCATCCTGGAAGCTGGACTGCTACGTGGCGGAGGGCTGGATAAAATCTTCAAGTCGGCAGGTTCGTTGGTAGCTGGAGCAGGTGAAACCTCAGATCAGCTTTGAATGAGGCTACTAGCGCAGGCGGTGCAGGCAGCCCATGCTTATCCCTTTTGGTCGGCAGTCTTGGTTCAAATCCCAAAGCTGGACACTTGTCTGATGATGGGTTATGTTGTGTGACACATGCCTGCCTTAGAGGGCAGTCTATACATCTTTGCTTGGGATCAGGACTCCTTGGGATGCGCGGGCAGAAAACAGTGCAGTTGGGAAGACCTTTACGTCTTGGTAAAACTCCGGGTTTGTTCCCCCACCGCACACCTGTCAAGGGCACATTCCGATTCTGCTGAGAAGTCGGACTGCGCACAGGTGGACACTGGTGTCTGCCGACGTACGGACCTGCTCCGGCACTTTAACATTCTTCTTCATTGACCTGCCAGTCTGCCAGTGCAAGGTGCGCCCAGAAAGTGGGGCGAAGTCAGACTTCGCACCAAAAGGGCGAAGTGACCGCACCAAGGCGAAGGCGCCGCACCAGCGGGCGAAGTGCGAACTCGCACCGGATGGGCGAAGTGCGAACTTCGCACCCAGACTTAGCCATTTTCAGGGTAACTTTCTGGAAAGTTGAAAAATCAACTGGGGACTCCATGAAAAAAGGGGGGAAAGAAAAAGAATGCGGGAAAGAAAAGGAAAGGGAGAGAAAGAAGGAAAATGGAAGAAGGAGGAAAAGAAGAGCAAAGACTTGCATTACAATATTGAAGACATTGCACCCCGTGCAAAATGTGACAACATTTCTGGCGGCTCGCGGGGTGTCGAGCTCGCCTCGGCGCAAAGAATCCATGCCTTCATCCTTTGGGTGCAGAGGAACTTACCTCCCCTGCCTTTTGCTGCTCTAACTGTTCTCCTTGCGGCAACTGTTCTTCAGATTCATCTTTGTCAGTTGCCCCATCAGAATCACCTTCCGAAAGCTCTCCATCTCCTGCTTCTGCCTCGCACATGCGAGTGTATGCCACCTGGGCTGAGCGCCAGGCCTCTGCTTCGAATGGCTTGCGGTCAGCTATATCTTCTAATGCTCCGTGGAAAGCAGCGACCGCGTGCAGGTCGATGGTGTGGTATCTTTTTTCCAACTCCTGAAAATAGGAGCGGATCCTGGAATATCTGGACACCATCTGAGTGACCTGACTATCTTGAATTGGCTCAGTCCAGCTATCAATTTCAGCTGTGTCTGCTTCGAAGGACTGCCAATTTCTTTTTACCCGATCTAGGGTGAGGAGCTCACCATTCTCAACAAAACTTGGGCACCCAAGTTTTGAAAGAGCGTGAAAGGGGGCCAGACAGATATCTCTTTCATGTCCGAATGCATCAAGCATTCGTCTGGCCACTCTCACCTCTTCAACTTTTCTGAAATATTTGTGCAAGGTCACCCTTGCACCTGCCCATTCTGCAGCGAATGAGGACACGGGGGAAAAATGGACGCCGTTGCGCTCGCGTTCCTGAAGACTAACCGCCAGGTCTAGCCATTGCTTCGCCTGGCGCTCGGCCTCCTCTACCACAGGCTTTCCCTGGGCAGAAACTTCTTGAATCCTGGATGCGAAGTCCAGGACCGCCATCGCCTTGAAGGTATGGGGCTTGCATTCCCGCAGCAAACCAGCCCTCATTTCCTTAACCTTTGTCTTCGAAAAGACAGCCGCTTGAGATGTTCTCTCTGCAAGCTGCGACTGCGCCTGCTTCAAAGACTCCTGGAGCTGAGAAATCTGCTCCGAGGCTGCTCTCTTTTCGGTTGCGGCCTGTTGCTGAGAAGCGGCCAGCTGGGCTTTGAGTTCATCTGTTTCTTGCCGCGCCGCTTCCAGCTGCTCAGTGGACCTAGATAGGTCCTCTTCAAGTTGCCTTACTTTGTCCTGCAACGCGAAAAGTTCTTCCTGCTCCTCCAGACTCTTGACAAAGAGATTGTCAGCTTTGCGCATGATTGTCTGAATCTCATACTGCTTGTTGATGTCGTCAAAGCTCTTCTCCTTTGTCTGGAGCTCGTAGTCCGCCCTGGTCATTTCTCGGAGAGGCTTCTTCACTTTAGGGATTATCTTTTCTGTCGTAAGCACTCTCCTCGTGAAATCGTACTTGGTGCGTTTTGCCGGGGCGGCCATCTCTTCATGTCTCCTTCGCTTCAAGTTATGGAGGAAGGAAACAGGGTATTCTACGACTCTCGTTGCCAGAGGCAAGTCATCTGTGTTCTGGAGGTCGTCCATAAAATCTGGTTCCCCCAGCCTAGGGTTCTGCTGAGACGTCTCTCCTGCGGGGAATGGGATCGGGGAGGAACCGGACAGACCTTGGAAGAATCGGTCGCTTGTGGGGGCGACCGGGAAATGGAAATGGGAGCGGGCGACATCTGCGAGGGTTTGAAGCGGGCGAGGTGGAGGATGTGACGGTGAACGGACAGCCTCGAGACCGACCTCGGGCGAAGGGTTTGGAGTTGTGCTCGGAGAAAGAGAGACGTTAGGGTTCTGAGCAAAATGATCGAAAGAATGGGGGCCGCTAGAAGGACGCGGAGACGGAGAGGAGGATGTGGTCATGGCTCGCCCAGATTGGGCGGGAGACGGAGTGGGGGTAGGACTGTGTGAGACTAAGGAGACAGGGGCAGCAAACGTACCTGCGGGCTCCGCCTGAGCCGATGCCGGGTGGATGTCTTCGCTTCTTGTCTCGGCGGCTGGCTTGGGACTGCCCAGAGGGACTGCCTCTGCGGCGGCAGGACGCGGCTGCGGCTCTGCAACTGGTCTGCTGCACTATCAGGCTAGGTCGCCTGATTTTCTCAACTCTCCTCCGCTTCTTTTCTTCTGGAACAACTGTCGGATCAGAGGAAGGAGACGAAGCAGGTGCAACAGGCGTTGATGCTCCCACGGTAAACTTGTACCGGGGTTTGGTCGCGAGAATGTCTGCCGCGACCGGTCTGCTTTCTGGCGGCGCTGGCGCTTTTCTTGCCTGAGGGATTGCCTCGGGCGCTGCCTTGACTAACTCTTTCGCCTTTTCAGGCGCCGCCTTGGGAGCCACGGGCTGCATTGGATCAACCTGGGTACTTGCTGGGCCTGCGCTGGCAGTTGCTGAAGTGTACAACTGCTTGGGAGGAGACCCTCCTTTATAATCTTCAAATGGGCCTCGGGGAACGTAACCTTGATATGCGAACGGCCGCCACCTGTCATGATGCTGGTCATAGAGAACCGAAAAGTCGTCATCTACGGCCAGGTTTCTCCTTGTGGATTTATCGTGCTGCGTGCGGCATCTCATCTTCCAGCATTCGGTAATCTTTTCTTTAGACCAGTTAAGGCCTGCAATCTTGGATAGAAATTTTTTGAACCCTGGAGATGAGAAGTGGTGGTCCGGGTTTCGCTTGGGGTCATATGTCACCTCCTCGCAGTAGAAATCCTGCCAGGGAGGAGAAGCTTCCATCAATTCGATTTCCCAGTCAAGGTCCACATGGACCACGTCGCATCTGTCTTCGGTTATATCCCGGGGGCACAAATGTGTGAACCTTGCCCTTATCCCATGAGGGTCATACTTCCAGCGCTGCGGCAGCAAAACCAGGCCAACCCGGGACAACTCTTGTTCTAGGTAGACATGCTGTCCTACCTCAGTAATCTCAACGTTGGCCCAGGAAAGAGGATATTGAAAAATCTGTCCTCTCTTCTTCCCTAGGCCGAACTCTTCTTCCACATAGTCCATCTGCCGGGCAACCTCCATCCCGAACAGATGCTCTGAACACCAATAGGGCAGCAAATAGGGTTTGCCCTTGAATCCGTAGATTCTAATCACAATCCCCTGCGTCAGTCTGAAAACGTCCCCGAGCTTTTGATTTATCAAAGCGCTCGTCATTTCTCTCGGGGGACGGGGGATTTCACTTTCGGTGAAGACTGACATGACGAATCCCAGAAAGTGGATGTTGAACTTGTAGTAGGACCCTTTCCGGTATAAGTCATCCGTCCAGTTATAGACGGGCTGGGGCTCTCCTTTCTCGTTAACCTTCTTCAGGTTCAGGATCGGCATTTGGGGGTGCAGATGGTACAAACAAAGCCAGACCAGAACGGAACTGAAACGAAAATTGGTAGACTGGCGCTTTTGAATTTTCAGCAGACTGGAATGGATGGCGTAAGCCAGCCAGTCTGCCCAGTCGAAAGAGATGGGGCGCTTTCCACTCCGCTGCGCCGTTGGTTCGTAAGATTCTCCACACAGGAGACATTCTGCCAGCGCCAGCTGGTACGGATGTACCAACTCGTCGGAGTCGCAGACCGAGAATCCATGCCAGGATGGTATATAGATACTTGCTCTGAAATTTCGTCAAAGGCATGGGGCCAGTCGGCCATTGTCCGGCTGGAAGCGGGGCGTTCAGCTCTGAATTGAGGAAATCCCTCATTCGCTTGGTGTGCGTGAAACGTCCCGCTTGTTCGCCCAGACTGATCTTTCTGAGGATGGTGCCGGAGTCATACTCCAGCCCTGGGGCGAAAGCTGGCTGCACAGTCTCCCTGCGCAGTGCGAACAAGGGTTTGCCGCTGGAACTGCAGATTTGCCGGGAAGCTGGTTTATAGTGTCTGACAATTAAGTCTATCAGCTCCGGGCATTGGTGGACAGGAGGGCACATGAATCTGAAGAGATTTGATTTGTACGCCGCTCCGAAATGGTGGGAGGGCGAAACTTTGTCAGCCCAGTTCTCCACATTTGCTCGCAGCTGAGTTAGGCTCATGGAAAACAAGCCGTCCACATATCCTGCCAGGTAATTCGCCGGAGGTGGTGGGGCTTGCCCACGCTGTACCTTCCTCGTCCGGGACTTTGACTTTTTCTCTGGCGGGGGATCGCCTTTGAAAACTCCTGGCCGCGGCAAATCCCCTGGTTCGCTGCTTTCACTGGACTGCGCTGACACGGGCCTTTTTCCTTTGTCCATCTCTCCGAATCAGCAATAATGATAGGTTCAGGCTGTCTGCAACAAATTTCGCTGTCACAGGAATAATTAGCACTGTCCGAGGAATAATCTGTGCAATCTGGAATGTTTGCATGCTTCTGACCCCCTTTTCTAGATAAAAACAGCGCCATTAATGCAACGCAGGAGGGGGTAGGTCGGCTGAGTTAAGATCTTTGGTGGCTGCGCAGGAGAATGTTCGGAAAAAGCGCGCCCTGGCAGACGTGCCATGCTTCTTTTGTTGCATTTTCCTTTGAAAAACGTGCAATCATTAATTCGGCGTTGGAGACTGCACCATGGCTGACGTTGTTGCCACCACTTGGGCACACTGATCAAGACAAAACCTTCGGTGCGGAAACCCACATTAAAACAAGTGCAAACGCGCCTTGGGCCCAGCTTGGGGTTTTTGAATTTTTTATTATTTTTTAAACCGCGTCCCAATACTGGCCCGGAAAACTAGGCGCAGCCGGGCTTCGCCCGAAGTTGGGCACGGCCCGACCTCGCCGGCGAAGTCGGACTTCGCCCGAATTTCGGGCGAAGTACGAACTTCGCGCGAAGCGCGTGCTTGAACTGTTCTACCTCTGTTTTTTGCTGCGCCCAAGGTTTGGGCGCGATCTGGGTCTTTGCCGCCTTTGATCTTTAGACGGACTGCGCAATGCGACGCTGGGGCTTTGTTCGGACTTCGGCCGAAGCTTGGTGCGAAGTGCGAACTTCGCGCGAAGTTCGCACTTCGCACGAGAGTTGAGCGCAGTGCACACTTCGCACGAGAGTTGAGCGCAGTGCACACTTCGCACGGGCGCTGGCCGAAGTCGGTCCTCGCTGCGAAGTTCGCACTTCGCGCAAAGATTGCGCGCAGTGCGTACTTCGCACGGAAGGTATGCGCAATGCGCACTTCAGTCAAAGTTCGCGGAGCTTCCCTTTAGTGTGCCTTAGCATTTTCCTTGATCGAACTTCGCAATTCGGCTGGGCCGAAGTCCGACTTCGCTGCGAAGTCGGGCTTCGCCCAACACTTAGTCAATTTTTCGCCCCTTTTCCTCCTTTCTTTCTCTGCATAGCCGAACTTCGCCCCTCCTGAGGGGCAACGACAGACTTCGATGCGAAGCCCGTCTTTCTCTCCCATGCCGCAATTAAGCTCAAAAAAAGAAGAAAAACGAATTGAAAGCTAAAACTGGAAACTGTACATGCCGGGAAAAATAAAAAACATAAGGGAGAATTTTTACAAGGAAGGACCACTCGGGCACCTTCAACAGCGATAGAGCTTTAAGTGGAACCCGTTGACGGGGATAGGGAGGAGCTGACCCTCCATATCCGAAAGTATGTAGGCATTGAACTGATTCACCCGGGCAATCTGATAAGGGCCCTCCCAGAGAGCATCAAACTTTCCGTGATTACCCGGCTTTGCCTTGTATGAGTCCCACTTCAGCACCAGGTCCCCGACTTCGAAAACTCGGGCAGTGGTGCCTTTTGCAAACCAGCCTTGAGTGGTTGTAATGTGATCCGCGAAGGCCTGGTATGCACTTTCCCTGTCTTCTTCCAACTGCAGGAGTTGGCACAATCTGTCGTCCACCGGGTCTCCGCTGCTCTTGTCTTCGTCAATCATCCACGGGGCGGGGATCTCGATGTGTGATGGCATAACAGCTTCCTTGCCATAGACGAGCGCGTAGGGGGACGTTATGAGGGATTTCTTGAACGCAACTCTGTCCGCCCACAGTGCCCGGTTCAGGAGCAAGTGCCAAGTCCGCTTGTTTCTTTCAATGGTCCTCCGGAGAATCTTCAAGAGGTTCTTGTTAGTAGACTCGGCAAGGCCGTTCCCCTGCGGGTAGTAATTAGAAGACATCTTGTGATAGATGCCAAGTCTGCTGGTGTACTCCGTGAGTACAGCGCCTACGAATCCCGGACCGTTGTCTGTCACAATCGACTCTGGAACCCCGAAGCGGGTAATCAGGCTCTCAATGAATCCGATGACCGTTTCTTGGTCTGCGTTCTTGGTCGGGATTGCCTCCGTCCACCGTGTGAAATAGTCAGTAGCTGTGAGAATAAACTTGTGGCCGGCGGAGGAGTTAGGAGAAATCACCCCAATGAAGTCTAGACCCCATTGCTGGAATGGAGCTTCGGCTTGAATCGGTTGAAGGGGCGGGGGTGCTTTTACGTTTCCGCCGACAAACCTGCGGCATTGATCACATTTGGCGCAGACCGCATGCGCGTACGCAAGCGAGTGGGCCAATAGTACCCGAGCCCTTATTATTTTTAAGGCCGTTGGCCTTGAAGAATGGTGACCCCCGGGCATCCCGGAATGAAACTCTCAGGGATCCTAGGCTGGTCAGATTTTATGACGCACCGTAACAGGATGCCGTCAATGTTTTTGAAGTAAAGCCCCTCGGGGCGAAGAGTGTACCTTAGTGCACCTAGCCGAAATCTCCTTCGTTGTGAGGCGTTCAGGTGATCGGGGCATCTTCCGGTGCAGAAATATCTCACCAGTTCATCTGTCCAATCACTCCCCTCCGATAAGGAGTCGGCTAGGTAGATGCGTGTCGTTGTGTCCTCCCACTTACAGGCGGAGATGCCGGCTACAGCGCTTCGGGCCAATTCACGACACAAGGCTCGGCCTGCGATAAGCTTGGTGGGCCGCACTTCAATGTCGAACTCCTGGATCTTGGCAATCCATCCCGCTCTCTTGTGACCCGGTTCTCCTTGCAAGATGAAACTGCGAACATCGGGGTGAATCACAAAGACAGTGGTCTTGCTCTGGGAGACAAAGTGCCTGAACTTTCGAAGGGACTTCATGACAGCATGGACCTGCCGCTCTATAAAATTGTACTTCTCCTCGTGCGGCAAAATCACTTGGCTTAGGAACGCAATGGGGCGCTCCTCACCGTCGTCTCCCTTCTGAGTCAGGACTGCAGCGTAACTTTCGGGTTCTCCCACTGCATACAGGATGAAGTCCTTAGAGTAGTCCGGGTTTGTCAACACGGGGCTTGTGCAATTCGGGCCTTGATTTCCTCGAAGGCTTGCTCTCTCTCATCAGTCCATTCGTAAGGTGTATCTTTCTTCAACAGTTCGGCCATAGGCTTGATCACCTGTGCGAAGTCCGGGATGAACTTCCGCACGAAGTTAATCTGACCGAAGAAGGACTGCAGCCCTTTTTTGTCAATGGGGGCTGGCAAGCGAACGAGGGCTTCTGCTCTGTCAGGGTCAATGGCGAGGCCTTCCTCGGAGATGACGTGTCCCAGCAGCTTACCTTCTTTTACCGCGAAGACAGACTTCTTCGGGTTTATGGAGATGCCGAATTCTCGACAACTTTCAAATATCTGCCGCAGGTGCGAAACATGATCTTCTCGTCGGTGAGAGAAAACAGTCATGTCATCGAGGTAGATGACAATAATCTTGTTGAGCAGCTCTCGGAAGGCCAAGTCCATGGCCCTTTGGAACGTGGCACCAGAATTAGATAAGCCAAACGGCATGCGGCGATAGGCGAACGTCCCCCACTTCGTGGTAAACGCCGTCTTATCCTTGGTCTTCGTCTTTGACCCAAATCCGGTTGTAGCCGGAAAATCCATCTAAAAGTGAAAATCTGCGGGCTCCGGCAACTATATGTAGAATCCGGTCAATTTGGGGAAGCGGATAGTGGTCCCGGAGGGAAGCTCTGATTTAGGTTTACGAAGTCGACACGAGAGACGTATGTCGCCATTCTTTTTCCTCACGGGCACCAAATTCGCGACCCGGGATGAATGTTTGATGGGGTAGATGATCTTGGCCTCCAGCATCTTCAAGAGCTCGGTCTTCATCATGGCCTCAATCTTTGGATTTACGGCCCTTCTTTCTGTCGGAATGGCTTGGCGCCATCCTCTAGCTCAATGGTATGTTGGATGACAGTTCTGTCATACCCCCTCAAATCCTCGTAGCACCAGGCCACGATGTCGGGGAACTCCTGGCACAGTGATCTAATCTGTCCCAGCTCCTCCGACGTGCAGTCTGTTCCGACCTTGATAGATTTACCGGGTTCGAGTTCCAGGTCAGCATACTGCCTCGGGTCTACTTTGATCCTGTGGGATATCGCTCTGTCATTCCGATCAAAGAGACTCTCTAATGTAATCAGTCCTTTTGGGACGTGATTATTCCGTAACTGTATCAACCCCTCATATTGCTCGTCATCAGGGTCTCTACCTTCGATTACACACACTTCGTTAACCAGGGAATGTGACGATTTCCTCGTCACGGCTGAATACACGCGGAAGGTATCCCTATCGAGCACGAAGGCACAGTAAATGGTGCGGACCGGCTTCAGTTTATGGACGACGTCTTCAGCCGGAACGTACCTGGCTCCAACAGACGCCGAGAATATCAGCGTGCTTGTTTCTCTCACGCGATATTGCCTTAACATTCAATGAGTCAAACGATTCCATCAGGTCCCAGACCCGATTGCGGTACGCTCTAAGATAGTGATGCTTAGACGCGCATTTATTCATAACTTGATGACACACTAGCTCTGAATCTCCGAAAATTTGGAGATGCTTGATTCCGAGCCTTTCCGCCTTTCGCAAACCCAAGCACAGGGGCTTCGTATTCCGCCGAATTATTAGTACAGCTCCAGGCCAGCCTGTAGGCATAGTCCTTCTGGATCCCGGTCGGGGAAACCGGGAGTACCCCTGCACGGCGCCATTCTTGCATCGCGCACCGTCAAAGAAAAGCTTCCACAGCTCTTCGGGTGCAGGTCCTACTTCTTTCGCACTTGACAGGTCAAGCTCCTCGGGCTGTTTAATGGAGTAACAGCCCTGCTCTGTCCCGATTACGGCATTGAAGTCCCGCAACGAGAACTCGTCTTCAAGCTGTAGCACTTCGAGAGCTTGCTCGGTCAGTTCTACTGTCACCAGTTCTTCCTCTGACAACTGGACCATGCAGTCCATCTCTCCTCCGGGTATCTTGTCCACTAGAAAAGGGGAAGGCTTCTCATTGAAAATTTTCGGTCTCCTTCCTTTGAAGGGCACTTCCATGTGTGAATAGTCTAGAGACAGGTACCCGCCCAACGTCGCAGTGAACTCCCGAGAGAGACACATGCCGAAGTAAGGCTCCAGTTCAACAATCACGACCTCTTGGATGACCACGATGTCGAGAGCCTTGTGCGGTCGGATAGGGATGTCCTTTATGACACCAACTGTCTTGACAGGGGTGCCGTCTAATTGCAGCACGCCTTGGCTGCTCCGTGTGTATTCCATCCCGATCTCATCGCAGACGGCCTTCGGCATCACAGTTGAGGAAGCACCAGAATCCACCATGCAGTTGTGAACTATGTGCCCTTGCATCCGTAAAGACAGATAAAAGGGTGGCGGTCTGTTCTTCCCAGTGGCGGAGACTGTCAAAGGTTGAACCAGGACAGCGGTCGCATCTGCTTGCCGCTCTTCATGTTCTTCAGTGATTCTTGCAGCAGATCAACCTGGCCTGGGAGCAGAAGAGCATCGTACATGCTGATTTTGGCAGGAGTCTTCTTCAACTCGTCTACAATGCTGTAGCCTGAGGTACTAGCTCCTTCTGCTGGTTTAGCCGGCTCATACTTGGTCCGGTACTGTTGGGTGGCCTCAACTCGCTGTCTCTTGGTCAGAGACGGGTACTTCAGCTTCTCCTGGGCTTGTTCTTTGGTTTCAGCTGGGGGTGAGGTACGGGGAGGTTTAGCGGGAGTTGGGGCCTTTCTCTGGAGGCTTAGCTGGAACAGCAGCGGCCTTTGCCGGAGAAGGTTTAGCGGGAGCTTTATCTTTGGACGCCTTCTCCTGGGCTGTGTAAGGCCACAGCCGCTTGTACGGTGGCAGCCCGTCGGGCTGCGGTTTTTCTCTTCTTGCGTATACCTGCAAAGGTTTAGCCGCGTCCGCAGCTTTCTTTTCTTCCTTGGCGGGCGTCCATTGGATTCTCTTACGGCGGGGGCAAAATTGGCCTCGCCGTCCAAGATCATGTACGACTCATCATCTTCTATAGTCTTGCGGCCCAAGGTCCGGATGTAGTCTTTGGTGCAAAGTGCGGTCTTCCTCCGAATGCGGGTCATTGCACGTAGTGCACCGGTTGACTCGGTCGGGGAGGACCAGGTGGGTCATCTATAGCAGCATTCCTCGGAGGCGGACGCCTCTGCGGCTGGTTCTCTGGGGCTTTATCTTTTGTCAGCGCCGGTGGCGCATACGGCCTTCTAGGAGCGAGGTCCATTTGGGCCTGCTTCTTCTTCATAGCGGTCATGTCATTGGACATGGCATGATATCCGGAGGCCAAAGCCCGCACTTCTTGTAGAATCGTGTTCTGGATGCTGCTGTCAGGAGGCGGCAACTGTGCCGGTGGAGGCAAAGCGGCCAATGGGGGAGTGTTAGAATAAGGCGCGAACTGCGGGGGAGCAGGAAGCGCTGGAAAGTGTGGAGCGGGAGGAGGCGGATGAGGGTAATGCATTTGAGGCGGGCCATAAGGAGTTATGACCGGCGCCGGATTCCACTGCTGCTGGGGTTGCTGCCCAGAAGTGGACGGCGAACCACCAGAAGCGGAAGGATACTGCGATCTAGGGAAGTCGGGATGAATCGGCTCCTGCACTCTGGACGGAAGCCTGCCAATGGAGATAATGTCAGCTTCAGCTTGCTGGGCAGCTTCGTACAGCGCAGGAAACTCGTCAATCCTGGCGATCTTCAGCAGCAGGCATATGTACGAGTTGAAAGACCTCGAGATAGTAATGAGCAGCCATGCCAGCTGAAGGCCGAAGTTCGCGAGGTACCCGTTTCCAGGATCTCGCAAACCTGATGTTGAAATCAGACACCTCCTCTTGAGGATGTCTCTGGATAGCTTGGAACTGATGCAGTAAAGAGGTAGGATCAGCAGACTCGTTGCATCCTTTTACGAGTCTCCTGGCAAGCTGGGGCCACCCTGTGATGGATCCCTCTGGCAGCGATCTCCACCAGTAGAGAAGTTTTCCCCTCAGGGAAAGGGCCAGCAGACGGGTCTTCACACTTTCATCGGTGATTGTATGCAGTGCGGCCAGGGCGAGGATGTCCTGGATGTGCTCGTACGCCGTCTTACCGTAGCCGTCGTATGTGGGAATAGACTTTAAAGCAGCAGGGGGAACAGCTTGCTGACCGACCAAGGCCAAGGGCCCCGTAGAGTCCACCGTCGGGAAGAGATCATCGTCATTCGGCTGTTGAGCAGCCATTTCTTCTTCTTCTTCTCCGCCGTCGGTGGTGTACTCAGTGTCGGTACTTTCCGAGGATGCAGGAACTTCCTCTTCCTCAGCCTCTTCTACTTCGTACTCGGCTCCTCCGACCTCAGCTTCGGCCTCTTCTTGGATCTCAGCCTCGGCTTCGTCGAAACGAGCTCGCGGATCAGCCCGGCTCGGGAACTTCGCCTCGAGCGTTGATGTCCAGTTCGTAGAACTCGGGCGGGCTTCTCGGATTTCTTGCTTGCCACCTTCTCGTGTGCATGAAGGTGACGGGACCGGTCTTCGGACTCAGAAGATTTGTTCGTGCAGAGTCGCCAGGTGTTCAGATTTGGAACAGCAATGAAGCGAACACCGGTGCTTCAATTATGTCGGGGGTGAGAAACTTCCTTGTCTCACCGAGAGCTCGGGAACTGTCAGCGCCAGGTGGAGACGGATCGGAAAATCTCTCTTCAGATGTGGGACCCGAGTTCCGCCGAGCGTAGCGAGAAAAACTGTTGCGCTAGGTGGAGACAGAACGGGTACTCTTTCTTTAAAACGTGGGACAAGCGTCCCACCGGTCGTGCTAGAAACTGTTGGTTACGAATCTGCCATGAGGAAAGGATTTTGGGTTAATGCGCCGCATTCGCCCACCGAGCATGAAAGGCCGGAAGGAAGAGATGCCTTCGAGCCAATCTCCGGAGAAGGCCGGCTCCTTTTGGGGGGGGGTTTCGATTTAAGCTAAGGGGAACGGGAAAGAAATAAATGTACAGAAAGAGACAAATGTACAGAAAGAGATTACAAATATGTCCAAAGGTTGGTGGGGGGAACTAACAGTACGGGAACACACCAATCACCGCTACTTACTGCATACAAACACAAAGTATGGCAAGGAACCGCAAAACCTAGGCGTACTGCCGATACACAAGCAGTGTATGCACAGCTTCAATGGCTCCCTAGCAAACATTCCCTACAAGGAACTAACAGCAGGGGATCGCATCAATCACCAGATACGTACAGCGACGGGGGTAGACGAGTAAACCTAGATATATCGAGCCGGGTATATGTGTTAGGTAGAGAGTTTAACCGCACGGCTTCAATGGCTCCCTAGCAAACATTCCCTACAAGGAACTAACGAGCGAGGGATCGCATCAATCACCGGATACGGGCCAGCAACGTCACACATAACGCGATGGAGCTGCTACCACATCTATTATACGAAAATTAAAAGTACAGAAATAATGCTAAAGGCGCATGACCATCAAATGCCGAAGTGAATCAACAAGCCATGACACAGAATCGCGTAAAGCATAAGCATAAGAAATAAAAGCGGTAGAACAGAACCAGGCATACAGATTGTATTTATATGCAGAAGCATGGTTACAGTAAGCACAGTAGTTCCCTAACAAACATTCCCCTTCCACCCTTTACAATGAATTCAAGATGGGCTTTTATAGCCAGAGTCCCACCCGTTACATTAATGGGCACGAGTCCCGATCAAACATAAGTGCGAGAAGCGGCGAAAGAGGCTGCAAATGCTGACCTTTTGTCGGACGGGGCTGTACCCGCAGCATGGTCATCCTGGAAGCTGGACTGCTACGTGGCGGAGGGCTGGATAAAATCTTCAAGTCGGCAGGGTCGTTGGTAGCTGGAGCAGGTGAAACCTCAGATCAGCTTTGAATGAGGCTACTAGCGCAGGCGGTGCAGGCAGCCCATGCTTATCCCTTTTGGTCGGCAGTCTTGGTTCAAATCCCAAAGCTGGACACTTGTCTGATGATGGGTTATGTTGTGTGACACATGCCTGCCTTAGAGGGCAGTCTATACATCTTTGCTTGGGATCAGGACTCCTTGGGATGCGCGGGCAGAAAACAGTGCAGTTGGGAAGACCTTTACGTCTTGGTAAAACTCCGGGTTTGTTCCCCCACCGCACACTTGTCAAGGGCACATTCCGATTCTGCTGAGAAGTCGGATTGCGCACAGGTGGACACTGGTGTCTGCCGACGTACGGACCTGCTCCGGCACTTTAACATTCTTCTTCATTGACACCCGGTCTGCCGGTGCAAGGTGCGCCCGAGAAAGTGGGGCGAAGTCGGACTTCGCACCAAAGCGGGCGAAGTGCGCCTCGCACCAAAACTGGGCGAAGTGCGAACTTCGCACCCAGACTTAGCCATTTTCAGGGTAACTTCTCTGGAAAGTTGAAAAATCAGCGGGGACTCCATGAAAAAGGGGGGAAAGAAAAAGAATGCGGGAAAGAAAAGGAAAGGGAGAGAAAGAAGGAAAATGGAAGGAGGAGGAAAAGAAGAGCAGCACTGTTACAATATTGAAGACATTGCACCCCGTGCAAAATGTGACAACAGTTGCCAATGTTGTACGATGAGCTGCCAAGGCTGTATGACAAGTTGAAAAGTCATCTATTATGAGGCCATACAGATTCAAGCCGTATGAAGTTGGATCGTCTGGCAATAGGCTGTCCAAGACCATTTGGAAGCAGAATGTCGTACAACTCAAGGTGGTACGAGAAGATAGGAGAAGGAACATTTTAAAATAGAGGCCCTTCGTCGTGGATCACCCAACGTTTAGGTTGTTTGTTGCTATGAAATGAACCAAGCTTTGTTCGAACCCTCCCCCAAAGGGTTGGGGAGTGGAAGGGGAGGAAGAACCTTAAGGTTGAGCTACTAGGAATTGAAAGTGGAATAGGGGGAGCCCATACATGAAGTGAGTGCATTGTTCTCGATTATAGATAGAGGTATGGTTTGAATTTCGAGGTTGGGGTCGGGCTATGAGCAAAAGGCGACAACGAATCTTTAAATTTAAAATGTTGTAGTGATGAACTACCCCACAATGAGCGGTGAGCTAACCCGTCAGTTTGAGTTGAATGAACCTTTGGAATTTCTTTGAAGATTGAGGGTAGTGCCCTTTTAGAAGTAAAAAATCGGGGATCTTTTCAATACTATGACTGTACTCCCTAGGTGGAGTTCACTTGTTCGCCCATGATCTATTCCTTTCATATTTTGATCCTCTCTATTTCAAAGGTGTGAATGCATTTCTTCGGTTCATTAGAAACCCTAAAAGCCCGTTATTCTATTAATCTAAAAGCAGATACAGAAGTGAACTTTTATTATCTGAGAGGTCCATGCTTTAAAAGGTGAATCAAGGCCAATTCAACCTTTAGGTAGAGGAGGTTGAGGTGGGGGATCACTCGATTGACGGGTGGGTTTGGGGATAGTATCAACTTGTTATTTTATGCTATCTCCTTTAATATAATACTTGGGACCCTCAATCCATCAAAGGTTGAGTGCATGTCCTCTTCCTCGACTAACTAAGAAGGGAGACATCACCCCACATGAGCACTCTTAGCTTTGCTTTGCTATGTCGTTCGTTTCTGAGCTCTTCACGATCGATATTATTCCGCATGCTTTGTAGACCTCTTTAATAAACAAGGGCTAGACCCAACTAATTCTGTCGTATAAAGGAAAGCAATACGGTACGACTCCATATAGCGCAACACCCTATGACGAAATGTCGTCCAACGAAACTTCATATGGTAAGACCCCATACAACGCAAGGCTGTACGACGGGAGGCCATACAACGCCAAGGTGGGCCATCCATGCTAGGAAGTTAGCGTTTTAAGACCAAGGGATATCTGTTAGAGGCTAAGGACCGTCAGAGGCCAAGAAGCAACCATCTAGAGCCAGAGAAAAGACATTCAAAGTAAAGGGGAAGCTGTTTAAGTGGGTTGAGCAAAGGGTCCCAAGGTGTAGATGAGGAGAAAAAATCAATTTAGACAGTGAAGGTTTCAATGGTTTTGCCCCCTTGACCCCTAACAAAGGTGGCAACACGAGTTGCTTGTCATGATGGTCATGTTGATCATGTTGGACATGTTGATGATATGGCTGATTGCAGATAGTGGAGTGAGCAATCGGAGAACAATGTGTTGCGGGCAGCAATTTGAAGTGATTCCAGTTGCAAAAGATGTCTAGAATAGGAGGCCAAGAGAGCGCGACAAGATCTTCCAGTACGGTGTTCAATGCTTCTATCCCTTGTGTTCATTTCATGTGTCATCAAGGATGTCGACAAGTCTAGAGGAGGGGAATAGTGGAGTGAGCAATTAGAGAACCATGTGTTGCAGGAAGCAATTTGAAGTGATACTAGTTGTAGAAGATGCCTAGAATAGAAGAAGGCGAAAGGAGCGCAACAAGAGCTTCCAGTATGATCAATGCTTCTATCCCTTGTGTTCATTTCATGTGTCGTTGAGGATGTCGACAAGTCTAGAGGAGGGGATAAATGTAGGATGGCAAATTAACATGTGTGCGTAATCAATAAATAAGTTGTGTCATTTTGTGTTATTGTGTAGTTTGTATGCAAAGTGTTTGACGAAATGTAAGTATGGATAATGAATTAAGTTATGAAGTGGTGATGTAATATTTCATGCGATAATGTGTAATGTTTAATGATTAGTTACGTACGGACAAGTCATAAAGTGAGTCATCAAATGAAATGTAAATGTAAGTCAAATGCATCTCAAATGTAATTTAAGAAAATGATGAGGTGTTCGGTAGTTGGAGGATGCAACTACTTTTTAGTTGTATAAATAAGATCCTTCATTCATTCATGTTAGGAGGTGAAGTCAATATCCAGATCTCCAATGTTCTTTAGCAGCAAGGTGTATGGTGGTGCAGTTACAGTCTCATCCCCACGCGTTGTTCGTATGCGCCAGGCGCGCTAAGGGGGGGGGGGTTGCAGGGGGTTACCAAATTTTTGGCGTCCGTACAACCATAATTTTGGGCGTCCGTACATCCGTAATGCTTTTGGGCATCCGTACGTTGTGAGAGGCAGCGAACAGTTTTTTGGAAGAGGAAGTGAACAGTTTTTTGGAGTTTTCCTTTTTCGGAAAGGAAACGAACAACTTTTGTTTTTCTATAAAAGGGAATGACCCCTTGCATGTAAATGTTGATTGAATGTAATTCTGCCGAAATCAATAAAAGATCAAGCTGCCATTGCCCCGTGGTTTTTCTTGCACATTGCAGGTTTTCCACATAAAATCTGTGTTACTGTTTTTCCTGCGTTATTGTGTTTTTCTGCTTGCACATAATTTTGATATTTTCTAACAATTCATGTTGTTGTTGGCATCGAATAGTGGTTGAAGTGGTCATGGAAGGAAGGGTTGATTGGGTGCATTGAAAATTGTATGCAAGGAAAATGCTATACGTGTTCCACTATACAGGCCACTATTAATGCAATATCTACTCATTTCCATCCTTCATCTATTGCTATTGTATGTTTCCTGTATGTGTTGATATGGCTTATTGCTGCAGTAGATAGATTTGTTGTTGTTCCTTCCAAGTTTTGTATGTAGGGTTGAAGTCGTAGTATGAGAGTTGCCATACAACAGAGTTGTTATACATTGAAGTCGCAGGACATGTGAGTGTCGTACATGTGTGTTGTACATATAATTGTCATACATGGAGTTGTTGTACAATGTGGAGATATAAGTCTGTATGTTGAAAGATAGCAGTCTGGAACAGGATAGACTTTCCTATTCGCAGACTGAGTTGCCTGAATGCTGCTGCAGTCCGTCTGGGTGTTGTTCCAGGCAGTCTGATATATGTTGTGCACAATGTATGCATTGTAATTGTAAATTATTTACATTGTATATTTTGTTCATTTAAGTGGAAATGGAATTATGTTGCATTATGTTGTATTCAATTTCTAATGTTGCATTATGTTATATTCAATTTCTACATTGAATTCAAACCTATGACCCATCCAATACAAACAACAATGCATGCACCTTCTGACCAACAAAGCACCCACCTAGAACGGGACACAAAGGGAGGGGTTCTGTAGATATGCCAGCGACCACATCTATGAAGGAAAGTGGCCCCTCACCCTTATAACACACCATTGAACTGTCGGTCGCAGGAGTGGAACCCATGACATCTTTAATAATAGTGTTTTGAAACCTGCACATGATCCAACATGCCATATTGTGTGGATGGGAAGCGGGATTGTAAGTTTCCTTGGAATTCCTTGCAAACAATCCCACCCCTACACCAAAAACAAGCTAATGTGCCATGAATCGAGCCCAAGCAACAAAGAGTAAATGCATCCATAACAAACTGTTCTCTTGAGTGATAACATGTTGATTCGGCCTTTGGTCGAATCTGATGCAGTCATCCATATCCCAAAAAGACAGTGCTAGACATGAAAATAATAAGAGAATTACTTTTGATATTTTCTGTAAAATCTGGTCTTGAATAATGGAATGATTGGTCTTTACTCTGCCCTTAATGCTGGAGACGTTCATGAAACATTGGAAACTAATTCATCCTTGTGATCAAAAGAAGCTGGGGCATATCCGGAAAAATTCTTTGCATGACCAAGCGATCGCACTCAATAACTGCTTTGATAGATGTTGGGTTCCATAGTACTTTGTCTGAACTTACAATAGCAACACATCAACTCAAATCATATAACAAAAGATTTCAAAGCGAAAAAGAATGAGCGATAACACATAAGAGATAGAGGATGCCCTTAGGCACCCACACAAATAATCAAGATAAAATCACACCGATTCAATGGATCAAGTGGATGAAGGGTATCCGTATAAGTACCAAATCCTCAATAATTAATTGCAAGTTACTTAAGCCTGGACAACATAACATTAGGTATAAAAGGTTAGTAAAGGTTAACCATGACAAGGTTAAACCATGGGCCTATAGGCTATTACCTAAATTAATATTAAAACAGTAGACAATGATTGCCCATAGTCTTCCACATGATTACATCATACAATGTTGGCCTTGGCTAATAAGTCAGATTACACACTTCAAAGGGCATCCACACAAATAATCAAGATAAGATCACACCGATTCAATGGATCAAGTGGATGAAGGGTATAAGTACCAAATCCTCAATAATTAATTGCAAGTTACTTATGCCTGGACAACATAACATTAGGTATAAAAGGTTAGTAAATGTTAACCATGACAAGGTTAAACCATGGGCCTATAGGCTATTACCTAAATTAATATTAAAACATTAGACAATGATTGCCCATAGTCTTCCACATGATTATATCATATAATGTTGGCCTTGGCTAATAAGTCAGATTACACACTTCAAACATAAAAAAATGTAATGTCCCTTTCCTGGCTAGTAGGCAGTGTGGGTGCATTTCAGAGGAGGTTGGGCCTTTGCAGGGATGTTGTCTACTCTCAGATGCCAGTTTCTTGGAGACATTCTGAGCTTGGATGATGGACTTACTATTTTTAGTAAGTCAGTGATTAGGGTTTCTGGTCGAGCGGACAGGGTAATGATATTCCTCGCCATATTGGGTGTCCAGATATCTCTTTTGTTGCTTGATTTTTGGCCTTTTCGGGCTCGGGTGCAGAGACTTACTATTTTTAGTAAGTCAGTCAGGGGTTTGAATTTCGGAAAACGGATGTTACGGATGGATAGTTCGGCGAAATGGGTATCCGTTTCTACTTTCATATCTTGGGTCCGGCATGAGGAGACAGATTATTTTAATGCCCGAAGATTATTAATGTAATAAATTAAATAAAAATGTAACTTTATAATGTTGGGCATTATATTTTATTAATTGGATGTTATAAGGGGGTCATATAACCACTTAAAAGAAAGGTCATGTTATAAAGTGTTAAAATAAGGAGGCCTAGACATGATACGCCCTCTAGGGGACCCATTTAATTAAAAAATGAATAATTTAAAATCATAAGTTTCCCTCCCATTTTGGCCGACTCATTTGAAGAAGGAAATAAAAGGAGAGTTTGGGAATTCATTGGAATCATCTTTGGCATTTGTTTTCTTGGTGAATATTGGAGAGCACTTGCAGATTGGATTTGCAGGGGTTTGATAGCTTGTTTGGAGACGGAAACCTCCAGCAGGAACACCATTCTCGAGATTGGAAGACATCTTCAGAGTGGTATTGGGCATTCTCACTCAGAGGATGCATTTGTGCTGACATTGGTGATACATTTCAGTGATTGAAGACAGTTTTCACAGGGGTTTGAGGAGATTTTGGACGACATTCATTTCATAGCTTCACTCCCAGCATGGCCGTACCATTTGCAGTTGGATTGATGCATTTTTTGATGTGTTTTTGGGTTAGGGTTTGTTGGAGATTGTGCAAACATCATTAGCTACACCAGCCGTACCCACCACAGCAGATTCCTAGGTGTTTTCAGGCAGATTGAGGTGCTACCAAGCAGACTGTACTTGCCCTAGGCTGGCCGTACCATTTGGAACCATTTACCAACCATTACTTGTTGAATCGCCCTCTTTTGGGACTGCATTTTGGCTTAGTTGTTGGCGCCTAGTATTTGTAAAGGCTGCTGTTGTATTTGATGGTTGGAGAACATTGTATTTTGAGCATTACATGTGAATATATGAAGTTTCCAGTTGCTGGTGCAATTTTCCAGAAATTTTCAGACTTGCATTAATACGGGTACTTTGCACTTGAGCCAATTTCCTCAAAAGGGTTTAATTATTTATATGAGTAGATGTTTGTGTCAAATTTTCATAGCATTTGAAGGAGTATTTTGTGAGTTATTGTTAGTTTCAGTTTGCTGCATTTTTCATTTCAGTATTTACTATCTTATTGCAAAAATTCCCCAAAAATCATATATTTGCAAAAATCACAAAAACAATACAAACTATCAAAAAAACCCTTACAAGGCAGTAAATTCTTGGTGATCACTCGGGGGTGGTCATTACAAAAAACTTGTGATGTTCTTGAAAATATAATTCTTAATACGATCAAAACATTGTCTATAAGGAATAGGGTGGCTGGCTTATCTGGTGTAATGTTAGACCATAAGTTTACAATAAATTGAGGACTCATGCCACATCTCTTATTGACTTGAGGGCAACCCTTAGGTCTCTTGTAAATCGGATGGGAGGTCAATCCAAGTCTAAACACATCTTGTGATCTTATCTTATAAACACTATTTGTTTATAAAGAACGTTAGAAGACAATGAACTGTTTGGATTTCCATAGTAGTGAGCTTGAAATCTAACAAGGAGATGGCTGGGAATGTTGAAGGGTGCCTATCTACACATAGCTGTTTTGTTGTTTGTGTTCTATGCTAATCCTTGGGCTTGGCAAGAAATCCTATGCTATCATCTCTCTAAGCTAACATATTTAATCTTTCTGTTGTCTCCATTGCGTGCTTGCAAGCACACAAATGGTGGCTTGTAACAAAAAGGGTGCATGATATGTGAGAAATTGGATAAAGCAAATATTCCTCAAACGGGGAACACCTTTTCTATTAATTATCTATGTATGAGTTATGTTATATTCCTTTGGTAGATTCCCTTTTAATGTCTTTTTGATTCTTACACCTAGGAAAGAAAAGATCAAGGCAAATACAAGAAGAAATCTACCGTTAGTATATCTCATTATTTATATTTTCCTCTAGGTCATTTAATAGGCATGTTCAACGAAGTTTCCAGGATGTGTACGACGGAGGACATTGGCACATGTCTCTGAGATGGTCTCCAATGCCTGAGATACAACCCCTCGGAACATAGTTTAATAGTGATACCGCTTCCTCCAGTGGCTTTGTATTACAGATTCTACTGTGGATTCAAGATACCACCCTATGTAAATTAGTTTGGCCTAACAAAAGACATATGTGTAAAAGTTAGAAAGATTTATTTCATAGTCCATGTTTCCAAATGAATATATCACGTTCAGATAAGTAGGTCTTCTAGGTATTAATTTGAAGATGTTTGCAAACAATAGTAAGTCCATATCAACTTTTGAAATTCAGTAAAGAGTTCTATATCTACTAGAAAATGTTTAGCAACTTGATGAAATTCTAGAGAGAGCCAATACACTTTTTTAAAATACTGTAGTCATCATGATAATGAAATTCTTAACCACTTAAATTGAATCAATCATTTAGTGATTATCATGCATTACTTTTAATATAAATTTTAATGTGCGCTTATCTTTGCAGGTAATAACAAGCCAGGCTGTATGGTGGCAGGTCAGACATTTACAATAGGCAAGTATCACTTTGTTCTCACAAGCTTATCTGAATCGATACGTTTTATTCATCTTAATCAAATTCTAAATAGTTAAGTGTTCGAGAGTGTAATCTGATGTAGTTCATGGGACACTTTGAGGTTGTCAGGTGAATCAAATTCATAGGATCTGAAAAGTTTGTAATATTTTTCAATTTTTTGAGCATAATTTAAGCTTCAGAAATATTTTAGAATTTTAGAAAATTTGTACAAGAGAAATACACCTGTGCTTGCTTTTGAACTCGAACATGGAGATATACCTTCTGCAGATTGTATTGTCCCATCTTTAATGGAAGCTGCATTGGGAGTAACTGTGTGTGTGTGTGAATTAAGACAGAATGAGACAGTCCAAGTGAAGGATGATGGCCAGTCTGTTTGAATTTCCACCAAGGATAAATATAACTGCAATGGTAAGCATATGAGCTATCACTATTTGATCCGAAATAACTCAAAGGGACTCATTAAATAGATCCCTTTGGAAGTAAAACATCCAGATTTGAAATCCCCATATGCAAAATCAAAGAATACAAACTATCCTAGACTTCAAATCTGGAAAATGAACTTAATGAACAGATTTCAAACATCATACAAAAGAGAATGACACTATATTGATTGAAGAGAATAAAACTCAGTAAAACAAGAAAACTTTATTTCTTCAAACAATGAAATTCCCATTGGAATTCAAATAAGGAATACTTTTTTATCTGTTAAAACCAGATCCTTCTCTGCTCTCTATGCCTCCCAATGCTCTATACCGGCCTTCTCCCAATGTTGTGGCATCTTCGCTCCTATATCTGAATTATGGAGTGTTTTGGTCTGTAGACAGGGGTGAGTACCTTCCCGAGACGAGGGAATGACAGGAGTTTAGGAAGGAAAGGACTGGCAAACTTGACTACAAAACATGGTGTCAACCTGTACTAGTCAACCCCATATGGGCAATCAATGACTGATTGCTGGTGGACGGCTAATCCAGACAAGTAAACCAGTCTAGACAGGTAACTATCAGATGAGTGCCATCCTAGACGGGTAAGCGCTAGACGGATAAGTCCAGGCGGGTTGCTGGTTGGATGGGTAGCTCTGGATGGGGAGGCTTAGATGGATAGGATCCTAGACGGGTATGCTCAGACGGGTAGGGTCCTAGATGGGTTCCCTCAAACGTGTAGCTCCAGTTAGACGAGTAGTTGCAGGTCCAAGCGGGTTGAGCGCTAGACGGGTAGTTCACAGTCCTAGACGGGTAGTACGATGGCTAGGTCCTAGACGGATAGGCCTAGACGTGTAACGGATAGGCTTAGACAGGTTTTGCAACTTGCACATTCGCACTTCATCTTGGGAACTGATTCCTGATTGCTCCTTCCTGTAACTCTGGACAACACATAAACACAATCCATTCTACTCCATAGCATGCATCAATCAAATACCTGTAACACAAAGACACAACAATCACACAAAAATCCCCACAATACTGGAACAATGCTACTTACTGTATTGATTCACAATGGATAATCGCTCATGGATACTTCATGTACAAAATGAGTAGGGGGGTATTTATAAGACAAGCCTTGGCGGTTATTGCAACCAACCAGGCTCAACTGTCCCAACTGTCCCTACGTTAGTGCTCTAACTAATCAGTCTTAAGACCTTAACTAACCAGCCCTAGACTGATTAACAAGTCTGGCTTAACAATCAGTCTCAGTCTAATTAACTAGTCTGACTTAACTAATCATGACGGCTGAATTTGTCATTTTATTCCACGTTATTAATCAGTCCGTATTACATTATGACGACTGATTTTACATTGCAAAAACATTACATTATCAAAATTGCTATCAATCTGTAGACATTTTGTCAAACAGTTCGGGATGTCATTTCTTCTTCGAACTGTTGTCTACATCTATCCTTCCCTTCGAAGTAGTCGATGTCCTCAACGACTTTCTGCATTGTCCTGTCGGGGTCTCAACATCTTTTGGTTCTGCAGCCTGGAGTGCTTCTTCCAATTCCTGTACCCGGAGCTTGAAAGCTTCGCGTTCATCATGAACTCGCTTGGCATAAGTGAAATACTTGGCCCATTCCACTCCCATATTGTTGGCTCGAGTTTCCATTTCCTGGAGTTTAGACAACAACTCGGATTCACGTTGAATGAAGATCTCCTTCATCTGTTGTGTTGTCAAGGTTGAGGAAGATGGCTCCCTCTGTGCCAGTTCTGTCTTGAGAGCTGCTTCGTGCTGTTGTGATTGAAGCAATTCACTACGCAACGCCTCCCGTTCCTTCTGCCAAGCCTCCTCACTTTGGCTCTTCTGGGCCACTAATGTTGCATTCTGTTTTACCAGCAATTCCTTAGCCTCTTTTTGATGCAACTGTTGGTTACGAATCTGCCATGAGGAAAGGATCTTGTGTTAATGCGCCCAGATTCGCCCACCAGCTTGAAAGGCCGGAAGGAAGGGATGCCTTCCGTGCCAATCTCCGGAGAAGGCCGGCTCCTGTGGGTTTTTATGGTTTGAGATGAGGGTGCAGGAAAGAGATAAAAATGCGGAAAGAATTTACAAATGTGATTGGAGTTGGGTGGGGGGAACTAACAGTACAGCAACACATCAATCACCGCTACTTACTGCATTATGAATACAAAGCATAACCAGGAACTGCAAAGCCTAAGTATACTTTACGTATAAAGCGAGGGTACGCACGACTACAATGGCTCCCTAGCAAACATTCTCCCTACAAGGAGAACTAACGACACGACGGCGCATCAATCACCACTACGGACAGCAACGAGAAAGCAACCAAGAGATGTCAGATCCGAGTATGTGTGTTATGCAGAGAATTTGTACGCACAGCTACAATGGTCCCCTAGCAAACATTCTCCCTACAAGGAGAACTAACAGCACGACAATGCATCAATCACCACTACGTACAACAACATAAACATAACACACAAACTGAAGGAACTGCTACCACATTTATTCTATGTATCCTCTAATCAATTAAGTTCAAGAGTACTTGGCCACCAAATGCTGAAATGAATCAACAAGCCATGACACAAGCAATGCCTCAGGTATTCACGACCACCAAATGCTGAAACGAATCAACGAGCCGTGACACAGGAAAACGTAAAGCAGAAATGTAAAGGAGAGGCAGCATAAAAAATAGAAGCAGTAGAACAGAGCCAGGCATATACTTTATATTTATAAGCAGAAGCACGATTACAATGGTTCCCTAACAGACATTCCCCTTCCACCGCCTTACAATGAAAATGCGGTGGGTATTTATAGCCCGAGTCCCTCCCGTTACATTAATGGGCACAAAGTCCCAGTCAAACACTAGCTGACAAAAGCGGCGACGGAGCTGCTAATGCTGACCTTTGTCGGACAGGACTGTACCCGCAGCATGGTTTCCCTGAAGACCGGACAGCTACGTGGCGGCGCGTTGGGTAGAACTTCTCATCGGCCGGAATGCGGGCAGCTGGAGCAGGTAGAACCTCCAATCAGCCTTAAATGAGGCAGCTGGCATAAGTAGTGCGGCCCATGCTTGTCCTTTTGCTCGGCACGTCTTGGCTCAGATCCCGAAGCTGGACACTTGTCGGATGATCTTTTTTTGACACGTGCTTGCCTTGAAAGGCAGTTTATCCAACTTCTCCCAGGATATGAGCGCCATCGGGTTGCGCAGGCAGAAAACAGCGCAGTTGGGAAGGTCTTCATGCCTTGGTCAAATTCTGAGTTTGTTTCCCTACTGCGCACCTGTCAAAGGGCGCACTCCGACTTCGCTGCGAAGTCGGGTTGCGCACAGGTGAAAGCTGATTTCTGCTGCCGAACGGACTTCGCCCTGGAAAGGGGGAGCAGTCCGACTTCGCCCCAACACTTAGTCATTTTTCCTGCCAGCCTGCTACAAGGTGCGCCCAGAAAGAAGGGAGAAGTCGGACTTCGCACCAAAACTGGGAGAAGTCGGACTTCGCACCAAAACTGGGAGAAGTCGGACTTCGCACCGACACTTAGCCATTTTCGGGGCAACTGTTGTCAAATTTGAGATCCGACTGAGGGGCTCCAAGAAAAAGGGGGAAGAAAGAGAATGTAGGGAAGAGAGAGAAAGGGAGAGAAGAAGAAAGGGAAAGAGAGGAAGAGGAAAAAGGAAGAGCAGCACTGCTACAAAACTGAAAACATTGCACCCCGTGCAAAATGTGGCAACATTTTTGGCGGCTCGCGGGGTGTCGAGCTCGCCTCGGCGCAAAGAATCCATGCCTTCATCCATTGGGTGTAGAGGAAATTGCTTCCCCTGCTTTCTGCTGCTCTAGCCGTTCTCCTCGCGGCAACTGTTCTTCAGATTCACTTCCGGCAGTCGCCTCCTCAGAATCCTCTTCCGAATGCTCTCCAGCTACGGCACGCCTCGCGAGATGCGGTTGTATGCGGCACTGGGCTTGGCCCCGGGCTTACGCTCGAATGGTCGGCGGTCGGCAACTTCTTCTAATGCTGCGTGGAAAGCAGCGACCGCGTGCAGGTCGATGGTGAGGTATCTTTTTCCCGGCTCCTGGAAGTAGGAGCTAATCTTGCAGCACTTGGACACCATCTGGGTGACCTGACTTTCTTGAATTGGCTCGGTCCAGCTATCAATTTCAGCTGTATCTGCCTCAAAGGACCGCCAATTCTTTTTCACCTGCTCATGGGTGAGAAACTCACCATTCTCAACAAAGCCCGGGCACCCTAGTTCGGAGAGAGCGTGAAAGGGAGCCATACAAATGTCTCTTTCATGTTCAAATGCATCCAGCATTCGTGCGGCAACCCTCACCTCTTCTACTTTCTTAAAATATTTATGCAAGGTTACCCTTGCATCTGCCCATTCTGCGGCGAATGAGGACATGGGGGAGAATTGGAGGCCATCGCGCTCGCGCTCTTGAAGATTTATTGCCAGGTCCAGCCATTGCTTCGCATGGCGTTCGGCCTCCTCTACCACAGGCTTTCCCTGGGCAGAAACTTCTTGGATCCTGGATGCGAAATCCAGAACCGACATAGCCTTATACGTGTGGGGCTTGCATCCCCGCGGCAGATCAGCCCGCATCTCCTTAACTTTGCTCTTTGAAAAGACCGTCGCTTGAGATGCTCTCTCTGCAGATTGCGGCTGCGCCAGTTTCAAAGACTCCTGGAGCTGAGAAATATGCTCCAGGGCTGCTTTCTTTTCCGTTGCAGCTTCTTGCTGAGAAGCGGCCAGCTGGGCTTTTAGTTCATCTATTTCTCGCTGCGCCGCTTCCGGTTGCTCAGTGGACCTAGACAGGTCCTCTTCAAGCTGTCTTGTCTTGTCCTGCAACCGGAAAAGCTCTTCCTGTTCCTCCAGATTTTTGACAAGGAGATTATCCGCCTTACGAATGATTCCCTGAATCTCGTATTGCTTGTTGATATCGTCAAAGCTCTTCTCCTTTCTCTGGAGCTCGTAGTCCGCCCTGGTCATTTCCCGGAGAGGCTTCTTCACTTTTGGGGTTATCTTTTCTGTCGTGAGCACTCTCCTCTCGAAGTCAAACTTGGTACGCTTTACCGGGGCGGCTATCTCTTCAGGTCTCCTCCGCTTCAGGTTTTGGAGGAAAGAGATAGGGTATTCTACGGCTCTAGCTGCCAGAGGCAAATCGTCCGTGTTATGGAGATCGTCCATGAAGTCCGGTTCCCCCAGCCTAGGGTTTCCCTGTGACATTTCTCCTGAGAACGGGGAAGCAGGAAAAACCGGGAGGGCTTTGGAAGGAACGACCGCTTTTGAGGGCGGCCGGGGAGCGGAGAGCGGAGCGGTTGATGCTAGAAGGGTTTCAAGCGGCTAAGGCGATGGATGCGACGGTGAACGCGTAGCTTCAGCACTAACCACGGGCGAAGGGTTTGGGGTTTGACTCAGGGATAGAGAGTCGTTGGGGTCTTGAGCAAACTGGTTGAAAGAATGATGGCCGCTAGAAGGCTGTGGAGATGGGGAGGAAGACACGGCCACGACTTGCTCGGATTGAGCGGGAGATGGAGTCGGAGTAGGGCCAAATGGGACTTGAGGGAGCGGGGCAGCGGACGTACCTGCGGGCTCCGCCTGGGCCGATCTTTGGATGGATGTCTGCGGTTCTGGTTCCGGCGGCTGGCTCAGGATCATCCAGAGAAACAACCTCTGGAGCGGCTGGACGCGGCTGCGGCTCTGCGACTGACTGCTGCACCGTCAGGCTAGGTCGCCTGATCCTATCAACCCTCTTCCTCTTCTTCTCTTCTGGAACAATGGCTGGTTCGGGAGGAGAGGAAGTAGGTGCAGCGGGCGCTGATGTTCCCACGGTAAACTTGTACCGGGGTTTGACTTGCAGAAGGTCCGCCGCTGCCGGTCCGCTTGCTGGTGGCGCTGGCGTCTTTTGTGCCTGAGGAGTCACCTCGGGCGTTGACTTGACTGATTTCTGAGCCTTTTCGGGCACCACCTTGGAAGCAACAGGTTGCATTGGGTCCACTTGGATATCTGCTGGGCCCTCGCTGGCAGTTGTAAAAGTGTACAACTGTTGGGAGGAAGACCCTCCTTTATAACCTTCAAAGGGACCTCGGGGAACGTAATCTCGAAATGCGAAAGGCCGCCAGCTGGCAATGTGCTGGTCATATAGAGCTGAAAAGTCGTCATCAACGGCCAGATTCTTCCTGATGGATTTATCGTGCTGCGTGCGGCACCTCATCTTCCAGCATTCAGTAACTTTTTCTTTTGGCCAGTTAAGGCCTGCTAGCTTGGAGATGAATTTTTTAAATCCAGGAGAAGAGAACTTGTGGTCCGGGTTTCGCTCGGGGTCATATGCTACCTCCTCGCAGTAAAAATCCTGCCACGGAGGCCATGCTTCCATCGAGTCAATCTCCCAGTCGAGGTCAACATGGACCACATCGCATCTGTCTTCGATTATATCCGCCCGGGGGCAGATATGTACAAACTTTCCCCTTATCCCGTATGGGTCGTATTTCCAGTGCTGCGGCAGCAGAATCAGACCAATGTCAAAAAGCTCCCGCTCGAGATAGGCATGCTGTCCTACCTCAGAAATCTCAACGTTCGCCCAGGAAAGAGGATATTGAAAGATCTGGCCCTTTCTCTTTCCCTGGCCGAACTCTTCCTCAACGTAATCCATCTGCCGCGCAACCTCCATCCCAAACTGATGATCCGTGCACCGGTAGGGCAGCGAGATGAGGTTTGCCCTTGAATCCGTAGATTCTGACCACAATCCCCTGTGTCAGTCTAAAAACGTCCCCGAGCTTCGATTCGAGCAAATAGTTCGTCATTTCTTGCGGGGGCGAGGGATCTCACCATCGGCGAAGGCCGACATGACCAATCCCGAGAAAGTTGAAGTTGAACTTGTAGTAAGACCCTTTCCGGTATAGGTCATCCGTCCGATCATAGACGGGTTGTGGTTCTCCCCTCTCATTCACCTTCTTCGAGTTAGGGATCCGCATCGGGAGTGCAAATGATACAAACAAAGCCAAGCCAAAAAGGAACTGAACCGAAATTCAGTTGACTGCCTTTTCTGGAGCTTCACCAAGCTGGAGTGAATGGCGTATGCAAGCCAGTCCGCCCAGTCGAAAAAGATGGGGCGCTTTCCACTTCTCTGCGCTCTTGGTTCATAGGATTCTCCGCACAGGAGACATTGCACGGCGCTAGGCTGAGTACGGCTGTACCCGGCTCGTCGAAGTCGCGACCGAGGACCCACGCCAGAATGGTGTATATGTACTTGCTACGAAACCTCTTCGAGGGTATGGGGCCGGTTGGCCATTGTCCGGTGCGAGCGGGGCGTTCAGCTTTGAATTGAGGAAATCCCTCATCCTTTTTGTATGCGTGAAGCGTCCCGCTTGCTCGCCCAGATTTATTTTCCTGACAATCGTGCTGGAGTCATACTCCAACCCGGGCGAAAGCCGGCTGAACAGTCTCTTTGCGCGGCGCGAACAAGGGTTTACCGTTGGAGCTGCAAATTTGCCGGGTAGCTGGTCTGTAATGTCTGACAATTAGGTCTACCGACTCCGGGCATTGATGGACGGGAGGGCACAAGAACCGGAAAAGGTTCGACTTGTACGCCGCTCCGAAATGGTGAGAGGGCGAAACTTTGTCAGCCCAACTCTCCACGTTTATCCGCAGCTTAGTCAGGCTCATGGAAAACGAGCCGTCCTTGTATCCCGACAGGTAATTAACCGGTGGTGGTGGGGCTTGCCCATGCTGTACTTTCTTTGGCCGGGATTTTGACTTTTGCTCTGCGGCATCTCACCCTTGGAACCACCCGTTTGCGGGAAATCTCCACTTTCGCCCCTCGCTAGGCGAGCTTATCTTGGCAACTTTCCCTTGTCCATCCCTCCGAAACAACAATAATTACGAATTATGGACGTCTGCACCAGATTTCGTAGTCACAGGAATAATCTGCACAATTTGGCATGTCTGGATGCATCAGACCCCCTTTTCTAGACAATGACAGCGTCATTAATGTCGCGCAGGAGGGGGTAGGTCGGCTGGCAAATGAAGGCGTTATGATTTCTGGGTGGCCGCGCAGGAGAATGTCTTGAAAGATGTACCCCGGCTGCCGTGCCATGCTTCTTTGATTGCGCTTTCCTTGAAGATTGCGCAATCATTAAATTTGCCTTTGAACGTTGCGCCATGGCTGACGTCACTGCCGCAATCCGAGCACACTGCTCAAGAAAAAACCCCTTTGGTGCGGAAACCCACCTCTTACTAACGCAATGCGCCCTGGGCCCATACTTGGAATTTTTTATTCATTTTTTAAACCGTCCGAGCTGGCCCAATAGACAGGGCGCAATCGGACTTCGCCCCAAAGTTGGGCGCGATCCGACTTCGCCCGCGCAGTCGGACTTCGCCGAAATCGGGCGCGATCCAGCCCCACTTGCGTTAAGACTTGCCTTTCTTTTCCAACTGCGCCGAGGATCGAGCGCGGTCCGACCTTTGCAATTCGGATGAGGCTTCGAATGTTTGTTGCCTTGTGATGGAGCGCGCTCGGACTTCGCGCGAAGTTGCGAGCACCAGAGTTCGCACTTCGCGCGCAATTTGCGCGAAGCTCGAACTTCGCGCGAAGCGAGTGTATACGGACTTCGCGCGCGAAGTCGGACTTCGCTCAAAAATGAGCGCAGTCCGAACATACTCCTTTGCAGCTTCCTTCTTTCAAATTGCGCCCTTTGGCCGATGCGCAGCCCGACTTCGCTGCGAAGTCGGGCAGCGCACTGCCACTTAGCCGTTTTCTGTTTTCACAAGCAGCTCCCTTCTACGAACTTCGCTCCTTTTGAGGGGCGACAACAGGCTTCGCTGCGAAGTCTGTGCTCTCTCCCTTTGTCTGTTTTGGCTCAAACAAATGGAAAAGCGAAAGCTGGAAAAGCTGTACATGCTTGGAAAATAAAAAAGCATAAGGGAAATTTTTACAAAGAAGGGCCCCTTGGGCACCTTCAGCAGCGGTAGATTTTTAAGTGGAACCCGTTAACGGGGATAGGTAGGAGCTGACCCTCCATATCCCGAAGTACGTAAGCATTGAACTGGTTCATCCGGGCAATCCGATAAGGGCCCTCCCAGAGGGCATCAAACTTCCCGTGGTTGCCCGGCTTCGCCTTGTATGAGTCCCACTTCAGCACCAGGTCCCTGATTTTAAAAACTCCGGGCGGTGGTGCCTTTTGCAAACCAGCCTTGAGTGGCTTCAATATGCTTGGTGAAGGCCTGGTATGCTTCTTCTCTGTCTTCTTCCAACTGCAGGAGTTGGCACAGTCTGTCATCCACCGGGTCTCCACTGCTCCTGTCTTCGTCCAACATCCATAGGGCAGGGATTTCAATGTGAGATGGCATGACAGCCTCTTTGCCATAGACGAGTGCATAGGGGGACGTTCTGATGGATTTCTTGAATGAAACTCTGTCCGCCCACAGCGCCCGGTTCAGGAGTAAATGCCAAGTCCGCTTGTTCCTGTCAATGGTCCTCCTGATGATCTTCAGGAGGTTCTTGTTAGTAGACTCGGCGAGGCCATTCCCCTGCGGGTAGTAATTAGAAGACATTTTGTGATAAATGCCAAGTTTGCCAGTGTACTCCGTGAGTACAGCGCCTGCGAATCCCGGACCATTGTCTGTCACAATTGACTCTGGAACCCCGAAGCGGGTAATCAGGCTCTCCAGGAACCTGATGACTGTTTCTTGGTCTGCATTTTTGGTTGGGATCGCCTTTGCCCACCGTGTGAAGTAGTCGGTGGCTGTAAGAATAAACTTGTGTCCGGCAGAGGAATTAGGCGAGATCACCCCAATGAAGTCTAGACCCCATTCTTTAGAACGGAGTCTCAGCCTGAATCGGTTGAAGGGGCGGGGGTGCTTTTACGTTTACGCCGACAAACCTCGGCATTGATCACACTTAGAACAGACCGCATAAGCGTCTGTAAATAGAGTGGGCCAATAGTACCCGGCTCTAATTATTTTTAAGGCCGTAGGCCTTGCAGAATGATGACCTCCAGGCATCCCGGAATGAAATTCTCCGAGGACCCTGGGCTGATCGGATTTCATGACGCACCGCAACAGGATGCCGTCAATATTTTTGAAGTAAAGCCCCTCGGGGCGAAGAGTGTACTTGAGTGCACCTAGCCGAAATCTCCTTCGTTGTGAGGCGTTCAGGTGATCGGGACATCTTCCGGTGCAGAAATATCTCACCAGTTCATCTGTCCAATCACTCTCCTCCGATAAGGAGTTGGCTAGGTAGATGCTTGTCGTTGTGTCCTCCCACTTACAGGCGGAGATGCCGGCTACAGCGCTTCGGGCCAGCTCCTGACACAAGGCTCGGCCTCTGATAAGCTTGGTGGGCCGCACTTCGATGTCGAACTCCTGGATTTTTGCAATCCATCCTGCTCTCTTGTGACCCGGTTCTCCTTGTATGATGAAGCTTCGAACGTCGGGTGAATCACAAAGACGGTCGTTTTGCTACGGGAGACAAAATGCCGAACTTTCGGAGGGATTTCATGACAGCGTGAACATGCCGCTCTATAAAGTTGTACTTTTCCTCATGCGGCTGAATCACTTGGCTCGAGGAACGCTATGGGGCGCTCCTCACCATCGTCTCCCTTCTGAGTTGGGACTGCGGCGTAACTTTCCGGTTCTCCCACCGCATACAGGATGAAGTCCTTGGAGTAGTCCGGGTTTATCAACACCGGAGCTTGCGCGATTCGAGCCTTGATTTCCTCGAAGGCTTGCCCTCTCTCATCAGTCCATTCGTAAATTGTATCTTTTTTCAGCAGTTCGGCCATAGGCTTGATCACTGTGCGAAGTCCGGGATGAACTTCCGCACGAAGTTAATCTGACCGAAGAAGGACTGCAGCCCTTTTTTATCGATTGGGGCTGGCAAGCGAAGGAGGGCTTTTGCTCTGTCAGGGTCAATGGCGAGGCCTTTCTCGGAGATGACATGTCCCAGCAACTTACCTTCTTTTACCGCGAAGACAGACTTCTTCGGGTTTATAGAAATGCCGAATTCTCGACACCTCTCAAATATTTGCCGCGAGTGGGAAACATGATCTCCTCTTTGGTGAGAGAAAACAGTCATGTCATCAAGGTAGATGACAATGATCTTATTGAGCGGCTCTCGGAAGGCCGAGGTCCATGGCCCTTTGGAATGTGGCACCGGCATTGGATAAGCCGAAAGGCATGCGGTGATAGGCGAACGTCCCCCATTTGGTGGTGAACGCCGTCTTATCTTGGTCCTCATCCACGACCCAAATCTGGTTGTAGCCGGAAAATCCATCTAAAAGTGAGAATCTACGGGCTCCGACAACGATGTGTAGAATCTGGTCAATTTGGGGAAGCGGATAGTGGTCCTTGAGGGAAGCCTGATTCGGGTTTACGAAGTCGACACGAGAGACGAATGTCGCCATTCTTTTTCCTCACGGGCACCAAATTCGCGACCCGGGATGAATGTTTGATGGGGTAGATGATTTTGGCCTCCGGCATCTTCAAGAGCTCGGCTTTCATCATGGCCTCAATTTTCGGATTTACGGCCCTACGCCTCGACGGAATGGCTTAGCGCCATCCTCTAGCTCAATGGTATCTCTGGATCACATTTCTGTCATACCCCTTCAAATCCTCGTAGCACCAGGCCACGATGTCGGGGAACTCTCGGCACAGTGATCTGATCTGCTCAAGTTCCTCCGACGTGCAGTCTGTCCCAACCTTGATAGTTTTACCAGGTTCAAGTTCCAGGTCGGCATACTGCTTCGGGTCTACTTTGATCCTATGAGATATTGCTCTGTCATTACGATCAAATAGACTCTCCAACGTAATCAGTCCTTTTGGGACATGATTATTTTTTAACTGTATCAACCCCTCATATTGCTCGTCATCAGGGTCTCTACCTTCGATTGAACCAACTCCGTTAACCAAAAATGTGACGATCTCCTCGTCACAATCGAACACTGCCGGTGGGTGTCCTTATCGAGCACAGAAGGCACTGTAAATAGTGCGAACCGGCTTCGGTTTACGGACAACGTCATCGGCCGGAACGTACCTGGCTCCAACAGACGCCAGAATGTCAGCGTGTTTGTTTTTCTCACGTGATATCGCCTTGACATTCAACGAGTCAAACGACTCCATCAGGTCCCACACCCGGTTGCGGTATGCCTTCAGATAGTGATGTTTGGAGGCGCACTTGTTCGTAACCTGGTGGCATACCAGCTCTGAATCTCCAAAGATCTGCAGGTGTTTGATTCCCAGCCTCTCCGCCTTTCGCAAACCCAAGCACAGGGCTTCGTACTCCGCCGAGTTGTTAGTGCAGCTCCAGGCCAACCTGTAGGTATAGTCCTTTTGGATCCCGGTCGGAGAAACCAGAAGCACCCCTGCACCGGCGCCATTTTTGCATCGCGCGCCGTCAAAGAAAAGCTTCCACAGCTTCTCAGGTGCGGGTCCCACTTCCTTTGCAGCTGACTTGTCAAGCCTCTCGGGGCTGTACAACGGTGTAACAACCCTGCTCTGTCTCAATTACGGCATTGAAATCCCGTAAAGAGAACTCATCTTCAAGGCTGTAGCACTTCGAGGGCTTGCTCGTCGGCTCTCTTGTCACCGGTTCTTCCTCAGACAATTTGGACCATGCAGTCCGACTCTTCTCCGGGTATCTTCTCTACTAGGAAGGTGGAAGGCTTCTCATTAAAGATTTTCAGTCTCCTTCCTTTGAAGGGCACTTCCATGTGTGAGTAGTCTAGAGACAGGTACCCGCCCAGCTTCGCGGTGAACTCCCGGGAGAGACACATGCCGAAGTAGGGAGCCAGGTCGACAACTACGACCTCTTGGATGACCACGATGTCGAGAGCCTTATGCAGCCGAATAGGGATGTCCTTTATGACACCAACTGTCTTGACGGGGGTGCCGTCTAATTGCGGCACGCCTTGGCTGCTCCTTGTGTATTCCATCCCGATCTCATCGCGAGACGGCTTTCGGCATAACGGTCGTGGAAGCGCCAGAGTCCACCATGCAGTTGTGAACTATGTGCCCTTGCATCCGTAAAGACAGATAGAAGGGAGGCGGTCTGTTCTTCCCAGTGGCTGAGACTGTCAAAGGCTGAACCGGGACAGCGGGCTGTATCTGCTTGGCGTTCTTCATGTTTTTTAGAGATTCTTGCAGCAGATCCACCTGGCCTGGGAGCAGAAGAGCATCGTACATGCTGATTCTAGCGGGTGTTCTTTTCAACTCGTCTACTATCTTTGTAGCCCGAGGTGCTAGCTCCTTACTGCTTCTTTTGCCGGCTCATACTTTGTCCGGTATTGCTGGGTGGCCTTGACTCGCTGTCTCTTTGTCAGCGACGGGTACTTCAGCTTCTCTTGAGCTTGTTCTTTGGTTTAGTTGGAGGGTGAGAGTACGGGAGCTTTAGCCGGAGCTGGAGGTTTTGCTATAGGAGGCTTGGGTGGAGCAGGGGGCAGCCTTTGCCGGAGGAGGCTTGGCTGGAGCTTTGTCTTTGGATGCCTTCTCCTGGGCTGTGTGGGGCCACGGCCGCTTGTATGGTGGCGGCCCACCGGGCTGCGCCTTTTCTCTTCTGGCATAGACCTGCAAAGGCTTGGCGGCATCTGCTATTTTCTTTTCTTCCTTGGCGGGCGGCACTAGATTCTCCTCTAGGAGGGCAAAGTTGGCTTCGTCGTCCAGGATCATGTAGAGTTCATCGTCCTCTATGGCGCTGCCGGCCAAAGTCTGGATGTAGTGTTGGTGCGGAGTGCAGTCTTCCTCCGAATGCGGGTCATTGCACGTAGTGCACCAGTTAACCTGGTCGGAAGGACCGGGTTGGTCTTCTATAGCAGCATTTCTCGGAGGCGGACGCCTGCGCAGCTGGTGCTCCGGGGGTCTGTCTTTTGTCAGTGCCGGGGGCAGATATGGCCTCCTAGGAGCGAGGTCCATCTGGGCCTGCTTCTTCTTCAGAGCGGTCATGTCATTGGACATGGCATGATAACCTGAGGCCAAAGCCCGTACCTCCTGAAGGATTGTATTCTGAATGTTATTGTCGGGGAGGCGGCAAGCTGTGCCGGTGGAGGCAATGCGGCTAATGGAGGAGGGTTGGAATAAGGTGCGTGCTGCGGGGAGCGAGGAGTCGTTGGAAAATGCGGAGCGGGGAGGAGGCGGGTGAGGATAATGCATTTGCGGCGGGCCATAAGGAGTTACGACCGGCGCCGGATTCCATTCTTGTTGGGGTTGCTGTCCTGATGTGGACGGCGCATCACCAGAAGCTGATGGATACTGGGATCTGGGAAAGTCGGGACGAATGGGTTCCTGCACTCTGGACGGGAGTCTGCCGATAGAAATGATATCAGCTTCAGCTTGCTGGGCAGCCTCGTACAGAGCAGGAAACTCATCTATTCTGGCAATCTTCAGCGACGAGGCATATGTACGAGTTGAAGGATCTCAGATAATAGTGAGCAACCATGCCGGCTGAAGGCCGAAGCTCGCGAGGTACCCGTTTCCATGATCTCGCGAATCTGATGTTAAAGTCAGACACCTCCTCTTGGGGGTGTCTCTGGATGCTTTGGAGCCGATGCGGCGAGAGAAGTAGGATCAGCGGACTCGTTGCATCCTTTCACGAGCCTTACGGCAAGGCGGGGCCATCCTGTGATGGATCCCTACGGCGACGATCTCCACCGGTAGAGAAGCTTTCCCCTCGGGGAAAGGGCCGTGAGACGGGTCTTCACACTTTCGTCAGTAATGGAATGCAATGCGGCCAGGGCAAGGATGTCCTGGATGTGCTCGTACGCCGTCTTGCCGTAGCCGTCGTACGTAGGGATGGACTTTAAAGCGGCGGGGGGAACGACTTGCTGTCCGACCGGGGCCAAGGGCCCTGTGGGAGTCCACCGCCGGGAAGAGATCATCGTCATTCTGGCTGCAGGGCAGCCATTTCTTCTTCTTCTCCTCCGTCGGTTGTATACTCAGTGTCGGTACCTTCCGAGGATGTAGATGCCTCTTCTTCCTCGGCCTCTTCTATTTCGTACTCAGCTCCTCCGACCTCGGCTTCGGCTTCTTCTTGAATTTCGGCCTCGGCTTCGTCGACACGAGCTTGCGGATCAGCCAGCCTGGCAATTTCGCCTCGAGCGTTGATGTCCAGTTCGTAAAAGTCAGGCGGGTTTCTCGGATCCTTTGCTCGCCACCTTCTTGTTTGCATGAAGGTTCTGGGACCGGTCTCTTTGGACTCAGAGGATTTGTTCGTGCGAGTCGCCAGGTGTTCTGATTTTGAACAGCAATGAAGCGAACACCGGTGCTTCGATTCTGTTTGGGGGTGGGAAACTTCCTTGGCCCACCGAGTGCTCAGAAACTGTTGCGCCAGGTGGGGACTGATCAGAAAATCTCTCTTCAAACGTGGGACCTTGGTCCCACCGGGCGTGCCAGAGCAACTGTTGGTTACGAATCTGCCATGAGGAAAGGATTTTGTGTTAATGCGCCCAGATTCGCCCACCAGCTTGAAAGGCCGGAAGGAAGGGATGCCTTCCGTGCCAATCTTCGGAGAAGGCCGGCTCCTGTGGGTTTTTATGGTTTGAGATGAGGGTGCAGGAAAGAGATAAAAATGCGGAAAGGATTTACAAATGTGGTTGGAGTTGGGTGGGGGGAACTAACAGTACAGCAACACATCAATCACCGCTACTTACTGCATTATGAATACAAAGCATAACCAGGAACTGCAAAGCCTAAGTATACTTTATGTATAAAGTAGGGTACGCACAGCTACAATGGCTCCCTAGCAAACATTCTCCCTACAAGGAGAACTAACAGCACGACAGCGCATCAATCACCACTACGGACAGCAATAGAAAGCAACCAAGAGATGTCAGATCCGAGTATGTGTGTTATGCAGAGAATTTGTACGCACAGCTACAATGGTCCCCTAGCAAACATTCTCCCTACAAGGAGAACTAACAGCACGACAATGCATCAATCACCACTACGTACAACAACATAAACATAACACACAAAGCGGAAGGAGCTGCTACCACATTTATTCTATGTATCCTCTAATCAATTAAGTTCAAGAGTACTTGGCCACCAAATGCTGAAATGAATCAACAAGCCATGACACAAGCAATGCCTCAGGTATTCCTGACCACCAAATGCTGAAACGAATCAACGAGCCGTGACACAGGAAAACGTAAAGCAGAAATGTAAAGGAGAGGCAGCATAAAAAATAGAAGCAATAGAACAGAGCCAGGCATATACTTTATATTTATAAGCAGAAGCACAATTACAATGGTTCCCTAACAGACATTCCCCTTCCACCGCCTTACAATGAAAATGCGGTGGGTATTTATAGCCCGAGTCCCTCCCGTTACATTAATGGGCACAAAGTCCCAGTCAAACACTAGCTGACAAAAGCGGCGACGGAGCTGCTAATGCTGACCTTTGTCGGACAGGACTGTACCCGCAGCATGGTTTCCCTGAAGGCTGGACAGCTACGTGGCGGCGCGTTGGGTAGAACTTCTCATCGGCCGGAATGCGGGCAGCTGGAGCAGGTAGAACCTCCAATCAGCTTTAAATGAGGCAGGTGGCATAAGTAGTGCGGCCCATGCTTGTCCTTTTGCTCGGCACGTCTTGGCTCAGATCCCGAAGCTGGACACCTGTCAGATGATCTTTGTTTGACACGTGCTTGCCTTGAAAGGCAGTTTATCCAACTTCTCCCAGGATATGAGCGCCATCGGGTTGCGCAGGCAAAAAACAGCGCAGTTGGGAAGGTCTTCATGCCTTGGTCAAATTCTGAGTTTGTTTCCCTACTGCGCACCTGTCAAAGGGCGCACTCCGACTTCGCTGCGAAGTCGGGTTGCGCACAGGTGAAAGCTGATTTCTGCTGCCGAACGGACTTCGCCCTGGAAAGGGGAGCAGTCCGACTTCTGCGAAGTCGGACTTCGCCCCAACACTTAGTCATTTTTCCTGCCAGCCTGCCAGCCTGCTACAAGGTGCGCCCAGAAAGAAGGGAGAAGTCGGACTTCGCACCAAAACTGGGAGAAGTACGGACTTCGCACCAAAACTGGGAGAAGTACGGACTTCGCACCAAAACTGGGAGAAGTCGGACTTCGCTCCAACACTTAGCCATTTTTCAGGGCAACTGCTGTCAAATTTGAGATCTGACTGAGGGGCTCCAAGAAAGGGGGGAAGAAAGAGAATGTAGGGAAGAGAGAGAAAGGGAGAGAAGAAGAAGGGGAAAGAGAGGAAGAGGAAAAAGGAAGAGCAGCACTGCTACAAAACTGAAAATATTGCACCCCGTGCAAAATGTGGCAACAGCAACATTTCTACCTCTATGTTTATGATCACCTGTTCTCTATCCCTGAGTTGAGTGCTAAGGTCCAACAATTGCTGTTGTTTCTCCCGAATATGCTTCAAAGCATCTTCCAACTGGGTGACCCCTTCTGCCAAGTGTCGATCTTTTTCCTGTAGTTCTGCCTTTGTCAATTGCAGATCTTTATCCAGATTCTGCCTAGCCAGATTCAAATGCTTGATCCCCTCAACTAGCCAACACAACAAGTGGGCTATAAAGTTAATTTGACTATACATAGGCATCAATTCGGGTACTAACTCCACCTGTGGCCTTTGTTCTACGATGTGGTGGGGAGGGGGATTATGACCATGGCCGAGGACATACACCTGTGTTGGCTCCAAGTAGAGGGTAGGTGTCTTCTTTGGCAGTTTCTCAACTCCCTCCATAGTCTTCAAGTATTCGGTAGGCAGAGTCCATGGCTGTTCTTGATAGATGCTGGAAATTTTTGTTCGCCAAGCTCCCTTTCCAGCCCATTGCACCAACTTGTCCAGCTCCTCCTCTGCCATCAAATGCCATTTCTTCCACTGGCCAACACAAGCTGCATCAAATTGCAGTCGTAAGTTGTCCATCACATGGGTCAATTTGGTGAAACATGCTACTGCCTGTTGGTCAACACGGGCACCCATGTCTGGTGGATCTAAGAAATTAGGTACTTCCAACATTATGTGTTCTGACCATGCATCTTCGGATTCCTCCTCCTCCCTTACTTGCAAAGGCTCCTTCCCTTTTTCGGAAATATCAATGGGCTTCTTAGCCGCTTTCCATTCCGTAATTATTGGTTGCTCCATAGGTACCTGTACTTGGCTGCTTCCGCCATCTGTCCCAACAGTCTGCTGAGGTACTTCATTGTGTTGGGGATTCTCTCCCTGCACTGTTCTAGTCTCATGTTCCAGAGAGACCTCCTCGTCCACCGAAATAGGGTGTTGTTGCGTCCCTTCCCTCGGATTTCTAGCAACTTGTAGTTCCATACTTGTTTTTGCTACCTGGGAAGTGCCTATATCTACTAATTTGCCTTCTGCCTTGGCTACCGTTGTTGCGAGCATATCCTCGAATGAGAAAGCCCGTAGAGTCTCGGTAAAAGAGGTTTGCGCAACCAAGGACTCCGAGGGTGCTTCAGGTGACTCCTCACGATCTCGAAATTGGGCCTCTGCCAGATATTCCGTAGGTCCCACATACACAACAGTACTGGGTCCCGATGGCGCATTTCGAAGAATAGAAGGGATGGTAAAATCTACTTCCGCAGTGTTGGTCCCCTTACTTTGCATCTGTTGTTCAATTTTTCGGGCCACTTCTTGACTACGGGCTATCTTCTCTGCTATGATTGCTGCCACTGAATCTAGTGATGGTGATGGTGATGGTGATGGGGGATCAAATTTTCGCCTCTTCCTTATCGGCTTTGTCACCTCTTGTGAGGTGCAACAACTTCCTTTGTTGGCACTATCTCCTCAGGCAATGGTAGTGCAGTATCCTCCCCTTTTGAATCGTCCATTGGCCCTTCTTCCAGTGAAGTCTTACTGAAGCGCTGCTTCACCCTTTGCTTTTTCACCGACGTCTGTCGTCTCACCTGTGGCTTTGCATCTTTCCACTGCAAAATTGTTGGTGCCAAATCGGGTAAAGCCTTGGGAGGGTCAAAATCTGGTATCTGCACTCTTGCTCTAGATGCTGCATCCAAAAGTAGTCCAATGGCATGAAAAACCATCAAAAAATTCTTGGTGGTTCGCATCAGAAAGTTCTGAATACGAAGTGTCAAGTAGGCTGCCCAATCATAGGCAATTCCTTGCTCGATCCCCTGCAAATATGGAATTAGCCAGATGGGAAGGTCCGAACTCCTCTGTTCTCCAGACAACCTAGCCATCAGTACATTCATGATGCACTGTAAACCTGTATTTGCCAACTGAGTCTATTTTACTCCTTGACTACCATGTGTTGATAACAAAGTATCAATTTCCTCCTTTGTCAAGAGTGTAATACACTGAATTAGTTGGGGAGTCTTCTTGGGGTCGACTCGCTCATTTAATACAGGTCGGCCCTTTCTCGACAGTTTGAATGTTTTTTGAAATGCTTCAGCAGAGAAATCTACCACCAACTCCTTATCTCCGATGCATACCTTGTTGACATTATTCAACAAATCATAAGTCAGCAACATCTGTATCAGGTATTCTTTGAAGAAATCTTTATCAAAACTTGGAACCTACAAAATAAAATGTACTCTTGCTACCTTGATTTTTTGCTTGATTGGATCATTTGCCGGTGTTTGTTCCCACCATTGCCGGCAAAAATCTCCCTTTGCATGAATCCAAGTAATTTCCTCAATTGGGACCTGATCTTTCTCAAACTGTTGTGCTTCTCTAGTCTTCTTCTCAGGTGTTGCTACTTGCTCATGCCCCTGTTTACCTCGAGCCTTTCCTTGCTCTGGATTTGGTACTTGGCCCCACATCATTCCTTCAACTTGACCATGCTCCTGATGATGACGGAGTCATTTTGCAGCAACTGACTCTGGCAAGTCTTCGGATCTTGGTGTTACTGGCGTTCTACTTCCTCCAGAACGCTCAGGCTCATTAATCCAAAGTTGACCGGACTTCTGGTGACTCATTCTTCACCTAGGTCTTTCTAGACGTCCTCTCTTTCCAAACGACTTCTGTCAGACGTCTCTTCTCCACGACTTTCACTCTTCACGGTTGCACTCAGACGGTGCACTCGACGACTCGTCTTGACAGTGCACTCTTGGATGGGTGGCAATTTCAGATGGGTGGAATCTCAATGGTACCATCTCCAAACGACTTTTCCTACAGACGACTTCTCCTTAGACGTTGCAGATCTAGATGCATCGTAGCTAGAATCGATGCGCGCAACTTCTCCTTGCTCGCCTTTTGTCTGACTACGAATTAAGAGGTAAAATGTTTTGCACTTGCACTGTGAATTCGAAAAACTTCACGAAGCGTATGATCTGCCAAATGTGTTGTGGTGTCTTGCTTTTGTCCGAATGAATATCTTGGTGCGCCGACGATTCTACCTCAGCTCCAATTCTCCTCTGCGATTTCTCGTGTTGTGCTTGCAAAATGCTCTGGAATGAATGAACAATTCGTCCCTTTAGCACCCAATTTATAGGCTTGTTGCCACCCATGCAACTGCTTGTCTTAACTGCCACCTTTCTCCCAAACTTCTGCATGTGCGCCACCTCGCCACCTTTGCATGCAAATGTCATCTTTCCCTTATTTCGTCCTTTTCCTTATTTCTCTTTTTTATTTTTGTCTTTTTCTTTTTATTTTATTTTATATATTTTTCAAAAATTGTGCTTTTTCTTTACCATCGTTGAGTGAAGCGCATGGCAATGCCAATGCGAACTTCCAGTGTTTTCGACGATACTTCCTCCTATTGATGGCTACTAGTCCCTTGACTGCTGAAATCATCACCATCATACATCGTTTCAGTCTGTTGATGATTCCGACAATTTCCACGGCTTCGAGGGGTTTCCATTTGTGGTTGTTCTTCATGCCTATCATTTCCTCTTCGGATGATGCGCCAATCTGCCCTTTCGTCTTGCGGACGGCTTCTACCTCCCTCTGGTTGACGACGAATTCCCCTCCCATCAATCTTGCGACTGGTTTCCTGACCTCTCTCCCTATTGACATCAGTCTGACTGATTCTATCGACATCCAGACGAGTTATGTCGATTATGGGATGGGTCATTTTAGGCAGACGTCATCCCCGCCGCCGTCATCATCTCCCCACTCAGGGCAAACATCATCCAAACAGGTTCTACCATCTTCCAAACTGATTCTTTCAGTCCTTCCATCTTCTCGTCGGATAATTATGTTGTCATCCATATAGTGGAACTCCGCCCATTCCTACTCTTGACGGCTATTCGTCCTTCCGACTGGATGATGGTTCCCTCCTTGTCCAATATTCTGATAGATCCTTCCTGTGGCTTGTCCTCTGCCTCGAAGTCTATCTTCTTGTCTTCGGACTCCTGCCTCTTCTTGGTGCATCCGGTTTTGGTTTGGATTCCTTGGATGAATTTGATCCCTATTCTTGAATCCATGCCTTCCTCGAGCCTGTTCGAATCGTCCTCTTCCCCTTTCCGATCGAATCTCCCTAGTGTTGGGCTGTCGAACTCCCAGCTGCCCGAGATTCGGTCGGTCCCTCGGTCATTCTTGACGACGTCTTCGGTTTCTACGAGCTCGTTGAGGTAGACCTGATGGTCTATCCTCAAGAATTCGTAGTTGTTGGTTGGTTTGAACTATGTCTACAGATGGTCCTTGCGGTCCATTCTGTGGACTAGTCGACCTATGGGTAGCAGGAGGGGAATTTCTTCCTCTCAAGCTATCGAGAAGGAGACCAACCAAACTCCCCCTTGGTTAGGCATACTTGGGTTACCCAGTAGTCCTGACGAACTTCCGGGATTACCCAAGTCACCTCTATTCTTGGCTTGATCAATAAGTTCTGCTCTCGTACTTGGTTCTGCATGTGCTTGGGTATCAGGTGTCAATTGCCTCAAAATCCTTAACCTTCTATCCGCCCTTATCAATCTTCTTCTCCACCTTGCTTCTTCAAAGCGTCTCTATGGTGCACATTGAGCTAAGGCATCTCTATACTGGTTTGAGAAGGCGGAATCTATACTTGAATCATTCCCTTCTCCTGCAGTATTCATTGGCCAATCTGAGGTTTCCTGAACCCTTCTTTGCAATCGCCTCACTTCTCTCCTTTGTCTTCGTAATTCCATCATAGCCAATCGATATACTGCCACCTCCCGACACTCGATCGGTCTTCTCATTGAATCTTCATATAATGCCATTCCCCGACATTCGATTGGTCTTCCGATTGCCTCACCTTCACTACCTGAATAATTACTCATTCTCCTATCCTCTTCCTCCTACGGTATTAGTGGTTCCTCATCTTCGATCATCTGGACTATTTCGAGGAATCGAACTCCTGCTTGTCGACTTCGGACCTCATCCCTTTGCCTTCTTCATTCCGGATTCGGACTTGGGTAGGGTGTGTTTGGGTCCCTAGGAAGATTTTCATCACTACTTGATTCCTCCAACCATCCTCCATTCCTTGGTTGTTCGGGTACCTCTCTAACATCCCTCCACAAAATGGCAGTTGCTTGTTCTCTACTTATCTGATATTCTATATTATCAACAAGGCCTTGATGTGGTTCCCTTATCCCATCTTGTTTCGACAATCTCATGGTTCATTGTCTCTGAGAACGTTTTGTCAATGGTGAAGCAGTACTTGAGGAATATTCGGTATTCAGGAAAATTCTCAGTGTTGTTGGAGATGACTTACTGGAGTCTGAGGAAGATACGTTATTTCCCGAGGGTCCTTCTGTATTACCTTCTATACTTCCTCTTAGTTCTCTTTGTTGCCTCTCCAGTCCTTGTTCTGGTAGTCTTCTATTCCTTTGCCTTCTGGAATGTCTTAGGTGAATTACCCATGGTGTTGAGAGTGAATTGTTTGAAGCCACGGAGAATAAACTACTTTCTGTAGAATTGCCATCCGCGCTTCCTCTAAATTCCTCTTGTTGCCTTTCCGCCCATTCGGCTCTTCGTGCTTCTTGTCGTTCATGCATCCGTTGCATGGTTCCGTCCAACTCCTGAATCACTTGTTCTCGCAATTGCGCATTATACCCCCTTAGGGTTTCATACTCCTCTTGTAATCTCTGCGTTTCCCAAGCCATTTGTTGCAGAACTCTTGATCCTTGATCTTCCTCTTCTTCCACTTCTGGTTCTTGTTCTTGTAATGCGACATTCGTGAGGGTTTGAAGTCGTTCCTTTGCTTCACTATTTGGAAATTGAACATGGACTTGTAATCGTCTTTGCTCTTCCTCTCGCGAGGTTCTAACTCCCTCTGCTCGATCACAGGTTCTCCTTCCACTCCAAATAGCCACTCCAGGTTTGTTGGTTCTTCCTCTCGAACAACATTACTTGGCTCTCCATGTTCGTAGGATCGTATCCCTGGTCGTGATTCTTCTATTGCTTTTCCAGAAGTGTCTCCAGACGTTTCTAAGTTGATTACATTCACCTGTGCCTGTGCCTTATACACCTTCAACTTAGAACCATTTACAACTTCGAGGCAAATTGTACCATCCAACTTCTTTAACCGGACAACCCCATTGTCCAGTACCTCTTCCACTTGGAAGGGTCCAAGCCATAAAGTTTTCAACTTTCTTGGCTTGATTTCTCTTTTCCCATTATACTTGAGCACTAACTCGTCGGTCTTCAAATCCATCTTCCTGAGATGTTTATCGTGCCAATACTTACGTCTTTGTTGAGCAATCTTCATTGCCCATTGTGCCATCACCCTCTTCTCTCCTAATTGCACCAATGTTGCAAGTCTCTCTTCCATACTATCTTCATCATTCAGGTGGGTCTCTACTGCTATCCTCAAACTAGGTACCAAAAATTCGACAGGTACCACCGCCTCTTGCCCATACATTAACTGAAAGGGTGTATGGTTTGTGGTTGGTTTGAAGGTAGTTCTGTATGCCCATAGAACTGCCGACAAGCGCTCCTCCCAATCGGCTCCTTCTACGCCGCATGTCTTATACATGATTGAAACCAGGACCTTATTCATTGCCTCCGCTTGCCCATTCGCCCTAGGGTAATACGGGCTTGACAAGGAATGAAAGATCCTGAATTCTGTTGTCAGATTCTGAATAATCTCATTAACGAAATGGCCTCCTCGGTCGCTTGTCAATTGAAGAGGAATTCCAAACCGTGTGATAACCTGCTCATACAAAAATCGAGTCGTGCTCCTTGCAGAGTTATCAGGTAAGGCTCTTGCTTCTACCCATTTCGTTAGATATTTTGTCGCCACTACGATATATCGACACTTTCTCTTACGATTGGTTCGCAATGGTCCCACAAAATCTAAACCCCATCTCTCGAAGAGTTCTTGAGGTTGCGATGGATGTAATGGCATGAAGTCTCTTTTTAACGGCTTCCTCGTTCTTTGACACGTATCACATGCCTTGACATAATTCTTGGCATCGTGATAAAGGGTAGGCCACCATAGCCCTGCCAACAACACTTTCCTAGCTGTTGCATCTGGCCCCATATGGCCTCCTGCCAATCCCTCGTGTGCCTCCTTCAATGTTTGTTGCACTTCATCCTCCATTACGCATCGTCGCAAAATGTGGTCCTCCCCCATTTTGTATAGCAAACCTGCAATCAATGTAAAAGGTGTCGCTTTCGTAATCACTTTTCTTTGTTCAGCTGTCATCATCTCCTTTGGCAGCTCTCCTATCGATAAGTATTCCCCGATATGCTTATACCATGCTGGTATCGCACTTATCATGAATAATTGTGCGTCAAGGAATTCATCCTGTATTCCTCCTTCTGCAGGTTCTCTTGAGCGAATCCTCGATAGCTGGTCCGCTATCACATGTTTCTTCCCTGGTCTCACTACCACCCGAAACACAAATTCCTGCAGAGTGACGAGCCATCTACTTACTCGTCCATAAATCGTCGGTTTATTGATCAAGTACAACAACGCCTGATGATCTACATAAAAAGCAAAAGGGTTAGCCAACAAATAGTGCCTATACTTTTGTACTACATACACCATTCCTAGTGCTTCTCGTTCTATTGTACTATAATTCTTCTCTACTCTAGACAATAACCGACTTGCAAAGTATATGGGCTGATCTAACCCAAACTGTCCTTCTTGAGCCAACGCGCAACCAATTGCAAAGTTTGAGGCATCCACATGAACATGGAATTCTTTCTCCTAGTTCAGATAAACTAGGATAGGTGCCTTTACCAAGTGCGCCTTCAAGCCCTCAAAAGCCTCTTGGTGCTCCTCCGCCCATTTGAAAGGAACACCTTTGCGTGTAAGAGCATCTAGCGGATGAGAAGTTTGTGCATAGTTCCTGATAAACCTTCTATAATAGCCCACTATCCCTAAGAAGGTCTTTACTGAACTCACATCATGTGGCTCTTCCATCAGCAATATCACTCGTATCTTGTCAGGATCAGGCTTCAAACCTTCTTGGCATACAATATGCCCTAACAACTTCCCATATGGCACCATCAATACGCATTTGCCTGGATTTAATGATATCCGAGCTTTCCTACACAAGCTCATACATTCTTCCAATGCCTTCAAATGCTCCTGCGTCTTGCCGTATAGGGACCAATCATCTAGGAAGGCTTTGAAGTTTCCTGTGGACATTTTATCAAAGATGTATAATATGATCCTTTGGAAAGTAGCTGGTGCATTACACAATCCAAACGACATGCGGTTATAAGCATATATCCCATTCTCCACTATAAAAGTGGTCTTCAACTTATCCTCCTCCGCAATACTTATTTGGTTATACCTCGAGAATCCATCCAAAAATGAATAAATCTCGTGGCTGGCTACTTCCTCCAAAATGGAATCCGTGAAAGGGATTGGGAAGGGATCTTTGATAGTTACGGCATTGAGGCTCCGAAAGTCCACACAAATCCGGATTTTATTTGCCTCCCTCTTCAAGGTAATCACAATTGGTGATACCCATTCACTTGTCGTAACTTTGAATATTATGCCTGCATCCAACATCTTCTCGATTTCGGCATTCACCAGAGCTGCATATTTTGGATTCATCCTATATGGTCGCCTCCTTACTGGTTGTGCGCCTTCAATCAGAGGAATCTTATGTACACATAGCTTCGGTGGTACTCCCTTCAGATCCTTGTATGTCCAAGCAAAGACATCCTTATATTCTGCAAAAATTTTGAATGTTGTTGCTTTTAGTACAAGATCCCAGTCATCTCCGCATTTAATCATCTTCTCTTCACCTTCTTCTCCCAAATTCACCTGAATCATTCTAGGTCCTTCATATTTGATGGACTCAGGTTCTTCTACCACCTTCAAAACATCAATGGGGTGAGTTGGCTTGTCTTCAATGACTGCATCCCCCATCGTATATTCTGCAAAATTTTTGGGAAATGTCCACTTCTCTCGTTCTTTGTCCTTTTCTACTGTTGTCTTCTTTTTACTGCCTTCTCCGCTCTCGAGCTCCTTCTTCTTCTTCTTGGACTTCATTTCCTGCATTGATGCAAAAACATTGGGGAGAGAACATTTCATAATCTTCCAGTTGCCAGTGGAGTAAGCCTTTATCCTCATCATTCTCGTCCTCCGTGCATTCTTCTAATTGCAACACTCCATCTGGTTCATATCCGGTTTCTCCATCTGATGAAGAACTCTCCGATTCATCCGAAGTTGCAATATCTTGACTTACTGCCTGGTTTTTAAGATTAATCATGTACTTATGCTGGCTTTTTTTTGAAGGTCAAGTGCTCCTTCTCCCAATTGTGGTTTACTTTTGCTATTCTTAACCACCCATGCCCCAACAATGTACCATATGCAGGTTTTTGAATAGCTATTACAACAAAGTCCATAACAAAGTCTTGTTCCACTATGCGCACCTTTTGGCTCATCAATACTCCTATTGTTTCGATACCATATTGATCAGCTCCATATAATCTGAAATTTGGAGATCTTAGTGCGGGTTGGCCAATATTCCGCCATGTCCTTTCTGGCATCACATTTACACTTGATCCTCCATCCACGATTACTTGATTCAGCTTATGGTCCAATATCTCCATGTGAACCAAAGCTGGCTTTTTCCCTGCTTCAATCATTAGTATCGTTGGATCAATAAATTGTTCTTGCTTGATGTTGGCTACTTGTCGGACTTCCTCTCTCTTCTTTGCTTTCATTACTTCCTCGATCATAGCATACAATTCAGGTACTACATTGAATAGACTTGATACTTTTACCTCCAAAGTCGTATTAAGTACCTGTGTCACCAAGCCTTCGACTGATGCTCGTTTATCCGTTACGATCTCCACCTTCTTTAAAGCTTTTTCTAGAACTAGTCTTTCTTGCTTTTCTTTGTCTAACTCTGTCTTAATCAGTCCTTGAGCTTCCTGCCATCGCTCTTTCTCCTTGGCAGGATTTGGGTACTGCTCTATTTTCCTAGCCTGTGCTCTAGTTACTGCTAGGACTTCATTATCTTTTTCTATCTCCTTACTCACTTCTCCAATGTCAATCCAATTGACATTTTGTGTACCACTTGAACTTGCCTTATTTGGGCAATTTGCCTCCTTGTGGTTCCCTGGTCCACACCATCTACACATTTGGGTAGCATTGCTACCACCAGTATTGCCTGTATTTTGAGGCTTGGGGCAATTCTTCGCAAAGTGGCCCCATTCTTGACAATTCCAGCATTGGATGATTGGTCTTCCCTCGGAGTCATACTGTAGACGACTTTGTCCACCTTGTCTTCCACCTCGGTGATTATTCCTAAATCCATCGCTCGTTGCACCTTGTCCATTCCTTGAGGTATTTGGTTGTTCTTCCTGTTGGACTATCAAAGTTTGATGCCTTGCTCCCTTCAAATTAAACGGAAAATCGACCACTGGATGTCCTGCTATATCACATATATTACAATATGCATTCTTTGGGCAATTGACATTCGTATGTCCTTCCGCTTTGCAGTCCGAACACCAAATATCTTTTCGGTCTTTTCGTACTTCTCCTTTAACTTCTTTCATAATCTTATCAAATTCTTTTCTAAAGGAGTGTATGGCGCTTTGGACTTTATCTTCTGTATCGCTATCGGAATCATCATTTCGTGGATGTCCTCCGATTCCTACGGTTGTTTGTTTAGCTTCACTCTCAAAGTTCTTTGCCTTTTCGAGAGCTTCCTCATATGTGGAAGATGGTACTGCTTTCATTTTCTTCCTATATTTATGTAATAGTCCATCTAAAAACCAACGTTTCACCATTCCATCTGCAGGTGGCATTTGCATTTTATCAGCCAATTGTTTCAATCTCCGATTATAGCTTTTGACATCTTCATCTGGTTTTTGTTTTGTTGCAAAAATTTCTGTAATAATTTCCGTATCATCCCTCAACGGCCGAAATTCTTCTATGAATGCATCTTTCAAAGTAGTCCATTGTGTAAATGGTTGGGTATTCTGTCTTTTTAGATACCAATCCATAGCCATCCCTCGCAAGGTGGTCGGGAATAATTGTAACCATTCAGCCTCTTGCGATACTCCATTTGCTCCCCAAATGGTAATGCAAGTACCTATGTGGCGTGTTGGGTCTTCTTTTCCTTCCCCGGTGAAGGGTGGGCATTTTTGTTTGCCCGCTCTATTGGCAACATTTGCCATTGGGATCGTCCCACTAGGCGTGCCACTTGACGATGATTGTTGTGGAGTTCTATTCCACTCTCTTTCTGTTGTAGGTGGTGCAAAATCTCGTTCAAATACGTGCTCAAATAGCCTTCTCCCTGACTCACGTACGTCACTACTTCGCGACCTTCTTCGCGAATATACGAGGTGCGGTTCTGGTCTTCCTCCCCAAGAACCCACGCGTGGTTGCTCTGGTACAAAACTTCTCTCTTCTGTACCTGTTGGCCAACTCCTCTCCGTTGGATCAGGTGTTACCATCCGCTCCTCACTTCCAATGTTAGGTACGTCTTCTGCTATTTGATTTTGTACTTCATTCTCTGTTGTCAACAATAATGTCTCCCACCTTTCTTGCTCTGCTCTTGGACTCTCGTCTTCCAAGGGGTTCCACACTCGTTCCACCTCCGGTTGTGAAACTTCGTCTTGAATTTGTATCCTTTGATTTGCCAGTCGTGCACTTCATCGCAATGGTATCTGATTCCTTCCTCGTTGGCCTTGTAGCCTGGAATCTGTCATTCACCTCTTTGCCTTGTCACGTATTCTTCCTTGACCCAAAGTTGATTTAGGCAACGACGCCAAATGTAGACAGGGGTGAGTGCCTTCCCGAGACGAGGGAATGACAAGAGTTTAGGAAGGAAAGGACTGACAAACTTGACTACAAAACATGGTGTCAACTTGTACTAGTCAGCTCCAGACAGGTAATCAATGACTGATTGCTGTAGACGTCTAATCCAGATGAGTAAACCAGTCTAGACGGGTAACTATCAAACGTGTACCATCCAGACAATTAAGCACTAGACGGATAAGTCCAAGCGGGTTGCTGGCTGGACGGGTAGGCTCAAACAGGTAGGATCCTAGATGGATATGCTTAGACAGGTAGGATCCTAGACGGGTTCCCTCAAACATGTAGCTCTAGTCAAACGGGTAGTTGCAGGTCTAGACAGGTTGAGCACCAGACGGGTAGTTCATAGTCCTAGACGGGTGGTACGACGGCTAGGGCCTAGACGGGTTCTGCAACTTGCACATTCGCACTTCATCCTGCGAACTGATTCCTGATCACTCCTTCCTGCAACTCTGCACAACACATAAACACAACACCAGTCTGCTCCAATCTACTCCATGACATGCATCAATCAGATACCTGTAACACAAGACAATGCAATCACACAGAAATCCACACAACACTGGAACAATGCTGCTTGCTGTATTGATTCACAATGGATAATCGATCATGGATAATGGATGTACAAAAATGAGTAGGGGGGTATTTATAAGGCAAGCCTTGGCGGTTACTGCAACCAACCAGGCTCAACCGTCCCAACTGTCCCTACGTTAATGCTCTAACTAATCAGTCTTAAGGCATAACAAACCAGTCCCAGACTGATTAACAAGTCTGGCTTAACAACCAGTCTCAGACTAATTAACAAGTCTGACTTAACTAATCATGATGGCTGAATTTGTCATTTTATTCCACGTTATTAATCAGTCTGTATTACATTATGACGGCTGATTTTACATTGCAAAAACATTACATTATCAAAATTGCTATCACCTTGTAGACATTTTGTCAAACAGTTTGGGATGTCATTTCTTCTTCGAACTGCTGTCTACATGGTCCTTCTTTTGGGTGGCCAAGCATTGCACTTGCATTTTGTCCTTGATGCCCTGCCTTGATTCCTAAGAAATCAGTTTGTAACACCTGCGCAAATGGATTCTCTGCCATCTGGACACTTCTGAATTCCTTTGTCAGGTCTTATTCCAATTACAGTTTGGAAGGGTTAGGTGTCATGTTCAGAGTGCCATGTGTCCACAAATTGCAAAACTGCTAGTTTTGCGTGTATCTTATCATGACAAAATGTCAAAATCTAATCAGTCAGAAATGCCACTTGTCCTTCTGACCCCAATTTTGGTAGCCCCCAGGCTGTTCATCGACCATATCGGGGCCCATTTTTGCTTGAAATACCTGAAAGCTTTCCAAACATGTATCATGTAATTAATGAAATCAATCCTCTTGAATGGATTTCAAGTGATTTGGTTGGAGTCGACGCTTTCGGAGATCTGGAATGTCCTAAAACAGTCTCCCAGGTGTCTATTTGGGCTGCTGAGGACCTCTCTCCTTTGAAATCAACCTCTGACCCTAATAACCTCTATACCATTGGAAAGCTTTTTTCAGAACTTTTATATCTAGTGTTCCATTTATGCCCCAAATGGTCCATTAGAGGCCATTGGGGGCTGTTTGTGTCTCCCATGGCCTTCCCACTAAACTGCTTATGGTAGTCCTATGGGAGTTGAATGAGATACAATGACACCTATTGGTGGTTGTATGTGCTTTACCCACGCTATAACAGCCATTGGGCCCTCGTTAGATCTTAGTGATCCTTCTGGATCAGTAGTGCTACATGGGAACATATCCCAGGAGTCTGAGTTGTGTACCTTACATCCACAACATTTTTGCTATGGGAGATGTACAAGAAATATCCTCTTCTATCCCTGAAATGCAAGGGATGTGATAGGAATGCCATACCTTGATCAGTGATGCCCACAGGATGCCTAGGTGTCCATTGACCCAATGGGGGATGTGTCCAACACAAGAGGAGAAAACAGAAGACCCATCTTCATTTGGCCTTATAAGGACGACCTCACCTAAAATCTAAGTTGCCTGCTTCATGATTAAACAGCCACTAAAGCTTGTAGATTTGTAGAGAAGATCAGACAGTAACTAGAAGGTGCAGGAGCAACTTTGGAAAGTATAAAGAAAGATATGATAAGCTTTTGGAAGCTCACAATTTCCAGAGTTGAGGATTTGATGCAGTTATACTTAAGCAGAGATAAGATTCAAGGGCAACGTAATAAGCTCAAACCAATTTGATGTGATTTTTTTCACAAGTGGTTCATATGCCTTCAAATTGGATTTGCCTCTGTATATGCACATTTATTCAGTTATCAAGCTAAAAAAAATTAAATTTTTTAAAATCGTCCATGTTGGATAGGAATGGAACCAAACAAATTCTGCTTTCCCAAAAGAAAAAAATTAACAAAAACATTTGAGGGTTTATCACAAAGGAGAGTACGATGAGCATAAGGTGGGTAAGAGTACTTGCACATTTACTTCAAGCAGCTGTTAAGCATGGTTAAATTGTTTCCATTAATATAGGTGAAGGGGAAAAATTCTTCATTTGTTAAACAACTAATTTTTGTGGGACCAAAAACCTGCCCATTAGGAAGTTATGATGTGAAATGATTAAAAGACTATATATAAAAGGAAAAGAAATAATGGACATCATTTTCAGCAGACATCTCAGCTTCCACTTTGTTTCTAGGTGCCATTTGGTTTCCAAAGGAGTTTCTGGTGATCTCGGCTAACATTTTGAAGCCAGTTTGGGCTTTAACCACACAAGACAAGAATTTTTTGAAAAATACAAATATCGGTTGGCTTCTATTTATGAACCAAATAATTGTCAACATAAAATCATCCTACAAGATAAGATAGGGTAATTTTATTAATATCCACAGATGGCCAAAGTAGGCCAATGGAACTTGTGGAAAAGAGCTGTTATAATGCACTGTGGTAACCAAAAGTAATACAAAAATAAGTCAAGGGAATTTAAAGGTGAGAGAGAGGCAGCAGTCAAGAAAACAAAGAATCCGACTGTACTAATTTCTCTAATTGAGGAATTGTTATGTAATTGTTTTGAAATAAACAAATATCTTTGTAAACATCATAAAGTCTTCTAAAAGGAATAAAAGCAACTCCTTATTTTCTCCTTGAATTTTCTACCCCAAGAGGGTTTCCCATTGTTAAAAATCTGGGTCTTCATGTTTTTTCTATTCCATATATTATGTATTTGTTCTTCTGGACACCAAAAACAAGAATATTTGGAAGTTTATTTATTTTTTCTTTTTAAGATTTGTTTGGCTACTTGTGCTTATTCCTTGAATAGCTAATTGCAGATAATCTTTATAAATTATCTGCACCACATCCTTCGTAATTACCTTAGTGTTCGTGTAATTGCTTTTCATAGCAAATCAGACTCTTAACTGATCAGTATTACTTTTTATACTTTTAAATTTAGTTCTTTAAGTTTAGCCAAAAAGGGTTTTTTTGGGACCTACAAACAGTTTTTACAACTCTAAAGCTGATCAAAATAGGAATCAAAATACTGGCTATTAAAGGCAACCTACCCGTAGAAGTTAGTGACAAAATAAATAAACTTAATGAAGCCTTTTCAGTGCTTAAAATAGAATGCAATCCATGAGTGATCTAGGCATGTGATCTTTTTGGGGCATGGCTTTATTATCGAAAATCTATTTTTTTAATTCTAATCACACTATTAGGGGCATAACTTTGTGCTTGGGACTCTGTTTTCATTCATTGAAGAAGTGTTGGAAAGAATAGAGAGAGAACAACAATTTCAGCAGGCAACTCTGTTGCAGACAGAGTTGCCAGCAACGTTGTTGAAAAAATGCTCCGGCGGTCCTTAAAATTGCAAAACAAAATAGTTACTAAAAATAGTAATTTTCATTTTTAGATTTTCGTAGCCAAAATGCATCTCTAGCCATGCTGACACATCAGTAGAAGACAAAACACAAAAGGACAAGTCATATGTATGTAATTTTCATTTAATATGCACTTTGTAACTCATGGAAGGTGAACCACCACATTTCCATATGGGTGACCTTCCATATTCAATACAGTGGATTTTCAACACACCAATTATTGTATAAAGAGAGATGCATCCCTGACTATAAAAAGGCATGAGTAATGGAAGCAATGTTATGGCCTTACATATCTTCTCAGGGATTTGCTTGCATTGTACTTTGTTTTTTGAGCAATAAAGTCATTATGTCATTTTGCTTATATATTTTTGTGTTCTGGTTTGTTATACTCTGTTATTTTAAAATTGTACTCTTTCTTGATTCCTTAACTCGAAATTCTGAGTTTCGGATTAATGAGCTAAAAAGCTTTAATGATTTTGGTTTTTAACTAGAAGTATTATAGCAGTAACAATATAAATATTTACAGGAAGATAAAGAGTAAAATACATGATATTGACGGAGGAAATGCAGAGGTCAGAGGCTTTTGTTTATAAGGGAAAAAAGTGTATATTTTATGTTCTCAATAGATAATTTTCCATGTGCAACATCTTGTTAAACCTCACATGCCTGTTTACATGATTAACTGCTAAGTGAAGTGCCTTGCAACAAGTAGGGTAGTTTTGGCTATTAGGTTACTTAAACACCATTGTAAAAGAAATGCTCTTAGTATTAAAAAATGCAATAGAATCCTTCTCTTTTTATATAGCCAAAAAAAGGTATTGCCTATGTTAAAATAAGTTGGATGTTCATTGTCAAGAACAAGGTCATGAGTCAACCAAAAACTATATTCTAGGGGCTAATGGAAACCATAAATTACATGTCAATTGAAAACTTTCTTTTTTTGCGCCAACTAGTTTTAAACTCAAAATCTTGTCATTGTGAAAACAAAGTGTTAGATCTGAGGTCAAATGAGTTTCTTTTTTCTTTTTTCTTTTGATCAATACTTCTTATACACATCCACCGTGGGGGCATCGCCGATATTGCAAGTGGCGTCCTTGCCGGTAGACCACACTCACGTGGATAGGTCAAATTAGTTTTGCATGATCCTTTAAGGACTAGAATGGTGTATAACTAATCAATTTATCGTGTGAATATTTTTAATAACATTGATGGGAGATCATAATATCCTGAAGTGATAGGTTTGTTCTCTCCAAACACTTATGTTACAAATTTACACAGTAAAGTTCTGCTACCTTAGAAAAGGTGTCACAAGATGACAATCAGATATCTCATAGGAATACATTTCTAAGTTTCTTATAATATTATCGGTGTTTTGGCTCTTAATGGATGAGAGATGGAAACAGAGGTGGAAGAAAATAAGAATTGGACCAAAGTTTGTCATAAGATGAGAGATGAACATGTTGTTCACTTGTAACAGGAGAATCTCTTTTCCTCATCTCCTACTTGTTTCTGTGATGCTTAATTTCAATGTTTGTTGCTGCCATATAACTCCTGTTTTGCCTCTGTGACTAAATTGAATCTCAAATGGCCTACCCATTCATTTTTCACATTGAAAATTTTGTAGTTGTTTAGGTCAGATTATGATACATTGGTCTTTTCATACGGGATTTTACTGTCATTATGTGTGGCAATATTGATAATGTTCTATCATCTATGCAAACTACATACATGCTACTTGATAGAGAAGTAAAACATAAACAAGAAGTGCCAAATCCACCGACTATTATTTAGGCAATGACATGGACAACTAAGATTTGTAATGTCTTATATTGCTAACCAATGTAACATGCTTATCTTTTCCAGCATAATTCGTGGGGATCTCAAACTATCACAAATGGCCCTCTATGGGTCATAAAAAGCTTATTAACTCTGTGTCATGCAAGCCTTCTTCGTCCTGGAGTAGATTGTTCTTAATTCTCAACTTGTGTTTAGATAAAATAATAACAAATTAATCCAAATAAAATGTATAACTAATCCTTGGGACTGTCTTTGGTAGTGGATAGAATGACTTGATGGGAAGTTACAATTGTTATATCCTGATTCCTGAATATTCTCTCTGTTATTTGTCTATGATTGATTCGAGTATAAGCATTCCTCCTAATGCCCATCTTACTCTCCATTGGCCTAACAATTGTTTCTTTTCATAATTTGGCTTTTCTTCTCAAATTTGGGTTGGGACATTATCCAAGGTTTTTAAACACGATAGAGGACACATGAATGATACCTCTTTGCCAAAAGCCATGGAATATCCAGGCAGTACTTAAGGGAGAGAACCATGGAACAAAATTACTACTTTCTTTTATTTCTCTTATGCATTACACTTTCTATTGTGAGGATTTCCTTAAAGCAAGCTTTACTGGGCAAACTGGTAATGAAAGTGGACTGTATTATACTAGTTAGCTGTCTTGGACAGAAGAAAGAAAATAAGTTGTTGTTGAATAGCCAGTGTATCATGCACCATAGTTGATAACACACTCAAATTCGATATTTTGTGCATTATGAAATACTAAATGATTAACAATCTTCAATTGGAGCAGTCAGAATCACAAACTCACCATTAAGTAGCCCAATGGTATGACCACATATGGAGGAGCGAATAGGTAAAATCAAAATGTAATTGTTCTTGGAGAAACTCATTTATTACGCTTTGATCTTGGGTTGCTATGGTTCTTCAATTTTGATAGAATTCCTTAGAAAGATATTTCACAGCCTTGGTATCAACCAGATACAACTTGATGTTTAAACAAAATTGGATCTTAACACCCTAATTTCACAATGGTACAGCCTGAGTAGCCTAATGGTGGAGACTTTGGAACTCTGAATAGAGGTCCAAGGTTCGAATCCTGTGGGGGGTAGGGTTGTACACCATGCTTCAGTAACTGGAGTATGGTTGGGGATAACCATATATTGGGTAAACAATATCCGTCTCATATGGCCTATGGCCTTGCGGACGTTAAAAAATACTATAAGAAAGATGCCTATTATACAGCCATCGTGCAATGGTAACTGGTCATCATTAACTTTTAGGACATGTTTTGATGGGCCTACTTTGTAGTTGATAGATTTGATGTAGTTCTTTCACTTCTGTGTAATCTCATGTAAATCATAATAATTTTTTCTCATCTCAATCTATTGTAATCTTGTGATATTTGCAGAACCAATACTCACAATGGGAAGCACTGATTGCTTGGTTTGGAAGGATAATTGGACTACAGTTACAGCCGATGGCAGTTGGGCCGCACAGTTTGAGCATACTTTGCTGATTACAGAGACAGGAGCAGAAATTTTGACGCAGTGCTGATGATCATACCAAAATACTTTCCCTTGAAAATTTTTCATTTTTTCTTTGATGGTTATTTACTTAGCAAGGTTTTGTTTATGTAATATTGTCATTTAACCTTTAGGGACATGGATTCTGCAAGCGCTTTGTCAAATTTTAAGCATCCAGGTTTGTGATGTTCCAAAACTAAAAATATTGCGGTTCAACTCCATGGTAGGAGATGAGCATGTTTCCTTGTCTACAATCAGTGTCATGTACCTGTGTCCTTTACAAACTTCTTAGCATTCAGTGAACTCATTGCAGATTACGCATATTGATGTTATCAATGGACATAAGAAAAAGTTATTTAGTCCTCTTCTTTTAGGAGTCGAGAGAATTATGGAAAATGACAAAAAGAGCCATTTGTTTCATAATGAAAAAAAAGCACATGTTATGTGGATTTTTTAACATCTTTCTGCTTTCTGGAACGCAAACATTTATTAGCTTTCTATACTGTTCCTACTGTTATATGTAGGATTGAAAAGCAGATACAAACGGCATAATGGTTTTTTGAGATAAGCATAGTATCATAAATGTGCAAATACAGGGAAAAAGATAAATGCTTAAAGGAGGTTGGCCATATCTGTACATATTGCTGTACACTTTTCATATTATGTCTTTTACCGATGTAAAAGGAAGCTTCCAAAGTAAGAAAGCTTGAAGAGGAATTTTAATTTACAAGAAAGTTTCCAAAATAAGAATGTACAAAGAAGCTTCTGGAGGAAAGAAACTTCAATTTTTTCTTTACAAAATAAACTTTCAAAATAACAAAATAACAAACCTCATTGGGATTGGGGCAAGTGGTGAGGAGTAATGAGTTTTATGCTATAAGCCAAGGTTTTAATGCCATGAGTGAACTTTAACATTTAATTAAACAACAGGAGATCCACTGGTTAAATACATCGACTTTCAAGGCAGAGACTAGGGTTCAAATCTTACCAAGCAATCTGTCTAACTGGCAAGATGCTGTAATATTGTGGTAACCTTGTGATGATGTTAATACAGATGGGGCCCAGTTCAATACCATATAACCAATTGAAGAAAAATAACAAATTCATTCTACAATACAGACATATTTTTGTAGTCTAGTGATTGTGTCATCATTTCCTCCCTGTTTGGAGAAAAATGACTCTGTGTTCTTTGTAAGACGTTGAAACTGTTGCTTGAACGTGGATTGAGTGAATTTTAAGCACGTCCTGAAACTTTGCATGAAGCTTGCCCAAGTGCTGAACAAAATTAGAAGTCTGCCCTTGTTGCTTTTGTTGATGGGAAGAAGCAGTTGCGGGAAGAGTTACGGTGGATTTCTATGGCATGCCTCAAAAGGTAAATCACCGATAGAGACATGCACAATTGTTATATCCACGTTGCAAAACATGAATATATGTGTCCCACTAGTTATTCTCATTGTAGCAGGTTGCAGACCATGAACCAAAGTCTGCTGGACAACATTGATTTGACCAACAGTCTGTGGATGAGATGCCACAGATACTGAAATTGACAACCTAAAAGCTTCCTTATGATTCCTAAAAGGGACTCAAAAATCTTGAATCACGATCAGAAATGATAGCAAGGTGCAAACCGAAACAATACGATACATGGAAGAAAAAGAAAATAGCCTTTGGAGACCCAATTACTTTATTGCAAAGAATAAAAATTGTCATCCCAGAGAACATGCAGAAGACCACAAAAATACAATTAAGTTTACTAAATGTAGTAAGCAGTCCACCGATCAAATTCATGGAGAGAGATTTTTGTTTGCCGAAGGGAATGAGAAGTGGCTGGTACAAGCTAAATTTCTAATTAGAAGAATTGGCATGGTTATAGAGTGAGCACTTATAAATGAAATCTTTCACTTGCTTCTGCATGAAGAATGAATCTAAATATCATTTTACTGTTCTAGACTCTTTTGGTGCTGATAAAGTGTCCACCATAAGAAGAAGAATGGGCTTCTGTGATGAGCAGAAAACTGGCAAAAACAATAAAGACACATTTGATTTGTTGGACATTTTGAATCCCTAAGTTAAAGTTGTCATTGATGTCAACAGATGAAGTCATCATTAATACCAAAGATTTCAACAGGAAATAAAGGGGATAAAAATGGTTATTTGATATCCAGGAAGAAGGCCAAAGATCAAGTGAAACAGTGCAAAAGACAGAAGTTTAAAAGTAGTTATAATATTTATTTTATAAATTATTTAAATTCAGTGTGAATTTAAATTTTATAAATAAATAAATAAATAAATAAATAAATATATATATATATATATATATATATATATATATATATATATATATATTATTTTAACATGGTGGAATCGGTAGCCGCCACGAATTCGGGCAGGCTGTCCAGCTTTTATGGCCGCCACAATATTCTGCGTTGTCCGCCTTGGAAGCCGCCACATAGATCTTCGCGCAATCCGCCCCTATAACCGCCATGCCACAATCATTTTAAACCTTTTACGCCGCTGAAAGCACCAGGAAAGGGACAAGCGTTCAGTCTGCGAGGCCCGAGATTTGAACCTTGGAAATTTTATAAATTAATATTAAAGGTACTTTATCAAAGGATATATATTATAATATGAGTTATTATAATATTAAGTAAGGTGGTGAAAAAGAGCCCAAAGTAAAATATTAATAATAATATTTTACTACACCCAAATATGGGTGTTAGAATTTAAATATTCGAAGCATGTTACAAAGGTTTATCCTCGCCGACGTCATGTGGGTTAATTGCATTTTGAAGCGCCGACGTTCTAAAGCAAAGGAGGAAGATTAATATTTAAACCTATGCCCAAAGGGCATTAAGATTATCTTTGCTCGATTGAAAAGATAGCATACGAATTAATTAATGCAGAGCTCGTGAAACGGATGTGCGAATTTTAAGTTTGAATTGCCAGTGAAAGAAACAAAAGGGACAACGTCAAATAGTTGGAAGCCAACTAGGCACTTTGGCCTAGTGGCCAGAGGGCTGCGACTTATGTTTTGTGTGCAAGGAGGACAGTGTTTGAGTCTCGACGGAAGCGCTTGACAGGTGTGTTGAAAGCGCTAATCATGAGGCACACGTTTTGTGAAACAAGGAGGTGATAAAGTTTTTGAAGCACGTGGTGCTTCACCTATCTCCAACGAGCGTGTAGCTCGTGTGGTTGTTGGCGTCGCCGTTGAGATGTTAGAGTGGGCTGCGTTGAGAGTTCGAAACTCTCCAAAGGCAAAGGTAATATTTTGATTTTAATTTTAATTAAATGCCTAAGTTGGAGTTATAAGGTTGTTTAGTGGTTACCCGTGTGTTGTAGGTGAGTTGGAGAGGAGAGGGAAATCCTCCAAGAGAGGTCCCAGGTTCAAATCTCCACCCTACCAAAAAGCTGAATTGGGTATCCAAAATCCAATTGATAATGTTGGTGCAGGCAGGGTCAGGTGCGATTCCCGGGTGACTTTGACGGTGTAGAACCCCTTGTTCGTGGTCTCTCAGACCAAGGTAGCCCCGCAAGGAATTTTTTGCTTAAAAAAAAAAAAAAAAAAAGGTTGTTTAGTGGTTGAAATTTGGAAAGGTTGCTTTGCAATAAAATTGTGGTAGTTGAGAATTATCTTTAGGAGTTATAAGGAGAATTTTGTTTTATATTTAAAGTCTTAAAATTGCTATTGAGGAATATTAGAAGATTAAGACTTTGTGGGTAGTATGTTATTTTGAATTAAGGGTTTTTGTGACTATTGTGAGGATATTGATTATTATTTAAGTTGGAGTGATAAGGTGTAATTTTGATATTATATTTGTGATATGTTTTGTTGAAGAAAATTATCCTCTAACCCTTATTGAGATTGGCAAAGAAGTAATTGTGAGTGGCAGATTTGTGAGACCAACTACTTGCCAAACAAAAGGTATGGGCAAATTCCTTCTTGGTTAAGTTGATTGATTGGCTTTATTGAAAATTAAGTTTGGAGTGAAAAGGATTTGATTAGGGTTTCCTTTTCGAAAGTGTTTGAGTTAATGCTTCAAGGTTTTTTGAATTGAGAGTTGTGATTAAACCTTGTTTGATAAGCATTGTTGTTGAGACCATTGGTTGAGTGGAGTGTTTTGAGTTAATGCTTCAAGGTTTTCTGAATTGAGAGTTGTGATTAAAACCTTGTTTTATAAGCATTGTTGTTGAAGCCATTGGTTGTGTGAAAAACTTGAGTTAGGGTTTGAAAATATCATGAGTATTATTGTTATGTGAAGAATGTATTATAAGCATGGTTGTTGAAGTGAGTTGTTATGCAAAGAACTTGAACTTGAGTTAGAAAAGAACATGAGTATCATTGTTATGTGAGATTTGTTGTTGAGCATTGTTGGAAACATTTTGAGTGGGTGCTTACATGCTTGGACTAGCGTTTGAAAGAAATAGTTGTTTCTTGAAGTGATTGGCTGAGTAGAGTTGATTAAGCCTAGTCAAGTGGATGTATGAAGTGATTGATCAAGTTCCATAAAACAAACTATTCTATATTCTGATTTGAGTTGAGAAAGTGATTGAGTTTTTGAGAATAGAACATATTGAGTCTCTAACAATTCTCTTTATGCTTCTATGAGATTGAGTTGAGAAAGTGATTGAGTTTTTGAGAATAGAACATATTGAGTCTCTAACAATTCTCTTTATGCTTCTATGAGATTGAGTTGAGAAAGAGATTGAGTTTTTGAGAATAGAACATATTGAGTCTCTAACAATTCTCTTTATGTTTCTATGAGATTGGACAAGTTCTGTGTGAGCTTGTTGAGCAGATTTGGACAAGTTATGTGTGAGCTTGTTGAGCAGATTAGACAGGTTTTGTGAGGACCTGTTGAGCAGATTTGGACAGGTTCTGTGTAGACCTGTTGAGCAGATTTGGACAGGTTCTGTGTGGACCTGTTGAGCAGATTTGAGCAGGTTCTAAGTGGACCTGTTGAGCAGATTTGAGCAGGTTCTAAGTGGACCTGTTGAGCAGAGTTGTGTAGGTTCTGTGTGGACCTGTTGAGCAGATTTGAGTAGGTTCTAAGTGGACTTGTTGAGCAAAGTTGTGCAGGTTCTAAGTGCACCTATTGAGTAGATTTGAGTAGGTTCTAAGTGGACCTGTTGAGCAGAGTTGTGCAGGTTCTGAGTGGACCTGTTGAGCAAATTTGATCAAGTTTTGAGTGGACCTGTTGAGCATATTTGAGCAGGTTTTGAGTGGATCTGTTGAGCAGATTTGAGCAGGTTCTGAGTGGATTTTTTGAGTAGATTTGAGTAGGTTCTGAGTGGACCTATTGAGCAGATTTGTGCTAGAATGAATGGACTGTGTTTAGTGAATATTTGAGTGAGTTTGTTGAGCAGACTTGTGCTAGAACAACTGGACTGTGTTTAGTGCAAGAGTTGAGCAGAACTATGCTAGACCGACTGGACTGTATTTAGTATAGAATTGAGATAGAGCTTTGGAGGTGACAGGGCAGAGAGGACAGTAGTCTCCAATGGATAGAGATCCATCGACCAGGGTAGTGAGGACAGGTCTTCTGAGTGGGGACAAGAGTCTTCAGTGGAGAGAGATCCACAAGCCAGTGCAGTGGAGGCAGCAGTATTCTAGAGGATCACCAGCCATAGCAGAGGAGAAGTTATCCCGTGGATAGAGATCCACAAACCATATTCAGGGGATCAACATCTCCTTTGGACTGAGGTCCATAAACATTGTAATAGGGAAAGGATTCCCAAGAGATAATTTGAGAAATATTTAGAAGAAATATTTTCTCCGTGGAGGTAGCCATATTTGGGTGAACCATGTTAAATATGTGTCTCTATTGTGTGTGATGATTTGTGCATTGCTTTGGTTATTGCTATTGATATTGCCATTGATTATATTGATTAATACTATTTGGGAAAGAAAAGTAAAAAGTGGTCTTATACTGTTCATCCCCCTCTCTCAGTATAAGCTTGTGTTCTTCATGATTGGCATAGGCACTATTAGAATTTGGATGCTGAGACTTCCAATCAATAGGCTATTAGGTGTTTTTGTTTAAAACAACACTAATAGCATAGTTGGAGCCATCTATATCTATTTCAAATGGTTGTTGATGATTTGGAAGGACAAGAATTGGATTGGAATATAGTGCTTTATCAAGTCGATGGAAGGCTCAATCAACTATAATTTTTTTGAGTAGTTGGTACAAAACTTGCATACTTGGAGGCATAAGCTTGCCTTTGTTATCCTATTTGGCCTGGTAAATAATGTAGAGTTCCAAGTATTTTGTTATATTCACTTGCTTCAAAACTGTCTTTACCTCAAAACTTGCTTATGGAGTAACAGGTGAATTGGGAGTCAAAACATTCAGATTAGGCTGGACAAAATGCTGGTGTCTAAAGAAGGTATCCCGTTTTTTGGAGATGTGTCCTTATGCTCTCTCCCTAAGCTAGCCTCGGATCACAATCCAATTTTGCTTGAGAAGACACAAGATTCGACCTTCTTTCCTCGACCATTTAGATTTGAAGCAATGTGGCTTCAACACCCTAGTCTAGAATCCAACATTGAGGAATGGTGGAGTCACAGGTTTTCAGGTTCTCAAATGGCACAAATAGCCTCCAAGTTGAGATTTATAAAGGCTAAGTTGAAGGATTGGAATAAGCAGGTTTTTGGAAATATTGTCGCCAGAAAGATGGAGATTCTCAACCAGTTGCAGGAGGTTGAGCAAATAGCCGAAAATCAGGGTTACTTTGTGGAATTAAAGAGGCAAGCACTATCTATTATCACAGAGCTCCATAATGTTTTTGCAGGGGAAGAAATTATGTGGAGGCAGAAAGCTAGGGCCTTGTGGCTTAAGGAGGGTGTTTACACAAATTTTTCACTCCACTCCTCTGGGGCATAAGAGTAACAATAGGATCAAGGTGATTACAAAAGAAAATGGAGAACTCTCTGAAGACATCGAAGAAATGAGATCCGAGGCAGTGAATTTTTTTAAGGACCTCTTGTGTTTCACATAAAAAAAAATCAACAGGTTGAAGCTTGCTTACTGAATAACATACCACCTATGGTCTCGAAAAATATGAATAATGTTTTGGATACTCCGTTTTCAAATGATGAAATCAATAAAGCAATTTTTGCAATGGGTGGGCTCAAAGCGCCAAGACCTGATGGGTTTCCCCTAATATATTTTAAGAAATTTTTGCATATTTTGGTGATGGAGATCTATGATGCCATCAGAGATGTTCAGTCTTTGAAACAGATCCCTTAAGATGTGAACTCTACGTTTTTTGTGCTTATCCCTAAAACGGTTGATGATAAGGATTTTGCAGCTTATAGGCATATCAGTCTGTGCAATACCATTTTTAAAGTTTTGACGAAGACCCTGGCAAACAGATGGAAAATTTTATTACCAGGAATCATTGATATCCTGCAGAGCGGTTTTGTGGTTGGCAGGCAAATTCTGGACGGAATCATTGCAATTTATGAAATCATCCATTCGACAACCAAAAGCGGTAATTCTAGGACCTTGCTCAAGCTGGATATGAACAAAGCTTACGAAAGGGTTGATTGGGAGTTTCTCTTTAAAGTATTGCATAAATTTGGCTTTAGTCAGGAGTGGATAAGTTTGATCAAATCATGTGTCTCTTCAACCAAGTTCTTGGTTATGGTGAATGGCTCTCCGACGGGATATTTCAGGAGTTGCAGGGGAATTCGTCAAGGAGATCCGTTGTCCCCATACCTTTTTATTTTGTTGGCGAAATCTCTAGGGCGGGCCATCAAAGCTAAATGTTCTATTGTAGGCCTTAATTCGACTATGCCCATCAATACCATATCCCATCATCAGTTTGTCGATGATACTCTTATGTCCTTTCAAGCTTCAATTTCGCAAGCAAAATCAGTCAGAAGTATTATGGAATATTATGATCAGGCGACGGGTCAAAAGGTTAATTTGAAGAAAAGTATTATTTTTTATTCAATACTCCTCCATCAAGGTAGTTGAGGATTGTGGATATCCTGGGATGTAATATTGGGTCTCTCCCTTCAACCTACCTAGGGATGCCAATGTTTTTTGGGGCTTCAAGATCATCCCTGTGGGAACTAGTTGTGGAGCGTGTCCAAAGAAAGCTAGCAAGCTGGAAAGGGGCTCTCCTGATCCAAGCAGGAAAAGTGATGTTAGTTAAGGCCACCCTTCAAAGCATCCCGGTATATTTCCTTTCTCTATTTCGAACCCCGGGTAAGATTCTTGAAAGAATAGAACAAATCCAATGCTCATTTCTTTGGTCAGGAGCAAGTGAGAAAAAGAAATTTCATCTAGTGGCGTGGGACCAAGTATGCATTAAGAAGGAGGGCGGTTTAGGCCTTAGAAGATTGAAATCCATGAACAAAGATCTTGTTGCCAAGCAGGGTTGGAGACTGGTTCAAGAGGAGAAAGTGGGATGGGTTGATATTGTCAAAGCCAAATACCTAAATGATTTGAAGCAATTTATTAGACCTGTTACCCCTCTAGGGTTAAGCTTTCTGGTCTAGCCTAATATGGTGCATATCGAATATCCGTAGAGGGGGTAGGTGGTGTTTGGGAGAAGGCAGGTTTGTTGACTTCTAGAGTGACGTGTGGGCGATTGAGGTTCCCCTGGAGTTAAGATCAAAGCTGCCTTTAGTCAAACCAATACAGATCATTTTTGGGGAAATAAGGTTTGTGATTTCATTGAAAGGATTGAAGACCACCCCCTATGGAAATGAATTCCCAGGATTTTTGGTGGAGGAAAGGAGGGCATTTGATGAAAATTTCAATATCATTAAATGGATTATAATTCTTGGAAGAGAAATTTCGGATAGATTTATCTGGGGATTAGAGAATGATGGGAAATTCTCTGTCAAATCAGGTTATTTAGCAGCAGATGGTCCTTTTGATCCTTGGTTTACGACAAATAAAATTTGGCTAAAAGGACTGACTTTGAAAATCAACATTTTCTTCTGGCTGGTCATACAAGGAAAATTTCTAACTTTAGACAATCTCAAAAAAGAGGTATGATTTTGTCTAATGCTTGTTTCTTGTGCAGAAATGCAGTGGAATCCCCGCTCCATCTTCTTTTCAGTTGTCCTTTATCGCAAGAGGTTTTTAGCTACTTTTTCAAATATTTGAACATCCAATGGGTGTTTTTGAACAACCTAGAGGATGTGCTGACCCAATGGGTTTCTCCCTTCCTGTCTCTTCGCATTTGTTCATTTTGGAAGTTCATCCTTCCTCATGTTTGGTGGTGGATTTGGAAGGAAAGAAACTCAAGGACGTTTAAGGATGCTGCTCATTCGGCTAAAGATATGACTTTGTAGGTGATTTCTTTTTCGTGGAGAACATTAGAACCCTAAATATGAATGCTGTGACTGTAGAGCAGGAACGATTAGTAGAGAGATCTCTTGGATTCAATGCCAATCCTCAACTAGTCAAACCTGTTGTGCCTCTAGACAGAGCTAGAGTTAGATGGGAGCCACCTCCAATTGCTTGGCTGAAGTTGAATTTAAACAATGCATCTAAAGGAAATTTGGGTCCTGCAGGTATTGGAGGGATTGTAAGGAACCATGATGACTTGATAATTTTAGCCTTTGCTGATAATCTGGAGTCACTTCGTCGACGAAGCCAGGGCCTTGTTCCAAGGAGTTTCTCTATTGGATTCTATAAGTTGCATGAAACTAATCATTGACAGGGACTCCCTTAATATTATAAATATGGCAAGAGGGACTCAATATCTTACCTGAACTATTTTGAACCTTCTTTTGGAAGTTTAAAGATACATCCAAAATCTGGAAGAGGTTTAGTTTAAGCATACATATAGGGAAGGTAATCGAGTGGTTGGTCTATTGGCTAACAAAGGAGTTATTCCGAATAGTTTAGTGGTGTGGCGGGATAATTTCCCGATGGATATTGCTTTTATCAATAATGACCTCATACACAATTAGCCTTTGCTCCGCTCTAGTCGAGTTGTTGTTGATGACTTGGCTGCAAAACTTGGGGGCACTTGTTGATTTTGGGTTTGCGCACCAAATTTCATATCTCCAAGCTATTGTTTCCTCCATGCAAGCCACAATATCCAATGCAAAATAAATTCTTGCCCTGATGGGTTGGCAGGCTTGGGAAAGCAACGACCTCATGGGGGAGAATGGGACTGGTGCATGGCTCGGTTCGTGGTTCAGATCTTGATACTGATCTATGTTTGACTGGTTATCTCTGACATCCTGATTTGGTTTTAATTTGTTTTAAGTTTTAAATTATGTATGGTCTTACCCATGTACTGGTTTGGCTTTGGAAGGGGTAACTCCTTTGATTGGTCGTTCCTCTATTATTATTGGATGTAAGTAATTTCGGCTCTCTCTTTTTGGGCGGGGCTTGGTATCTTTTGTACAAGGTTTGGAGATTCTTTCAAAACTCCTTCGTCCATCTAATAAAAAAAATCTATCTTTACCTGAAACAAAATATGATTTAGAAGTTGAAGCAAATACGAATTTGTGGACCTTACTATCTTTCTAAGTTTTGTACGTGTTGAAATGCTTGACATGGATTGCATGTTGATTATACTAGAATGGGCATCCAAGAGCCAAATTTGAACAATATTCGGGGGATACATCATATTCATTTGCATCTCAGAAATGCTTGATAGCAAAGGTGACTGCACATCTTGTGGACTGGTTTGTGAGGTCCATTCTCTTCTATCCAACCGGTATGATATGGTTGAGGATGATCCAATATAGGAATTCGGAGTTCAATCACCAACTTATGAGAGACCAAGTTCCTTTGCTATCATTGTACAACTTGAGTGGGCTTAACGATGAAGACTTTGGAACTCCAAATAATAGGTCCAAGGTTCAAATCTGAAAGGGGGTAGGGTTGTACACCATGGTTTAAGTGGAACGTGGTTGGATGAACACATCCTCCATGAGGATCATCCCATATGGACTATGGCCTCATGGACATTAAAAATACTTTCCAACTTTCTTTGCCATGATTGGCAATGTCGTTTTATTTTTTATTTGATAACTTTGTGTAAATGGAGTCTTCTTAAGTGTCTTATAGTAATTCTTAGGCATTAAAACAAACACAAGTAGCCTCAATAGTGTTATTGACCTCAACCACTTCATAATCTTCAATGTCTTCTTCTGGTTTCTATGTATTCTCTTCTATAATAAGGATTTCTAAATATTTCTTACCTTGGAGGGCTTTATGCTTCTTAGTAGAGTGACATTGTTGCTTGTGATAACTACAAAATTTATTTTTGCTACTATAGGTAGATGAGGATGTTTGAGGTGGAGTTTTGCAAGGCTTTATGGAAGCCTTACAATCACTTTGTGAAATACCTTATTTAAGGTCTAGCTTTTTTTCTATAGTTATCGGAAGCTAAAATGTCTATCCAAAGAGTTTGCTTTAAAACATAACCAACCTTTTATGAAGCATGTGGAGAAGCATAGTAACAAATTCTATGATAATACCGCTTCTATGTCTAAAAACTTTTAGATGAACTTGGAGATCTAGTGAAATATTTTAATGTATTGATGGACTGATTAACCTTGGATTCATTTGAGTTGCAACAATTGAACTAACATGTCCTACAAATAGTTCAGAGGGTAGAATCATGTATTCTATGCATTTTTTCCTTGCTTTAATTAACTGATGATTCTACCACTAATCAAGGGCTAAGTTAGACTTATGGAATTTAGTTGTCAAGATCTACTGCACGTTCGTCAAACTTAGGCAAGTCTTGAAATATATTTTAAGGCTACTGATTTGTAATTCTTGTCAATTGAACCTTAAAAAAATCCTTTTTAAAGGATTGAAGTACTCTTTGGCTTAGTTTCATTGGGATCTTGTGAAACTAGTCCCTAGTACAACCCTTAATCTTATACATGCCTAAAAAGTACTTATGCATGTAAGAAAACAATAAAGTATGGACAATGCATAAAGCGATTGATGTGATATTTATAAATATTAAAAGTCTATTGCAAAGCCAACAATTAAGTGATGTATTAAACTAATATCTATCCCTAGCTAATATTTGCTAGTTTACAAGCATAGAAAGCACACAAACTTTGAAAAACCCCATCAAATGAAGATAATACAAATAAATTGCAATGCTTTGATAAGAACACATGCAACAACAAATAACATAGCTATTTGATATGGAAAATCCTTTTGAAAAGAATTTCTATGTTCAAATTTCATATTCAATGCAAAGAGTTGGTCATCATCAACTTAGCAGTCACTGAGATGTATGGCCATGTTTTCTTTTTTTATAGCTTCACGTAGTGCCTCTTAGTGGTATCCTTGCTCTCCCATTTCTAAAAGGGATTTGGCCCTATTCCTGGCTCTCAAATCCCCTTCTCTTAATTGGTCTTGCCCCAAATAAGCTTCATCTAGTCTCCTTTTCCAAATCCAAGAGTGCAATTGATGTTTCTTGATTCTTGATTCTCTTCAAGGTGTAAAACCATGCTACCCCAACAAAAATTCCTCAATGTTTACCCAATTTAGTTTTAATTCGCCTTACAAAAGCCATCTTTGTCCATTCCTACCTAGCTTGTTTGTTGGATTGTTTTTGGGCCTTCTCAAGGTACAAACAAATGAAGTTTGTATTGAAATTTATTAGGTATATGTGCTTCAAGAACTTGCAATACTCTAAAAAAAAAGAAATAAAGACTTTATAACAGACTAAAATTTACCATTTTGAATGGTCAATTGGATGTATTCTAGGTTTAACTTTATATTAAACACATTTATTTGATTTCTTTTTCACCTAAAAATAATCATTCTGATTTAATTTTGTTGATGTATGATCACATTACCACTCATTGGTTTGGCTATGTTTTTGTTTGTTTTCAGGTCAAATGATGATATTTTTAGCTCAAATTAATTTTGAGCATTCTTCTTGGTGTGAGAGACCTCTTTTTGAAATTATGTTGAAATTCAACTTCATTTGAAGGAATTATAACCAATTTACTATGTTGCCATATTTTGGATGCTTGTTGGGTTATTGTCACCTAATCATTCTTCCTTGACATTAACTTATCATTCTCTAAAGTGACATTTTCTAGATCCATATGGATTAGCTATAATACTAGGAGTTGAATTTCTCACCATCAAAATTTGGTATTGAAACTTAAATCTCCAACTAAGAACCAAGATTTTGAGTGACATGAATTCAAATTTAATTTTGTTGCCTCATGCTTTGGAACTATTGGTTTCTTAGAATGTCATGGCCATATATTACAATCGCCACATGCACCCAACATATACGCCTTGCATAGAGCGAAACAACATGAAGCTGGGAGTGTGGGACTTGAATCATAGGTCAACCTCCAAGATTTTACTAAGGTTGGATCCTTATCAAATATGATCTTTGATATGCTCTTCTAAACTACTCATATTTATCAAAGGAGAAGGGAGAGAGATTACAAAAAAAATCCTAATATAAAAGAGGTGATGCACTAAGATCAAGGATTCTTCTATCACTGGAACAAAATGAATATATGCATCAATAGTTATCAGTTAATTAAATAGACATGATTAGGATTGGTAGCAATATCTCCACACAATCCTTGATCTTAGTGCATCGCCTTTTTTAGATTAAATGATAATTATTGATGCATATATTCATTTTGTTCTAGTTATAGAAGAATCCTTGATCTTAGTGCATCACCTCAATATAGAAAATGGGGGGAAAATGCACAAAATAAACAAAATAAATATATGCATCAATAGTTATTAGTTAATTAAATAGACTATGAATATATGCATCAATAGTTTTCAGTTAATCTAAAAGAGGCGATGCACTAAGATCAAGGATTGTGAGCAGAGGTTGCTACCAATCCTAATTATGTCTATTTAATTACTTGATAACTATTGATGCATACATTCATTTTGTTCCAGTGATAGAAGAATTCTTGATCTTAGTAAATCAAGGATTAGGATTGGTAGCAATATATATTTATCAATACTAAGATGGTGATAACTAATATACATCAGTTAATAAGAGAACAAAATGAATATATATTACTACCAATCCTAATTTTTGATTTACTAAGATCAAGGATTATTCTATCACTAGAACAAAATGAATATATGCATCAATAGTTATCAGTTAATTAAATAGACATGATTAGGATCGGTAGCAACCTCTCCTCACAATCCTTGATCTTAGTGCATCACCTCTTTTAGATTAAATGATAACTATTGATGCATATATTCATAGTATATTTAATTAACTGATAACTAGTGATGCATATATTCATTTTTTTTCATTTTGTTTATTTTGTGCATTTCCCCCTATTTTCTATATTGAGGCGATGCACTAATATAAAGGATTCTTCTATCACTGGAACAAAATGAATATATGCATCAATAGTTATTAGTTAATTAAATAGACTATGAATATATGCATCAATATTTATCAGTTAATCTAAAATAGGCGTGCAATAAGATCAAGGATTGTGAGGAGAGGTTGCTACCAATCCTAATCATGTCTATTTTATTAACTGATAACTATTTATGCATATATTCATTTTGTTCCAGTGATAGAAGAATCCTTGATCTTAGTGCATCACCTCTTTTAGATTAGGATTTTTTTGAATTGAGCTCAACAAAATACCTATTAAAGGGTTCTCTTCTAAGGGTAGCCTGCTCTTTAGCTATAAGGGGAATAGTGGCATAGGACCAATCTAACTGGATAGACCCTCCTAATTGTTCAACCCAATATCTTGACAATAATAAAGAGAAGAATGGATCTACATCAACTACAACCACATCCATAACTATTTCTTTCTTTGGGCATTGACCATATAAAACATTCACACATAAGAGCATACAAAAAATAGAGCAAAGTGAAAATAACCACTTCTCATATTATAATATTTGTGTTTATAGAGATATTAGATTAAAAGAGGTTCGAAGACTATAACCAATATAATTCAAGGTTCGAATCCTGACTTAATACATAGAAGAAAAATGAAAGGAGTTACAAAGAAGGCTAGATACTAAGCACGAGTTGGTAATTTCCAATCCTTTACAATGAGTTTGAAACTGCTATTTATAAGAAAATATCTATGAACACTAGGGATTTTCCCTCTAAAATTTGTACAGGTGATTCAAAATTTCCTCCCAAAACTAAGGGAGGAATCCATCTGCAATCAATGTTGGTGGGCTCAAAGTCTCTATATTTGAGCCTTTACAGCTACCACATTTATACACCAACTACCTTCATTGAAATATCATTCCTAAGTGGTTCAGGTAGGTAGACTTGAGGTTCTTTTACAACTGTTTATTTTATGAGCCCAACTGATCTTTTCTAGAAGTTTGTTTTTCAATGCATTTGCAATAAAGGTGTTCACCTGCCATGGGGGTCCTTTGTTGTGCATGGGTAGAAGGTTGGTGGAAAAAATTGAAAGGATATTGTTGCTATTATAGAAATCACGACCTATCAGATTAGTCTGCTTCTCTCTTTGATCAGATGACTGGCGGAGCTTCTCTTGATCTTCCCTTTGTCTACATCTTCCTTCTCGGGTCGTCAATCATTGAGATCAGATGATTGGCATGAATTTTCAATGCTATATCATATGAGTCTTCCCCCAAATCTCACAAGTTGTTTGATATTTCATGTTATCATTGATCGATGGTGGTTCTCATAATATTATTGGATGTGAAGTGAGGAGATCACATGATAGCCATGTGATTAGTAGTAATCTTTTGATGCTCTAGCATGTTGTGCCTTAACCAATTGCACAATTACTTTTGACATCTATGAAAAGCTTTTAAGGATGACACAGACTATCGATCTCTAATATTATATGGCCAAATATCTCAACCTTTTCTTTGAAACCTTATGGATCGTTGGATTTGCCACATATCCAAGATCGACGACAAGCCTTCTTTTGATGCTTGCCTTGATGATTCATCTACTTAAATCTTCACGAACTGTTAATACGTTTTCCATGTCTTGGGTTTCAATGAATGACAAGGATATTCTTTTTATCATTTAATATTCAGGTTCATGAAATGATGTGGACCATTTGATGAACAATCAACAATTTCCAAGGCTTTGAAAACTTCTTTTGCTTGCTTTACTTGGAATAAACGTTCACCATTAATCAATGAAATCAACGGTTTGTGTGGTTTTGCTATCTCCATCTACTCATATCCCTTGGAATCAACATCCATTGTTAGATTGATATGATCAACAGTCACTGCAACATCAAAGAGTCCCATGGATTTTACATTATCCAGATTAACATTGGTTGTCAATCAATGAGATCAATGACATTTGCGACATAAAGAATTTAACAAAGCTTCTCAATGCAAAATTAGTGTTTATCATAGATTTGCCAAAATTAACAGTATGCTTCACTCGTGCTTCCCTTCTTGCCTTAACTCGTTGACCTGTTTCACCAAGGATATTCTACTTGCTAAAGTTAAATAATCTCATAAAAAATTACCTCATCTATTGGACGTGAAGTCAATGAAAGAATGAAGAATCAGGGGGAAAATTAAAAAAGAATTAGAGGATCTAAAGAAAGAATTAAGTATTATTGTAGTTTATCCATTGAGGCCTTGATCTCCTCCCACTCATCCTTGAATGGTAACTCTATTTTCTTGAATTGGTGATAGCATCTTTGAATATCTAACTGGTCGTCATGAGAGAAATTTTCCACTATCCATGATCTCATGAATTTGTACCTCGAGATATGCTAGTAGCTTGATGACCTGAGCTACATTGTTTGAAGTGGGAGGATTTGACCATGCGTTAAAGTTTGTTTGATCCTTCTTCTATTGCTTGAACAACTGGATGTACTCCTGCTTAGAAAAGAGTTTATTATCTAAAGTCCAGGGAGAGGAAAGAACCTTTTGAATTAGTGAGTCAATATGAATTTAGTTTTGCAATGGTATTGACAAAGATACTTAGTTGAGCTTGCATGTTGTGCAACTAATTCCTTATCCAAGACATCCATTACCTTATGTGCCATTGCATCTTTGTCCTAGATCCCCACAACCACTAACTTTTGATTGAGACATGTTGCTAACTTTACTCTGTACACCTTTACTTTGACTAACCTCAAAAAATTTACAGTTAATATTTGCTCAACTTCGTAGCTTATTTGGGCACTTTGAGTGGTGTCTGCATCGATAAATTTAAGCAAGTGGGATAATGTAAATGTTGCCTTGGAAATATTTTTCTAGTAATCTTGGCAGACCTCCCTAATAATCCTTGTCTCCTAATTGTTGTTTGAGCTCTTTGATCTTCCTCTTCTTCTCTTTTACCTCCTTTTGCAAAATCTCCTTGTTAAACTAGGACTACTAGGTAGTGAGTTTATTAGCAAGGCTTTGTGATTTTCTCCTTTCTACATCCAGGAGGGAATTTGGTGCTTGTGAAGCCAATTAGCTAGTGAGTTGGGTTACTTGATCCTTGAGCGATTTAACCTCCATCTAGGAATCCTTGAGAGTGTCTTTAACGTTCTTTATATCCTTATCCCTTTTCACCAACTTTCTTTCTAAATATAGGTATTCATGGTTTACAACTTTGCCAACTTTTTGCATGAAATATACCCTCTCTACGACCTAAGTGTCTTGGAGGCTGATCCCTATAGCTGCCACTTGATAATATTGCTCTTGAATTTTTCCTTTGGATTTGGAAGTGGTAGGAGTCATGTGAGCAAGACATAGCATATTACCTTGAGGATCATAATGACTCCTCACTCTCTTGGTCACTGGTCGCCTAACTCTTTTAGTCTCCTTTTGGGTGTATTGCAATATTTGACTTTGAATTTTTTGGAATTGTTGCAGCACACAAAAGATAGGTGGAAGTGCCTGGGAGCTCATTATTTACCTTTATGTATCCAAAATTGGTGTCAAAGGCCTAAATAATGGAAGCATAACTTGTTGGGACACAAGGAAAAATGAGGTTGGAGGAAGGGGAGAGAAGAACAAAACTAGGTGTAGAAGCGCGGTGGATGGAGTAGGTGTTGGAGGGGGTAATGAGCTTATCGACTAAATGGGGTGAGAACTAATAATAGTGGTAGGGGTGGTGGGAGCAAAGGAAATAAGGGTGACTATGGCAAGAGAAATGAAAGGGAGTGATGAAATAATTGAAGGAATAGTGGTCAATGTGATTGCGGTGTTGGATGATGGAGGAGAAATAATGGGAGTGGAATCAATCAAAGAGCTTATCGTGGGAGATAAAGGAGCTACTTATGGATGTGCCTTTAGGGAATCCTCCCTATTTGGTGTTGGAGGGCCCATTATTTGGACTAATATTTGCTTCTCCTTTTAATCTTCACTCAACCTGACTTGAATTTGCTTCCCCTTTTGCTTTGCCAACTTTGAGGTGTTTTTTGTGGTGATGTTGTTGCGGTAGGAGGTATATGGAAAAGGGACACGACTGGAGATTCTTTGGGTCTTGGTGGAGTTTCCTCTACATTGTAGATTTAATAGATCAATGACTCTACCTATTCCATTGTTTTGTCCAGCTCAACGTTGACTTCTTATTTGTTGCTTTCATTCGTGAGAGTGCTCTCAACATTTGAGTGTTCTTAGTTGTACAAATCATTGAATTTATTATCTTCATCTAGTTCTCCATAAGCCATTACAATATTCCCAATATCCTACCTAAAATTACACCAAGAAGTAATCTTCTTCTTACTCCAATGCTCTTCCCTTAGGATCTATTTTTTGGGAGCTAATGCGGGTTTTGGGGTTTGCTTGGTATATTTTATGATAAAGGTCTCATAAGATCTTGGCATTTATGGTGGCTTTATGACCAACTTCTTTGATTGCACACCTATCCCATCCATTGGGTTCCTATGGGCTTCAATATCCAACCTAGGCTCATGAAAAAACTTTCTTGAGATTTTGATGCTCGTCATCTAGGCAACAAACTTGTCCCTGAGGTCATAGTTCCATTCATATTTAATCATTTCCAACTCCATATCCTTCAATTTTTTTCCTAGGATAGGGGTAAACTTCCTCTTCACTAGTGTTACACTATTGAGGCTGAAAGGAGGCTTATAAAAGTTGTCTTGCATTTCCTGCTCTCATATGTCATATCAATCATATCCATTTATCTCATCAGATCAAGGAAAAATTGTATCCAACACAAATTTAGAGAATTGGTAGACTAATTTGTTGAGTCTGTAGAGCCTAAATATGGTGGAGTACTCCAAAAAGTGCCAATCCCCTCTACACCTAAATTACAAAATTCAGAGGTTGGACACTAAAATATGCTTCAGACTCTATGCCTTCATAGTGACCAGGGTTGGTACCAAAAATTCTTCCACAAAATCATAGTTTGAAGAGGTCTTGCTTAGGACCTTTGTCCAAAAAGAAAAAAGCTACATATGGCTGAAGTTGTCTATTAACTTCAGATTCAAATTATGATAGAGCCTAGATTTTTGGTGCAAAACTAAATAGGCCAAAAATGATGAAACTTGAAAATATAGGTGTCTTTAAATTTTGACTATCCCTTGTGAATTTATTCAGTGATCAAATCACTAAAGTAAAAGATCATTTTCATTCTTGGGTGTGTACCTCTTTATGTATATCACACTTAGTTGAGTTGAAATCACACCTTTGTCATTTTCCAAATAAAAAATGAATGCCAACATGCTCGAAGCATCCTTTGCACTATCACTATAAGCTTTGATACTGAGGGAAAAATTTGGTAGTGAGGTGTCTTGAGTTTTGTAGTGGTTTTTGTCCTTGCCTCCATAGTTACTATTGGCTGCTTTAAACACTTTTGCACTCGTAAACTTTCTATCTTACGACTTGGAACATAGGGCAACTCTTAGTTTCTATGCTCGAATGGCTCTTGTTTAATTGGATGTATAAGACTTGGTGAGCAAGAAATGAAGGCAAGCTACATTTACATAGATTTTATCCTCGAATATTGGAGTACCTACTAGCATTGAATTCGTGTTATGTAAATTCACTCTCTCTCTACAAAGCCAACGGGAAGGGATCACTACATTTTCTATCATTGAATTTGCACTATACAAATTCATTCCTCCATGCAAATTTGGTGGGAAGAGACCACCACCTTTATAAATATTCACTAATTAAATGGTTTGAAGGCCTTCATTTTTGAATAATCGGATGGTTGTCACTATCTGGAGGAGCCACTTGTATTTATTGTTTTAGCAAATAATGTCGTCCATTTATTTAATTGGATGACTCGCGCTAACTTGGACTTGGGTCTTCCTTTGATAATTCCTAATTGAGCATGTGTTTGCCACGTATCATCATCAATGGCATGGGATAACAACTCCAAAAATATCTTTACAATATAGGGAACAAAAATTTGGTTAAGTATGATACACATACAAGTGAAAGCACTACAAATCAGATGCCTCCCAGATATTCTCTCCTTGATGATATGATGCTTGCCACTACTCAAAAAAAAGTTTCCACTTAGAATCCTTAGAATCACAAAGACCATTGATATTGACCAACTTGTGTTTTATAATTATAGAAATCACCATTGCAACTTTACATCTCTATGGTCCCATAAAAAAAGGAATGTTATCGATCAATGGTGTGATACAAGCGCTTCAAAAATAAAATATACTACAAAACAAAATCAAAATATGCTAGGTATGGTACATATATATGGGTTTCCTTTTAACTGTGATCAAGGTTATCTCTTCAAGTAGATCCCATTGATTGGGATTGGTAATGCGTAGCCATAGAGCGTTGAGAACTCAAATGAATTCTCCATATTGTAGGCAGTGATGATGTAAGGGTCATTCTAGAGGGAATCAAATTTGGTGTCCTAGTTTACTCCCATCCTCGTCTTATTTGAGCATTTGGTCACCAATTTTTGAAGTTTAGAGGAGTTGCCTTTTTATTAAATCATTTTCTAATTGTCTCATAATGCTTCATCAACTATTCTCTAGTTGCTTTTATTTATTCTTTGATTCTGAATAGCTCACCCATTATGGTCATAAAATCATTCTCTTGAAGTTTCGACTGATGAGGTAACTTTAGTGCCAACAAATCTATGGAGATAGGTAATCTTGCCTCCTTATCATAGCTAAAGGTGTAACGTGAAAATCCTATAGCCTTATTTGGAGTAATTCTATTTGCTCATAAGGATTTTCTAAGATGGAGGTGAAACTATCATTGATTCTCTAAACCAATCTTCTTGAAAATCTTGATCATGTTCTTATTGGTGGAATTTACTAGACCATTTATCTAAAGATAGTAGTTTAAGGAATCCTTCAAATATATGTCATACTAGAGGGAAAATAGATAATTTTGGCCCTAATGAATGCCTTTGTATTATTTGTGATGACAGTGTTTGCGATACCAAATCTTGTTGTGATCTCCTCGAGGAAATCAATGTTTACTTTCTTGGTGGATTCCTTTAACTAGATTTCTTCTGTCGATCTATTATAAGAATAGATGGAAGTGAGAATCCATTTGTGACCCACACTTGATGGTGGGTTAATCATGCCAATGAAATCCAATCCCCATTGGGAGAATGACTCATTTATTGTTATGGGCTTCAAAGGTATGGGTGCATTCCTCTTCTTTCTAGTGAATAATTTGCACTTGTCACATTTCCTTACCCATTGGTGAGTGTCTAAAAACATGCTAGGCCAATAATATCTAGCTCTCATAATTTTTGTAGCAATAATTTGAGTTGAAAATGGCTATTTGAGAACCCTTAATAGAATTCTTGAAGTAGAGAGTGAATTTGATCCATTCTAACACATCTCAAGAGGATGCAATTGAAGTTCCTCTAGAAGAAGACACTTTCAATGAGGACATAACAACTTCTTTGAACCCTATTTAGATGGGTATTGACCTGTTTGCATGTACCTAACTCTCTCATCAACCCAATCTTGCACCTTTCCATATGAATTAACTAAGCACATATCATTATTAGATCCTACATATGCAATATCTTTAGCTAGTCCTTGACATAAGGATCTCCCCCTGATTAGCTTTTTTGGTTTGATATCTATATCATACTCTAGGATCTTGGTAATCTATCCTACTTTGTTTTTCACTAATTTCTCCACCCACTATATATTCCTTTATGCTTGAGTGGATGACATAAATAGTGATTTTGTTGTTATAGACCAAGTGTTTAAATCCTCTAATTAGGGCATATACTTGTTTTTCAACAAAATTATCTCTCCTCGTAGCCTTTCAAATTTTGACTAAAAAAGGTGATTGGGTGTTCATTTTGGTTGTCATCCTTTTCAGTAACCAGTGCTACAATGTTGAACTCATACCCATATGCATAGAGGATGAAATATTTATTGAAATATAGGTTTGCTAGCACTAGAGACTTTGTTATAGCTTTCTTTATTTCTTCAAAAGGTTTTCTTTCCTTCCTTAGTCCACTTAAATACCTAGTATTTTTTCAACATAAGAGTCATGGGTCTGGTAATGCCTACAAAATCTGATACACACCTTTTAACAAAGTTTATTTGACCAAAGATAGATTGAAGGGATTTATTATTTTGGGGTAATAAGAGGATGAAATAGCCTCAAACCTATGGGGGTCAATAAAAACACCTTATTTTGATATAATATGGCCCAATAGCTTACCTTGAGGAACACAAAAGATGCATTTTTTAGGATTGAGAAAAACACCAAATTCCTGGTAACATTTGAAAACCTTATTCAAATGTACAAAGTGATCCTTATTTTTCTTGGAGAAGATTGTTAAGTCATCTAAATAGACCAAGATTATTTCATTGATCAAGTCTTTGAAAGCGATGTCCATGGCTCTCTAAAATGTAGCACCAACATTGGACGGGCTAAAAGGCATTTGTTGATATGTGAAGGTGCCCATTTTAGTTGTGAATATGGTCTTGTGTGAGTCTTCATCCTTCATCCATATTTTATTATAGCCATAGAATCCATATAACAAGGAGAATCTTTTAGAATCTACGAAAATCTATAGGATTTGATCCATTGAGGGCAAGGGGTAGTGATCCTTCAATGAAGCTTTGTTTAGGTCCCTAAAATCAACACAACATGATTTCTCCATTATTTTTCCTCACAAGAACCAAATTGGAGACCCATATGGTATGCTTGAGGGGATATATAATCCTTGATTCAATTAATTTAGATATTTCTTTTCTTATAAGAGGCTCAATTTTGGGATTAATAGGCCTATGCTTTTGCCTCATGGGTTTAGCCTCAAGAGCTAGCTCTATTGTATGTTGGATGATATCCTTATTGTATCCTTTTAGGTCTTCATAATTCTATGCTATCACTCCATCATACTTATGGCAAAGGTAGATAACATATTCCTTTTTCTCTTGAGTAGACATTTTACCTAGCTTCAAATTTTACCTTGGGGTAGAATCTAGCTCTTGATAATCTTCTTTGTTAGCAATCATCCCTCTTTTTCCTTTGAATTGATCATCCAAAATGAGCACATATTTTAATATAACTAATTATTTGGGAAGATTTTTAGATTTTAACTATATGATTTGATCCTTATATGCCTCTTTGACCTTCTAGATTAGTTTTTCTATAAATTCAATTATATTTTGGATGAAATGAACAATGTGTTCATCACTATCAAATACTTGCTAATATACCTCATTGTATGGAATTGCTGGTCTAATCACTAATTTCACTTGTCATTGATTTTGTATTAGATCATTCATAGGATCAAATTGTGACCCTATGACTACCATTTAGTCAACATCCACTTTTTTGGATTTTGAGATGACTTTAAAGTTTATTGCATCAAAAAATTCAACCAAATCCTAGACTGTGTCTATAAAATCTTGTTAGTTTGTTATTGGTAAAGCATTGATATCTTAGTTGTTTAATCACAAACTCGGTGTTGTCAAAAAATTGTAATAGCTTGAAACCTTTCTTCCTCGCAAGTTGGATGCCATGCACCAAGACCTCATACTCAACAACGTTGCTCAAGTAATTGATTCCAATCAGTAAGACTACAATATTATCTTTGTGAAATAAAATAGACACTAGCACTGATTCCCCTTTTGCTCTTGGCACCATAAAAGTATAGTCTCCACATGTCAGTCAAGTTATCCTGAATCAAATAAGTACCCATATTGGTTTGCTAACAAACTTCATAGGCATCAAAATCCTAAGTTTTAGCTATCCACTGGTCCATATGATCATTGGGAATAGAAGGATAAAATTTATGAATAGAAAAGTCTAATACAAACTACCCTTCCTCTGCAATGAAGGTCTAATTAGTGTCCAACTTGATTGAAGGCACATGTTCAATGTGATGGATATGGAGAGGTTCTAATGGGATCTTCATTTTAGTTTCATACAAAGTTCTTAGTAATATGTGCATCTAATATAGAGAAAAATAGCCTCCTATTTTAGCGGTTAAGTCTCTTGAAAAATAGATATCGAAGCTAGCTGGGAGTTTAATCATTGCTATATCTTGAGAAACTGTGAGGTTTGGGCAAGCATGCAGTGTAATGCAGAGGTTCCTCACCATTCCAAAGATCTAAAAAATACTTTCATCCATTTGAAATACCCCTTTGTTAACAGGTTTGTATATCAACCATAATGCATCTACCACCCTTCTGGGCATAACTAAAGTACTTGACCCTGAATCTACCATACAATTACAAATCAATTTATCATTGTAGACTAGAGTTAGAAAAAATAGCATAGGTTTATCTCGACTTACCTTAGGGTCAAATATTTATAGGACTATAGGTGACTTCTACTTACCCAATACCTTCTATCTTTCTATAACTTCCTCTAAGAAATTAATCTATTTGGGCATAGATAAGACATCCCATAGGGGTATGGCTACAATGGAATTCTTCAAATAGTACACTACCTTAAATAATTTGATAGATTTGATCCTTTAAATGATGCTTGATACCCATTGAGGTTTGGGCCTCTCTATTGTAGGATGGGAAACTTCTACTTTTCCATGGATTATTTATCTTTACTTAGAGGTTTCAGGGATATCTCTCTTGGTGACCACCAAGATGTTTTACACATCTTGATCAAGTGTGATCATAGGGAAAACACCTTATCTAGGATCAACTAGCTTATTTTGGGTGTTAAGGCCCATTTGTAGTTTTTCTTTTCTCCTCTATTGATTTCAATTTGGGCCTTGTAATGTAATCAGATTGGAATTGTGGCCTTTGAAGTTGTGAAGTACCTACCATATTTGATATAACACACACTTCTTCTTATCCTAAGTGATCAAACTCTACTCATTATTGGTGAAGCTTGTTCTTGGGAGAGTGTTTTATGATTGAACATGAGGGGGTTGGTTTTACATTTATGAATCCATCCCTAGGCAAGTAAGAGGTTTCTACGTAGGTGCAAATCCATTTTGTACTACTATAGTCTACTAAGGATCACATTTAGGATAAACACTAGGAGGATCGATGTCTAGGTAGGGGTAGTACCATGCATTAGAATCTTCCACATAACTATTTTGTATGAGGATTATATCCTTAACAAGGTTAGAGGGAATTTGCTATAATGATATTTTCATATGCACTATATGTTGATTTAAGTTTTGATGCTAGTTTGTATTCCTATCGGGCTAGAAATGAGAATCTTGATATCTCTAACCATTTTGAGGGGGTCTATAACCTTGATTATTGTTTTGGAATAGAGGTCTCTAATTGGTTTGATACAAAAACCTCTACATATTTTGCTTTCTCCTGAGGGCTATGACCTCGTTAAAATAAATTCTAAGCAACTTCATCTCATCAAGATCATTAGAGCAGTAAGGATTTGTAGAGTGATACTCTAGAGTAGGAAGATAAGTTGGAGATTTTATAGGGTTTATGGTAGGAGTAGGTTGAAAATTATAGGATGGATAACTAGAGATGACTATTAAGGTGGTTGGAGGTTTGGGAAAAAATCAAAAGGGATCTAAGATCTACCCTTATTTTTTGAATTAGATCATTTTTGGCTTGAATACCTATCCCATAAGTTATTGGCATAATATTAGGAGGTGAAGCCACTATCTAGACATCTAGCTCAAGATGGGTAGCTACCATACATCTAGCACCAGATGGGTAACTTGCTATATAGGTAGCTACTAGACATCTAGCTCCATACAGGTAACCTACCAGACATATAGCTCTAGACGGGTAGTTGCCAGAAATCTAGCTTTATATGGGTAACTTGCCAAACGGGTAGCTTCCAGATGTCTAGCTACAAACGGGTAACTTGCTAGAAGTTTAGCTCCAGATGGGTAGCTACCAAAAATCTAGCTTTAGATGGGTAACCTTCTAGACATCTATCTCTAGAAGGGTAGCTGCTAGAAATCTAGCTCCAGACAAATAACTTGCCAGATGTCTAGCTCTAGACAGGTAGTCGCTAGATGTCTAGCCCTAGACATGTAGTCACCAAATATGTAGCTCCATATGGGTAACCTACCAGACATCTAGCTCTATATGGGTAGTTTCCAGACATCTAGCCCCAGATGTGTAGTCGCCAGATGTGTAGCTCCAAACAGGTAGTTGCAGAAGATGAAATGAATAGTTTTTGGAGTCTTCCTTTGGGATAGGAAATGAATAGTTTTCAAAGTCTTCCTTTGTTTATATATAAAAGGGGAATGAACCCTTGCATGTACACAAGTGGTGTGAATGTAAAGTTTGTTGAAATCAATAAAATAAAGAAGCTACCATTACCCCATGGTTTTCCTGCACATTATAGGTTTTGACGTAAAATATTTGTGTTACTATCTTGTTCTTTGTTATTGTATTTTCTATTTGCATATAAAATCTAAAGTTCTAACTAAAATCTGGTATAAAAGCCTAAGGTTTTGTGTGAGTGGGAGCTGGAAAAATGATAGGAGGTGTAACCAAGTTTGAGATTGAGAAATTTGATGGCAGGAACTTCACTCTATGGAATATGAAGGTGGAGGATTTGTTGGTTCAGAATGACCAAGCTCTAGCCTTGAAAGGGGTCACGAGCAAACCAAGTAGCATGAAATATGAGGAGTGGGCAATGCTGGATAGAAAGGTAGTCTCTACAGTTTATATATGCCTATCAGACTATTTTGTTCAATGTAGCTGAAGAGAAGACTGAAAAAGCCCTTTGGAAAAACCTTAAAAAGTTGTATGAGATAAAATCAGCAACAAACAAGGTTTTAAAAAAAATAGCTTTATAGATTGAGGATGAAGGAAAGTTCATCCGTGGCAGATAATTTGAATGAGTTTAATAATTTTATCAGTAAACTAGTTTAAGTTAATGTGAATATGGAGGATGAGGATAGAGCTATCACCCTAATTTATTCCCTCTTGGACACTTGTGATCATATGGTGATGACCATTAGTAATGCATCATCAAGAACTCTAAAATTTGATGATGTGATAGCCGCTTTTTTGGTAGAATAGTTGAGGTAAAAAAGTCTCTAGAACCCTCAACTAATGAAGCCCTATCTATGAGAGGTTGATATTTTGAGAGGAGTAAATAAGGTAGATCATAATACAGATCTAAGTCTAAAGGACGTAAGTAGAAAGGGAAGTGTTGGCATTATGGGAAGCTAGGGCACTCAAATAAGGAATGTTGGCAATTAAAAATGAAAAGACTGGTGAAAAGTAAATTTAGCCATCAGATGAGGCTAGTACAATAGATTCAGGAGAGATAACAACATGTGAAGCTTTATGCATTTGTAACATCAGATATGTTTTATATACCTGGGTTTTAGACTCAGGTGCATCTTTCCACATGTCTCCCACAGAGACTGGTTTGACAAATACTAGCCATACTATGATGGAATGGTCTACCTGGGTGATGATCATCCTTTAGAAATTATGGGAATATGGGACATAAGGATCAAGTTGGATTATGGTAGAGAAAGGATGTTATGTTATGTATGACATGTACCCGATTTACAAAATATTATGCTCTTAATCAAGATGATGGATAAGCTAGGGTATTATGTCACATTTGGTAAAAAATTACCAAAGGAGCTCTTGTAGTAGAAAAAGGAGAATATTATGGGACCCTATATTATTTATGTGGTTATACGATGATAAACCATGCATCAACAACAACTTTTGTTCAGGATGCAATAATGCTATGGATCAACGCCTAGGCCATATGAGTGAAAAGGGTTTGAAATTCTGCATGACAGAGGTATGTTTTCTGGGATTTAGTCTTACAATTTAGACTTTTGTGAACACTACTTTTTTAGTAAACAAAAGAGGGTTTGGTTTACTGCAACCCTGGTAAGAGTTCTAATTTTTTGCAACATATACATTTGGATATATTTAGACCAATCCTCACTCAATCCTTAAATGGTGCTATCTATTTTTTGACTTTTATAAATGATTATTCTAGGAGAGCATGGATTTATTTTCTAAAAAATTTAGAAGCTTTGTAGAAATTTAAAGAGTTCAAAGCACGAGTAGAGAAAAGTTTGGGCAAGCCTATTTTATGTCTCAGGTCAGATAATGAGGGTGAATATTGCTCTAAGGAATTTGATAATTTTTGTATGCAAGAAGGTATTAAGCACCGGAAAACTGTACCATATACTCCACAACAAAATGATGTGGCTAAGCAGATGAATCACACATTCATGGAACATGCAAGAAGCATGCTTAGTGCAATGATGTTGGATATAATGTTTTGGGTAGAGGTTGTTAATACAAATTTTTACCTTATTAACAGATCATCTACAATTGCGCTGAATGGAAAAATTCAGGAGGAGATTTGGTGTTGTAATCCAGTTGATTACTCTCATCTGCATACATTTTGCTATGAAGCATTTGCCCATGTGCCTAAATAAAAAGGTCCAAACTTGACCCAAAGTCAAGCAAATGTGTTTTTCTCGACTATGGAGATACAGTAAATGGGTGTAAACTATGGGATCCTACTACCCACAAGGTAATTATTAGTCGAGATGTTATTGCTGATGAAAAATCCATGCAAAGGAAGGAGGTACAACAAACTCCTAATGTTGTACCAGTTGAAATAGATATGAATGAAGATGAATATGAAAATCAACATGTTGAAGTTTTTGATCGACACACAGAACAACAAGTAGAGCAGCCACAACGATCACAAGACCAAGAGCCACAATCAACATATCATTGGGTTAGAAGATCTACACATCCACAAAAGTGTTCAAAAAGGTATTCTCCTATTTATCAGTCCTATTTTGCTTTTTTAACTATTGATGGTGAGCCTAGTTCATTTTAAGAAGCTAGAGAGTCTGAGAATGCAAAAAAATGGAGGAAAGCCATGGAGGACGAAATAGAGGCACTTCACAAGAATAAAATGTGGGAACTTGTGGATCTTCCACTTGGAAGAAAGGTTGTTGGAAAAAAGTGGGTGCACAAAGTAAATAAGAACAATGATGGGTTGTTGGAACACTATAAAGCTCACTTGGTGGAAAAAGGCTATGTGAAAAGTTAGGTATAGAATTTAATAAAAATTTCTCTCTAGTTGTGAAGATGACTACTGTTAGAGTTTTAGTTGCACTTGTAGTAGCACAAGATTTAGAATTGGAGTAGCTTCATGTAAATACTACTTTCCTGCATGGTGATATCGAGGAGGAAATATACATGGATCAGCTTGAGGGCTATGAAGAAAGAGGCAAAGAGCATTTGGTTTATAGACTAAAGAAATATTTGTATGGCTTGAAACAGGCACCAAGGATGTGGTACATAAAATTTGACACCTTCATGGAGAGCCAAGGTTTCAGCAGGAGTGAAGCTAACCATTGTGGATACTATAAGAGGTTGGATGATGGCAGTTTTATTACTTTGTTGTATGCTGGTTGTAGGCCCCAACATGAAGAAAATCATTGAAATTTAGGCTTAGTTGGATAGGAAATTTGAAATAAAGGATTTAGGAGCAACAAACCAAATTTTAAGGATAAATATACACAAGGATAGAACAGGAATAAATATCTGGTTAAGTCAAAAGTCATATATAGAGAAGATTCTACAACGCTTCAGTATACAGAATGCAAAACTAGTTAGTAACTCCTTTCACACTTAAAATTGTCTTCCAAATAGTGTCCTAAAAAAAAGGTAGAGAAGACAAGCATGTCTCATATACCATATTCATAAGCATTAGGAAGCCTCATGTATGCCATGGTGAGCACTAGATGTTGAGCAAGGTGTAGTGACAGTATTGTCATTGTTGTCAACACAGATAGATAGATTAGTTGATGCAGTGGACATGAGTTCAGAGGTTATTCAGAGTATGTACAATGATGTTAAATGCTTATGAGGATGTTTACCCACATTTTTGCATATTTTCCAAGAAGACCGAAGTGGCCCATATGCTAAAGATCAAAGAAAAAGCAAAACACCGCAAGAAAAAAAGTGTCGTGATATCGTGACATGTTGCATTTTCGTGGCCAAAAGAGAAGAGAAAAAGCAAGGAGAAAAAAGTGTCATGATATCGCGACATGTTGCATTTTCACAGCCGAAAGAGCAAAGAGAAAATGAACAGTCATCGAAGGAGAAAATGAACAGTCATGAAGGAGAAAATGAATAGTCATCGAAGGAGAAAACGAACAGTCATCGAAGGAGAAAACGAACAGTCATCGAAGGAGAAAATGAACAGTCATGGAAGGAGAAAACAAACAGTCATGGTAGGAGAATATTGTGTCATAAAGGAGTTACATAAATAAGGTGTTACAATTGACAAGTGGCATATGAGAATATGAAAGAAGGTGTTACAATTGACAAGTGGCGTATGAGAATATGAAAGGAGTTACAGTTGGAGTTACAAAGAGAAATGATAGTTATAAAAGGAGTGTTGCTTGGAGAATTTTTTGTGGGGGATTTTATTTTGTGGAGTGCGATGAGCGTGTGTTTTTTGTGAATTATGGTAGAGGTTAGGTAAGCAATAGACCAGTCAGGGTCTTGTAAAAGTGAAGGCATTTTTATGTCAATCTTCTAGTTTCAAAATTGAAGTCCAAGTTGGTGCTTGGCATCAGGGGTTGGTGCTCCTTCTAGTTGGTGCTGGTAAATCAGGGGTTGATGCTCCTTCTAGTGGGTTTTGGTAAATTGATTGTAAAGTTGGTGCTTTGCAAAGGCTGGATTTGTATGGGAGTTCAAACAGTCATTTTGAGGAGTAGCCAAATCGGTGAACCTCGGTACATCTTGTGTTGTGTGATGTTCTCTTGTTATACTTGCTTTATTTGGTTTTAAGTTTTCATTTTTTTGGCTTTAAGAGTTGAATATTTAAGTTTTAAAAGAGCTACACTGATTCACCCCCCCTCTTAGTGTCATTGTGAGACTAACAATTGGTATCAGAGCGAGGTTCTTGAACAAGCTTAATTGGCTAGGGTGATCTTGGAAGTGACACAATGGCAGGTGGTGAAGGCTTCTCATAAAACAAAGCACCATTGTTTGACGAAACTAATTACGCATTTTGGAGACTCAGGATGCAAACATATCTTTGTGCTTTGGGATACGACATTTGGGATTCAGTAGATAGTGGATACACAATACCCACCACTTCTCCAATCGATGCTGCTGGTAAGAAACTGTTTGAGAATAACTCAAAAGCAAAGAATGCTATCATGTGTGGATTAGTGGACAGTGAACTAGTAAAATTTATGAGTTGTAAAACGGCAAAAGAAATATGGGATAAACTGAGGAGCATTCATGAAGGAGACGTTAAGATCAAGGAGGCCAAGTTACAAACACATCGAGCTCAGTTCGAAGTATTAAATATGAATGACGATGCAAAGATAGAGGTATATATGCTAAGAGTTAATGAAGTCATTAATGCAATTAGAGGACTCGATGAAGAAATCAAAGATTCTATCATCGTGAAAAAGGTATTAAGATCTCTTCCCCAAAGATTTGATTCTAAATTTTTAGCTATAGAAGAAGCTAAAGATCTAAATTCTTTTAGTATGGATGAGATGCATGGTTCTTTGACTGCATATGAGATGAGAATAGAAAAATCTAAACCCACAGACAGAGAAGCTGCTTTTAAAGCCCATAAAAATATGAAAGCAAAACAAGAATCCGAGGAAGAAGAGACATCATATGAAATGGAAGCAAACTTTGTTCGAAAACTAAAAAAGGGAAAAGGAAAATATAGAGGAAAGTTACCGTTTAAATGTTTCAATTATGGAGGCATTGGGCATTTTGCAGCTAAATGTCCACTTAATGAGAAGAACAAAAGTGATGAAGGATTACACCAAGAAAGAAGTGACTGGAAGAAAAAAACAAATTTTAGAAAAGACAACTTCAAGAAGAAAAGTTTCATCTCCAAGAATGTCAGTTCATCAGAAGACAGCTGCGGTGAGGATTCTAAAAAGGAAACAGGTGAAGCTCTTTTCATGGCACTCAAAGAAGAAAAAACAAAAAAATAACAAGAATGTGATGAAGAAGAAATTGATGCAAAAGTAAATTTGGAAGAGGAACTAATTGCAGCTCTGGATGAATTGAAGATAGAAAGAAAAAAGAATAAGAAAATTTCAAGAAAGCTTGAGGATGCAAATGAAATCATAACCAGTTTGAAAGTATAGATAGAAGAATCCAAGAAAATATCTGAAGATCTCAAAGTGCAAATAACCATGAAAATAGATTATTGCAAAGTAAGGTAGAAGAAGAGACTGTTGGTTTAAGGATGCAGATAGAAGAGATGAATCATAAAATTAGTTGTTATCACAAACATGAAGAAAGTTCTATGAAGCTGGATAAGATCATAAATAACCAAAGGACTACAAGCATCAAATTTGGTTTGGGCTTTGATGAAGGAGAATCATCAAATGGGTCAAATAATGAAGATAAGAAACAGGTTGATCAAGAAAAATTGACTCATGTAAAAGAAAGCAATAATGCAAGGCACGAAAGGAGAATTGACAATTATGGATTCACCAATGTCACACATCAAAGAAGAAGAAGATTTATGGCTTCTACGACAACATGGAAAAGACCATCACCCAGGTTCAATCATCTATTTTTTGGTTACTGTTTTAAATGCAATGGTTATGGACATAAGATTTCAGATTGCAAGTATAATGTAGGACCAAGGAATTTTACCAGTAGAAATGTTTTTTCACCTTTGTTGGATTATGCAGTAGAATGTTATAACTGTCATAATTTTGGGCACATTGCAAGAAATTGTCAAAGTACATTTGCATCAAATAAATTTTAGGGAAGAAAATTTCAACCAAATGGAATGAGAAAAAATAGAAAATTTCTCAAAAAACATGCACAAGCTATTGAAAAAGAGAAGTCAAAACAAGAGCCCAAAACTATAATCAAACCAAAGTGGAAAGAAAAAAAGCGATCTAAGGAAGAAAAGGAATCCCTGATTGTACAAACAACATTTAAAGCACATAATAAATCTGCACCATGGATACTTGATAGTGGATGCTCCAGTCATATGACAGGTGACAAACAAAAATTTGAGAAGTTACAACAATATGAAGGTGGTTCAGTAAAATTTGGAAATAATGATGGAGCTAAGATAGTTGGCAAAGGTTCGATTAAGATCGATGATGAAAATAAAGTCAAAAGAAGTCTTGTTTGTGGTTGGTCCGAAGCATAACTTGTTGAGCGTAAGTCGGATTTGTGATAGAGGTCATGAAGTGATTTTTAAGAAGCAGGGTTGTGAAGTCAGAAAAGCAAACAGTGGAAAGTTGATAGTAACTAGATCAAGAACATTTGGCAACCTGTACACTCTCTCAGAGACTTTAGAAGGAGCTTGCTTGATTGGACAGGAAGCAAAAAATTGGTTGTGGCACAAGAGGCTCGGTCATATCAGTTTTGACAATCTAGTAAAAATTAGCTCAAAAAAGGCAATGAGAGATATTCCCACCATTGGAAAACCATAAAATAGCATTTGTGCTTCATGCCAAAAGGGGAAGCAAACTAGAGTCTCATTTAAAACAAAAGAGTACTACATAAGAAAACCTTTGGAACTAATACATACTGATTTATGTGGACCCATGAGAACGCAAAGCATAAATGGTGACAAATATTTTATGTTGTGTATAGATGACTATTCCAGGATGACATGGGTACTATTTTTGAAGCATAAATCAGAAGCTTTTGAGATGTTCAAGGTTTTCAAAAACCAAGTTGAGAATCAAACAGAAAAAAATATTAATTGTTTAAGATCGGATAGAGGAGGAGATTTCATTTCAGAGGATTTTACAGGGTACTATGAAAAATATGGTATTACGAGACAGTTTTCAGCAGCCAGGACACCTCAGCAGAATGGTGTGGTAGAAATAAAGAACAGGAAAATGCAGGAAATGACATGGACTATGTTGACTGAGAGCAAAGTAGCAGACAAATTTTAGAAAGAGGCAGTCCATACCGTGGTATACATCCAAAATAGGTGCATGTTGAGGACGCATGAAAGCAAAACTCCTTATGAGTTGTGGTTCGGTAAAAAGGCAATAGTAAGATACTTTAAATTTTTTGGTAGCAAGTGTTACATCAAAAGAACTGAAGAAAACCTTGGTAAGTTTGAAGATAGAGATGATGAAGGTATTTTTCTTGGCTATTCGTCAAAAATCAAAGCTTACAAATGCTACAACAAGAAGCTAAGGAAAATTGTGGATAGTGCCGATGTTAAAGTTGATGAAGGTAGGGAACGAGTAATTAGCTATGAAGAGAACTACCCAATTTATGAAGAGGTTATTGAAGGAGAGGAGGAAAAAGAAATGGAAAAGAAACAAACAATTGACTCAGATGATTCAAATAGTGATTCAGAAGTGGAAGAAAATAAGAAATTCAAAACAGGCAGCTGGCAGAAAGATCATCCTAGAGAGAAAATAATTGGAGACCCCATAGTTGGTGTTCAGACAAGAAGAAGAGTAGTAAGCAACTACTCTCTATTATCCAGCATTGAGCCCAAAAATGTTGCTAATGCAAGCAAAGATGAAATTTGGATGAAGGCAATAAATGAAGAATTAGATCAGATCGAGAAAAACAAAACTTGGGAGTTAGTACCAAGACCTACAAATAAAAATATAATCGATACTAAATGGATCTTTCAAAAAAAATTGAATGAAGATGGATAGGTAGTCAGGAATAAAGCAATATTGGTATGTAAAGGCTATGCACAAGTTGAAGGTATTGAATTTGAGGAAACCTTTGCACCTATGGCTAGACTAGAGGCAATTAGAATGTTTCTGGCTTTAGCAGTTTACAAGAATTTCAAAGTTTATCAAATGGATGTGATATCAGCATTTTTGAATGGGAAACTCGAAGAAGAGGTTTATATTGAGCAACCAGATGGTTTCCAACTTGGTGATGATCCCAACTTGGTTTGCAAGTTGAAGAAAGCATTATATGGCTTAAAACAGGTACCCCGAGCATGGCATGCAAGGCTAGACAACTATCTTACTCAACAAGGGCTCAAGAAAGGTATGGTGGATAGTAATTTGTATGTCAAAACAGAAAATGGCCATCTTATTTTTCTTGTTGTATACATAGATGATATCATATTTGGCAGTAGCAAAGATGAGTCGTGTAAAGATTTAGCAAATACGATGCAAAAAGAATTTGAAATGTCAATGATTGGTGAACTTTCGTATTTCCTCGGGTTGCAAGTTAATCAAAATGAGAAGGGCATATTTATTTCTCAAATTAAATATGTGAAAGAGATACTAAAAAAGTTCACAATGGAGGATTGTAAGCCAGTTAGCACTCCCATGACGACAGGTTGCAAGTTGAGCAAGGATGAAAATTCTCCACATGTTGATAAAACCATGTACAAATCTATGATTGGGAGCTTACTGTAATTGATAGCTACTAGACCAGATATTTTGCAGGCAGTATGCATGGTAGCACGATTTCAGGCTAGTCCCAAGGAGACTTATGTGACAGTAGTGAAGAGGATTCTTCGGTACCTCAAGGGTACTATGGAGTATGGGTTATGGTATCTAAAAAGTAAGGACTTCACCCTTATTGCGTATTTAGATGTAGATTGGGCAGGATGTGTAGATGACAGAAGAGTACCAGTGGAGGTGCATTCTATCTTGGATACAGGTAGAAAGAGTGCCGATTTTAAGGTGCATTTTATAATCAACAAATCAACAAAACTGCATTTGTGCGCCCTAGATATGGCCAACATTGAATGACCGGAGGAAAGGAATGTCCTCCGTGTCAATCTCTAGAGAGGGCTGGCTCCCAAGCTAAATCCTACACTGGTTGAAGACTAGAGTTGCAGGAAAGAAATTAGAAATTGTGGAAAGAAAAGGGAAATATGGCCACAGGCCGAAGGTGTAGGATTCGGGGTAGACTAACAGCAGGAAATTCACCCAAGCATGAAATAGCATATAACAAAAGAGAAAGCAACAGAATTTACTTATAAACTTGCAATAACAACCTTCAAAATAACACTCCAGCACTCACTCCCTCATTAGCAACATTTAAATTCAGATACAAAATTCAAATCTAACAACAAATAAGGCACATGAATGTTAAATAGAAGTGCATGAATACAGAAGGAAATTGCACACAAGATCACTTGCAAATTCAGAAGCCTGGTGTCTTCTATTGATGCAGAGAACTTGGAGAGTTTTCTTGCAAAGTGTCTAACCTCCTTTACAATGAGAATTCAGTAGTATTTATAGAGGATTTCGCCTCTTTCATTAAATGCACATGGAAACAAAATGATCGCAGATCAGGAACCATAGTGAGGAAATTCCTCCTTGGAAATATTGAAAATTCATTCTCTTGGAACAATGATCCATATTTCAAGGAAACATTCCTAGGAAATCAGCATCTTAAGATGTCGATGCACAGAAAATTAAGAGACATTTGATGCCTTGAAAACATGCTCCCGCTTTGGAAATCATGAAAATCCTCCTGTGCTTTTAACATGGCTTTCTTCTTTACTTGGGATTCACAATTTGAGTTACTCGTTACCTCCATCATTTAATGTTTTTCGTGATCTGCCCTGGGCGCCTTTGAAAATCTGGATATTGATGATGAATACGCCTTTTATCATCTTTACTCCTTTTTGACCATGGCGACAACAATTCCTTTCATTTGAGGTGAAAATATTTAACAGTTGAACATCTTCATATTTGTAATCACGTTCATGCCATTTCTTTTAAAAATCATGTTCACCCTTAAAAAAGGTGACAAAGATAGTCGCCTCCCTATTGGGGCGACTACGATATTGACTTGTCAACACTACCTTATCTTAGGCGCATTCGCCCGACTTTGTTTTACTAGTGCGTCGTTCACCCATGGGAGAGGCGAATGGAATGTTCACCCCTCGACTTGGGTGAATGTGGCATTGACCATTCAGTCATGCATGCGTCGTTGACCTTCCTTTTCCTATCGCCTTTCACATTACGTTCACCCCAAGGTGGGGCGAATGGAGCTTTCACCCCAACTTTGGGGTGAACGCATCCTTTCATCGAGATAATTTTTAGAAGGCGAACGAGCGGGCATTTTCCAAACCTTTAGAAAGACGTTCACCCCAAAGTGGGGTGAATGAAGCTTTCACCCCATATTTGGGGTGAATGCATTTTTCACGTCTCATATTTTGGGTGTTTTCAAGTCTCTCAATCCTTCACCATTTTTATTTTAATGTTTCCTTCTTTTCTTTTTGAAAGAGTGTGCAGGGCCGAAGGCGTCTTCAATTCACTATGCTTTCAAATGTTGTAAACTTGAATTTCTAATGAAGTTCTCAATTTATTTTCCCTTTAAACATTCATCACTTCCAAGCTAAAAGGGTACATATGCAAACAAAAATAAAAGGATAAAATAATTGTAACATATAAAATCAATCCAAAATAATATTTTAGGATAAATATCACCACATTACAATAAAAATGCTCCATAAAAATAAACAAAAATCCTAATGTGGCAAAGTACAAAAACTACCAATATTTTTGGTGACTCACGGGGTATCCAACTCGCATGGATGCAAGCGATCCTAGGCCTTTATCCATTGGGCTGCTATGGAGTCTTTTTTCCAGCTACCTTGGCTGGCACCTTTGTTGTAGATGCCTTCTGATGTGCCTCCTCTTCGGCCTTCTCCTTAGCTTCAGCTTCGACCACCACTTTGAGAACTTCAACTCGCTCTACTTCTTCTGTTACCTTCTCTACCATTGTGCGCTCTATTGTTGCTTGCTCCACTTGCTCTTTGAGGTTTTTAGATGTAACCTCATAAACTGTAACCACTTCTTCCCAAGCATGGGTGGTGAATAGGTTGGGCGTACTCAAATATTCATAGACAAAATGCAAGTTTTGAACATCCTCCAAGCTGAGGCACCTTGCTCTCTGAGCCAACTCATACAAGGATAACTCCAAGCGGGTATATTTTTGCATTAGAGGCAATACCTATGCTTCTATGATGGGCTCCTCCCATGCATCAATCTTTGAGGTATCCTCTACAAACTTTCACCAAGCCATAGTCAATTTTTCCTTAGGGAGAGGTTCACCCCATTCATTAGTGAAGTCTGGGAATCCCAACTCGACAAGAGTATCAAAATGGGTCATGGAAATAGTATGCTCTCACTCGATGGTGTTGAGAATTTTTCATCCCTCTCTCACCAGGTCCATTCTCTAAAAATAACTATGCAACGTGACTTTGGTAGTTGACCAGGCATGATCCATTTCACTCAAGGGGTGAATGTGAATACTAGAATTAGCCAGAGCTTGAATTTTTACTACCATCTCCATATATGGCTCTAGCCTTTCCTCCATGTTATCAATCAATTGCTGGCCCAGCTGGATCTATATGCTAGCCATCCATAAATAGTGCAACACCTGAACTGCTTGTTCGGCTAGCTTCTCATAGTTTTGAGCAGAATGAAGGTGCACTTCTTTAATATTCTTTGAAGAAAATCCTACAGCCTATGTAGCCTTCTCAGCCAGTTGATTCTGGATAGCCTCTAGCTACTTTCAGATTGAATGCATCTCTATCCTAGCCATATATCTTTATTTTAAGTGCACTCCGACTTGTTAGGTACAAGTGTTCATTTTCTATGGTAGTCTTTTCTTCTTGCGCTCTACTTTTTGCCAAGGTGGCTTCAAGCTCAATAATTTTATTTTCATTTTCAAAATACCTCTCCTTATAATGCTCGCCATGCAAGTATACCGAGCTCATATCAACCTATATATTACCCATATTTTTAGTTGAATCTATCTTGGTGAGATCTTCAGTTATAGTCTCACAGACATAATCACTCGACAACATTTCTCCTTGTGGCTTTTGGACTAAGGGAGTGATTCTAGTCATGTGAGACTCCATGGTGACTGGGTCGAAAGCAACATTTTTGATTGGCTAAGCTAGAACCAAGGCCTCCTTTCACCTCTTGCTCTTCAACCATTATGAAGAACTCAAGTGCGCTCGATTAATTTTTTCTACATATGGCTATTTTCATACCACCTGAACATTGGGCAATGCTTGTATTTCCAAAAATAGGGTGAATGGAATTATGACTTCTGAGCGGGAAGGCTCAAAAGAAGTAGTTGTGATGGCTAAAAGGGGGGAACAAAAATGGTATATTGGATGGAGGAACCGGGTTTGGCTGTAGTTACGCTTACTCTGGGAGGAGCTTGCATACTTACAACCTCAATGGTAGTGGTGGCGGTAATGGAAGGGGAAGGGTGCAAAAAGGGATTCAACCCTGATGCATACGAACTAAAATAAAGGGAGGTCAAAGAAAAGGGAAGAGAAGAGGGAGCAATAGTGACTTCGAGAAGGGAATATGAAGGAAGTGAAAGAGATATGGAGGGCATACCAAAGGGTGGAGAAATGGAGATAGAAGATGATGGGAGTGAATTAGAAGTCACTACATGCTTCGAGAAGAAGAAGAGGGAATAGAAGATGTACCTTCGGGTATGGACGTCGTGTGATGCGGTGATGGGAGTGGTTGTAAAATAACTTCTTCTTGGTGCTCTTCCACTCTCTCCCCAATGTTCACATTCTCCTCGACATCCACAACTTCCACTTGAGAAGTCTCTGACTGGTGGTCCTCCTCTTGTTCTAGAACCATTGGAAATATTTGTGCAACCCTAGTCGGAGCCTCTACTATTGGTGAAGGATTAACAATTATAGTCAAAACAATAGGAACTAGAAGAGCTACGATGATTAAAACTTTAGCAATAGAAGTAGTGATAGCACCAGTCCTTGGTCTTTTCACCACTTTAGGAAATGGTGGTGCCTTTGGTACATTTTGCTTCTTCGACGTAGGTGTCTCCTCAACTTTCTATCTCATCCACTGTGATCTTCGTCTGAATGCATACTGGTGTTCTTCTTCCTCTGGAGTCTCTTCCTCAACCAATGGATATTTTCCCTCTATTTCACCTTCACCACTATCAGAGTGTTGAAAACTCTATGGTAAAATATTGGTGAAAGTGACGGGCTGATATGAATCAACATACTCATCATAAAGCTCTAAAAATGACTCATCCAACTTCAGCCCATAAGGAGTTGTTGGCTTCCCTCGATGAACCCGTATTATCCACCAATTCATAATTTTCTCCTCAGTCCATTCAGGCTCACTTTATTTAACTTGGCTAAACAAACCCGGTGGAGGGATTTGAGATTTATACCTGGTCGGATTATACTCCGCCTCTTGCTCATAGCAGTCATGCCAAGGTGGAAGCGTCGTCATCTTTTCAATGTGCCAATTCATATCGGGCCCATCAAAATTATTTTGATTCTTCTGAATATCAGGCCGAGGGCAACAATGAAATGATTTGGATTTTATAATAGCTAAAAACTTGCCCAATGGGTCATACCTCCAACGCTGTGGTAGCTCTATGAGTCCCAAATCCTGCAATGTTACTGTAAGGAGCCGATTCTATCCTACTTGGCTCACCTCTATACTACCGAATTTAAATGGCATATTGCATATTGTTTTCTTCCTACGCCCAGCTCTATACACATCATTCATGTAATCCGACTAGCGCACTACTTCCATAGCAAAAACATGCTTAGTGGAAAAATAGGGCAACAAAAATGGCTTACCCATGAAACCAAAAATTCTTACAACTACGCCCTGAGTAAGCAAAAAAATATCTTCCTTTTCTTGAGCAACAACTACTTCTCTTAATTCTCATGGCACCCTCTCACATGTACCGCAAAGTAGCTCTATAGCAGGCCCCAAAAACCAACTATTAAAACTGTAGAATGACTCCCTTCTTGTCAAGATGGAAGTCCACATATAAACTGGCAAAGGTTCATTTTTCTCATCTATCTACATCACTAAAATGAAAGGAAAGTACCATTGGAGCTGGAAAAAGAAATACCATATCAGAAAAGAAGCGTGCCTGAATGACTTTTCCTCCCCAATTTGCAAATTTTCCAACTAAAAATTTAACCTCCGGGAAATAAAATCAGCCCAATCAAAAAATATTGGATTGGTGCCCTATCTCATAGCTGAAGGAGAATAAAATTCCACCTGAAAAATACATTGTGCTAAGGCCACCTACCACTTATGAACGGTATCATCTGAAGGTAAACCTGTGACCCATGCCAACATTGAATAAATATCCAAGATTTTAAAATCTATGAGCGGCTTTGGCAAATTAGGAAGTTGCCCCATCGATGGCTCCTTAATCAGTTGGGTCTCCATAAACTATCACATTATTACCATGGAGACATATCTATCCTCCTACTCATCAGTATGAATTTTTTATGAACCCCATAAGAAGGAGGCTTTAAACCACAAGAGAATGCCTCCCGAACTTCATCTAGGGTGATAGTGAAGAGAATTTCCCTCTTTGAATTTCTCATAGCTCTAGTAAATGGGTCATAAAACTGAGTGATAAGTCGCACTAGCTCAGGACAAGGATGAACCAATGGGCACAGGTACCAGAATAGCTATGAATGATAGGGCACTATCAGCCAACTTTTTGATGTCACCCCCTGGTTCACTGCGAACTCAACATCCTACCACAATCTTTCCACACCTTTGTGGGTAATGATACAGTCATCGATTTCTACCATTGTGTCATCATACGGGTCTAAGTCGACATAGTCATTCTTTCGGGCCTTCTTAGCTCTAGATCCTCCTCTTTTCTTTGAATTTTTGAGCTCTACAACCTCTGTAATTTCTTTATTCTCTTTACTTCACTTCCCCATTGTCTCTTTTTCCTGAAAAATATTCTAAATACTTTATGGGAACTTCTGCAATGACAATTCAAAATACAATGGTAGTAAAAATTTGAAAAAAATTAAACTACAGGATTTTACCTGGTCCTTTATATAGAGTGCTCTCCCATCTATCGTAATAAATGTCGAGTTAACCTGGGCACTTTTGGGAGAATGTGAGCATCGATTAGCTCACCAAGCACCATTCCCAATGTTCTAAAGGTATCACCTTTGATCAACTACCAAATCATCCTAGGAAAAAGTGCCTTTCCTTGCTACATAAGTTTATTGTAAATCGTGCCTTGGTTGTTGAAGCTTGCTTGGAAAAATAAATCAGCCACCTAAAAACCAATGGAAGGTATTCTTTGCTCCTCGAGAACACAAATATTCCGTAGGGTGCACGTTTAAATTAAATGCCTTTAAAACACTCCTTTACCTGCATTCCTGCTCTCTGATAGTTACCACGTGTTTGAGGGTGCAATTGCTTTGCAACGTGCTTTCGAAAAGAAATGCACTTGTTCCCTTTTCTTTAGCGAAATCATCTTATGGGTGCCCAATGTTCTCCTCCTCCTTTCCTTGGAAAAATCATTGTGCTTTGAAAATAATAAGAGCAAATCATTTCGGGGCACCTTCAATTTGCTTGGTAATTGTATGGTGAACAACCTCCTTTTAAAAACTCTTTCTTTTGCCCCTTTTCGCCCATATTCAGAAAATTTGATTTTCTAAAAAAAAACAAAATTACCTTTTAAAGCGGCTTTTCTCTCTCTTTTTTTCTCTTTTGATTTTCCTTTCCTAAAAAGGGCTCATTATATTAATAATAAAACCTCTCAAAAACAAAATGCATGAACTCTTTTTTATAGAGAATCCTTATCACCCCACCCATTTTAAACAACGCGTTCACCCAAACTAAGGGTGAACGATCATTTCACCCCTCATCTAGGGTGAACACAATTTTGGTCTAAATTAAAAAAATTATGTGCTCGTCCACGCCCAAAAAGGATGTCAATGCCATAAATGAGTTCACCCCAACCTTGGGTGAACGAACGTGTCGCCCCCTCTTCGGGGTGAACACGACTTCAATACTTTTAATACATTCACCCCAAACTTGGGTGAATAAAAATGTTGCCCCTTATTTGGGTGAAAGTGCCTAAAGGCCCCTTTTTGTTTTAATTTCATTTCAACACTTTGAGAGGGGGTGAAACCTTACTTCTTCTTATGCCCAATTTAACTTTTCAAAGGGACATCCTTTTACTAGGAATCTCATAACACCATTTTTTCTTTTTATATATATACCATCATCATTTTAAAGCAAATAAAATACTATCAAAAGAATATATACATATTTACAAGATGGTACCTCATCGAAATTTCGTCATTGAATATAGGCCTTCAAGTGAAGACCATTCACCGAGATAGGAAGATCACAACCCTCCATGTCACGAAGATGATAGGCATTTTCCGAATTTACTACAAAAATCTGAAAAGGGCCTTCCTAGATAGCATCAAACTTATGGTGTTTCCTCGGCTTAGCCTTCTTCTCATTCCATTTGAGAACTAATTCTCCCACCTAAAATCTGTGCTTAGTTGTTTTCTTTCTGAACCACTTCTGCATCTCTTTAGTGTGCTCGATAAATGTTTGATACACCTTTTCTCTATCTTCTTCCAACTACAATAATTGTGCCAATATTGCACTCATGGGATCATACTCCTCATCTTCACCTTGAAATAACTGTAATGTTTGAAGGACTGAAAGCTCAATGTGGGTGGGTAGAACAACTTCTTTTCCATACACCAAAGAATATGAAGATGTTTTGATAGATTTTTTTATGGATATGCGATCCACCCAAAGAGCTTGGTTCAATAGCAAGTGCCAACTCCTTTTATTATTCCCGAGTGTCCTCTTCAAAATCCATAGCAAATTTTTATTGGTAGATTCGGCCAAGCCATTTCCTTGTGGGTAATAATTGGATGATGTTTTGAGATAGATTCCATATTTTCTAGTGAACTCGATGATTTTGGCCCCAATGAATGGAGTTCCATTATCAATTACAATTGAATCTGGGACACCAAAGCGAGTAATGATTCCTTCTAGGAAAGAGATGATGGTCGCTTGATCAGCCTTCTTGGTGGGAATAGCCTCTGCCCATCTGGTGAAATAATCAGTTGTTATTAAAATGTATTTATGTTCTATGGAAGAATGTGGATCAATGACTCCAATGAAGTCAAGACCCCATTGCTGAAAAGGTGCTTCCACTTGAATTGGGTGTAGAGGTAGTGCTCCTTTCCTGATTCTACCAATGTATCATTGATAACTATCACAGTGTTGACTTACTCTATGAGCATCGACGAATAGAGTGGGCCAAAAATAACTAACTCGGATGATTTTTAAGGCCATAGGTCTCCCTGCATAGTGACCACTGGATAGCCTAGAATGAAATTCTTCTAATATTTTCTCCTTCTCAGATTCCTTCACACATCTAAGGAGAACTCCATCAATATTCTTGTGAAATAGCCCATTAGGCAATAGAACATATTTGAGGGCTTGCAATCTAAACCTCCGATATTGTGAAGCATCAAGGTGTGGTGGACACTTCCCAGAAGTAAAGAAATCAATAAGCTCCTCTGTCCAATCATGATTGCTTGGAGTATGATTTACACAAATACTTTCACCAACCTCTTCCTCTTGCATCATATCCAATGATTCAGATGTGGCACTTTTAGCTAACTTCTTGGCATAGAGCTCACCCATGAACTAGATTTGTTGGTCGGATCTCCACATCATATTCTTGAATTTTTGAGACCCAACCTACCCTTTTGTCACCTAGTTCTCCTTGGAGTATAAAGTTTCGAACATCGGGATGTATAACATAAATGATAGTTTTGCTCTGGGAAACAAAGTGTCGGAACTTCTTCAATGATTTCATCATCGCATACACCTATTTCTCAATGAAATTGTACTTCTCTTGGTGGGGTGCAATGACTTGGCTCAGGAAGGCAATTGGCTTCTCATCTCCATCTTCTTGCTTCTGTGTCAAAACTGTAGCATAGCTCTCTTGCTCACCTACTGCATAGAGAATAAAGTCCTTTGAATAATCAGGGTTAATCAACACTGGAGCCTGGGTGATTCTTTCCTTGATCTCCTAAAATTCTTATCTTCGGACTTCTATCCATTTAAACTTGGTATTCTTCTTTAAGAGCTCAGTCATGGGCTTCACCACTTGAGCAAAGTCAGTAATAAACTTGTGGATGAAATTTATTTGGTCGAAGAACGATTGCAGATATTTTTTGTTAACTGGCAATGGTAGCTTCAAGAGTGCTTCAGCTCTTGTAGGATCAATTGCCAATCCTTCTTGTGAGATCACATGACCCAACAACTTCCCTTATTTAACAGCAAATATTGACTTCTTTGGATTAATAGAAATCTTGAACTCATGACACTTCTCGAACACCTACCTCAAATGAGAAACGTGGTCTTCTCTACGATGTGAAAACATAATCATGTCATCAAGATAGATTACAATAATTCTATTCAATAACTCATCGAAAGTGATGTCCATAGCCCTCTAGAAAGTAGCGCCAACATTTGAGAGTCCAAATGGCATCCATTGGTAGGAAAATATGCCCCACTTAGTGGTGAATGTTGTTTTATGTTGGTCCTCATCCTTCACCCATATCTGATTATATCCAGAGAAGCCATCTAACAATGAAAATATTTGTGCGCCGGCTACCACATGAAGGATTTGATCAATCTATGGTAGAGGGTAATGATATTTTAGTGATGCCTGGTTCAAGTTCCAAAAATCTACACACAATCGAATGTCTCCATTCTTTTTTCGTACTGGCACCAGATTCGCCACCCATGTCGAATGCTTAATTGGGTAAATTATCTTTGCCTCTAGCATCTTTAACAATTTTACCTTCATGAGTACTTCTATCTTGGGATTGATAGGCCACTATTTTTGCTAAAAAGGTTTTACTCCCTCCTGTAGCTCGATGGTATGTTGGATCACGTTCTTGTCATATCCCTTCAAATCTTGATAGCTCCATGCAACGATGTTGGGGTATTCATAGCACAAGTTCTTAATGTCTTCCAACTCTTCTGGCATGCAATCAATTCTGATTTTGATGATATTTTTAGGTTCTAGCTGCAACTCCTTATACTCCTTGGCATCCACCTTGATCCTGTGCTTTTCAGCCCTATCATTTTGATCAAATAAACTTTCCAATGAAATCAGTCCCCTAGGAATATGATTATTCTTCAATTGTATCATCCCCTCCATCTCTTCTTCGACGAGATTTCGATCATCCATGCTTGCAACTTCCTTGATGAGAAAATTGACTATTTGCTCATCACTATCGAACACTTGCCAATAGATGTTCTTGTCAGGGACTGAGGGTCTATAGATCACCCTGACAGTCTTGGGCTTTCTGACTATTTGCTCTGTAGGAGAATAATTCACGCCTAGAGAGGCTAGAATATCTGCATGTTTATTTTGCTCATGGGAAATCACCTGAATGTTCAAAGTTGTGAAGGATTCAAACAAATCCCACACTTTGTTGTGGTAGGCTTTCAGGTAATGCTGCTTAGACACACATTTATTTGTGGTTTGATTGACAATGAGTTCGGAGTCACCAAAAATTTGCAACTGTTTGATGCCCAAATTTTTAACTTTCTTCAATCCGAGACACAACGCTTCATATTCGGCTACGTTATTTGTGCAACTCCAAGTCAATCTATAAGAATAAGTCTTCTGTAACCCTATGGGAGAGATCAAAATAATACCAGCTCCTACACCATTCTTACATCTAGCACCATCAAAATAAAGCTTCCATAATTGATCTATGATAGAATCTAGGGAGTCAAGGGCCTTTTCTTTAATTTGCTTTGGTTTGGTTATCGTATAACAACCAATGTCTATTTCAATCATTGCATTAAAATCCATGAGTGAAAACTCATCTTCGAGGTGAAGTTCACCAAGCGCTTCTTCCATCAAGTCAACCTCTCCTAATTCTTCAATCATCATGTTAACTACACCTAGGGGATTTTCTTCTTCCTCCAACTTCTCAATATGAAAAGTTGATGGCTTTTCATTATATATGCGAATCCTCTTTCCTTTGAATGGTATTTCCAAATGCGAGTAGTCTAAGGAAAGGTATCCTCCCAGTTTTGCTATGAACTCCCTTGAGAGACACATGCTAAAGTATGGCTCTAGGTCAACCACTACTACTTCTTGGATGACAGTGATTTATGGCATGCTATGAAGGATGATGGGAATATCTTTGATTACTCCCACCATCTTGACTAGAGTCCCATCCAACTACAACACTCCTAGGGCTACTTCTTGTGTATTCCATCCCCATCACTTCACATACTACCTTTGGCATGACAGTAGTTGCAGCACCAGAATCAATCATACAATTATGTACAATCCACCCCTCCATTCTGAGTGACAAATAAAATGGGGGTGGCCTATTCTTTCCAGTGGTCGAAGTAGGTAGTGCTTGTGCCAACACTATTTGAGAAGGATTTTTCTTTTGATCTTTAGCAGTCTTCAAAGACTCTTGCAACAAGTCAACTTGTCCAGGCAACTGTAGTGCATCATATAGGCTCACTTTCATAGGTATCTTCTTCATTTCCTCCACAATATTATAATTTGAGATGGTTAGAGGCTTTTCTTCTATAACCCACTCATACTTGTCCCGGTACTATTGAGTAGCTTCTACCCTTTGTCTTTTTATCAAGGATGGGTACTTGAGGTGCTCTTTGGCTTGCTCTTTTACCTCATTTTGAGTTTGGGTAGCTATTGTAGGTTGTGAAGTTGATGCTCTTGTTTGTGTCTTTTCTTGAGTTTGCTTAGGTAGTAAATATTTCAACATGATAGTATCCTACTACTTAGCCATTGCACCAGGTGCCTTTACTAGGGGTTGCCCTTTTTCATTTTGCACCTTTGGTTCTGTAGGCACCTTCAAGGGTTCAAGCTCAGTTGGATCTACAGTCACTAGTTTCTTTTTAGACCTTGTAAGAACCGAAACTTGCTCCAAGGATGGCATCATAAAATTGTGATCAGCCTCCCTGATCATGTTGACTTGTCCGCCAACTGAACTTTCTGCAAGTGTCTGCACATAATTCATATGCACCATGTAGGTTTCTTCTCCATGAGGATCGTTGCATGTTGAACACCAGTACACCTTTTCTATTATGCTAGGTTCCTCATTTGCTAGCACAATTGTGCTCTTCTCAAGGCCTCTACTAGTAGATGCTTGCTCTCGAGTAATCGATGGAGTTTGAAATCTCCTTGACCAAAATTTAGCCTCGACTTGCTTCTTCCTTACCATCGTAAGCTCATTTGATATCGTCCTTAAGGCTGAATTATTAGATTTCACCTCTTATAACAATGTCATGAAAGGATCAGGATTAGGAGGTGTGGGGGCACTAGCAAAGGTAGAGGTGCTTGGTGTGGGTAATGATAATGGGAGTGGTGGCACCGACAATGCTAGAAAAGGAACAGATGATGGCAATTGTGGTACTGACTGAGTGGGTAACTATGAAAAGTTTGGAGTCGGGTGTTGTGGGATAGGGATCGGAGTGATTTGAGGTGGGCCTGAGCTCCATGAGGGAACTGGGTACATAGAAGGCATGGGTTGTGAAAATGCACTTGAATACAAATGCTGTGGTAAGTCAAGAAGAATAGGCATCATCATTTTTGGAGGAAGCTTACCTATAGCAATCAAGTCAGATTCAGCTTTTTGGGCTTGCGTATACAGATCAGGGAAGGTATTCACATTGGTTTGTCGAACAACCATGTCGATGTCAGTGTTGAATACCCTAAGGTAATAGAATGTAGCTTGTTCATGCATGGGCCACAAACCATCAGGAACTCTTTGCCAAATTTGAGCAAACCTGACATTGAAATCAACTATCTCCTCCTACGGATGTCTTTGGATCATTGTAAACTGATGCAACAAGGAGTATGGGTCAGCTTGTTCATGGAAATTTTTTATCAACAACTCCACCAACTGATCCCATGAGGTAATAGTACCAGGTTGCAATGATCGGTACCAATACAACAACTTTCCTCTCAATGATAATACCAACAATTTTACCATTACATCTTCATCCGTTATTCCATGGATCGTAGCCAAAGAAGCTACATCCTGAATATGTTCATAGGTCATTTTACCAGTGCCATCATAGGTCGGAAAAGCCTTCAAAGCTGCTTGGGGCACTAGATTTTGTGCTTGTAAGTTCAAGGTCCCTGAGCTATTCCATGTTGGGAACTGCCTTGGTGGTTGTGGCTGCTGAGGTGGTGGGTTCTGAGCCATGTGGACTGGTGTGTGGGGTGGAGTTTGAGGAATGCTAGTGGTAGTACTAATTGGACTTACAGGAGCAAAAAATACATCGGCTAGTCATGAGGATGTAGTGGATGATATATGGGATGTATGAGGTAATGAAGATGTACGATGTAGAGTGGCTAATTGAGGATGTTCCTCCAACCTTTGAATATCAAGTTCGTAGAACTCAATTGGATGATCTAGATTTTTGGCCTTCGATATTGTATTCATGAGACACAACTTTCATTGTCCTCACGTTTGGATATTTCTGGGTATAATCGAGTCGCCAGATGTTCTAACTATACAGCACGAAGGTGAACATCAAACCTTAATACTGTTGGAAGTGGAACTTTTGGAGTCCCATCGGCGTGCCAAAAACTATTGGTCAAATATCTGCCTAATCAACAAAACTATGTTTGTGCACCCTAGATATGGCCAACATTGAATGACCGGAGGAAAGGAATGTCCTCCATGTCAATATCTAGAGAGGGTTGGCTCCCAAGCTAAATCCTACACTGGTTGAAGACTAGAGTTGCAGGAAAGAAATTAGAAATTATGAAAAGAAATGGGAAATATGGCCACAGGCCGAAGGTGTAGGATTTGGGGTAGACTAACAGCAAGAAATTCACCCAAGCATGAAATAGCATATAAAAAAGAGAAAGCAACAGAATTTACTTATAAACTTGCAGAAACAACCTTCAAAATAACACTCCAACACTCACTCCCTCATTAGCAATATTTAAATTCAGATATAGAATTTAAATCTCACAACAAATAAGGAACATGAATGTAAAATAGAAGTGCATGAATACAGAAGGAAATTGCACACAAGATCACTTGCAAATTCAGAAGCCTGGTGTCTTCTATTGATGTAGAGAACTTGGAGAGTTTTCTTGCAAAGTGTCTAACCTCCTTTACAATGAGAATTCAGTAGTATTTATAGAGGATTTCACCTCTTTCATTAAATGCACATGGAAACAAAATGATCGTAGATCAGGAACCATAGTGAGGAACTCCCTCCTTGGAAATATTGAAAATTCATTCTCTTGGAACAACGATCCATATTTCAAGGAAACATTCCCAGGAAATCAGCATCTTAAGACGTCGATGCACAAAAAATTAAGAGACATTTGATGCCTTGAAAATGCGCTCCCGCTTTGGAAATCATGAAAATCCTCCTGTGCTTTTAACATGACTTTCTTCTTCGCTTGGGATTCACAATTTGAGTTACTCGTCGCCTCCATCATTTAATGTTTTTCATGATCTACCCTGGGCGCCTTTGAAAATCTGGATATTGATGATGAATACGCCTTTTATCGTCTTTACTCCTTTTTGACCATGGCGACAACAATTCCTTTCATTTGAGGTGAAAATATTTAACAGTTGAACATCTTCATATTTGTAATCATGTCTGTGCCATTTCTTTTAAAAATCATGTTCGCCCTTAAAAAAGGTGACAAAGACAGTCGCCTCCCTATTGGGGCGACTACGATATTGACTTGTCAACACTGCCTTATCTTAGGTGCATTCGCCCAACTTTGTTTTACCGATGCGTTCGTGCGACTTCGTTCTTTGGAGCACGTTCGCCCATGGGAGAGGCAAACGGAGTGTTCGCCCCTCAACCTGGGTGAACACGGTGTTGACCATTCGGTCACGCATGCACCGTTGACCTTCCTTTTCCTGTCGCCTTTCACATTACGTTCGCCCCAAGGTGGGGTGAATGGAGCTTTCACCCCAACTTTGGGGCGAACGCATCCTTTCATCGAGATAATTTTTAGAAGGTGAATGAGCGGGCATTTTCCAAACCTTTAGAAAGACGTTCACCCCAAAGTGGGGCGAATGGAGCTTTCACCCCATCTTTGGGGTGAACACATTTTTCACGTCTCATATTTTGGGTATTTTCAAGTCTCTCAACCCTTCGCCATTTTTATTTTAATGTTTCCTTCTTTTATTTTTGATAGAGTGTGCAGGGCCGAAGGCGTCTTCAATTCACTGTGCTTTCAAATGTTGCAAACTTGAATTTCTAATGCAGTTCAGTTCTCAATTGATTTTTCCCTTTAAACATTCATCACTTCCAAGCTAAAAGGGTACATATGCAAAAAAAAAGTAACATATAAAATCGACCCACAATAATATTTTAGGATAAATATCGTCGTATTACAATCAAAATGCTCCATAAAAATAAACAAAAATCCCAATGTGGCAAAGTACAAAAACTACCAACAACTTCTAAGTTAAAGTTTTGGGTGGCTTTATCAACCACTAAAGCATAATATATTGCAATGACTCAGGCCATCAAAGAGGTAATTTGGCTATAGCAACTTTAGGGTGACTTCAAGATAATGCAAGAGAAAATTACGTTGCATTGTGATAGCCAAAGTGCTATTCGGTTAGTAAAGAACCCAACACTCCATGATCAGATGAAACACATTGATGTCAATTATCATTTTATAATAAAAGTGGTGGAAGAAGGTAGGATCCTATTGCAAAAAATTGATACTGAAGTGAATCCTATAGATATGCTTACAAAGCCAATCAAGATAAATAAGTTTGAGTGGTGCAAAAATTTTCTAGTCTTGCTGAAAATGTAACAAGGGCAGCCTAGGGCAATTGGCACTGGATGGAAAAACATAGGAAAATAATTCTTGTATACTAAATTCAAGTAAGAGAATTCTAGGAGGTGATATCACTATTAATACATCTATCTCTAGATGGGTAGCTACTAGACAAGTAACCTTCCAGACGGGTAGCTTCCAGACGTCTAGCTCTAGATGAGTAACCTGCCAGATGGGTAGCTGCCAGACGTCTAGCTCCAGATGGGTAACTTGCCAGATATATAGCTCTAAATGGGTAACCTACTAGATATATAGCTATATATGGGTAGCTTCTAGAAATCTAGCTCCAGATGGGTAACCTTCTAGAAGTCTAGCTCTAGAGAGTAGCTACCAGAGGTCTAGCTCTAGATAGGTAACCTTCCAGACGTCTAGATCCAAACAGGTAATCGCCATATGTCTAGTCCCAGATGTGTAGTCATAATATGTGTAGCTAAAAATAGGTAACCTTCCAAACATCTAAATCTATATGGGTAGTCGTCAGATGTCTAGCCCTAAATGTGTAGTCACCAGACATGTAGCTCTAGATGGGTAGCTAAGAAAGACAAAATGAATAGTTTTTGGAGTCTTCCTTTAGGAGAGGAAACAAATAATTTTTAGAGTCTTCCTTCGTTTATCTATAAAAGGGGAATGAGCCCTTGTATGTACACAAGTGGTGTAAATATAAAGTTTTTTGAAATCAATAAAATAAAGAAGCTACCATTACCCCGTGGTTTTCCTCCACATTGTAGGTTTCCACGTAAAATATCAGTGTTACTGTCTTGTTCTCTATTATTGTATTTTCTGCTTATAGGTAAAATCTAAAGTTTTAATTAACAGAGAGTTGCCTCCTCTAAATTTAATCATCATGGCAATTTCTAAATTAATAGCTTCAAATAGTAAATGTACACCATTCAAGGAAGAGGGCTAATCTTGTCTATGATTATGTGTTAGGTCTTGTGGAATCTGAGTGTTGAAATCATTCATGGTTTCCATGGGTTCTCTCTTAATAGTGGTTAGTTTCTCCAAGAGAGACATGCCATCTGCATTTTATTTTAATTTTTTGAACAATAGGTCTATCAGTCGGTCCTAAATTTTAATTGAATTCAAGGGAAGACTTATGTACCATTCTTGTACCTTCCCTTTGAGATATGCTACTAATTTGAGAGCCACATTTTGCTCATCAATATTATACATTATGTACAAGCTTACCAAGTGACGTAGGTTCTCAGTAGGTGTGGTTGCATCCTCACTAGTGAAGTAAGGTAGTGACTTGAGTGCTAAGGTTGGAATAGAGTCCCATGTTGTGGGAGCAATAGGTGGTTGAAAGGAGCCTCTATCATTCCAATTTGGGTATCTCCTTAGGGGTTGGCTTTGTTGTGCAACCGTTATCAAGGCCTTATTTTGGAATTTGGGTTTAAGGGTAATACCAACACTTGTAGATTTACTCTTGAAATGGACCTAGTAGTATATGTTGTGCTCATAGATCTCTGGGTCCTTTTATCTCAATGGAGTCATCATGTGAATGATTTATATTTTGACAAGTAGGAAGATTGAAATATTCACCTGAATTTTAATCAAGGTGGAAAGTTTGTCCTATCAGGCATGCCAGTGAACTATCGGTTGCTCATAATATCATGATCATCTATTGTAGTCACCTAATGTATCTGACATCCATGCTTCACACAAAGCAAAACAATGGGAAGCTTTGTGAGTGTGATACTTGAATCATAGGGCAACCTCTAAGATTTTACTAAGGCCAACTCCTTATCAGATATGATATTTGACATGGTGCTCTCCTAAACTACTTGCATTTATCAAAGGAAAAGAGAGAGAGATTATAGAAAATAAAATTCTAATCTAAAAGAGGTGATGTGCCAAGATCAAGGATTCTATAATCTATCATTGGAAAAAAATGAACACATGCATCAATAGTTATTAGTCAATTAAATATACACAGTTTCAATCATTCACATAAAGCATTCACACATAAGAGTATACAAGAAACAGAGTTGAGTGAAAATAGCCACAAATTCTTATATTATAATCTTCATGTATACAGAGATATTAGATTAAAAGAGGTTCAAAGTTTGTAACAAAAATGATCTAAGTTTCAAATCCAAATTTAATATATAGAAGAAAAATGAAAGGAGTTACAAACAAGGCTAGATACTAAGCATGAGTTGGAAATTTCCAATCCTTTACAATGAGTTTGAAATTGCTATTTCTAAGAAAATATCCATGAACCCTAGGAATTCTCCCTCTAAAATTGAATAGGTGATTCAAAATCCCCCCAAAATTGAGCGGGGAATCCATATACAATTAATGTTGGTGGGATCAAAGTATTTGGATTTAAGCCTTTTTAGCTACTACTTTTACTACACCAATTGTCTTTATTGGAATGCCACACTTAAGTGGTTTAGGTAGGGAACTTGAGGTTCTTCTACAACTGCTACCTTTATGAGCCCAACTGCTATTTTCTAGAAGATCATACTTCAATGCATTTACAGTAAAGACATTCACCTATCATCAGGATTCTTTGTTGTGTGTGGGAAGAAGGTTGGTGGAAAGTTTTAAATGGATATTGTTACTATTTTTAAAATTATGGCCTATCGAATCAACATGCTTCTCTCTTTGATCAGACAACTGATGAAGTTTCTCTTGATCTTTATTTTGTTTACATCTTCCTTCTTAGGCCATCGATAATTAAGATCGAATAGTTGGCATGATTTTCAATGATATACCATTCAAGTCTTCTCCCAATTCCCATGAGATATTTTATTTTCCACATCAAAATTATTCAACGATGGTTCTCATAATCTTCCTAAACGTGAAGTGAGGAGATCGACAATAGCCAAGTGGATGGTAGTGATATTTTCATGGTTTATATTGTTGCATTTTAACCAATAATATGGTTGCTTTTGAGATATCTAAAAAGCTTTTAAGGATAATACATGTCATCAATAACTAAAGATCAGAAAACTTGTGGGACTTTGCAATCCAAATGTCTCAACCTTTTCTTTGAAACCTTGTGGACTGCTAGATCTACCACCTATCCAAGATCGACGATGAAGCTTCTTTTGATGCATGCCTTGAAGGGACAACTACTTATATATTCATGGTTTGCCAATGTGTTTGCCATGTGTCTTAGGTTTTAACCAATTACAAGGATATTCTTATGACCATTTTATTATCGGGTTCATGAAATGATGCAATTTGTTTGATGAATAATAAACGGTTCACAAGGCTTTAAAAACTTCTTTGATTGCTTTACTTGGAAATGAAACACCATTAATTAATGAAATCAACAACTCACATGGTTTCACCATCTCCATCTACTCATCTCCCTTGGAATCAATGCCCATCTTCAGATCGATACAATCAAAAATTGCCACAACATCAAAGAGTCCCATGGCCTTTAACTTCTCTAGTTTAACACTTGTCGTCGACTAGTGAAATCAATGATGTTCGTGGTATCAAGACTTTAACAAATGTTCTCCATGCAAAATTAGCTCCCACCATAGATTTTCCAAAATTAACGATACACTTCACTCTCACTTTCCCTTTTACCTTAAATCATTGACTTGCTTCTTTCCAATACCGACTTGTAAAAATGATCGAGGCATAACTCTTATAGGGCGTAGTGAAATTTCACTATAGGAACACTATGATCAAATCTTGATTCAAGATATCAATGAGATGATGGACATGTTTAATCAACTAAAGATCAATTGGGTAGAGTTTTATACTCCAAAATCTACTTTGAAGGCCTCCAACATGAGCTCAAAAGTGTTTTACAATGTAATACCTACGAGAGACAATGAATTACCAATGGAAGAAAACAAGGAATCTAATGAGGGTATAAGGTTGAAACCTTTGAGAAGGCTAGATTAATGGTTTGCAAAATAACTTTTGAAGAGGATAATCAAAGATAATTCTTTAGGCAACTAGATTTGTGGCAATTCAAAGACAATGGATATGATGAAGGTAACAAGAGGGAATCTTGTAGGACACTGTATCCAATGTTATGACCAGAGGCCATGATACTAATTGATATGGGTATAGCTACCACAAGCATGTAAATGCAAGAAAGCAAGAGGTAAATGTATGAGATTGATTGCAAGTATATGTGTGTTGTGCATTTATTATATTATGTCTCTTATGGATACATAAAGAAGAATACGTGGAAAGAAAACTGAAAAATGAGCCCAAAAGAAAGATTCCAAAATAAGAGTGGATAAGGAAGCTCTTAGAGAAAGTTTTGAAGGAGGTAAAAACTTTGAAAATAAGAAAATAAAAAATACATTTGTATAATAAGTATATAATTTTGTAGTCTAATTATTAAGGCTCATCACAAGGAGGCTTCTAAAGGAAGAAAGCTTTAAAAAGAATTAAAAAACTTAAAAAATAACAAATAGAAGGTATATATAGTTAAAATAAGTTAAAAAAACTTTAAAAATAACAAATAGAAGGTATAGATAGTTAAAGTAAGTTATATATAGGTTAACATAAAATTCTAACAAAGTAAGAAATTATAATTCATAATATAAAAAATAGTTAATAAATCAACTTTAAAAACTTATATCAACTTTTATTTATAATTATAACTTAAATCTATATATATTAATTTTTATAATTATAACTTAAAGATATATATATATATATATATATATTAGCTTGAAATCATAAAATCAATATCAAACATCATAAACCTACTTATGTTTTAATATAAATACATGTTACTTATTGAAGTGCATTAACAACTACAATGACTACATGAGACCAATCCCACATGCCCTTCAAAGAAAGAGCCTTGCCAAACGGGATTACAAGGTATCTAACAATTCACCATACTTCACCCGCTACCAACCAGGAGATAAATTATTTGGAAGAGGCTTTGCAAAACTGCTCCAAGCAACCTTTGATATTCTGCAGTGCATCCAACTAAAAAGAAAGAAGGGAATCATCCGAAAAATACAGTTCTAGAAAAATAAGCTCATATATTTTGCTGGTAGAATAATTATTGTTGGAAAAATATTACAAGCTTGTCATCTTTAATATTCTTCGTGTTGGCTACCCAATGCTTCTCAGTTTGGAAGATTGGAAAGGCTTATTAGAGGCTTTATTTGGTCTAATTGCGATGGCTCCAAGAGAACGCCCTCTATCTCTTGGAACTATTGCATTATTCCTAAGGAGGAAGGTGGTTTGGGTATTTTGGACATTCAGATGTAGGGTAAGGTGTTGGCAGCCAAATGGGTAGTCAAAGCATTGGAAGGTGCTAATCCTTGGGAAAAACTCTTGAGATATAGAATTCAGAACTGTCTTCATGTTGATGGTGTTAAGGAGGATTTTCATATTGAGGATATTGTGGGTCATCCTGTTCAATTTAAAATATGGGGTTGTATCCTTATTAAGAGGATCTGAGAGGCATGGAAGATGGTTGGCTCTACGGTTTATTGGGACTATATGGAAGAGCATAGAGGTTGGGTGCTTCCATATAGGTCTATTTGGTTATGGAAAGACAATGGGGTGTATGCCTCGAACCTTCCTCTTCTTAGATGTAAGATGTTGGTTAAGAGGGGAATTAAGAAATGGGTAGATCTGTGGGATTCAAGAGCCGTTGATTGGATTAAATGGAAGGATATTTGCAATAATTTTAATTTGAAAGCTTCTGATAGGGATGCTATTGTTCAGATTCATTATTTTCTTCCCTCTGAACAACGATATATGTTAAATGGTGGTTTGCCTGGCCCTATCTGACGTGATTGGAGGTGGAACTTTCAGGGGAGTATAATTTCTTACAAATCCACTAAGATTTACAAAACTCTATTGCCTAAGACTTCTTTGCATATTCTATTAAATAGACGTTGGGACATTGTCTGTCTAGAGAAGAAGTGGAAGAAGAGGCTAAAGTAGGTTTGAAAATTCTGATTATTTTCTCATCTCAAGGTTTTTATTTGGTTTTTTATTTTCCAAGGTATCCATTACAAGGTAAGGTTGGCAAGGTGGATGAATATCTCAAACCTCTGTAGTAGTTGTGGCAGAAAAGAAACTATTAAACATATCTTTTGGGATTGTATTGTAGCAAGGAATGTTTGAAAAATATTGAAGTGGACCTATTATCCTATCCTAGGTGATAGGTGGAGTTGGAAATTGGTTCTTTTGGGATATGCCTTTGGCTACCCTCAGCATCTTAGGGGGTGTGGACTGTTATCAGAGTAGTGACTTTGTATGTTATTTGGAAGGCGAGATGCAGTTTAGTTTTTCAAGATGAAGTTATTCTTGTTTCTGGGATTGTGTCTAATGTTGTTATTGATATTCGGTTCCAATGTAGAGCCTTTAAAAGGCTTATAATCAAAGATATCAAAGACTGCTTTGTTGAGGACAAGTCAGATGGTTGGATGTCCTTGAGCATATTTTTGTAATCTGCTCGATATTTTGTATTTTGATTTTCTTATATTAATATAAGCAATATTTTTTCAAAAAAAAAAACTACAATGACTACATCCATGCTCCACACTACATTTATGACAACATTTGCCTTTATTCTCCTTTTCTTGGGCTTTTTTATACCCCACACAACAACTACTTTAGTGACAATTATGATGATTACAATTTTGTTCTACATAGCATAGCACATTTGTCTAGATTTTCTTCTTTGATTGGATTTTGTTGTCTTGCTTGACAATTGTTTCTATGACTTGTGATTATGATGTGAAATATTTGATTTTCGTGTTCTATAAATTTATAACTAAACCTTACTTCTATAACATCACAAGTTTGGAGTCTTTTTTTTTAATTGGTTATATGGGATTGAAGCCACATACATACTACATAATGGTGGTTATCATAATATTTCAATAATTTGACAATTATACATATATTATTTAGTGAGATTTGAATCGAAGTATGCGCCTTAAAAGTCTTTATTGTTAATTATTTGAACTTGTACCATTTGATAAGTATAAAGTCTTCTATGTTTTTATGACTATGCTTTACCAGTAGACTTAGAGTTTATAGAGGCAACCCATTCATGGAGTTACCGATTTCCTTATGAATTAAAAAAATTATAAATTATATATATTTTTATAATATTTTTTTCAAAACAAAATAACTTAAATCAAATTAAATAATTAAAAAAAAAAAAAATCTTGATAATAGGTTATAATGAACCTTATAAATACATTAAAATGATAAAAGGAAGTGTACCACTTTCATAATGATTCAAATATCATGTTAAGATGTAGGATATGCTAAGCAGGCAAACCAAACCACCAAAGTGAATAATGAGTATTCAAAAGTACTAACAAATATAATTTATATGCTTGAGCACGTTTTGTCTTGATTTATAGGCCCTATGTATTATGTTAGTTTTTTCATAGAATTAATTTTAATTATATTTATTTTTTAAATGTATTAAAGTATGGATTTTATAAGTAACAATTTAGATTGATTTTTTTTTTTTTTTGTATGTGGAGTTGTGTTAATTCCTTATTGATAAACGTAACTTTTAAGTTTACAAAAAATCATAACTAAAAGGGAAAGAGATTACTCAACCCTATATATCGCTCATAAAAATTTATCACACTACCTAAATAAAAAAAAAACATAGACTTTATCTTTACAAACTAAAAAAATCCATTATAAATTGAAGTCTCAACGATGATATATTTTTAAACATGTGTGGCATCCTAAAATGATTGTTCAACTCCAAACTTTAGCTTGACTTTGTGTTTAATTGTATTAGAAGATATATAAAGAGAGTTTGCCTTAAATGTTTATATTGTTTTTGATAGGTACATCTCTTTTCTTGGCTAGAGAGGTTCGAACCTCTAAGACTTGATTTATGGGTCTTAAGTATTGTATCAATTTTAACTTACAATTAATTATAATTTTGGCAAATTTTTTATGTATCAGACTTTACTTGACAATTGGAGTCACAACGATGATATAATTTTAAACATGTACGACATCCTAGAAAGTTTATTGCACTCCAAACTTTAGCTAATATATGGTGAAGTAAAGTCACCACTTCATTTAGAAGATTACGGATTTCTTGAGAATTACCAGTGGAGACTTGACTAGAGAGGTTCGAACCTCTAAGATGGTGTCATTTGAAAAAATTCCAATTTAAATATTAAGCTTAGACTTCCCATTGTATGATAGTGTGATTTGGAAAAATTCTAAATTGGATACACAGCTTGGACTTCCCATTGTAAACTTCCATTAATGTATTGTTAGGTGGCCATTCAATTGATACAAATAAACAATAATTAAGATTTATTTATTTATTTACTTACTTTAGTTTAAATTTAAACAACGTTTTTATTATTACAAGTTTTTAATTCAAAACAATATTAATATGTCTCAGGTGCAAGGCGATGCCAATTAGAGCACTTGGAATAAGAAGTAAGCCTTGATTGAAAAGAGTTATAACTTAATATAAAGTATTTGAAAAAAAGTGTTTATTAAAAATAAATATTATATTTAATTATAGTTTAAAGATGTTTATTAAAAATATAAATATCTTATCAATCCCCATTTAATTATAGTTTAAAGTGGGGAGTTACTCTTATCAATAGGGGATTAATCTAATGGTGTAAATTTTTTATTCTTATCGATAAACATAGCTCTTGACTTACACAAAAATTATGGCCGGAAAGGATATTATCAAATCATATATATATATATATATATTAAAGTTTGAAGCATTTGTTCGATGTACAACCTTGTGATCAATAGGGGATTAATATAGGGTGTTAATTTCTTATTATTATTGATAAACTTAGCTCTTGACTTAGACAAGAATCATGGCCTGGAAAGGATATATCATATTACCAAATCCAATTTGAAGCATTTTTTATTTTTTTGGGATTTGGTTATTGTGAGAAACCCCCTATGACCGATGTATAGGACTAAGCAATCTCCTCCCAACCATGGCCCCTCCTAAAGTCGAGAACTATATATATATATAAATAACCCTGATCAATAAGGGATTAATATAGGGTGTTAATTTCTTATTCTTATTGATAAACGTAGCTCTTGACTTACACAAGAATCATGGCCTGAAAAGGATTTATCATATTACCAAATCCAATTTGAAGCATTTTTTTATTTTTTTTGGATTTGGTTATTGTGAGAAACCTCCTACTATGACCGATGTATAGGGCTAAGCAATATCCTCCCAACCATGACCCCTCCTAAATTCGAGAGCTATATTATCAATAGGGAATTTAACACAAAGCCACCACACACCCACCCCCTCACACACTCGCCAAGGCCATCGTTTGAAATTTGAACCGTTTGAAGAAGAGCTAAAGCTCAAACCGTTGTGTTTGTTTACTCAGACACTTACCAAGAAGACACTCAGGTTTAAACCTCAAGGGCAGCCTGTTTGCATAGGTAGTAGTATGCAAAATAAGCTTTGATGTATACACAACCTTTTTTCACATGGCAAGTAATAAGACCTATTTAGACTTCCGAGTGTTAGGTGGATTGGTAAGTGTTTGTTTGGTCATACACTTACCAAGAAGACACCTAGGTTTAAACCTAAGGGACATCTTGTTTGCAAAGGTAATAGTATGAAATCCTCTGAGTGCGCGTGAGACCAACGATGGTGTTATGAATCTTAAGTGACTAGTGGTCCTTTTCACGGTAGCTCAACAATAATGAGGCATAATAGGTTTGGTGGGAGCAACCCATGTGGTTTGAACCCTGCTCCTTTTCACGGTAGCTCAACAATAATGAGGCATAATAGGTTTGGTGGGAGCAACCCATGTGGTTTGAACCCTGCGCACTCACTAAAAATAGTGTGGTTGTGACCAACTCTCTCAAAAAATATTAAGTATTAAAAATACAAATTTTAATGTAAAAAAAATATTAAAAATATAAATTATTTAACCATTGCAAGTATAATAGGAAAATTAACATAAACATTTGTTATTATTGGTTGAAACAAAAAATATTTATAAACCTATAAATTTAAATTTAATAATTTATTATTATTTCTTTAGTTATATAGGATTGAAACTGATCCTATATAGTTTGGCACGATTAGAATCTAAGTCTCTTTCTTAAATGTTAAGGAACCAACACTTTCCCTCTATTATAATAATTGATAATTTTAAATTTCTAACTATTGTTAGATTTTTTCAATGAGTTTACATAGGTTTTTATGAGAGGTTTGGGTCCCCTTGTACTAAGTGGGGTTTGAACCTTAGACCTTCCAAAAAGAAGCCAAAATCTTTACCATGCAACAAACTTAAAGCTTTCCAACTATTATTAATTATTTACACTAAAACAATTTAATATTTATTTGTTACACATAAAAAACTTTGTACACATGATAATATAACTATATATTTTTACATAATGAACCATTATTTCTATAGTCACTCTTTATGCAAATATATTATAATAAAATAATTATTAATTTTAAATTTTGGAAGTTCATCTTAAAGTAAAAGGACACAACCTTCAAGTATGTTGAAACATAGTTGGAAGATTGGTTCCAGTTTACTCACACGAATTTTCATATAACCACATTAGGGTTGATCAACGTTCTCTATTTGTGATTATTTATGCCACAAAGTATCTAACCTTCAATTGTAGGTTGTTACGCGCTTCTCATTAAAAGTGCATGTTTACTCCGTAAATTTGGAAACCCAGGATTCATTGTAACATCTCATGGTGGTTTTTGAGTAATAAAATGAGTATCTTTTGTGTATATTCCAACCTAGGATTCATTGCAACATCTCATGGTGGTCTTTGAAACATCTCAGGGTGGTCTTTGAGTAATAAAATGAATATCTTTTGTGTATATTCCAACCCAGGATTCATTGCAACATCTTATGGTGGTCTTTGAGTAATAAAATGAATATCTTTTGTGTATTTGCATTATAGAATATACTGTGGATTAGCTTTTAAGTTTTTTTTGTTTTGTGTGTTTAATTGAAAGCATTGCATACTGCAATATGGTATCATAGTTAGGTTTCTCAAGATTTAAGTTTATTTGTTGATCGACTTTAGATTTTTTTTTATTATTTTTTATTTTTTAATTTTTTAATTTTTTTTTTACTGAGTATGAATTTTAGTGGTTTAATGGTGAGACTTTGAAACTCCGAATGTTTTTTTAAAGTTTGAATCTTGTTGGGAGTAGAGTTATACACCATGCTTCCATAATTGAAATATGGTTGATAAAACAACATTCTCAATTTTAATAAAATTGGTTTAATGGTAAACTTTGGAACTCTGAATAACCATCTAAGGTTTGAATCCTATTAGAACTAGGACCATACGCCATGCTTCCATAAATAATTAGTGTATGGTTGATAAAACAATATCCTTTATAAAAATTGTCTCATATAACCTCTAACCTCATACACATTAAAAAAATACTTCTAACCATCCCTATAAAGGTTATTCTCATTATCTTATAACCTATAAAATATTAAATTTGCATCACATGTCAATATCAGTAATGTACTCTTTTGCCTGAAGCAAAATGTCTCATCCATCAAATGTTTTAACTAGTGTTATTTCTTAAAACTAATTACAAAAATTTCTTCTGCCCTTGATGCACTTATATTTCTAACCAGAAGCAAAATTTTATTGCGCTTTAATTACGTGTTTTATATATCAGGGTGCATCTAATATGTTCCAAGCATATCTTGCATTATAAGAAGGATGCAACATTTTTATAGGGTGCTCTTTTGGGTCCATCCTTCAATGGATATTTTCCATTGCAGATCTTCCAATTGCACTGTGACAATAATAGTGTCATTTTCCAGAATTGTTTTTATCTTCCACATTTTTGTGTGCATATTGGTGATGAGCTACCAACAGTATTGGATTTGGTGGAAATGCCGTTATTCAGCCAAGACATTTTTCTTCTATATTCATAGTATAGATGATGTCTTTGAGGATAATGGCATGAGGCAAGAGTCCCAAGTCACATATAGAGAGAGATTCTGTCCAATCTGGATATCAACCAACTATTTTTGGGTTTAGGTGAATATGAATGAACGAATGAATGTTTTTGACCAATATAGAGGAGAGTACTATTCCCTTCACTATGCTCTATTTTTTAACGCTTGTGAAGGTTATTGCTCATGATTCACATACTAGGTTGGTCCTTTAGTTGGTGTCCTTAAGTTGTTGCATGTAAAATGCCCACACCCATCTCAATAATATTTATATGACACACCTAATGAATAGGTGTGGATACCTTTTCCTTGTGTTTCTTTCAATTACATATTTATTAGAACCTAACTACACAACTTGAATTCTATGATTTGTCTAATCTAACGTTATCTATGTTGTTATAAGACCGTAATATTTGCCAAACATGTGGATCCATTATCTTGTGCCTTGTTGATATCATTTCTATCAAGGCTGTATGATATTTTCATGGCTGTTTCTTCTTAGATTTTGATGTTCTTCATTATCCACAATGTGAGCCTAAGACGGTTGTATGCTGGATGACTCCTTGAACTAACTTGTAGCCAAATATTTATGCTTAAGAATTGTGTAACGACATGAGACAACAAAGTCTCATCACAAGAATACAATTATATTTATAGATAATGCAAATATGAATATCCTGCAAAATACAAGGTTTACGTAGTCATGTTGGCAATTAGTACAAATGCTTAATACATGAGGTGCATGGCCTAGTAGAGTTTAGGACACCTTGTTCCAATATATTGAAAGAAGTAGCATAACAAAAGCTTATGCACTAGAGGGACAACCTAGGTCTACAAGGTGATAAAGATAGAAGATAATTAATTAAACCTCCAAGGAGGAATAGAAAGTGGAGATCAAGATGACAAAGAAGGAGAGAAATAATGGAAGGAAAAAAGTCCACCTTAGCTAAAGACAATTCTAATCTATATACAAAATGAATAGTGTTACAAAGTACTTGAGAACTAAAACAGTTTAGATCCCAATTGATCAAGTAGTTCCAATGGTAGTTACCTAACTATCCATTCTACTTCCTATATAGTTAGCACTAGTTTGTGAAGTGCCAAGTTGCAATACTTAGAGGAGTGCAAATGTGTCCCTAATGCCTAGTATTTATAAAAATGTCTTTTGTACATCCTAGAGTTCAATCATGACATGTGGTGTTGGCACAAAAATTCTTTGTCTATTTGCATTAGTGCCACTAGAATTTACACCATGGAAATGTTAGAGTCAAAGTGGTCATGATACCATAGGTCCAGTTCATGCCATGAGGAGGTCTAATTTCATAGAAGGAAATAGTATTTTCCTGTTTGTTAAAAAGAGTAGATGGACCCCAAGGCCTATGAGCTAAAAGTGTTGTGGTCTCATCATCTCTTGAGACTTGATCAACCCCAACTTTACCCATATCATTCATCCCCCATGGGAAGCTCCCCATTGTGTTAGACTTTAACTATGGAAAATTACACTTGAGTTGGTCATGCATGCACCACATAGCATGAGCTAAAAACTAAACTTGCATGACAACCTTGAATAGCTTGTGTGTCCCATAGTGAGCACTTTTACTAATGACATCAATCTTATGATTATAGGTTCTAACTAAATTAGGTCAAGATCTATCAAATTGTATACTACCATAAGCTCTAGTAGAGGAGGATGGTACAACTTGAGGAGTTTTGCATGAAACACCAAATGCATCCCTAATTAAGGTGGAAAATCAAGAATAAAAGCATTCTTACCTATCATGTGTTGAATGTTGTATGGACCATGGCATAATATTTTGATCTTCAAGTGTAGGTCAAAGAAATGTTCTTATTCAAGTGAAGTCAAACCTTATGTCCAACTTGAAATTGATGTGGAATTATATGTTAATCATGACACTCGTATTTTTGTTATTGGATTTACAATATCTCCTATACATAAATCTATATGTTATGCACTCGTTACAAAATATTGCTTGGATCCATCTACTTCCTTTCTCTATATTGGCATCATATGGAACTAGTCATAATATGAAAGGTGATGCCCATGAAAGTGTTGGAATGAAATCATGCATGAAATGGGTTATTGCCTATTGAGGTATGAAGGGCCTTGTTCTAGGAATGTTGGATATTTGAAATACTCACATCCCACATTTGAGGGTGATGATGGTTATACATCCAAAGGAGATGCACAAACAACCCATTGACAACTTTGATATTCTCATCTCCTTGTGGATGGAAGGCAATTGAATGTTGAAGCTTGACATCCTGTTGATTCAAAAGAGGGAACCAAAATTTGTTGATGAATTTGGATTCCCAATCTAAAACAATTTATCTTGAGAGACCAATGTGGACCCAAAATTGTTGAAAGAAGAATCAAGCAACCTTTGTTGCATTGATTCTCTTCTTGTGGGTATTATGATTGTCATTTTTGTGAAGTTATCCATATACAAAAAGATGCAATTATGTAGATGTTTGATGGTTAGTAATCCTGAGAGATAGTTCATGTTGATGGATTCACAAGGTCTAGAAGGAATTAGTAGTGTATTGAATCTTAACTTTTTGTTGGTCAACTTTGAAATATTGCATAGTGCATAGGATCTAATATAGAGGTCCACTTTGTGTTGCATGTATGGCTAATGGAAGCATTGTTGGAATGTCACAAGTGTTTTTTGATATTGAAGTGTCCAATTGCCTTGGAGTAGTGAGCTTCATAGATGAATAACTAGTATGATGTACTAAAAAGTAAACATATCTTTCCAAGGCAATACAATAAATTATCCTAAAGATGGTAGTCCGTCATTAAGTTTTCCTAATTAACTATTGATGGATGTTAATGAAGGCAATACCACTTAGGTATGATGTTGTAAATTATTAGCACCATGCCTTTGACATCCAATATTGTCAACAATGCTTACACCAATGTCCAACTTAGAGATTCTATTTTCTAGTTCTCATTTATCTTGTAGTACTTGATAATAAGATGGAACTGCTATGGTAAGTTACCCACTTTATGTGCCATGTATTCACTAGATTATTTAGTGATTGTTATAATTGTAACACCCTATGATCAAAGTGGAATGATAATATCCTTACTCATTATGTAGTGACACCACTTTCATATATATTTAACAATGACACATAACTTCTTCTAATGCATTGAGTAGCACCAAGCTATATTAGATAGTCTCATAATGGTATGTTACTAGATTTCCATTCAATACTAAAATGACATCAAGTGCATATTTTGATGTTTCTATATCAACATCAAATAGTTAAGTGATGTCTAGTATTACAAGCATTGTTGTTAAAAAAAGGTATTGCTTGATCTTGTTAAATGCCTATTTTTGCTATTAAGTTCAATAAAACGTCACCTTACCACACATGACTAGTTTAAAAGGCCATGAGACATGTGAAAAAACCAACATGAATTTGGAATAGAAGTAGGTAAGTCCTAGAAAACTCTTGAGTTTCATCAAATTCTTTAGGGTTGGCTTCTCCTAAAATACATAAATTTTCTCTAGAACTACATGGATGCCTAACGGTTGATGATGTAGCCCAATAAGATATCTATGTAACTTTGAAGGTGTACTTGCCAAGGTTGACTTAATTTTTGTGTTGATAGAGAGTGTCCAAAACAAAACAAAGAGATCCTTCTTGGTAAGAGTCATCAAGGGAGCTACAATATTCCCATAAATTTTTGACAAATCTTGTGTAATACATAGTGAGACCTAAAAAACCCCTAATACACTTGATAGATTTAAGCATTAGTTAATATTGCATGACTTTAATCTTGTTAGGATCCACCTTGAAACCTTCATGAAACACAATATGACCAATATATTCTACTTTAGACACCCCAAATAATTTTTGGACCTTTTGACACAACTATTTCCACTTAAAAACCTAGAACACCTTATAAACATGATGCAAATAGGCTTCCCAAAACTTGCTATAGACCAAGATGTCATAAAAAAAAAGAGACCAATTTTTGGCAAGAGAGGGTGAAAGATAGAATTCATCAAATTTTGGAAGGTTGAGGAGGAATTTATAAGACTAGAAGACATGACCAAAAAATCATAATAAACCTCATGAGTACAAAAAGCAATTTGGAGGTATCCTCCTCTTTAATCCTAATTTGATGAAACCTAGAATGGAAGTCTAACTTAGTGAAAACTTTGCACCATGCAATTCATCCAAAAAATCATTATAGACATGGAAAATTGACCCATCTAAATGAGTAATTATTCCTTAGAATCCCTTGGGAAGGTCTCAAACTTGCTAAGTACAAATTTGTATCCTCTTTTCTTGTGTTTTGCTTTGTTTTTCTAAACCTTGACCAAATCTGCGCTCGATAAATTATAGGATGCGAATTCGATAAATTTAGGTTTTTTCCTAAAAAGATCTAAATTTTGGACTAAAATTTCATGGTGTTGGCTTGGCCAAGGTTAATTTTTGTTTTCCCCTCTCTTTTGCCCTACAAATCCTCTATAAATAAGCAAGGGTTGGATCCATTTTAGAGAGAAGCTTTTTTTTGGTAATCTTGATGCACAAAGTGTTCTTAAGTAATCTAAGTGACCTCTTGTGCAATTTTCATTTTTGCTAGTGTTCTTGGTGCTCTATCTTTGGTGTGCTTCTTGTGATTTACAAGTGAAGAAGCCTTGATGATGAACTTGTCTTCTTGGAGGAGGAGATATCTTCTATAGTTGCTCTTGCTTCTTCTATAGGCTTACCAGGTTATCCTTTTAAATTCATTTAGTCTTTCAATCATTTTTCTCTATGTTATAACTATATTTTTGCATCTATTTATTTGTTTTTAGCCTCCTTGTGAAAATCCATGCCTTGTCTGCTATAGGGAATGGATTCGATGAAAACCTTATTTTTGACTATTGCACATCCTATCGTTCCTTTCCCTTTGTTTACCAAATCCACTTTCAATATTTTTAGGGCATGGATTCAACCTAAATAGGATTGGGAGCAACTATTTATCCCTAAACCCTAGGGTTTTGGATTGCATATCCATTTTACATTGCATCTCTTCTATTATCATTCTATTTTAGCTTTTGTCATTCTATTTAATTTGCATTTAAATCACATTAGCTTGGGGGAAAACATTTTGTCCCAAAAATCCTAGATATCTAGTTGCATACTTGTTCATCATTGTGTTCATTTTGTTTGCATCTAGTTCATTGTTTCATGCTATCATATCTTGTTGTGCTTATTCCAAAGGTCAAGATCATTTTATTTTTGAATGATGAGCTAAAAATGCCAAGGGGTTCTTAGAATTAGAAAACATTAAAAACATCTTAAAAAGTCTTCTTGTATGTCTTTTGCTAGTCTTCTTCTCTATCATTTCCCTTCCTCCTAATGGCTCCCAACCGTAGAAGTAAGCGAAAGATTTTAGAATATGATCAATTTTTTCAAGAAGATGACTAGATTGATAGGGAGAATCCCAATCTAGATGCGAAAGAGGAAGAACATGTAGAAACTGGTAATGAATTTAATCCTTTTGAGGGGCCTAATGGAGGCTTCACTTTTTCATCATTTGATCATATATGGGGTTTCATGAAACACCATAAGAAGACCTTGGTTAAGGCTATGGTAGAGGAAGCTCAACTTGAAATGGGTGGGATGCCTCCTCCAACCATATCTCCTTGGAATGTTCACACCAATATTTTGTTTTAATATTCACATCACATTAATCCTTTTCATAAACCAACATATGCTACTACTATGCCCACCAATATTGGGGTAATTCCATAGGATCCTCCAATCAGTAGTACATCCCAAAACTATGCTCAGTTTCTTCTTTATTTTTCTCATCTCAACATTCATGCTTATGTTCCATCAAATGTCAGTTACCTGTCATAGCAAGATACCACATATCATAACCCATACCATAAAAATATCAATGCCTCCAACATTGGCCAATTTACCTTTCAACAGTCTACCTATACTCCTCCCCTAGTGAACCTAGGGGTATTGCACAACAACAATCCTGATATGCAATGTTTGACAAGTATGGTGAAGCACTTGGTTTCAAGAGTGGACATGATTCAACCTCTAAGTTTCACCTACAACTATAAGATGTGCTATCAGCCCTTAGACCCTGTTGTCACTTTTAGGCCCTACCCTAAGCATTTTTCCATGTTTATCTTACCTATTTGTAAGGGAACAAAGGACCTAATTGAACATTTAAGGATATTTAAGACAACATGCCATGATATTATATATGATGATAAGTTGTTACTAAAGATGTTTCCTAAGAGCCTTGGTGGTATGTCATTAGAATGGTATTCTCAATTGGCTCATCATTCTTTGAGGAATTTTGAAGAGATAACAAAATTGTTTGTTCAACAATTCAGAGCTTATGTTGAGAAAACTGTGACTATGAAATATGTTTATATGTTGAGAAAATGCAAAGATGAAAGTTTTTAAAAGTTTTTGTCTTGTTGGAGAAGTTTAGTTAGATGGCTGAGATATACTCTACCTCCTCAAGACATATTAGACATTTTCATTGGAAATTTACAAGAGAAAATATCATATGAATTGGAAATAACAACTATTACCTTTTTTGACCAAGTGATAGATCTAATAATAAGGGTAGAGAAAACCCTTATTAAAAGAGGTCAATTTAAGCCAAAGAAAGAAGAAGATAGGACCACAAAAGCTCAGTATAAGAACAAGCATGTAGTTGGTGATGATGTAACAGATAGTAGACCTATTCACAGTGTTGTTAACACCCTACAAAATATGGTGCTTAGACAACCTCAAAAAATCCCACCAAGGAATTTCATGAGACTCAAAATGCCTATGATGGTGGTCCTAAAGTAGCTTTTGGAAGCCAACATGATTGAGTTACCTCCCATACGACAACTTGATACCACGACTAATTGGTATAAGCCTGGTCAACATTGTGAGTATCATAGAGTGGAGGGGCACTTGAAAAATTCATGTAAGAGATTGACACATGTGGTTCAAGAGTTAATTGATGTAGGTTTCCTTGTTATAGAGGGTCCTCAACCTAATACTCCAACAAAATATCAACCTCCTACTCAAAAAGCACTCACAACTAATCAATACATGGGGATCTTCCAAGACTCCCTACCTAATCATGAGCAACACACATATAATTAAGTATCATATCGTAATGTGCCACCTCCATACAACAATATGGTTAGTATGATAGTAACAAATACAAGACATCGATATCATGCTGAACTAACTCAATGATCTTAGCAAGAGATAAGTTCTACATCCAATAAACCTTAAAACCCACCCTTAGTTTTGAATAGTACCCAAAATGGAGCATGAGAGTAGAAAACCCACCTTCAGTGTTAAAACCACAACCTAAAGTCTCATTTGACATTCAATAATATTTATCTAGTACCCTAGCTAAGATATCCCTCTTAGAGATTTTGTAAACTTCTCCTATTCAACAATCGTTTCCTCAATATATTTTCCCTAGTGTTATAGTTGATGTTGTAGGTTCCCTTGGGATACATCATATCACATTTTTAGATGATGATATTCCTTCATCAAAATTAAAAGGGGATTATTCATTCTACATCATTGCATTTATCAGGGAAATGTTTATCAAACAGATTTTTATAGACAATGGTTCTTCCCTCAATCTATGCACTAGTCAAATTTTTCAAAATTTTGGATTAAAATAGGAATATTTAACTAAATTCAATATCGTCATCAAATATTTCAACAAGTCCCAAGAGACCTTCAACATTATATCTCCCCAACTTAGGATTGGACCTAAGATATTAGATACCTTATTTTATGTGGAACCTTTACCTACACATTTTTATATTCTTCTTGATCAACCTTGGATTCATGCGATGAGGGATGTCCCTTCAAATTTTTATCAATGTTTGAAATTCAAATTCAAAGATCAAATTGTCACCATTTTAGGTGACCCTCATCCATTCAAATATTTTCAATGGTTGAACAAACTCAATTGAGTGTCAATCTATGTCCACCAGTTTCTTCATCTCACAAGAAAATTGACAATTTAAATGTGAGAGAGGAACTACTAATCAAAGTCTCATCACAACATGTAGACACCAAAATAGCACCAATTCGATTATGTGACTACAAGCACTGACCAAATTGGCATACATACCCCCTAGGGTAGCCTCCAGAGGTTAAACAGTGGTCATAACCACTCCCAAACTAGTTTTAGAAGGTCAGAGGTCAGTTTTGCACCTTTTTAAGAACTTTTCTCCCTATTCGTCCCACCCTGGGATGATTAGCATCCTATTCGCCCCACATCGGGATGATTAGCAGCAATCGCTCTAGGGTGGGATGATTAGCAGGTCTGACAAGAAAATAGTCAAACCTTGACAAATGGTAGCCCAAATTTGCCACCTAACTCCGCCTTCAAGGCATGGGAGTGCGAGGGAACATTTCAAACCATGGAGGCCTCAATCAAGGAGCCCTTAATCAGGGAGGAATCCACTCTCCCCAACAAAGGCATAATGAGCCAAGTGGTGCCCTCGCATGCACATGCAAAAGAGACCCTTAGGTCTATAAAAAGGTGAGCCTCATCACCCCAAAAAAATAGAGTTGGAGAATTTGGAGCAATGAAGTGTTGCTGAACTATACCCCCATTCCTCTTGGTGCTTCATACATCCCTAATTTCTCTTTTGGAAGAGAGGTTATCGGATGAACACTAGGAATGCAATTCAAATCCAAAAACCCAAGCAATCAGCCACAATACCACCCCAAACTCATTGACACAACCCCTAGGAGGTTTTTGACCCATCCCACTTGGATTGGTGTCAAAACTAAGCCCCAAACGGTGGGTGTCCCACCCCCAAGCGCCCCCCAAACTATTGCAGTCCTAATCGCCCTACCCCGGAGCTATTAGAAATATGTGCATGGTTTTACTACTATTATTTTTGCATTCCTTTATATTTAATATACTTATGCTTCTATCCAAATTTCATTGTTTTCTGACATGATTTGACCTGGTTTTTTCCATTTCATTCGTCTACTAACCTATAGGGAGTGCCTTCAGATATAGGACAACCTGGGAAGAATATGCCAAATATGAACTTCTGGTTCATCTCAAAATGTTGTTTTTAGTCTAACCCCAAGTTTGCAGGAGGTTTGGAAACCTCTGGGTAGGACATTTGGAAGGTCACTTTTTACAGGTTTTGCGATAGTCCGCAGCGTCCCACCCCAGAGTGATTAGAAATATGTGCATGATTTCCTTAATATTATTTTTGAAATATGTCCTAGATGATATATTAATGCCTTTGTTAAATTTTGAACTCATTCTGACATGATTTGACTGTCATTTTGTTATTTTATGTATTAACTAGCTCGCAGGGCGCTCCTATCACATATAGGAGAATATGGGTAGGATATGCATATTTCGAGCTTCTGGGTAGTCTTAAAATCACATATAATACCTAACCCATTATTTTTAGGTGATTTTTATGAGCATAGGTGGGACATTGGAGTGCCCACTTCGGAGAGGCCCCCCAATGGGCAAACGAGCATAATGGTGTCGTTCGACACCGCTTCGACACAAAATCAGGTGATACCAATTACAAAAGCTGTCCTTTACATTTTGATATCATTATGTAATTGATTTATCAATATTATCACTGATATACCACAAGTGCCCGCTGGAGGCCTTGGGGATTGCATGTTTTTCTAGATACGCATATGCTATTAATGATTTGTTGTATTTCTGTGTGTAGGATCTCACCACAAAGAATACTAGAGGGGCATAAAGGAATGAAAAACACATGGACACAAGTGGCGGCAACTTTTAGCCCGCCCACTTCGAATGTGGGCACGTAGAAGACGTTGGAAGCGTACCGTCCGATCTTGGAAGCGCAACTTCTTTCGGGCATACATTGATGTAACAATTTGTATAAAAAATTCTGATCCCTAGAGGTGGGATGTATTGTAATCATACTAAAAGCAATATCAATAAAGGAAGACCCGCTTTGTTTTCTCACATCTTGTTTTTGCGTCATTTCCTTCATGCATTCGTAAGACTTAGCATCTGTATCCATTTTTGTTTGCATCACATAGGTACACCATTATTCTAGCTTAATTTCAGTGGTGATCATGGTGGGACCCTATCCCCTACTGTTAGGATCAATTTTTTGATCCAAATTTTGTGGTTTTTCTTTGTAGGTGTTACTCATTCGGGCATTGGACTGCTACTCGTGCCACCCCGGGACGAATATGCATTCATCCCACCCTAGGACGAATGTAAACCTGCTATTCGTCCCACCCTAGGATGATTAGAGCTCTGTGCATTTTTTTGGCAGAAACTCAAAAACATTTGGTTTAGACAGAGAAGAGGTAGGCCTTCTGAACATCCTCTATGTTTTTCTACTTTTTGTTTTTGCAATTTTCTGTTTTCTTTGCTTTATTTTCAGACACTTGCATAGAAAGGTTAAGTAGTTTGTTTTCCTTTCTGGAAATAAAAAATAAAATAAAAAACATAGAGTAAATTAAATGGAAGGAACTTGATTAGGAATGCATGTTTCTCTGGTTTTCTTGCATGATACTTGCACAAATGGCGAGTCCTCATTGTAGGTTTCAGTTCTAGTTAGGTTTCATGATTTCCTTTTTGCTACTAATTGCCTCTGAAAGATAAAATGTACTTTACAGCATTACATTAGTGAAAATCATCTTTTGTTGTAGGTTTTCTTTATTAACACAATTAAAAGGAACCACACACACCACCTAATAAAATTAACATCAAGGAGTTGGTCTTAATACCCCAACACTTGATCAAGACCAACAATGGGTTTCATCACCACCTTGGCTTGAATTTTGCATACATATACCCTGATTGTGATTGTTGCTAGACGTAAATCCTGACGAAAGCTAACCAAGTGTAGCAGGGGTGATTCCTCGTGCATGAGGATAAGTCTTCTAAGGTAGGTGTCAAAAATAGAGCGATCCCCTTTTCGTACCGCCTATGTTCCACTTACTGTTCTACTTTCGCATACCAATAGTTTCCCTCACGTAAGGGCGAGTATATTTAGAGGTTCGATATAATGGCCTGGCAATGGTATATTGAAGGGACGACCATTTTGGAGATACAAGAGCCCTCATTATGCATGTATAACAAAGTTTTATTTATAAGAGTTGCATAACAAAAATCAAACACACTGAACTAGATCTAGGACACACATTTAATCTATAAAAAAGATAATCATTTCTTTGTTTGTGTGGTCCCCTTTTGTTTGGTATAACATAAAAATTGTAAAGGAGATAAAAATATACATATCTTTTTAGAAAAACCACCACCATGGTGTATACTCGTAGCCAAGCCCAATCACGAGCAGAAGCTATGGAAAGTATGCAAGGAGGCACAAGTCGCCTCCGTTATAGCCCCAAGGACTTGGTTATACCACCTTGGTAGCCTGACCCACAACATAGTCCACACCATACCACTACAAAATAGGCCTATAGAGTTACCCCTTTGAGGGGCACTCCCATTCAACACAGGCCCTCTCAAGAGGAGTACACACATGGGAAGGCCCCCTTAGACACTCATTATGAGTGGCCACTACACGATGAAGCGCTAGAGCAGCATAGGGTTCATAAGGAGGGCCCACATGATTATATCATTCCTCCTCCACCCCTCATTATTGTTAGAACTAATAGGCCAAATATAGAGCGCAAGGCTCTTCAGATAGGGTGAGCCAAATCCGCTCGTCCCTTTCACATGTACGAAAGGGAGCATGAGGAAAACCAGTATATTCCTCAAGAGCAATACACTATGTGGGAGCAATGCGCCTCCACACCTGCTGATTATCAAGATCACCTATTGAGGCCAGAGCCTTGGGTAAATGCTGCTAACCTTGATAAAGGAAAGTGACTCATAGATATCTCGGATCACCACAACCGAGATAGATATGTAGGGGAGGAATCTAGACCTCCTAGACCTAGGATGGCAGAATAAATCGACTTGGCATTTGCCAAACATACCACCCACCAAGCGCAAATCATGTAGCTTAGGCAAGATCAACAATAGTTAGAACAACTGTATCATCTTAATAAAGAGCACATTCAGCACCAGACATATGAGTTGTTCCAGAACACCATGCATGAGAGGATTACAACCCCTCGCATGCATAAGACACAAATTTATGAGAGGAACAACCCCTTAGTAGGAGACAGGTCTCCATGACCTTATCAAGCATTGCTTCCAAGACCTCCTAGACCTAAGCGGGAGGCCACTCCTAGAACCAATGATGGGTGCTTTCCTCGAGCACCTGTCCGTGTTTATAGGTCACACATAAAAAATCCTCAAGAGGCCTATGAGGAATTTGAGCGAGAAGAAGAGTGGGCTGAAACACCCTACCAAGGCAGGGGGCGCTATTCGGCTACCCCTCCATAGGCCTCAAGTTCCTCACAATTCACAACAGGAACAAACCAAAGAAGAGGAAATAAAATCCTCTAATGCATACAAAACACTGCTAGAGCACTTAGAGTCTGTGGAGACTAAGATTTCAAGGCCCCAAAAGCCCACCTTACACCAACTCCATAGTCACCCTGTGCATCCTTCAGTTCTGGCACCCCCATACCCCGACCACTTCAAAATGCCTCAATTGGCAATTTTTAGAGGGGATGAGGATGCCCAAGAGCACGTAACAAGGTTCCTGAGTCAATGCTTTGGCATTCAAGACAATGATGCATTGCTTATGAGAACATTTATAACCACGTTCACAGGCCCTGCCTCGAATTGGTTCACCCAGTTGTTGAAGCATAGCATCAATAATCTAGGCCAGCTAGTGGACACGTTCCTTGAATGTTTTGCCTTCAACACCAAGAAGAAAGCATCCTTAAGAAACCTAGCTGGAATTAAGCAGTATGATGATGAGACCATAGCTACTTAAGGGAATCGATGGAGGACATTTATTTCAAAGCTGCCTTACCTCCCTTCCATGGACGACATGACTCAAATGTTTTCAAAAAGTTTCTTAATGATGATATCCATGCTATTGTAGCTACAACAATATGCCACCCTCAAAGAAGCCCTGGCACAAGATAGGATAATTGAGGAGATCAAAATACAAGATGGTGATATTGCCAAGCCGTGCAAGAAAGAGTGGCCCAAAAATGCTAAAACTGGGCCCATGCAACTGAAACCCGCTATGGTCAATCAGGTTGCCATAACTATACCAAAGCCTGCACAAATGACACAGCCCCCAAAGGCTAATTATCAGAAAGTTCCTCTTGATAACTATGAAAAGGAAAATCATAAACAAGAGAAAAATCGGTAGCATCGCCCTAGGCAACAATTCACCCAATTCATGGAGTCTAGAGACTCCTTTTTTGACCGCTTGTTCATGGAAAACCTAATAAACTTGCCAAAAAGTCGACCCATATATCCCAACATGCCAAAACTAAAGGGCTATAAGGAAGACTTATATTGTAGATTTCATCGGTAGAAAGGACACAAAATCTCCACCTGTTGGAAATTCAAACACTTAGTGCAGGACTTGATAGACAACAAGACACTCACGATAGATAGTACCATAGCACTGAGCAACCAAAAAATGGAGGTCTTCAAAAACCCCCTGCCTGCCCATGATACGTAGGCAAGGACTTTACAAGTGAACGAGGCAACACAAAACTACCCCATGTAAGGATACATAGGGATGATAAGCATCGTGACACGGAACAAAAGATACCCAAACACGGCTGCACCCGCTACAGCTACAGGAGATGTTTCGTCAATGTCACGACCTCAACAACACCCTACGCAACCTCCCCCACCTAGACCAGTGGCTACGATTCAGACTAAACTTACTCAAATTTTAAGGACCATGTCGGCTAGGCTCTCCATTTATGAGCTCATCCAACAATCACCGCTCCATAGGGAGGCTCTGATTAAGATACTCAAAGCCATTGAGCTACAAACCCACGAAGCCAATTCCTTCAATAATTTCATGGGACATGTGAGACAATGCATAGAACCAGTCATAACCTTCAAGGAAGATGAACTGAAACTAGTGACTAGTGATATGGTGGATCCACCCCTACACATCATTGCGTGGGTCAACTAGATTCTATTCAAGAGGGTGTTGTTGGACACTGGCTCGTACAGCAACATAATCATGATAGTGGCATTAAAACACCTTAAGCTGCCAGCATCCCACATTGTGGCATCCACTTACACTCTTCGAGCATTCAACGATGCGTTATGCTTAACGGTTGGCACAATTGTCCTGCCCATCCAAGTAGGACAAAATACCATTCCTACGTTGTGTCACATCCTTGAGGGTGAGATGGCCTACAATATCTTGCTAGGCCGGCCTTGGATCAGGGACATGAAGTGTGTCCCTTCGATAGCCCATCAATGCCTCAAATACACATACGAAGGGCAAGTACATGTAGTCCCAATGGACTTAGAGCCCTTTAAATTTTACAATGTGGTGCATCCGATGCCACAATCGACCCTCCCATCGACACATTTGGAATTTCAATCGAATCCATCCACATAGGGTCCGATTTTGCCTACATCCTCGCTGTTGAGTCCCTCAACTCACCAACCCGACTCATATTCATTCTATGTTCCTTCACCAATAATGCCACCTATGGTGGCCACACGGAAGGAAAATGGAAAGAAGCCCCTAGAGGTGGTACCACCATTAGTCTCAACCATCTCTATCGAAGAGGTGCCCAGTCGAATGGAAGTCGAGACACCTATTTCACCCAACATGGAGTGGACTCAGGGAGAACTCCCATTCCCTCCCCCTCAGCTACCGATAATTATCATTGAGATGGCCAACATAGGCCTGGGGGAGTACCTAGTGTGGAACGTTGTAGCAACACCCATGCTCGAATCCATGCAAGACATGGAGAGACCTCATCTCCCCATCAACACTATCATACCTTTAGGCTACTCGCCAAATCAGACCAATTTTGTATATGGGGGCCTCAAGAATGACATTGAACCCTACCTACAAGAGGAAGAGGACAAAGAGCCATTTGCTGAGAATGTTGACTATCTGTCCAACCCAGAATTTGCCTTGAAATACCTAGACCAATGTAATTGGCATGGATATGGATTGGGTAGATACGAATAAGGAATGCACATCCTTTGTCAACTGAGATACTAGATGCCATATGATAAATCAAGAGTAGGGTTCAACCACCCTTTGACCCTCGACATATTGGTAGAAACCATGCAAGGCCTAGGTCTAGGCAATAGGGATGGGTTGGCACAAGATCCATACGCAAATCCCAAGACAACATACACATTGGGGAATTATCTCCCATTGTTAACAACAAACCTTGTTGACCTCAACCACCCCTCCCATCTGATAGAAGAAGGGGGAAGTTCAAGAAGTAATCTCCAAGAGGGATATGAACAAGATCAAGGGGGGTATTTTGAAAATGAGTCAGATTATGAGGTAGCACCTTGGGACCCTTTTGAGTTCGATAGCAATCACTCGTAGGTGACACCCATTGACGACTATCATGAGAACTTCATGGCAATGTTCCCCTTTAATGTTTTGATTGGGAAATTACTACCTCTAGAGAATCCAGCCCTCCCGTGGAGAGCGGAACAACCTAGAAGGGACCAAATCAACTTGATCGAACAAAATGAGCCTCCCATGCCGGCCATAAGGCCAAGTGATCCATCGAAGGAAGAAGATCCAAATATCTTCTTCAACATCGACTACCCGCATGCTAGATTTTTGGTTTTTGTAGAGAGTGAGGATAGTGATCAAGAGACGCCTAGTGGGAGGCTATACCAGCCAGAGGGGTAAATAGTTGTTAGAGCCAATGAAGGCCTATGGATCTTTGATAGCGACTATGAGGATGAGACTGAGATGGCATATCTCAACCATATGAGGCAATAGGAATACCCCATAAACATCGATGATATGTTTGAACATATAAATATGGAACCAAGACATATGTGGCATTTAAACCAAGTACACTTAAACCGAGTGCTTCATCCACCACTTCGGGCATACAGGGAGCACCTCCCACCTAGAGACCCTATAGGGCCATCAGTACCAAGGGCAAACCCTATCCTTCTATCTGCACATAGGGCTGATCCTTTTGTGCCAATACCCATAGAGCCATATCTGGTGTACAAGGACCACCAAGGATGTCTGAATCAACACCCACGTGACAATGGAGACCAAATTCATTCCATCAACATGATATCCATTGATTTAATCGCCCCCATCTGCAATCCAGTCGATCCAACATGACCATTGTATCTAGACCTAGATACCATAGACTGGGATCGTGCTGACTCACCACCATCCCCATCAGAGTACTGACCTTGTGGTGAGATGTTTCATTTCACCCCAAGACAGGACTCGAGGATATCTTCCATTTTGAAGAGGAACTCGACATTCCCAATGCATATCTAAATTTAGCAAATGATATCCACCTGATCCCAACTCCACACCATTTGGAGGACGGATCCCACATGTCAGTCGAAGAGACGATTGACGTAGACATCGGTTCTGGTCCAATGAATCCACAAATCATCAAGCTGGGGGTAAGTCTATCCCTCGAAGAACAAGCCGATTACATTACTCTTCTCAAAGAGAAGGAGGTTTTTGCATGGTCCTACAAAGACATGTCGGGGCTAGACCAGCAGCTAGTCACGCATAATCTAACACTTGATCTGACAGTAAATCTAGTCAAGAAAAAGCTATGTAAGATGCACCCAACAATGGACTTAATGGTCAAATATGAGCTACAAAAGCTATTGTATGCATTGTTCGTCATCTGCGTAGATTACCCACCATGGCTATCCAACATGGTACCCGTCAAAAATCCTGATGAGAGGATTCGCATATGCATCAATTTTTGAGATTTAAACAAAGCGATTCCCAAGGACAATTTCCCCTTGCCTAGCATCGATGCATTGGTAGACACTACAGTAGGCCATGAAATGCTTTCCCTCATGGATGGTTTCTTGGGATACAACCAGATTCATATCAATCCCGATGATCAACTAAAAATGACGTTCACGACGTCTTGGGGGACATTTTGTTATAAGGTCATGCCCTTTGGCCTTAAAAATGCTAGCGCCACTTACCAACGCGCTATGACATACATCTTCCATGATTACATGCATAAAAATTTGGAAGATTATATGGATGATTTGTTGGCAAAATATATTTTGTGCCAAAATCATCTCGATGACTTATGCAAGATCCTTGATCGCCTCATTGAACACAAAGTTAGGCTAAACCCCAAGAAGTGCGTATTTGGCATCACATTTGGAAAACTCTTGGGTTTCATAGTCTCAAAATGAGGCATCGAGGTAGATCCAAATAAAGTCAAGGCAATCCTTGAAATGCTTCCCCCAACCACCATCAGGCAGCTCAAAATCTTACAGGGTAAGGTCACGTCGATCAAGCGCTTCATAGCGCAATTATCTGACAAGTGCCGATCCATGAATAAATTATTACACAAGGGAGTAGCATTTCATTGGGATGACGAGTGCCAATTAGCATTCGATGACATCAAACAATACTTTTCTTCACCGCAAATATTGGCACCACATATACCAGGAGTGCCATTCTATTTATACATCTCAGCTATTGAGGTGGCACTGTGCGCCAAGCTAGCCCAAAAAAATAAATTACATAAAGAACAGGCTAATTATTATCTTAGCCACACCCTGGTTAGTTATGAACTTAACTATGCATACGTTGAGAAGCTATGCTTGGCGGTGGTATTTTCCACCAAAAATCTACGCCATTACATGCTGAGTAATATGACGTATGTTGTGTCTAAGGATAATCTATTATGGTACATGATGAGTCATACTTATCATAGTAGTCACACGGTGAAATGGATCATGTTGTTGACGGAGTTTGACATCGAATTCATTGGAAAAAAGTCCATCAAAGTTTAGGTCATCACCGATCAACTAGCAAAGGATCCTCTCGAAGACAATCAGCCTTTGACCGTAGAGCTGCCCGATGATGGGGTCTTCCATGTCTCAGAATTTCCAGATTATGATGAGCCTGAGTCACAGGCCGACATAACCTTATTTTTTGATGGTTCTAAATGTGAGCAAGGGGATTGCATGGGAATTATGTTTTTCACATCGCAAGAGGCTCAAATGCCTTTATCATTTACACTTGATTTCTTGTGCACCAATAACAATGCTGAATATGAAGCCTTGCTCATAGGTCTTCAGATAGCCATCACCATGAACATAAAATTCTTGAATATCTTTGGTGATTCGCTGTTAATTTTCAACCAAGTGAAAGGGGTATTCCAATGCAAATTCCCAGTTCTGCAAGCCTACAAAGCCCTTGTGGATAAATTCCTAGCAAATATTGAATGGTACGACATCGAGGCACTCCATCGATCATCAAATCATTTTGCAAACACTATGGCCTCCTTGGGGTCACTAATCCCATAAGAAATTTCTAGTGAGATGACAACCATTCAAGTCAAAACATTATTGCAATCCATGATGGAGAGTGCAAGCTCTAACATAACACCAAGAATCCACCTAATCCAGATTGAACCATCTCAGGATAGGTTCTCTCAAATCCATGATAGTCTGAATCACGCCAACTGGGGGTCTTTGTTCTCTCCAACCCCTCTTAATAACAACACAACGCTATTTTTACAAGTTCTTTCCCACTCATCTTTTGCTAGGGACAAACTTCAAGAGGGATCAACCATTCATACCATCGAGGTTTCTGATTAGCAAGATTGGTACACACCCATAAGAGACTATCTCAAGTTAGGTAGCCTCCCACTTGGATTGTCGCACACCGCAAAAAGATCATTCAAATAGAAAGCGACAAAACATGTCTTTCTAGGAGACATTTTATACTGTCGAAGCTATGAAGGAATCCTCCTCTATTGCTTTGACCAACCGAAGTCCACTTGGGCGATCACCCAAGCGCATGATGGTACATGCGGTGGCCACTTCAGCGGTATGGCCATCGTAAAGCACATTCTTTGCATGGGCTATTGTTGGCCATATTTAGAGCGAGATTGTTGTGCTTATGTGCGAAAGTGCATAAAGTGTCAATACCATGCTAACTTGACACATGTACCTTCTTAGGCCTTGCAGCTGATCCAATTAGCTTGGACGTTTTCATAGTGGGGCTTAGATCTCATCAGAAATATCTCCCCTGCATCATCAGGTCGTCACACATTTATCATAACGACAACATAATACTTCACTAAGTGGGTGGAAGCAATTCCGCTTACCTCTATGACTGGGCCTCACATTGCAAAGTTCATTTTACATAACATCATATGTCATTTTAGTATTCCATCCAAGATCATCTCGGATAATGGGACGTCATTTAAGAACAAAGATGTGTGTGCTTTGACAATAAAGTACAAAATTCAGCACAATTTTTTGACACCCTATTATTCACAGGTAAATGGGCAAGCAAAGACGTCAAACAAAACACTAGTTGCCATCCTTAAAAATAAGGTCACATATAGTCATCAGGATTGGCACATCCAAATACCACTTGCCCTATGGGCTTATCGCACTAGCATTCGGATGCCCACTGGGGCAACTCCATTTTTGCTAGTGTATGGCTCCGAGGTAGTCATGCCTCTTGAGTTGGAAATACCCTCCCTACGCATATCAATGCAAGAGTTCATCGATGATGACACTGAATGACAGGCCTAGTTATACTAGCTTACGTTACTCGATGAACAACGCGTCAATGCTCTCGATCATTTACGTATCTATCAAGAGTGACTTAAGAAAGCTTACAACATGAAAGTTCACCTGAGGGACTTTTAGGTCGGTGACCTGGTCTTAAAAGAGAACCAACAAAATTCTAACTTGCCGCCCCATTTAAGGGACATGTTCACGGAAAATTGGTTAGGTCCTTATGTAATCGATAGTAAAATAAGACCTGGAACATATCGGCTCATCTCTCTTGAAGGAATCAAGGAACTAGAACCCTTGAACATTAGTCATTTGAGGCCATTCAACATTTAGAGAGCCATGGCCCACTCCAAAAGCTCCAAGGGTTCCCATAATCGCTTGGTCAACCAAAAATGCCCCAAAGGTATCTATAATCCCTTTGGTCAAACCAAAAGCTTCAAGGATTCCCATAATCACTTGGTCAACCCAAAATGCCCCAAAGGTATCTATAGTCCCTTTGGTCAAACAAAAAGCCCCAAGGGTTCTCGCCATCACTTGGTCAACCAAAAATGCCCCAAAGGTGTCTATAATCTCTTTGGTCAAACCAAAAGCTCCAAGGGTTCTCACCACCGCTTGGTCATCCAAAATGCCCCAAAGGTATCCATAATCCCTTTGGTCAAACCAAAAGCCCCAAGGGTTCTCGCCATCGCTTGGTCAACCAAAAATACCCCAAAGGTGTCTATAATTCCTTTGGTCAAACCAAAAGCTCCAAGGATTCTCGCCACCGCTTGGTCACCCAAAATGCCCCAAAGGTATCTATAATCCCTTTGGTCAAAACCTCCAAGGATCCATAAGAATAACTTGGTCCACACCCATTCGGGTTAAACCACCATAACAAATATTAAAAAATAATAGATAATCAAAACTAACAAAAAAAATTGCATCTCACTTTCATGCATAATCTTAAAATCAAAACACAAAAAAAAATAAAAAAGCTGCATTAGGCATCGCATACATACATTGCATATTTTTTGGTCATACATGTCAAACACACCATAGACTGTAATTACTTGGCAATTCCATCATTTTCCACATTTGTCCATTTTGTAAATGATCCAACAAGAATAACGTCGTCGCATTTTCGCCATATCATAGTCAGTTGTCTTCTAATGTCTTTAGGGTTTTCATCATTTAGCTATCTTTAGATTTCTAGTCAAATGTTGTACAAAGTCAAACCAATTTTTACAAGGTAGAGTTTTACTTGGATCACACCTTGTTACATAGCATCCCAACACAAGCTTAAAACACATAAAAATTCCCAAGTTGTGTGAACGAAAGACGAAACCTACAAAGTGGTCTAGGATACCTTGAGCAAAATTTTTATCCTACTGGTCTCTTTGTGCGAATGGTTCAAGAATGTTTAGAATTGACAAAAAGACAAGCTCTTCCCCATCCAATTCCCCAAAATAAATAGTGGTTTTCACCACTATCAAAAATTCCAAACACCTTTGATCCCCAAAGTCATAAGGATTCGTACTACATGCCCCTGAGAAGGATGGGTAGTCATCCCCAAGGCCTAAAAGGATCAATGCCATTCACAAAGAAAAATACCAAAAGTTCACCATAAAAATTCCCAAACACCCCTGATCCCCAAAGTCGTAAGGATTCGTACTACACGCCCCTGAGAAGGATGGGTAGTCATCTCCAAGGACAAAAAGTATCAATGCCATTCCAAAGTAAAATCCCAAAAGTTCACCATCAAAATTCCCAAATGCATGAGATCCCCAAAGTCATAAGGATTCATACTACACACCCCTGAGAAGGATGGGTAGTCATCCCCAAGGCCTAAATTATCAATGCCATTCACAAGCCAAAAATCCCACAAGCTCAACTTTGAAATCAAAATTCAAAATCTAAATCCTCAAAAAGCAACAATAAAAAAATAACAGTGGTTATTACCAGTACTCAAACCCCTTGCTCAAGAAAAAAAAATCAAAATAAATAGTGATTTTCATCACTATATGTGAGAGAAAGTATCCCAACAAATTGAACAACCAAAAGATGTTTGAGCTTGAATCCCTGGAATTCTCAGCATTTGAAAAACCATTTAGGTGATCCTCATTATAGGTTTTGTGGATAGCCTACCTAGCAATGGCGGTATCCTAAACGCATGACGATATGTCTATCACATTAGCTTTGCGTATGTGTAGACCAATTTTTGCATGTGGACGAGCTAGCTTATGGTATCCTAGATTGCATCGTAGATTAATCTTACTAAATACAACAAAGGAGTTAGTGGAGCTAATTAGGTGATCCTCAGTACAGGTTTGGTGGACAGCCTACCTGGCACTGACAGTATCCTTACGAATACCACATAAACGAACTCAATATCACACATAGGGATGTGAAATAACTTGGTCAAACTCAAGTCTAATTCGTACCTTATTCAAAAGTCTTGTAAGATAATGTACAGTCTTGACTAGTTAGTTAAAACATCTAAGTCTCAGAAAAACCTTAACTACATTCTAAAACAATTGTTGCATATTTCATTACTTACATCACCATCAGAAAATGCAAAACAAAAATTACAAATGCAAATTTATTCCATAAAGCAATCATGTATAAAGCCAGTAAATCCTGTACAGTCTATGGTGCCACCGCATGTACACCAATAAATCATTCCATCCATTCCATATGCATACATCTATATCAAATAGTTAAAATCATCCGCAGTCATAATAGCATATGCATACATCAACATAAATAAATGTGCATAAAGAATAATAAACCATGACAAGTATATAATTAAACCAAAAAGAATCATGTATATATATCAAGTCAAAATGCCCTCAAGCTACAATAAGAAGGTCCTCTGACCTCACAAAAACCAAAAAATCAAAATCCCCAAAGCCTAGGGAGTCAACCACCATGATCACACAAGATCGGTGCAACTGGAACTACCCCCAGTAGTATGGGTCCTATGGGACCTCTCAGGGTGGTTTCTTCCAGCCCTCACACCTGACCCACCAAAACTACCCTCATCTATGTGAATGGTGAGTGATTTAGTAAAATAGGAAATATTGCATTCACCTTCAAACTTAGGTTACATAGTTTAAATAGGCGGTAAATAACCTATTCGAGAAAGAAAGGGGGAAAGGAGAAATTGGGGGAAAAGAAGGATGAAGGGAATTCTCTTGCCGCCCAAATTGCTGCCGTCCACTGCCGTCCAGGTAAGGTAAAAGGTAAGTTACCTTTACCCCTAGTAAAATCAAATTTTTAACTTTTACTGATGGTAATTTCCAACATTCTCCCCCTTAAAGTTGAGAGGACTAACTATATAGTCTCTCAGCTTTATAAATTGAGCTTTAGCCATGCCTTTGGTGAAGATGTCTCGCTAGATTATCCAAAGTGCTACAATATTGAAGCTCAACTGTCTCATTGCTCCACCATATCTCTTATGAAGTGATACTTCATATCAAAATGTTTTGACCTTTTGTGGTGGATTGGATTATATGCCAACTGTATGGCACTTATATTATCACAATTCAGTTTGGTTGGACCAATTTGTTTTTCGCCAATCTCTTCAAGGATTTTCCTCAACCAGAGGATCTGAGTACTTGCATGAGTGATTGCTATGTACTCAGCTTCTGTAGATGATAATGCTACAACAGATTGCTTTTTGGAACTCCAAGTTATTAGTCCTGAACCTAGACTAAAACAGTTTCCTTGATGTAGATTTTCTGTCATCTATATTATCGCCCCAATCGTCGTCACTATAACCAAATAACTTCATAGAGTTAGACTTGTGGTAATGGATTCCAAAATCCAATGTACCTTTTACATATCGTAAAATTCGTTTGGTTGCTTGAAGATGCACCTCGGATGGGCATGCCATAAATCGTGATACAAGAGAAACAACATACCGTATATCCGGCCTAGTGTTGGTGAGAAACATTAAACTCCCAACCATGCTTCGTAATTGGTCAAGTCAACATTTGGTGCTCCATCTTCTTTGCTTAGCCGGATTCCATGTCCAACTTGGTGTTTCAACTGATTTGCACCGCCGCATAGCAAATTTCTTGATCATGTCATGAGCATATTTCTCGTTGACATATGAAGATCCCATTCTTTGATTGATGTACTTCCATTCCTAGAAAGTATCTCATTAATCCGAGATCCTTCATCTCAAACCGATTCATCATGGAGTTTTTGAACTCCATATTCATTTTATCATTACTACCCATGAATATTAGATCATCCACATATAAACAAACTATGAGGATATCTACTCCATTTTTAGGTAGTATAATGTTGGTTCACTCTTGCTTTTTGTGAAACCATATTTGCTGAAATAGCCGTCAATTCGTGAGTACCATGCTCTTGGTGCTTGCTTGAGGCCATATAGTGCTTTTTTCAATTTATAAACAAGGTTCTCTTTTCCTGGTTCTTGGAAACCTTGAGGTTGTTGAACATACACCTCTTCTGTCAGGTATCCATTTAAAAATGCACTTTTCACATCCATGTGTTGTATTTTCCATCCTTTATGGGCTGCCAAGGAAAGAACAGTTTCGATTGTTTCTTGTCGAGCAACTGGAGCAAAGGTTTCCTCATAATCTATTCCATATTTCTGAGTAAAACCTTTGGCTACTAATCTCGCCTTGTGCCTTTCAATGCTTCCATCAACATTGAATTTGGTCTTATAGACCCATTTACATCCAACACATTTTTTTCCCTTGGGAAGCTTCACAAGCTCCCAAGTATCATTCTTTTTAATTGAGGATATTTCCTCTTCCATGGCATCTTGCCATATATTTTCAGTGCATGCTTTTTCATAGCTAGATGGTTCTAGCTGTAGTGCAGCCCAACAAAGCATAATTGACTACATCACCCCTTGGTTCATGAGACTCATCATCTCCTGACATTTGAAGATTTTCAAGTCTTGACAAAATGTCATCCATCTCACTAGCTTGACTCCTAGTGTATCTTTGTTGAAAATTCCTATCCAACATTTGAGAAGATGGATGACTCTGTAGTATGCGCTTTCCTCTATTTGTCTCTTTCCTTTGAGAAACTGAATCAATATCCATCGGACTTGGAGCGCTTACAGATCTTTGAAATCATTTTGGAGAATTTGGGGGTGCCAGCAAATTCCTTCTTGGACTTGGTGTACCACTTGATGTACTTGATGAAGTTTCCTGATGTGGAGTTTGTGGAGGAGGACTGCTTTTCTTGGGTTGTACCATTATGGGAGGTACTGGTGTGGTATTGTCCGAATTAGAGTCAAAATCAACAAATTTTTTATGACCCCATTCTCCCCCTTCATCAAAAATTACATCCCCGGGAGATAATGATTTTATGTGTCGTGGGATTGTACAATCTATATCCTTTGGTTGAATCACAATACCCTACAAAAACACATGCTTGGCTCTTTGGATCAAGCTTCTTTCGCTTCTCTTCAGGAATGTGTGCATAAGCTAAAGAACCAAATACTCTGAAATGTTTGACATTTGGTTTCTTACCGTACCATCCTTCATAAGGAGTGATACCATCTAAACTAGAAGTCGGACTTCTATTTAGAATATATGCACTTGTTCTCACCGCATCTGCCCAATAGCTGTTTGTGAGATGTTTTGCCTGAAGCATTGTTCGTGCCATTTCAACAAGGGTGCGGTTCTTTCTCTCAGCCACACCGTTCTACTGTGGGGTGTAGGCAGTAGTGAATTGCCTCTTTATCCCATTTTGCTTACAATAATGAAGAAATTCATTTGAGGAGTACTCTCCTCCTTTATCAGTGCGAAGACATTTGACATAGTAGTCACTTTGCTTTTCTACATTATTTCTGAAGTCTATGAAGCAATCAAATGCTTCATCTTTGTGTTTCAGAAAATACAACCAACACATTCTAGAATAATCATCTATGAATGTTAGAAAATAAGAATTGTTTCCAAGGCTCTTTGTTTGCATTGGACCACAGATGTCCGAATGTACTAGCTGAAGAGGATAACTTGCTCTCCACGCTCGGCCTCTTGGAAACTTCTTTCTGGAGTGCTTTCCCAAAGCACATGCTTCGCATACCTTTTTATGTTCTGGAATTTTTGGTAGTCCTGTCACCATAGCTTGTGATGTTAACATTTTCAAGCTAGCGGAATTGAGGTGACCATATCTCAAGTGCCACAATTCACTTGGATTTGAAATAGCAATGTTTGCAAGTTGAGCTCCCCCTGGCTCACCAAACTTTAGAGGGAACAACCTATTCTTTGTCATAGGTACTTCTGTGATGACCCGGTTACAATTGTTTTTATCAAAGATTGTACATTTTCTTTCATCAAAAACTAATTTGTAATGCTTCTCCATCATTTGGCCAACACTTAACAAATTGTGTTGTAGCTGTGGAGTATAGTATATGTCATTCACATTTTTAAGGCCTTCTTTTGTGGGAACTTCCATAGCTCCTATGCCTTCAACTTGCAAGGATTTATTATCCCCTAACTTAACTTGAGATTTGTAATTTGAATCTAATGTAGCAAAGAGATTTTCTTTGCCACTCATGTGGTTGGAGCAACCAAGCATCCAAAATCCATGTATCATTTAGATTTTGATCTGGTTGTCCATAAGAGAGAAAAAGATTTGGTGGACCTTCTTCTTCTCCGTAGAATGAGCCATATTGACTACTTTGATCTTTTGAAGATTTTGACCAGCAGTCACGAGCGAAGTGGCCTTGTTTCCCACAATTGAAACAAGCTGTTTTGGTCTTATTACTTCCTCGTCCTTGATTTCCACGGCCTGCATTGCCGCTTTGGTTCTGATTGGCTCCTCTCGTTTTGATTTCCACCTCTGCTTTGATTACCTCCTCTCGTAGGAGTTGCTTTGTCTCTTGCCTCTTTGTTGTTGTCCTCTCGCCTCTACCTCTTCCTTGTCCTCGTCTTACACTTTCATTCGAAGTGAAGGCTTTATCATCACCTCCATAGCTTGTTGAAGGTGCACCTTGAAGTCGCTCTTCATGTGATGTTAATGATCCAATCAAACTATCAAATGTAAGAGTAGAAAGATCTTTGGATTCTTCAATTATGATTGCAATGTGATTCCACTTAGGAAGAAGAGTTCGCAACACTTTCTTCACAATTGTTTCATTTTTTGTGTCTTCACCTAAAGTTTGCATCATATCAACTACTGCTTTAACACGAACACAATAGTCTCCAACTCTTTCATTGTCCTTCATTCTCGAGATTTTCAAAATCTCTTTTCAAGGTCCGAAGCCTCGACTTGCTTTACTTTATCACTTCCTTGGAATCCTTCTTTCAAGGCATTCCATGCATCTCGTAGTGCTTAAATAAGATGCAATTCTTGGAAAGATACTAGGATCTAGTGCTGATTGAAGATGGTATAAGGCAAATGAATTATTTTTCTCGTGCATCTTTGTAGATCTTCTTATCATTTGCACTTAAGGTAGTCCAATCTGCTGGAGCAATGTAACCGTCTTCAATAATATCCCATAGTCCTTTTTCGATGAGTAATGTCCTCATCTTGATGGACCAAGACTCATAATTATCCCCCCTCGAATTCGGGAATAGGTAGATTATTATGTGAACCCATTTTTTAATCTACTAAAACAAGAAACCTCTCTTTTATAGTCTTATTGGAAAAAGACTTTACAAACTATCAAGCCCTGCTTGATTTACAATAAAAAACAACTCAAATTTGTTCAGAAATTACAAAATTGTCAGCGACTTGTTCATCATCGTCACTGATCAATATTATTTCAGGAGAAGGAGGTTGTAGGATTTCAACTGAATTACTATAATGAGTATATTCGGATCCTTGTGCAGCAATTGCAACTGTGTCAGATTGTTCAAACTTGCTGCCGAAGGAGTTATCCTCTGAATCTGCGTCGTATCCTTGATCAGGATTTCTCTGGTGTGCAATAACCGCGTTTTGCAACTGTGAAAAAACTGTATTCAGACTTAGTGTTTTCACGTGCCTATCAAAGTCTTCAGGTGTTGTTCTCAGTAACACCTTGCAGAGAGCATGATAACAACCTTCCGATCTTATCATTTAAGAAAATTTCCTTAAATTTTCTTTTACAAGAATTTCCTCTTAGGAAATAGTAAAAAAAATTAAACTTTCTAAGTTAAAAAAAATTTAACTTTCTAAGTTTTTTTTTTAACTTTTACATATATTTCCTCTTAGGAAATTTCAAGCAATAAAAAGCTTTCACATATATTTCCTCTTAGGAAATTTCAAGCAATTTAAATTTTTTTTTATAAAAGCAAAGGAACAGTTAAAAAACTAAAAAAATATATATTTTTTTTAATTTTAAACTTATTCCTTTAGTTTTGCTTTTGATTAAAAAAATTTAATAAAAAAAATTTGATTTTCTATCGACCCCGCCGAGAGTCGATCCCCGCGACCTCGCGGGTCACAAGGCTGAGGGTAGCCGCTGTGCTACCCGGGCTGATCCGGGAGCAGCTAGCGCTCCCTGCCCTATAGCCTTCGCAAAATCACGCGAGGCTAAAAAATTTGATCCCGCCGAGGATCGAACATTCGACCTCGCGGGAGTCAAGGCTTAGGGTAGCCGCTATGCTACCGGGCTGATCCGGAAGCTAAGCTGGCGGCTCCCAGCCTTCTAGCTTGCGCGTCGAGCGCGAAGCTTTTAATTGGCTTCGCGCTTCGGCGCGAAGCTTATTTTATTTCTGGGACTTTAGTCCCACATCGCCTGTGAGGCGATGTTAAAGCTTCTTAAAAGAAGCAAAGCACGTATAGTGCTTTGATTGCCTGCGGGCAATCGCCAACTATGCAGATCCTTTTGCCTCGGTTCACGAGCGCAGGTTGCCACGTCGCTGCACCTCGGGCCGCGCGCCAGTCACTCCACGTCACGCCACGTCACGTCGTAGATCGCCACGTCGCTACACCTCGGGCCGCGTGCCAGTCACTCCACGTCACGCCACGTCACGCCACAAGTGCCTCGGGCCGCGTGCAGGTCGCCAGCCACATCAGCAGTGCTGCCTCGAGAATCATGCCAATCTGCTGCTCCTGCGGGCCGCCTCGTCCAGCTCCACCAGCGCCTCGGGAGTCACGCCGATCTGCTCCTGCGGGCCGCCTCGAGATCCGTGCCGCCTCGGACTGCGGGCCCCACCGCCTCGGGAATCGCGCCGCTCTGATACCAAATGTGAATGGTGAGTGATTTAGTAAAATAGGAAATATTGCATTAACCTTCAAACTTAGGTTACATAGTTTAAATAGGCGGTAAATAACCTATTCGAGAAAGAAAGGGGGAAAGGAGAAATTGGGGGAAAAGAAGGATGAAGGGAATTCTCTTGCCGCCCAAATTGCTGCCGTCCACTGCCATCCAGGTAAAGTAAAAGGTAAGTTACCTTTACCCCTAGTAAAATCAAATTTTTAACTTTTACTGATGGTAATTTCCAACAATCTAGCTGCCTATGATGAGATGATGCAGAATACTCAGTCTCACTACCTCTTGTACGATGTGACAAACCACCTCCATCAAGCATAGGCAACTGTCCACCAAGGCGGACAACCTCTATCTCTAACTTTACCCGGTACTGACCCCACTCCATATCTCGTTGGTGATACATAGCCAAGGCACTATCCTGCTGTTCCAACTGAGTCTACAGGAGATCCCTTTCCTGCATTACCTCCACCAAAGAATCTCTATGCTCCTCCTACCACCTCCATAGGAGACCCTCCAATCGCACTATCTCAGTAAGAAGCCCAACCTCCACATCCCTTAAGACAACCTGAGGCATGGGCACCTCTGGGATGGCCTGCCACTCTAGCACCCACTGCTCCGGGACATCCTATACATCCGGCTACTTTGGAACCCCCAAATCATCTCCATCACTGGTGAAGTCATCGACCTCCACCATGTTAGCATCATCAAGCAAAGCCCCCCAACCCTCCATCGATGCCTCTGCACCCCCACATCCTGCTGTTGTAGTATCCATACCTCCTAGAAGCCCCTCACTCTGCCATCGCCACATAATCCACCATCGATCATACTCTACAGTCACCCTTACATCGTCCATGTTGGGTACATCAATAACTACATCGGACCCCTCACCTAGCTGCTCAATGGTAGTCCAGACTAGAGTCCTCTTGTCACCATGACATCGATAGATCAAGGGATCACCAAGAAATCCCTGGCACACCCCAAAATGTCACATCACCTGGACATATGGGAAGTAATCCTACTCTATCCTATGTCGCCCAATCAACCATCTATCCCTACGCACACACCGAAGCCATTCTCCAACCTCAGGCTAGGCTGGACAGTCTCGGTACGACCACCAAAACACCTGCCCTAGTGCTAGATGAGAGAAGGCATCAGTATAGTGACCTACGTCACCTGCCCATCATCGACTCTATCCATGCTCCTTCGACCTCTGCCATAAATTGGCATACCCAATTTCTTGATCCACCATATCACCTCGGGTGGTCCAAGGCAAACCCTGCGATAGCTCCACAGCTATGTGCTACCACCCCCAACACTGCAAGAGATAGCTGCACCCGATCCCCTTCTGATTTTGATAGCAAACCTCATACAACTTGTCGTACAACTATGCAAATAAAGTCTAACCCCATCTCACAATAAGTGGAGCTGATGTAGGACATTCCACCAAAGTAAAAACCAACTCAAGCAGGTTCCAAGGGAACCTTGCACCTGAGGAGTCATGAAGTAGAATATTGGAGATAAGGGTCATGATCAAAGCATGCATTACCCCTAATATGTCCTTCTCTAGCCACCACCGCACTAGAATGCCGCCTATCTAGTAGTCAGCCTCTGCCTTCTCCAAAGCCCTCTCCACCCCCCTATCCACTATCGAACCAAAATATTGTGTCAATACCACTGTCTGCTAATCCCTGTGGGTCATCCGGATAGGCAGTCCATATATCTGAATCCATAGAATCCGATACACATCCTCCAGAGTAACAGTCATCTCCCCTGTTGGGAGATGAAAAGTGTTGGTGTGGGGATCCCATAGATTGATCAAGGTAGTCAAATATACCCAATCCCCCACCACAGGCTCCAGACGCGTCATGTTATTGAGCCCAAGGGCATCAAGACACTCCCAATCCACAACTATCAGGGCATCCTGGGCATCAGAGAAAATAGTCGACTGGTGGTACTGACTCTTCACAACCTGAAACAACAAAATAAAACAAAAAAAAAGATATTATGTACATACTTAATATAAACAAAAATATTAAAATAAAACTGTACAACAACAACAACACACATGAAAATAACTGTACAATGTGAAAACACAACAAAACAACAAAAATCATATTAGGATTTCAACCTTAATGTGAACGCAAAACAAAACAAAAAAAATAATATTACGGTTTCAACCTTAATGTGAATGTGAAAACAAAACAAAAAATCATATTAGGGTTTCAACCTTAATATGGAAAAAACAAAAACAAAATAAAAAACAAAAACGTTGGGTTTTAAACCTAAATACGAACACAAAAAAAGTATAGATAACAGTTGTGTACTAGAGTTTGACCTTAATATACAAAAATTAACAACAAAAAAAACAAAGCCAATAAAGTTCCTATATTAGGTTTTCAACTTGATATACGAATAAAATCAAACCAACACACAAAAAAATTAGGTTTTTAAAACCTTAAAAACAAAATAAAGCGAACAAATATTTTATATAAGTTTTAAACTTCATATAAAGCACACATGAATAAAGAGAAGGAACATCATACCGGTCTAGCCTCAGCTCCTCCACTCGATGATCCGATTCTCGCACTCATGATGTCCACAAAATTTCAGCAGTGCTCCGCTATGCACACTCGCACTCCTCCTCCTCACTGCTCCAAATCGCTAAGAAAAAAATATTACAAATGAGCCCAAAACCTAGTTTTGGTCCTTATATAGGTTGTCAGCCCTATAATCGTTCCACCTTGGGATGAGTGCTCTAGTTAGCACTCGTCCCACCCTAGGACGATTACAAAATTGGTATTCATCCCACCCTAGGATGATTATAGAGCAAAAAATCAAGCAACAAAAAAATGCATCCAAAAAATGCACCAAAAATAGCAATAAAACTACCGAACAAAGGTGAATTTGCACCTGACATTCATGGCATGAAAAATCATCGTCGGGGTCACAAATATGTACTATCCTACTCCCTAAGAAGGCTAACATAGCATACCGCTCCACGGGAAGGAGGATTTTTGATAATTTCTACCCCAATAGGTGTCAAGAGAAAAGGGTCAAAAACCCACCAAAAATAGGTCCGATGGTTGGAAAACTGCAATAAGCGTTCAACAAAAAACAACTGAAGGCACCCTAAAAAATGTCATCTTGGGTCAAGTGACTCATCCATTTTCTCATTTTTGGCCATTACCTCATCGATTCGTCGCTTGAGGGGGTAGTCACACTTAGTCACCAATCAACAAATACACACCCAATCAAGGAAATGGCATGCATTCAAAGAATCATTGACAAAGACAATCACGCTCTTGCTTGGGGCAGTAAACAAGCAATAATCATAGGCTAAACAAACACTTGGGATTCTAGAAGCATGAAGAAAATATTCCTCAAACAAAAGGTTGTGCCCTTTGCCTATTCATGACTGAACAATGTCCAAGATCAAGTACACCTCACTAAAAAAGGTTACACTTGAGTTAAGCTCCTTAGCTCGTTAGAAGCAAGGATTCAAGAATACGTGTCCCTTTCCATACTTGGGACATCAAAATTTGGTTAGGTTACTGAGAAACCCTGATCATTAAGTGCTTTGGTCATCTATTTTTGCTTAGCACTGCTCCACACATAGCGCATCCCAAAAAGGGGCATCTTTAGACACCAAAACAACACCAATACAATTATGTGACCACAAGCACTGATCGAATTGGCATAAATACCCCCTAGTGCAGCCTTAAGAGGTTAAATAGTGGTTATAACCACACCCAAACCATTTTTGGAAGGTCAGAGGTTAGTTTTTCACCTTTTTAATCACTTTGCTCCCTATTCGTCCCACCTCGGGATGATTAGAATCCTATTTGCCCCACCCCAGGACGATTAGCAATAATTGATCGAGGATGGGACGATTAGTAGGTCTGACTGGAAAAAAATCAAACCTTGACAAATGGCAGCCCAAATCCACCATCTAACTCCACCTTCAAGGCATGGGAGTGCGAGGGAATGTTTCAAACCATGGAGGCCTCAATCAAGGAGCCCCTAATCAGGGAGGAATCCTCTCTCCCACACAAAGGAATAATGAGCCAAGTGGTGCCCTTGCATGCACATGCAAAAGAGACCCTTAGGTATATAAAAAGGTGAGCCTCCTCACCCCCAAAAAAATTAGAGCTGGAGCATTTGGAGCAACGAAGTGTTGTCGAAACTATACCCCCATTCCTCTTTGTGCTTCCTACATCCCTAATTTCTCTTTTGGAAGAGAGGTTATCGGGTGAACACTAGGAACGCAATTCAGATCCAAAAACCCAAGAAATCAGCCACAATCCCACCCCAAACTTGTTGACACAACCCCCTAGGAGGTTTTGGACCCATCCCACTTGGATTGGTGTCAAAACTAGGCCCCAAATGGTGGGCGTCCCACCCCTGGGTGCCCCCCAAACTATTGCAGTCCTAATCGCCCCACCCCGGAGTGATTAGAAATCTATGCATGGTTTTACTACTGTTCTTTTTGCATTCCTTTATATTTAATATACTTATGCTTCTGTCCAAATTTCATTGTTTTCTGACATGATTTGACTTGGTTTCTACCATTTCATGCGTCTACTAACCTATAGGGAGTGCCTTCGGATAAAGGACAACATGGGCAGAATATGCAAAATATGACCTTCTGGGTCATCTCAAAATTCTATTTTTAGTCTAACCCCAAGTTTGCATGAGTTTTGGAGCCTCTGGGTAGGACATTTGGAAGGTCACTTTTTGCAGGTTTTACAACAGTCCCCAACGTCCCAACCCAGAGTGATTAGAAATATGTGCATGATTTCCTTACTTTTATTTTCGCAATATGTCCTAGATGATATATTAATGCACCTGTTAAATTTTGAACTCATTATGACATGATTTGACTGTCATTTTGTTATTTTATGTATTAACTAGCTCGTAGGTGCCCTTGTCGCATACAGGAGAATCTGGGTAGGATATGCAATAGTCTTAAAATCACATATAATTCCTAACCCATTATTTTTAGGTGATTTGGATGAGCATAGGTGGGACATTGGAGTGCTCGCTTTGGAGAGGCCCCCGACGGGCAATCGAGCATAACGGGGCCGTCTGATACCGCTTCAATGCAAAATCAGGTGATACCAATTCCAAAAGCTATCCTTTACATTTATATATCATTTTGTAATCATTTTATCAATATTATCATTGATATCCCACAAGCACCCGCTTGAGGCCTTGGGGATTGCATGTTTTTCTAGATACGCATATGCTATTAATGATTTGTTGTCTTTCTGTGCATAGGATCTCACTGCCAGGAATACTAGAGGGGCAGCAAGGAATGTCAAACATATGGACACAAGCAGCAACAACTTTTAGCCCGCCCACTTCGAATGTGGGCACGTGAAAGATGCTGGAAGCGTATCGTTCGATCTTGGAAACGCGGATTCTTTCGGGCATTCATTGATGTAACAAATTGTATCAAACATTCTAAGCCCTAGAGGGGGGATGTATTGTAATCATATTAAAAGCAATATCAATAAAGGAAGACTTTTTTTGCTCACATATCGTTTCTGCATCATTTCCTTCATGCATTTGTAGGACTTAGCACCTGTATCCATTTTTGTTTGCATCACATCGGTATGCCATTCTTATGGCTTGCTTTCACAAGATCAAGTCAATCCATTTCCTCAAGAGCCTCTTATGAATTTAGCCAAGCTACCACCTTCACCAAGGACTATGGGTTTGCTTCATAAGAAGGGTGAAGTACTACATGTTGGCATGTGTATCTTTATCTTTGTGGGTACGAACCTCAAAGAAAAGATCCATGACAAAAAACCTCTTCCTATAGAAGGTTATTTTACCCATTGTTACCTATCCAATGACTACTTGCTTCCCAAGAAAATCCTATTTAGCATGGGATATGTAGGTAAATGTTTGGGGCCACAACAAAATGGTACTCAAGAGCCTTTGGAAGTTGAGGTTTGGCCTAGGAGATGTGGTATAGGCTACATACCCAATAAAACCAACCTTTACCATTTGATGATGATGATAACCTCATTAATTATGTTGAATATTTGGATCATCAAGGCTTGGAGTGGAGTGATAAGGATGAGGGATCACCTTATCCCATTAACATTCTATTTTTTAATATGGTAACTTTGGTGCATCCTGAGTTCGTTGCAACCCCAGGGGAGTACGATGAAAGGGATACTCTTTGTGACATGGATCATGAGGATATACTTCAAAATAGTTTTTTAGTTGATGGGTTAGTCCCTTGTGTTTCACATGTCGAGTCTTCTAGATCTCAATAGGATTTTGGTTCTATCTCCCACAGATATTGAGAAACTAGGAGTGATCCTTGCCCTACCTTCTTATGAGGATGAGTCTCATATTATCATTGAGGAGATCATAGATGTTAAAATAGGTTCTGAGGAGAGCCTTAGAATCCTTAAGCTAGGTAAAGCCTTTTCCATATATGAGCAATAGAAATTGACCAATTTGTTGAAAGAATTTCATGATAATTTTTCTTGGTCATATGCCGACATTCTAGGGCTTGATACTTCCCTTGTTATGCATTATTTGGTAGTTAATCCTAGTGCTAAGCTTATTAATAAGAAACTTAGGAAGATGCATCCTAAGGTCACCCTTTTTGTCAAGGAGGAGCTCCAAAAACTCCTTGATATCAGTTTCATAAGAGCTATTGACTATTCTAATTGGATCTCCAATGTAGTTCTTGTGGCTAAGAAAGTAGTAACAACAAGAATATGTATTGACTTTAGGGACATTAACTTAGCATGTACCAAGGATTATTTTCTTCTCTCCAACATAGATTTGATTGTAGAGTTCACTACCAAATGTGGAATTATTTTTCTCACGGATGGTTTCTCAAGATGTAATCAAATTATGGTTACCCTTGAGGACCAACCCAAGACAAATTTCATCACACCATGGGGTATGTTATGTTATAAAGTTATGCATTTTGGATTAGAGAATGCTGATGCCACATATTAGAGAGCTATGACTTATATATTTCATGACATGATGCATGATATTATATAGAACTATATGGATGATATTCTGGGTCATTCCATACATTGAAAGGATCATGTTCATGATCTAAGACAAATTTTTGATTATCACTGATATACCTCCTCCTCGTACACTAACCGAGTGGTATAGCTTACAAGGTAGATTTCAAGTTATTCATCGATTCATAGCTTAGTTAGCTAATAAGTATCAACCCTTTCTTAAGATTCTTAAGAAATATGTCATGTTCTAGTGGGATTCTAAGTATCAATAAGCTTTTGATGACCTTAAAATGTATCTCACTTCCCCATATATCTTATCTCCTTCTACATTGGATAAGCATTTGATGCATTACATAGAATCCACAACTCATTCTTTGGGGGTATTATTGGCTCAATATGATGATCAAAACAAAGAGCAAGATATCTACTATATCAGTAGAGCCTTTGTTAGCTATGAAACCTGGTATACCCCCTTAGAGAAGCTTTTCCTTGCTCTAGTGTTTGCTTCTTAGAAGTTAAGACACTACATGCTCATCCATAAGATATTGGGTGTTGCAAAGTTTGATCCTTTGCACTTCTTGATGTCTAAGCCCCACATTTTAGGTTAAGTTGCTAAGTGGGTCTTAGCCCTTAGTGAGTTTGACCTAAAATTCATAGGTTATAAGGCTATTAAGGATCAGGTGATTACTGATTAGTTAGCCTCTGCTTCCCTAGAAGCCACCCATCCTTTGGTCATTGAGTTTATCAATGAGTGCTTTAGCATAGAAGCTAAAGAGCCAGAGTCTTGGAATTTATTTTTTGATGTAGCCCAATTCTTAAAGGGCACTGGTGCTACAATTGTTCTAGTCACCCCATAAAAATAGCTCATCCCATTTCCTTAAAGCTTCATTTCTCTTGCATGTATAATACTATTGAGTACAAAGCCTTGATCCTTAGTCTTATAAGAACATTAGCCTTGATGATTAGTGTTCTTTTAGTGTTTGGTGACTCTCAACTTGTTGTCAATTTTGTTTACAATGTTTATCATACTCAAGATGATAAACTAAAACCTTACAAAGAGATTACCACCAAGTTTTTTTTCGTAAACGATCAAGTGACCATAGAGTCTATCCCTAGATCCTCCAACCGCCATGTGGATGCCATGGCCACTACTACATCCTTGTTTCCCTTGGAGTTGGAAGATGATAAAGCATCAATTATCATTAGAAAACTCTAGAAGCCCACATATCTTGGTTCTAGGCTTATTTCATTAGATGTTTTGACCATCAGAGCTTCCCCATATGAGCCATGGCATAATGACATATTTAATTTCCTTAAGAATGGTTTGATTCTTGATAGTTTAGATCACAATCAGTGTAATATTTTATGCAAAAGAGTGTGTCAATTCATTATAATTGGAAATACTTTATATCAATATTCTTTTAAAGGTATCCTCTTGCGATGCCTTACCTTCGATGAATCCTGACTAGCTCATAGTGAAGCTCATGAAGAATCACATGGAGGATATTTTACCGGCAATGCCATTGTCAAAAAACTCCTTCATATGGGGTACTATTGGACTTCCATGGAGAAAGATGCATGTAACCATATTCGGTTCTACAATAAGTTTCAATCCATGACAACCTTGTTCATGCTCCTTTTCAAAACCTTCAGGTTATTTCTTTTTCTTGACCATTTTCCATGTGGGGATTGGATATCATAGGGAATATTAACCCAAAATAATTTTATGATCATTTTTTTTATCATAATAGTGATAGAGTACTTCACTAAATGGGTCAAAGCCATACCCTTGGCCATGGTAACTAGATATTAGGTCTCCAAGTTCATCTTCAACTAGATCCTTTGTAGGTTTAGGATTCCTTCAGTGATTATTTTTGACAATGACACTCCTTTCAAGAACAAGGATGTCCATAAGATTTGTGCTAAGTACAAGATTCAACACAGATGGTCAATTCCACATTATCCTTAGGGTAATAGTCAAGCTAAAGCATCCAACAAGTCTTTGATCAAGATCCTCAAGAAGTTTGCTAGTAATATCGATTAAGACTGGCATGTCCAACTTTATCTTGCCTTGTGGATCTATCGTACCAATGTACGAACCCCTAAAAATACTTCTCTATATGTCTTAGTATATGGAACTTAGGTAATTTTTCTATTCAAGTTAGAGGTTGCTGCAATATGCCTCAATCGATGATGAGTATTATCTTGATCGTTTGCACAAATTAGAGTTACTAGATGAAAAATGCAGTCATGCCTTAGAGAATTTTTAAACCTATCAGAATAGGCTCAATAAATATTATTCCAATAAAGTTCACAATCATTCTTTTGAGGTTGGGGACCTTGTCCTCAAGGAAAAATAGAATAACACTAATGCTTGTGATTTGAAAGGTAAAGTTTAGCCCAATTGGTTAGGCCTCTTTGTAATAAAAACCAATTTTAGCTTAGGGGCCTATTGTTTAGCTTATTTAGATGGTAAAGAACTTAAATATCCAATGAACATAATGCATCTCAAAAGGTACTATGCATTATTATGCATTTTCATACTGCTTAGCTTAGTATTGCATTTGGTTTTCTTTCTCATATTGCATGATTACCTATCATATTTTGCCTGACATTTTGTTCCATTTGCATCCTGCTTTTCATATAGTTTCATTGCTGCTTGATCATATTCACATGACTGCTTGATCATATAGATTTTTGGGAACTTCATATAGATAACAAGTGATGAAACTTAGTTAGGTATTAGCTCACATGTATTGCACTCATACTAGGGCTCTGATTCCTAGTGAATCCCCAACATAGGGCCCATTTTGATACATTTTCATTATTGCATTTTCTCATGCCTTTATTCTCTTCTTTTATGTTCCTTGACCTTGAAATATTTTCATCATTTCTAATTTCTCCAATTCAAGGGATATATTTCTTCATCTCTTGTATGTCCTTTTTCCTTGAAAGTTTTAATTGTTTGTCTCCTTACCAAGACCAAGGATGTACATTCCTTCTTCTATTTGCTTCTTTTACTTTCGCTCACACTTTTTCTTCTTGATATTTTGATTTTTAAGTGGTCCTCATGGGATAGGGTAGATACCACATGGGTATAATTTATGGTATTCATATGACCATTGACTATCTTACGCACACCTCTTAACTCTCAATATTTCAACAAGGACACACACACACTATATATTTTACTTCTTGCTTCTCTCTTTCTTCTATATTTTTATATCTCACACACACACTCACATTGTTCTACTATATTTTGCTTTACCCATTCATATTTTGCACATACCACACCCCTATTAGGTAGTACTAACTTTGTAAAATCAATCAAATATTTTACGTCATACAGGATAAACTTCATGGTCACATGTGAGGGGAATCCTCCATCTCGACCATTTGTGAGCATACATCCTAGTAGGTATCTCTTTCTCTTTGACAATATTTGTGAGCATTACACCCATAGTGGGTATTAATCCACACTTAACCATATTTACGAGCATAATGACCTTAGAGGATATCTTCATGGCCATGAGTGAGGGGCAGCCTCCATTTGGCCATTTGTGAGCATACATCCTCATAGGGTTCCACTCTAATTTTTCTTTTCTTTTGATGACCTTTTGGAGCTTTTTTTTTTTCTTCTTCCATCCTTATTTATCCTATCATATTTTGTTTCCTTCTTCCCTTATTCCATCCTTTCTTATTTCCATATGATCTTTCATTATCTAATTTGCATTCATTTTTTATGCATTTCATTAGTTAAACTCATTTTGCATTCATTTAGTTAAGATCATTATGCATTGCATTCATTATGTTTGTAATCATCATGAATAGCAAAAAAAAATAAAATTAAACAACATACACATAATGCACACACATTTTTCACCCATAAATAATAAACAAAAACATGATATTAATCAATAATAGAGAGTGCATATCAGATGGGTCTATGCACCATAGTATGAGCCCAATACACTTGACCCTCCATAGGTATGCATGTCATAATAAAAAATTGGCATGTCACCTTGATACCAACCCTAAATCCACGAGCCTATATCCTCTACTCTACTTTGCAAAGGTGGTCCTAGTGGGGGCATGTTCATCAACCATGTGGTGGTATGTGATCTAGATTATGATTGACGCTATGTCTATAGGGAGGCTAGTGGAGGTACCCTTTGATCTGTTAGAACTACCTAAAAGTATAGGGTTTAGTAGAAGGTCTCCCTTCATACCAACACCTCTTGTTTCTCCTTTTATCTCTATAGTTACTCCTGTAGAAGGAGGATCACCTCACCTAAATGGCTACTAGTAACCACATCCATCCCATCTACCCTAGCCTATTTTTTCTCCTACTCTAGCTGGCACATCTCCCCTAAGGTGATTAGCCTTAGTCATCACTGTATCTCACTCTACCATGGTCTAGCCTAGCTATGTATGAGGGTGTCTATCTCCCTCTAAATAACAACTATCCTAGCTAGTTACCCCTCTACCTCCCCCATCGGGTCCCTCTAACTTGTGGTCCCACTAGGTCCTAACTGTGTCACTATGGGGCACCTCCTACTATCCCCCTTGACCCTGAGCCAAAGAGAGTGATGGTTGTATTTGTGGTTGTCACCATATCTACTTTGATCTATACCCTCACTTTCCTAGGAGGCTTTGGCCCTATTTGTTATCACCCTACTATGTATTGGTTAGCCTCTCAAAGTGTTAGCTACACTCATCGACCCATGATTTGGCACCTCTGCATTGGCATTTATGGGGAGATACTTAGGGGTGTAATACCCCTATACCATATCCTATATGTGAAGGCTACTTTAACATCATCTACCCTAATATTGACATAGATGGGATCATCCAAATCCTCCTCCACAAATGTAGCCACATCATGGTCTCCTATGACTCATGATGGACCCCTCCTCACCATCCTAAACTAGTAGTCCCTAAGGTTTAATATATTTTTGAGAATCCCTAACTACCACTGCACTTGGTCAAACCAATAGAGCTCTAGATTTCCCTTATTTGTGGTGATCCATCAGACCCTTCTAACTTGAGTTAGCTCCTCTTCATCCTCAACCCATGTATGGTGTAGATGCCATGAATACCATACAATCTGGTGATCCCATAGCTCATCTACCACCTATATCCCTAGTAGTAGAATACTTGCATATACCCTCTATGTATGCTTGTAGTCTCAGAACCACTTGTATATTATTGGTCACTCTAGGTCAAGCAGTGGCCCTGGTAGTGCATCTAGCCTTCTGATGGTTATGTGCTCCTAGTATTACACTAGAGCAACATCATGCACACTAGTCATGTGTACCATTTTTACATGATGTTGTACAATATCATATAAAAATAGGCTAGCACATACAACCCCCATGCGAACCTCATCTATTGGTCATACATGTTTGCCACTACTCCCACTAGTGCCCATAGCAGGTATTGCCAACTTGTATGGCACACTAGAAATCTTACCATTTCTCCACAAAGCAATGCCATCAGTGTACCAATCATATGTCATCATGATATGTCATCAACATTAAATCCAATCTTATGGATCTCATGCGGTGGATCACTTATCAATATTTGTGTTGTCACTTGAGGTACCTATGCCCTATAAATTGTCCTTTCCATGATGGGGATCCTCAAGATGCACCACATGTCCTCTAGTGTGATGATCATATATCCCATAGATAGCTAGAATGTGGATGATTCTAGGTATCATATCTCCACTAGCACTATAAGTAGTGCTCTATCTGCCTCTACTTGGGACATCTCTACCAAGTGTCATAGCCCCACCATCTCTAGTGTGTCTCTCTCCAGTGGTGTGAGTTGTTGTAGTGATTTCTCTAGCGTACTCGATTGCCACTCCTTTATCTCAAGCACATCATAATGCAATAAAAATAAACAACAATTTTTTTAAATTAAATTCAATAAACATAAGTAAATAGATAATTTTTTTAACAATAAAGAGAAACCTAAGCACTCCTTTCTCATTTCTTTTTTTTTCTCTCTTTTTGTTTTTCTTTTTTTCTTCTTCGAATTTGTGTCCCGTAACATTTAGGGTACATATTCATAAATATGTGTCTTATACGACATAGGGTGTGCATTCAATCCTGCCAAGGTTGGCTGGGTCTATAGGTGACCATTGAATCCATGCCAAGGTACCCACACGTGATTTCTTCTCACAAAACATAAAAAATTCTAAAAATGCTTAAAAATATTAAAAAAATCTAGTAAAAACCTAATCTAAATTTGGCTCTTGGATCTTACCCATACTCACTATGCTACTACACCAGACTCACCCCTCGTAATAGTTTCTATATGTGTGGGAAGTTCCATTCTTCTATTTTCTCAAAAGCTCTTTTCCTATTTTTTGTACAGTGAAAATAAATTAGGTTTTCACCCCTTTTTTTCTTTTATTCTCTATCTCCTCTTCCTTCCTTTTGGCACCTTTTCTTTTTCATTTTTTGTTGCTCTGCTTTCTTTTGAGTCAACCATTTTGAGTTTCCTTAGGGATTTTGCATTCATTTCAAAACTTGAGGGGGCACTCCGAATTGAGAGGCATTAATGTTCCTAATGCCTTGTTTCTCATATAAAATTTTAAAATTTTCTAGACTAACACCATTTTTACACCCTCCCTTTCTTCTAAAATAGCCACCCATTTTTATGTTCACCATTTTTTGTCCATAGGTGTCTACATATTCCTTTGATGCATTTATTAGGACATAATTGCATCAAAGAGGTGAAAAAATGTAGACATGGAATATTGAACTATCCAAATGAGTCACTTTTCCTTAGAATCCCTTAGGAAGGTCTCAAAATTGCTAAGTGCAAATTTGTATACTCTTTTCTTATGCTTTGCTCTATTTTCTTAACCTTGACCAAATTTGTGCCTGGTAAATTATAGGGTACAAATTTGGTAAATTTAGGTTTTTTTCTTAAAAAGGTCTAAATTTTGGCTCGACCTTTCATGGTGTTAACTTGTCCAAGGTTATTTTTAATTTTCATGCCTCTTTAGCCCTCCAAAACCTCTATAAGTAAGTAGGGATTGAATCCCTTTTAGAGAGACAAGTTTTTTTTGGTAATCTTGATGCACAAAGTGTTCTTAAGTAATCTAAGTGACCTCTTGTGCAATATTTATTTCTGCTGGTGTTCTTGGTGCTCTGGTGCTCTATCTTTGGTGTGCTTCTTGTGATTTTCAAGTGAAGAAGCCTTGATGATGAACTTGTCTTCTTGGAGGAGGAGAGGTCTTCTACCTTTGCTCTTGCTTCTTCTATAGGCTTATTAGGTTGTCCTTTTGCATTCATTTAGCCTTTCAATAATTTTTCATTTTGTTATAACTACATTTTTACATCTGTTTCTTTGTTTTTAGCCTCCTTGTGCAAATCCATGCCCTATCTGCTATAGGGCACAGATTCATAAAAAGCCTTGTTTTTGGCTATTACACATCCTATTGTTCCTTTCCCTTTGTTTATCAGATCCAATCCTAGTAATTTATAGGGTATAAATTCGACCTAGATAGGCTTAGAAGCAAGTATTTATCCCTAAAACCTAGGGTTTTGGATTACATATATATTTTGAACTGTGTCCCTTTTGTTATCATTCTATTTTAGATTTTTTCATTCTATTTCATTTGCATTTAAATCATATTAGCTTTGGGGTAACCACTTTATCCCCAAAACCCTAGATCTCTAGTTGCATACTTGTTCATCATTGTGTTCATTCTGTTTGCATCTAGTTCACTATTTCATGCTATCATATATTGTTGTGCTTTTTCCAAAGGTCAAAATCATTTCATTTTTGAATGGTCAACTAAAAGGACCAAGGGGTATTGACTGTTGCACCTCCAAGCTCAGTTATACAGTGGCCTAAGTAGGCCCCTAAATATTGATCAAATTTTCTAGGGTTTTGTAAAGCTATTTTGTAGGTTTGAAGATGTTTGGATATTCTAGATGCAAGTTAAAACTAGGAATAACCATTAGGTTAGATAAGTGATATAGATAAGCTTATAGGCTGTTTTTTGTTTGCTTGTTTCTATTTTTTGTTCAAAACCTAAATCATTAACTAAAGAAGAAATATTATTTTGGTTATATTTCTAGGCATTCAAAAGAGAAAATAATATAGTTTGCATTCTAGGGTTAAATTTGTTTGTGCATTCTCTCAAACCCTTGTTGAAAATAAAAATGTTATTTTATTGCAAGTTAGGGTTTAGTCATAATTGAAAATCAAGAATCATTCTAGGATTAGTTTCTTGTATTATTTTGTCTTTGATTGTCTTGAATTGTTCTTTTATTTTCATAGCTTAGATTTTAGAAAAGCCAAACATAGGTGTTTGCTTAATATACACATCAAACACTTCCACACCAAACTTGGAGTAAGTCCCTAAACTATTCTTAGTGAACCCCTCAATCCCCAAGCCTCCAATTGTAGAGAATATAACACATCCATATGGTCACCTTGGTTCCCAATGGATCCAACCAAGAATTGTACATGATAGGGCAATTTTTTCCCTCTACAATCATCAATAACAAGAATAGAAAACTTATATTTGATAATTATCTTATCGAGTGGTCTAAAGTTTGGACACATTATCCAAGAATCCTCCTTTTGTTTGACTATGGCTATTGAGGAATAATAGGGACTACTATAAGGGTGGATAATTCCTTGCTCTAACATATATTGAGCAAACTTCTCAATTTGTCTTTTGAGGCTAAGGATAGCTATAAGGACAAACATCTAGTGGATAACTTCCTAGAATTAGATGAATAACCTGATCATGTACCTAATTAGGAGTAAAGCCTTTGGGTTCCTAAAAAATGTTAGCATATTTATTGAGGAATGGTTATATTTCAAAAGGAAGAGTAGGGGTTGACTATCTTGTGTCTAGGACTTCCATATAAGAAATTTGTATGAAGATACCCTTGCTTACCTTCTTCAACATATTTTACATATAGAAAGAGATGACCACCTTATATGGTGGGGGTTGTTGGCCTTGGATACAAATGAGCCTACTATTTTTTATAGATTATACATATAACTATTATAGGTTCAAAGTATCATCTCCCAATTGAGAAAACCATTGAGCTATGAGGATAACATAAACACTATCCAAATACTTCACATATTGATTTTTATTCCAAGTGTATGTACTCATCTAGAGGTGAACATTAGAAATAAAACCTACATAAATTGGTGATCAAAACATTAAATTTATCTTTGTTAATAGAGCTGATATATAATACAAGGGCTTTGACTATATTGTGGCTAATGAAATTGTGAGTGCTTCTAGAATCAATAAAAATAATTATCCACTATTGTTTAACAAAACCTTATTTTTTGATAGTATGATGGGACTGCATTCCCATTAGGGAAAACATAGATAAATACATAGTCCTAGTGCCTTGTTTAGGTTCTTTAAGTTCTAACTATTTCTGTAGTAAAAAATCACTACACTGGAAAAAGGCCTACCAAGAAGGGTTATTTTGACCATTAAATAACACCAACTAGGGAAAGGAAAATATGAGAATCTCTTGAGACCCTATCACTTACCAATTGGCACCCATTTTAGGATTGATAAAAATAATATCAAAAGAAAATTTTTATTAGAGGCATGAAGTGATCCTACAAGAAACACCTTGATCACTTGATGGCTTGTGCTATCCCTAACAACATTTTTTATGATAACTAAGGTGAACCTCATCATTGGTCAAGGCCCAAGAACAATTTTGATAATTAAAATATCTCCATCATTGGCTAAGGTTTGACCCAAAAAAAGGTTGTAGAGTTTTTTCTCCCCTATATTACTGATCTCATGAACACAATTATCATCCATATATGACTAGGCTTATGGTAGTCATTCATGTGGTTGTCATTGCACTACTATATATGCAAGATACCATCAATGGGATATCAGGGTAGGAAGAATCCATTAGATACTTGAGATAAAGGTGATATTAGAAGCACTCATCACATAAAAGTTTCATAAATTATCTAATTATGACATTTGATGGTTCTAGTGATCGCTACTATAGATTGATATTGTATGTTAGTATAAGGTTCCATAAGTTGAATTCCTCTCTATTAATGTTTCCATAAAAATGATCTCAACACTAAATGGTCCATGACAATATAGGACCATATTAGAGCACTTCAAATCTTTGAACCACATGCATCGTCTAACCTTAAATCCATGGTAGACACTAGCTTTGTCATGATAAGGGTAGACAAATGTAAAAACCATGCTAATTGTCTAATATTTTATCTATGGTGGACACTCCTTTTATTCTTGGAGCAAGTGGTAAGGGTTTTTGAATCCATGTGAGACTTTGATCCTTCATCCAACAAATCTTATTTCTTCTCATAAAGAGAAGTCAACAAAAGGGGAAAGTGCTACCAACAATCAGGATCTAGAAACATGGAAATCATAGTAGTCACATGTAGATGGAAATGGAAGCACATAGAAAAAATAAAAATAACTTTGATATTGGTTTAAGGGGCTATTAAAGTTGACTAACATGGGTAGGCTTATTACAGTCATGCATATGGCAAATAGACTAGTCGCTTACCACATGGATGAGCCTATCCTATCTACGTACACCAATCAAGAGAATACTTAAGGAGCTCACTAACCATTTGATTGAAGGAGGCCATCCTAATGACAATAAAATATATATGGGTCCATCATCAAAATTTGCCTTTAGTTGTAAGAAAATCCCGAGGTCAAGCGAGTGATATTAATATAAGCATATTTTTCAAAATAGCAGATGATGGCCAAAAGAATTATGGTCCCTAAAACCTTGAACCAAGAAAAATTAAAGGACCTATCATGCACTTCTTGGGGAAAATCCCTAGTAGAGGTGGTTGAAAATGGTAGTAAATTATACACATCCAAAAACTCTAAGGCCTTTAGCATTAATGGTCTTGGATCTAGAAACCTCATGGCTACTATTGAATATAGAAGGATCTCATGCACAAATTAGAGATGGCATTTTAGGTCTCCTATGAAAAGTTTTTGAGGGATAAGCCCCTCAATTTTATCTTTAAATAGGCATATAAATTTTATTTTAAGGCATTGGGAGATTCTTTCTTGTACCTAGTACCCGAACTTGTATGCTCTTCCTCTCACCCTTTTTTTGTATAATCTAGACTTGAGACTTAAGTTGCATTCACTAAAAGCATCAAACTTATTTTGGTCTCATTCCTTTGTAATTTCTTGATATACATGGAAGTTGTGACTAATTTTTCTCTATCATACTTCTATTATATGTTTGAATGCTTTGATATGAATCGAAACTATATTCAATTTATAATTGTTAGTATGCAATGAATGTATTCAATTAAGTTCATTATATGCAAAAGGGTTTTTAGATCTTGGTGCATCACCTCTATAGCTTATGTTTTAATTTCTCATAAAATTTCTAGTCTATTTTATATTTTTTCTTTTCTTTGGCACATTATAGGTAGGAAAGTGAGGAACTTAAGAAAGGTTCATAAAGATCACATTTAACAAGGGTATGACCCTAGAAAACATCTTAGATGTTTCCCCATAAGTGCTTTCACATCCCATCGAGCTTCTTATGGTGTCACTCAAAGTGAGGTGTGGGTCCCCAGGTGCATTGGGCCACCATTGCAAAGGATTAAGATACGCTAATATGACAACAATTAAAATTGGCATGCCTAGTGGGACAAGCGTAACATGTCCATTCCACATTTTTTTTTATTTTTTTTGTTTGAGGTTTTAGTGAAGGTCTTAGTTAGTTATCTTATTGAAGAATAGAAATATTCATAAAGTGACTCCACTAAATAATAAGACCATAAAGAAGCCATTTGATAAGAGATAAGACTAATATTTTGGTGGAATATCTGTCTTTCGATCTTTTGAAGTAATCTAAAATTTTTATTGGAAGCTTTGAATCCAGGAAAGGACCTAGAAATATATGATCAAGATAATTACCACTAGGTCCTTTGCTAGAGCCAAAATCCACAAGTGTTGGTACTACCTTTGAAGTAGAGAATGGGGAAAAGTAACCAATGTTGTAACATGAAAACCCAAAAAAACCAACCTTCCAAGAGAAATCTTACATGGAATTATAGAAACCCCTTATTTTTATCTACTCCACCTATCACATGTGATTCAATATCTACCTCGACACTCAAGTATTTACCATAATTCATGGGAGAATATGAGACTACTTTGATGAAATATTTACACCATATGATGAGATTGTGTGTATTGCATAACATTGAAGAGCAGATCATAGCCTTGAGGTTGTTGGCTACCTTTTAGAGGAAAATTTTAGAAGTGGTACATCAACCTCATACCACACTCGATCAAAAATTTGTATCATCTTGTAAACTTCCCAGTAGATATATTTAGAGAGAAGAAAGATGGTGTGTCTCTCCTTGAGCTGCTAACCACCACTAGGAAGGCACCGAATGAAATAATGGATGATCTCAATATTCATTTCCATAATACTTGAAAAATGATCCCAAATGAAATCGATCATCCTTTGGGTTTGGAATTTATTTACTATTTAAAAGCATTTAATTACCATAATGGTCAAATTTAGGGGAGGTAACTCCTTATCAAAAGCTTACAAGATAGCCATGCAAGCTGAAAATGACCTAATATAGATAGGTAGGCTAGCCCCTAGGCCACCCTTACTATTATTCGTCTACATCCAACCCATATATCAACAAAATATAATTTTTTAGTCTACTACTTATTAGCCTATACTTGGTACCAGTTTATAAAGATCCCAAGCTGCTCTCCCAACTTGACCATATCTCTATCGCAATCCTTATGCCTTAGAGCTAGACAAGATGAGGAATATGTTGAAGATGGTCTCTAATGAGATCATAACTCTTAAGAGATAACAAAATACCCAAATATTTTGTACAAATAATACCCAAATATTTTGTACCAAAAATACCTAAAGCTTACTTTTCAATCAAGTAGCCAAAGCTACTAATATTCCCTGAATTGGTATTAGAGACCTCCACCTCCACCTAATAGGGATTCTAGACAACCTTAAATTTCAAATCAATAAATAGTACCTACACCCACCCCCTACAATATATTTCCACTAATCCAATCAAGGACATAGTAACCATAGAAAAGAATTATATGGACGATATCAATGTGTGGTATTGTTCCATCCCCAAGGGTTATGCCTCTAACTCTTATATCAAAAATAAGCCTTAGCCAACTGGTGAAACCATGCATACCCAAATATCCATCTTGTATCCAAAGCTAGATACTTAGATACTGAACCAAGATCCTCCTATCCAACTATTGAACTTATCTTTAGGGACTAATTCCCTAGATCTAGATCAAACCTTGGTGACCTGGGATGAGACACAGGTATACATAGTATCAGATTAAGTATATTTTGTGACTCTTAGAAGGCCATAGATTTGATCAAAATACATGACCATGACTAAGAGGAAGCTAATCAAGGAATAAGGGAAGATCAATTAAGTAGGTCCTAAGCCCCAAATCAAGCCAACTCATGCTTGAGAGAAAGTCTCTACTCAGATATTGCTAATCCATAATGCACAAACCATCCTAACAACTATTAAATATGGTCCATAAGCTCCAAAGCAACACAAGACAAGAATTTTATAATTTTCTCAACTAGCTAAAAATTCTAGGCCCTTGCCACCATCAAGCACCCTCCCAAAAACCTGTTTTATTGGGTCATTCCATGTGGTAAATCATCTAAAGAGGTCCATTATGGCCATACCCATATGGGTAATTTTCCTATTCATGACAAAAAAGAACATCTAAATGAATATTTTAAAGAACAAAATGGACCAAGACAATAGAAGGTACACTTTTTTTGCAAATATCTAGCTTAAAAGTAAGCCAGGTTGAACCCACACCATTCTACTTATCCCTAATGTATTGTAATAAGATAATCCATTATTGCATGATATATTATGGGGAAAGTTAAATCATGTCAAAAAGGGTGGTAGATGCATTAGGAATGATTTATCAACCTATAAATAAAAGTGTGGTACAACTAGACATAAGTGTAGTACAAATTTTAGGGATAGTGGAAGGCCTTCCACTCACCTTATATGCATGTCCCAACCTCATAATTTCACAAGACATAATAGTAATTTATTTTATATCATCACTTAATATTTGTTTATATAAATATTTTGTTGCTAAATTAAAAGTTTATCTATATTTGGATTGGTCTCTCATGTTCCTAAGAACACAATATGATACTAGGATAAAAATACCACCACATCAACTCTATATATATCATGTCAAAATCCTACACATAGCTGAATAGAACCTTATGACAGAAGAATAATAATTCAAGTTAGAAGCATTCATTGATGAAGTGCATCCCTTCATTCCCAATTACCAAATGGACCAATGGGCAACCCAAGTTTAGGATTCTGGCCTCCTTGGAGCATTCAATCGAGAAAGCATGGGTTGAACCTCAAGAACAAGTAAAATTATGACCCTACCTAGGTCATGTATATACCATATATATAATATATATATAGTCCTATTTTTTTTTTTTGTAGAAGATGCCTTGATAGGAAAAGATCCCAAAACTTATGAATAAGCGAAGGCTACAAGTAGTCATAAACCCATGGGTTGCACCATGTTGGAAAGGAGAAACATGCTATGAACCAACCCATTTGATTATATATGGGTGACATATGTAATTGCAATCACATGAGGGGATAGCCCTTCAAAATATAGCAACCAAACATAAAAAAGAGATGACCCATTGGGGTTATCATCAACCTGCTAGAGACTATCAAATCAATGAAAATATGATAACTTTCATTCTTTTAATGTGGATTTAATGTAAAATGTGGCAACACCCTTTCTTATTTACCTAACACATAGAATGACTAAGTTTGCATAATGTGAATCTAGAATGTGGAGTGAAATGGATATTTTCATTTGTAACTACTACTAGAGAAAAGAGGGATCCAATACAAGTGAAAGGATAGTAGATAGATAATGCATGAATTCACATAAGGTGAATTCAATACAAGTAGGTGCCATTTCAAGAGAATGGTCTATAAAAGGATTGTCTTACATTAAGTTTTTCATAAAAATTATTGTCTAGAGGCAAGAAAGAGAGGACCACCCTAGTAAGATTGTAAATCCCTCCCCTCTTCCCTTCCCTTCAAATTTTACTTCATTGAATTAATGCCAAATAAATAAGGCCCTTGTATTCTTGGTTCCTTATCTTCTATGAAAAAAATATCCCTTGTGAGATATCAAAAGTTGTAGTGAAAACTCACTACATCGAGGAAAAGTTTGCTAAGAAGGGTGATTTTGGCCATCAACTAGTGCCAATTAGGGAAAGAAAAAAATGAGAAACCATAAAGACCCTACAACTTTATAGTTGGTGTCCACTATAGGGTTGTTGAAAAGACTGTTAGGAACAAATATTTATCTTAGGCATGGAAAAAACACACAAGAAATGCATCCATCAACTGATGGCCTATGCTATCCATGAAAATATTTTTTATGATAACTAAACCAAACCTCATCATTGGTTAAATTCTAAGAACTATTTTAGTGATAACTAAAATGGATCCACCATTGGTTGAGGGTTGAATCAAACAACGACTATGGAGTTATTTTATCCCAACATTATTGAGCATGTGAATATAATTATCATCCACATATGATTAGGCTCATGGTAGTTATTCATGTGTCTATCATTTCCTTGCTACCTATGTAAGAGACCATCAATTGGAGATAATTGAAGAAATAATATAGTAGCTACTTAAGATAAAGGTAGGCTTAGAAGTGCTCATCATGTAAAAATTCCATAAATTATCTAATTGTGACATTTGATGGTTCTAGTGACCCCTACTGTAAATTGATCTTCTACATTAGTTTAAGGTACAATAAATTGAGATCCTCAAAGTCAATGTTCCCATAAAAATGATTTAAAAAATTAATATTCTATAGAAATATAGGACCTTATTGGAGTACTTAAAATATTTGAACCGCATGCACCGTTCGACCTTAAATCTACGATGGGTGATAACTTTATCATGTAGAGGGTGGGAAAATATCAGAACCATGCTAACCATACAATATTTCATCTATGGTTGGAACTCCTATTGTGATAGAAGCAAGTTATTGAGGGTCATTGAAGCCATGTGAGCCCTTGATCCTTCATATGATAGCCTATGCTTCTCATAAAGGAAATTTAACTTAAGTAGAAATTCCCACTAAAATTCAAGATCCAAAAACATGGCAAGTGCAATAGTGACCTATGGATGGAAGTGGTAGGACATAGAAACAATCAAAATAAATTTTCCATTTGCCAAGGGGGATACCAAATTTTACTAATATGGGTAGGCCTATTGTAGTCATGCATATGATAATTGGACTAGTTGCCCAACACATGGATGAACTTACCCTTTGACTTCCACTAATCAAGAGTAAAGTTAAGGAGACCACTAGTTGTTTGATCAAAGGAGTCCATCCCATTGATGAAAATATCTAGATGGGTCCATCACTAGCCTCTATATTCCACTAAAAGAAACTCAGGTCAAGTGAGCAACATTATTGTGGGTACACCATTCTAGAAGAGTAGGTGGTGGTCTAAATATGTCTAGTCCTTGAAGCCTAAAACCAAAATTTTTTAATTATAAACAATCCCTCATGCACTTCATATGGGAAATCTTAGTAGATATGGTTGAAAATGTAAACAATAGATACTCATCTAAAGACTCGAAGACCTATAACATTAATGGTCCTAGATCTAGAGGCCTCGAAGCTGCCAACTATTGAATGTAGAAGGATCTCAGACATGAATTAGAGATGGCATTCTAGATATCCTATGCAAAGTTTTGGAGGGATAATCCCCTTAGTTTTGTCTTTAAATAGACATATAAATTTCATTGTATGACATTGAGAGCTTGAAGCAGGAGCCTATCTTCCAGAGGGCATAAATTTTGATCCGACCATTGGATCAGCTTGAAAGTTCACGGGGAGTTAGATAAAGGGGTGGAAATGCCATGGGCTAGACATCTAGTTGTTTTTTTAGGTTTTTTTCAAGTTCTAATTCCTTCATATAGTGCCCCAAAAATGGGATTAAGTGTTATTTTAAAAATTTGGAAGAAAATATATTTGGAATAACTTTTTATTTGGGCATAGGTAGGTGTAAATATTTTCTAGGAGGTTTAATATAGATGATACAAAGGTCCATATCAATTTAGAGGGCTATTCAAGTTTTTTTTAGGTGATTTAGGTTTTGGCACTAAAGATGAAATAGCCTAAGAAAAAAATAATAAAAAAATAATTTCTTATTTTTAGGGCTTAAGATGGTTTTTTTTTAGGATTTCTTTTGGGATATATATTCCCTTGGTATTGCATTATAAAGGGATGAAATCTAGGAATGAGAAAGAAAACATTTATTAGATTATTTCCATAGATTTTAACTTTTGTGTGATTGGGAATTTTATATTTTTCTTTGTTTCTTTTTGTCACAATTTGATGTGATTGGAGGTTCTTGTTATAATCTCTTGCAACTGGATTTACACCATTTTGTATAAGAGCAAGTTGGATCTTACTGAGGAGAGAAGTTAATATTATCGATTACAATTATTTAACTATTTTTGTTTGGAATAACACATATCATATTAGCATGAGGAGAGGAAGAGGAGGTTATACCCAACTCAATAAGAATATGCAGGAGCTATAGGTACAAGTTACTTAGTTGACTAGAATGATGGCCCGTATGAGGGAAATATATCCCTTTGAATTTGTAGATCTAGATTCTGATAGTGAGATTGTGGAAAGAGACAACAAGCCAGAGGTTCATGATGAGGAAGAACTAGAGAAGGATCCAAAGGAGCATCAATTTGAGAATAGGCTAATTAGGAACTTGAAAGGAAATAAATATGGGATGAAGATTTATGTCCCTAAGCATGCAGGAGGGTTGAAACCAGAGGAGTTTATAGACTGGTTGAATAGCATGGAGAATTTATTTGAGTGGAAAATCCTTTATGAGGAAAAGAAAGTGAATATTGCATGCACAAATTTGAAAGGACATGCATTGATTTGGTGGGATCATCTACAGAAGGAGAGGTAAAGAAAAGGAAAGGAAAATATTAGGATCTAGTGTAAAATGAAAAAAACCTAAAGGAGAAATTCTTGTCCAAATATCATGCCTAGACATTATTTCATAGACTTCAAAACCTTTGACAAAAGGATAAAAGCATCAAGGACTACACCAATAAATTCTACAAATTATCAATTCGGGTGGGTCTTGAAGAGTCAGAATAACAAAAGGCTACAAGGTATGTGAATGGATTAAGCTATGCCATACAAGATGAATTAAGTATGCTTTGAACCCATAGTTTAGAGGATGCATACTACTTAGCATTAAAAGAAAAAGAGAAACATAAAAAGAGTAATTTTAGAAAAGAAGTGAAGACAGGAATATCATCACCTTCAGTCAGAGGGTATCCCCAAAAGGGAGAATATTCTAGTACAAAGAAACAAGAAGAGTTTGGACAAGATCAAGTTAACCACCAGAGATGTGGAGGATCTCAAAGAGGAAGAGGTTATAGTGGATGACAAAATTGGGATGGCCCACGAAGGCCATGTACCTATTATAGATGTAGTGGGGAAGGGCACAAAGCTTATGAGTATCCACACTATCCTGCACAAGAAATATGACAAGGAGAAGAACCTAGAGTCAATTTGGTTGATGTAGAATAGCAATCTAAGACAAAAGTTCTTGCAGACATGGGAGAAAATCTTATGATAAGGAGGATTATGATCATACCAAGGAAGGAGAAAGTGCAAAACAATGATGGTGATGATTATTGGTTGTGTATAAATATCTTTCGAACTAGGTGTACATCTAGAGTAAAGGTATGTAATATGATTATTGATAGTCGTAGTTGTGAAAATATGGTTTCATATGAAATGGTCAAGAAACTTAACTTGAAGTGTTAGAACTCATATCCCTACCGCATATCGTGGTTCAAGAAAGGGAACAAGTTAACTGTAGATAAGAGGTTTCTGGTTAAGATTTTAATTGGGACTACCTACAAGGATGAAGTATGGTGTGATGTAATTACAATGGATGCATGCCACTTGTTATTGGGGAGGCATTAGAAATATGATAGTAATGTTACCCATGATGGAGGAAGGAATACTTGCACATTCTAGAAGGATGGAGTAAAAGTGGTCCTATAACCACATAAGGAAGAAGGGTAAAGCAAAATTCTATTAACGACTAAGGAATTTGTCATGGGGATGAAAGAAGATAGGGTTTGTTACGTGTTGATAGCAAAGAATATGGATACTGAGGATGTTGTTATACCACCTATAGCAACAAAGTTGTTGAAAGAGTATGCATGTCATGCCAAAAGAGTTACCAGATGGATTACCCCCAGAAAGGGGTATTCAACATCATATTGATCTAATTATAGGATCAAATCTTCCAAATCAAGCAATCTATAGGATGAGTCCCATACAGATTGAGGAGTTGTACAAACAAGTGTTATAATTGATAAAGAAGGGAGTTGTTAAAGAAAGTATGAGTCCCTATGCGACTCCTACACTATTGACACCAAAGAAAGATAATACATGTTGGATATTTTGAGTAGATAAGTTGTCATTGATGTCAAGAGTGAGTGGTCACTAATATCAAGCTTTCAATACTAGTTAGTTGTAGTTTTAGTAGGCAGCATCAGTTTCAGGTTCTCCAGTTTTAGTTGATCAAGACCCGGTTCCAACAGGTCAAGATAAGGTCCAAGGTGAAAACAAGAAGCCTAAGTATATAATATTATACAAGGAAGATTAAATTAATTATAAATTAATTAATCTAATTTTATTAAATTAGTTTATTAATTAATTTACTTAATTTTATGTTATTTAAATTAATTATTAATTAATTTTAATATTAATTATATATTAATTTATGTTAATTTCAAATAACCCTAAGGTGGGTTATTAATTCGAATTTCAAATTTGAATTTCTAGCACCGACGTGGGAAGAAAATTTACCATGTGTATAAAAGGGGGATCACCCCATCTTAGCAAAACTCCCAATGCTTTCAAATTAAAATCCTATGTTATGCGAGTTCATGTGAATCATGGTGTGCAGCGAAGAGTTTTTAATTTTTAAAAAGGTTCTTAGAGGAGGCAAAACTATTTTACCCACCAAGGAGGGAGCCTTGGTCACCAACCGCTGGTAGCACAGTTGGCAACCATGATGGAAGCAAGACATGAGGGCAGCGACAAGCGCAGGTTTGAATCCACGACACATCATTTTTTATTTTGTGTTGAAAATGCAATGGAGTAAGGTTGAAAGGGAAGGAAGTCCTCCTTCCTTCATGTGAGTACATCTAGCCCACACGGTGGGAACCAAAGAGCTAAGGCACTTGGTGCTTGGGGAGACAACGGTTCAAATCACGTCAAAACTCTTTTTGGGAGATAACAAAGGTATGCATTAAGTTTGAGTGAAAAAAGTTTTGGAGGAGTTAGTTAAGGTATTAAAATTAATTTTTTTATTTGGTATGTAAGGTTTTAGGGGAGTTATAAGGTTGATGCAAAATAAATTTTTGGTGTTATTTTATTTAGTGTTTGAAAAGGAAATAAAGGTGTTTTAGGAATATTGGTTGAGGTTTTGTGGTGTTGGATATTATTTTAAGTTGGAGATTATAATGTGTATCCAAGTAATTATTTTTGTGCATGATTTGATGAATGTTAATTCCAAGAAGGATCAGTAAGGTGTATTTGATATTTGTTTATTTTTTTGTCTAAGGAATATTTGAGAAAGTGTTAAGAGTGAGATTTTGTCATCTAACCGTTGAAATTGGAAATAAGGAAATTGTGATTTAGATAGGTTTTCCAAGGGCAATCCTATATCAAACAAAATGTATGGGAAAATCTTCCTAGTGAGTGATTTTTGAATGTTGTGAATGCAAATTTGGAGTGAAAAGGATTTTTTGGTAGGCATTGTTGAGTGTGTTTTGAATTAATGCTTCAAGGTTTTATGGAATAATGAATTATTGATAAAACCTTGTTTTATAAGCATTGTTGTTGAAGTGAGTAAGTGAGTGAAGAAATTGAACTAGGGTTTGCAAAGATCATGAGTATCATTGTTATGTGAAGTTGAGAACTATCTTGAACTAGGATTTTCAAAGATCATGAGTATCATTGTTATGTGAGATTTATTAATAAGCATTTTTGGAAACATTTGAGTGAGTTTTAATATGCTTGCACTAGGGTTTGTAAGCAAAGATTAATTCATTGAGTGATTGGTTGAGTATAGTTGGTTGAGCCTAGTCAAGTGGATGTGTTGATGTGATAGTTCAAGTTCTATGAAACAAATTGTTCTATATTCTGAATTGATTTGAGAAAGAGGTTGAGTGTAGATGAATGTAAAATATATTGAGTATCTAACAATTCTCTATATGTTTCTATGATAGAAGAAAGATTGAAAGTGATTGAGAGTTTGTGAATGTGAAGCATATTGAGTCTCTAACAATTCTCTACATGTTTTTGTGATAGAAGAGAGATTGACAGTGATTGAGAGTTTGTGAATGTGAAGCATTTTGAGTCTCTAAAAATTCTCTATATGTTTCTAAAAGAGTGATTGAAAGTGATTGAGCATAGTGATGAATGTGAAACATATTGAGTCTCTAACAATTCTCTCTATATTTCTATGATATTGGAAAAGTTCTAGTGTGGACTTGTTGAGTAGATTTGAGACAAGTATTGAGAGGACTTGTGGAGAGATTTATGTGAGATTTTGTGGAAGCTTACAATACAGTTTGAGAGCAAAAATTGAGAGCAGATTGAAAAATTCTAGTGAGGATTTATTGAGTAGATTGAGACAAGTATTGGTGAAGACTTGTTGAGCAGATTGGACAAGTTCTTGAGAGGACTTGTGGAAATATTAGTGTGAGATTTTGTGGAAGCTTACAAGGAAAATTTAAGACAAGTCTTTGAGAATACTTGTGAGCAGAGTTGATTGATTGATTTGTTCAAACCTTGGGTTAAGGTTTGGGGTAGATCTAGCATATTTGATTTGAGATTAAGTCAAGCTTTGTGTTAAGGCTTTAGGACATATTTGTGCTAGACCGAAGGACTGTGTTTAGTGTATATCAGAGGACATAGATTAAGGATAAATTTTTACTAGACTGAAGGACTGTGTTTAGTACATATTAGAGGACAAATTTTGGTGTAGATTTAAGGATAGGTTTGTACCAGACCAAAGACAAAGATTGAGCTGATTTGTGCTAGATTGAAGGACTATGTTTAGTGTAGATTTGAGACAAATATTTGAAGGTGATAGAGTATAAAAGATGATGTATCACTCCAAAATTTTTGCATCCTTACCCTCAGGCTATAGGATCCGCGCCCAGAAGGAGGATGCAAGAAGGATGGGACCATATCTCGGACTGAGAGGCCCTTTGAAGGTCCCGCATCTTGGGGGAGGAGTATAAAGGTGAATTTTCAATGGATGGTGGGTTCACCAGGAAACTTTTGAGTGGTAGTTTGTAATGAAAAATAGTAATCAATAATGTATTGAACAATTATTAAATAGATACAATGTAGGCTTAAGTTAGCCCGTAACTAATGGATCTAACTATCTGCTAATAGGTAGTAGTTACAACTAACCTAAAAATGTAATAACAAATAGAGATACGCTAACATCCCCCCTTAGTACATTATTTAGATAATTGAATAACTACTAGCTATGCTAACATCCCCCCATACAACAATATTTGGGTAAAGTATATAACTACCCCAATATAGTGAAGAAGAAGAAGAGAAATGAAAGAATGATGGCTCATGCTTTGTCTTCGGCTCTGGCTCTGGCTCATGGCTCTGGCTCTGGCTCTAAGCATACCTCTGGAATTGTACCTCTGGGTCTATCTCGGGATCTGCCTATGAAACTGCCTCTGGATCATTGCCTCTAGATCTGCCTGTAGATCTGCCTCTGGAACTTTGTCTTTGGGTCTATCTTTAGGTTTGTCTCTGGGTCATTATCTCTGGGACTGCCACTTGGTCTGTCACTGGATTTGCCTCGGGGTCTACCATAGGTTTTACCTTTTTGGTAGAAGCCATACAACATTTATTTCATCATGGTCCATTGTGTGAGATCTGTCCATCCACAATCAATATGAACCTTGTTGGTTATTTTCACTTTGTACCAACATCTTGAAGAAGAGTGATTTGTACATCCACAAGAATCACAAGGATGTAATCTCCAACACTTAGCTGCAACATGTCCTATATTTCCACAATGACTGCAACAATGATTTTTAGGAGTTGTAGGAGATTTAGGTTTTACAAACATAGAATTACTAGTACTTGCATGTCCAGTATAGCCAAGGCCTTCATTCTTTGCCCTGAAATTTAGCATTATAGGAGTTTTAATGCCTTGTTATTGTTTACCTAATCTCTCACCATTGAATCCCATTTTCTTCATCATTTTGGAACCAAATCCTTTGGTGTGTTTTTCAAAACATCCAATTTCAACATCTTCATCAATGCTTTTAACAATATTGCATTTGTCGCTATTGATGAGATTATGGAGCTCTTTTTGAGGAGGTTTAGTTTTTAAGTCACTAGTGTCACAAGCAAAATTTGCTATTGAAATGAGATCACCTGTGCTACAACTGATATCTACCATAGAAGGTATGAGGTCACCTGTATCACAACAAGCATGTGCCACAATGGGCTGAAGGTCACTCGTGTCACAACAAGCGTTCGCATTTAGGACCTCGCTTTCCTCACTAATGTCCCTTTTCTGTTGTGCTTTGTCAAGAGCATAAAATGACATGAATATGCCCATTATAGCACCAATAGGGATTAGAACACCATTTTTCTGCATGTCTCCACAAGACGTAGAATCATTGATTATGGCATTTACACCACTCCTTAGTGTACAAAATGTGCCATCTTCATAATAATCTATCCCTTCTAGGTGTGGGGAAAAATATGGGCCTTTAACTAATTTTGCAACATCATCAGTTTGTTTTGGGATAGGTTTCTTCTTTGATCTACCCATTCTTAAGGTGTCGGTCTCTGCCAAAAATGCACCTTTTACAATAAAATTTTGCAAAAAATAATTTGACTAAGGTGTCGGTCACTGCCGAAAATGCACCCTTATAAGTCTTCCCCCTTTGTTTTTGCAAAAATTATATCTCCCCTATACGGGGTTCCAAGGGGCAGCACCCCTGGTGTGCCTCCCCCGTCACAAGATGGGGAGTCCAAAATTTTTTGGAAGCGCAAAATGGGTGCTCCAGAAAGATTTTTTTTTACTGGTTGTAAAAAAAATTACAATATTTGCCTCTTAGGCAGATTAGTGCAAAAATGTCATCAAAAAAAAAATCCCCCTTGGTGTGGCAAAATTGTATCTCCTTGTGTGCAAGATAGGAGATGGTGGAGAAAAATGTATCCCCCTTTAGTGCAAAAAAAAATGCAACTATAAAGCCACTAAGGCTTTTACAATGTTTCCAATGAAGTGGAAAATATTTGCAAGAATTAAGCCTTAGAAGACTTTTTACAAGTTTACCGCCCCCTTTTTTTTAGTTGCAAATATAAAGTTTGATCAAAATAATTATAATAATAAAATAATTTTTTGCTGAATAAAATCAATTAAAAAGAATTATAATTGATTTTAATAAAACAAAAAATAATATTAAATTATTAAAAAATAAATTGAAAAAACTAAAACATTTACAAAAAAAAATATTACCTTTGGAAAGCAAAAACATAAGTGAACCTGGGGCCAGCGGGGATTGATCCCCCGACCTCTTCGTTGCTTACGCCTTAGAGGCAAGCTTACTACCACCTCGGCTACCATTGTCGGTGGTAGTGAAGAGTATAGAAGACTCTTTATCTCAGGCCCCTCCACCTGATCTCTCCATGGTGGCACTCTGGCGGTGCCACTTGGACTAGGCGGGACGCTTGCTTCTCAATGGCGGTGTTGTACTGCTCTTCTGTCAGCCGAAGGTGGCTCTGCCTCCCACAAGCTACGACATTTTTTTTTTTTTAATTTGTTTTACGTCTTGATTCTGATAGAATATGGGCTTGCTTATCCAGAGAAATGGGTTCGATCTCCTATCCCCTCCAGATCATTGTCTCATGCAATGTCCAGGTTAAGGTTGAGATCTACTGTGACTGTAGGTTCACTTAAAAATCACCCACATTGGCACCTCAATGCTAGTCTACTACGTCTATGAAGGCCGCAATCGTCTGGATCCACCTACAAGTGTCCGAATTGAGCTCAGGTGGCACGATTAATTATCCTCATCTGTGTGAGGCATTCTACGATACCGTCCACCTCCTGGATCAGGACTGCTACTGCCAATGGGCTTGGTCTACAACAAACAATCTTTGACAAATTATTTAATCAATGCTCTGATGGGGGTCAATCCATCAATGTGCAGCTCTTGGCTCATTGTTTGTAGATGACTCAGATCTATAACTCCAGGTGATGCCAATAATAGGCTGGGATTACTGGAAATCAACAGATCCACTCTGGTCTATCAAATATGGAGTCACGGGCTATGATTGTCATCGATCATCGCCAAAGCTTCACCGAATTTGGAATGCCAGATCAGTTCTAGTATATTTTTTTATGTCGAGCAAATCCCACATGTGTGGGACTGCAGTCTTATAGAGGTTTAAAAACCTCAATTCTCAATTAAGAGAATGACCACCTGTTGGTGGTCAAGACCACCTTTTGTCCACCCGCTCAATCGGAGCCACTAGCTGTCACCAAACTGTTCATTCGAGTTAGCCAAGCCACCTACTGCTAGATTGTCCACCGATGTCCTAGGTAGTCAAGCCCTCCCAAAGTTAGGTCGATGTTAGGGTCCGCCATGTGACAATCCACCTTTCATTGTGCGGTCGGTCTAGGTTGCGTAGGAGTCTTCAAATGTCTTCAAATTGGAGATCCATGCCACAGGTAGTCATTCAAAGGCCAATCAAGTGAGATCTGCATCAGCAGCATAGCAGTCAAAGGCCAATCAAGCTTTCACTCAAGCGTGCCCAGCTCTTAGGCTACAACCGAGCCAAGAGCAATATGAGCTCTGATACCATGTAATGAAAAAAAGTAATCAATAATGTATTGAAAAATTATTAAATAGATACAATGTAGGCTTAAGTTAGCCCGTAACTAATGGATCTAACTATCCGCTAATAGGTAGTAGTTACAACTAACCTAAAAATGTAATAACAAATAGAGATATGCTAACATAGTTTCCACGCCTAGGTTGGGAATGGGTTTGATGTGTTCATTTTATACTCAATCATTCAACTCCTAGGTTTGGCCAAAATGAATCTAAACTATTCTATATGCCAATACTGATTTAAAGGGATACAAAAAACAAAAATGAGTGCTAAACATAGAGAATATGCAAATTAGGATAGATCATACCTGATTTTGGATGTCTGATGAAGGTTCTAAGTCTTGTAGTAGTTCAGATCATCTCGATTCGTACGTAATTGTCTGACATTACATCGAATTGTATTAAATCACAGTCAGTCATCTAAGATCATACATAATCGTCTTAAAACTGACGAATTCATCAGACGAATTTGTCAGAAACCTGCAATCACAAAAGCAGATACAAAATACCAAATATGCAACTATAGAAGTGAAGGGAAATGATAGAAATAACTGTAAATTTGTTTAAATGATAGATCCAAATAGTAATTAAATAGGGAAAACATCAGCTTCACAATTTATTTTGATTTTATCATGCATTTACACTAGATGAGGTGAACTCTAAGATGCATAAACATAATAATTTAAGACAATGCAGAAATACAATAGGAAAATGTAAAAAAGCTAAGGAAATGCAAACTTTGGGCTCGGATTGCCCCCAATCTAGATTACAGTTAGGATTACCTCCAATTGTACGAAATTGTCTACGCTCCTCGACAGGATCGTCCAAGATAGTCTAGAATCGTTTGCGACGATCCGAACTAGCTTCGGCTAAAAAATAGTAGGGTTCCTACAAGAAAATGCAAAATGTAGAATACAAACAATAGTGCGAGGATGCTCTAGTGAATAAGGATATAAATCCATCAGCTAAGGGGTTCAAGAGAATCAGAATCAGGGGGATAAACTAGAAAAATCCTAGTTTATATAGGATTAGGGGGAGGTTAGGAGGTTGGGGATTATCCCAATCTGGGAGATCTCCAACGGGGGAATTTCCAACTGTGCAGATGCGATTCTACCAAAGTTGGAGAGGTTGTTGAAATAAAAGCTAATTATGAACATTCAATTTTAGGACGAAATCATCTGGACGCTCTGTTCCAGAAGAATTCATCATATCGAGGATGATTTTGTTTGATCTGCGACGATATCGTCCAACGGTCAAAACAAATCCTAAAAATGGCATGAAAAGGAGGGAAACGGGTAAAAAATGGTTTTGGGGTTAAAATTTAAATTTTTATCTTTTATCTTTTACTAAGGTTTTAATCATGCTAATTTTAGGGTGCTACAGATGAAAATCTCTAGTGGATAGATATCCATTAGCCAGGGCAACGAGAATAGGTGTATTTAGTGGATAGAGATCCATTAGCCAAGAATAGTGGGGGCTATAGTTCTTCTAGAAGATCACCAGTCAGAGCTAAGGATAAAGGAGTTCTCCTATGGATAGAGATCCAAGAACTTGATTAGGGGATTGGTATCTCATTTGGACAAATATCCATAAAAATTATAAAAGAGAAAGGATTCCCAAAATATTAGTTGAGAAAATTTTAGTGAAATATTTTCTTCGTGGAGTAGCCCACATTGGGTGAACCACGTAAAATTGGTGTCTCTATTGTGTGTGTGGATTTGTGATTTTCTTTGATTACTATTGTTGATATTTCTATCTATCCATTGCATAATATTGATTGGGAAAGAAAAGTAAAAAGTGGTCTTATACTGTTCACCCCCTTCTTAGTATAAACTTGTGTTCTTCAATTGGTTTAGAGCAAGTTCCTTCGGAAGAGTTTAACAACTTGAAGGAAAATATTTCAAGAACATAATGGATTCTAAGAATGTGTCCTTAGATAATTCAACAACAATATTTGATGGAAGTGATTATATATTTTGGAGTATGAGAATGAAGATTCACCTGATGATACTTGGAAATGAAATTTGGGAAGCAATTGAAAATGGATACATACCACCGGTTGATCCACCTATAGATAAGTAAGGTAAGATTCTACAACATTACAATTCCAAAGCAATGAATACAATTTTGAGAGGTTTACATAGAATATAATCAATAAAAGTTATGCATTGTAAAGATGCAAAAGAAATTTAGGATAAGTTGCAAATAATATAAGGAGATAAAAGTGTCAAAAAGGCAAATATACGAAATCTTAAAGGGCAATTTGAAGAATTAAGAATGAAGGATGAGGAAAATATTAGTACTTATCTACTTCAGGTAGATGAGGTTGTTAATGCCATGCAAGAACTTGGACTTAATGTTGAAGAATTAGATGTTTGTGATAAGGTCTTAAGATCTCTTCCAAAAATATTTAGTGAAAATATTTCTGCTATAGAAAAATAAAAATATGGTGATATTTTGACAAGAGATATGTTACTTGGTATTATTACAACTTTTAAATTAAGAACATAAGAGGAACCTAATTCTCGAATGGTGAGCATAAATCATGTCTCAAAAAATAATCATTTCTCTTCCATAAATTATCAATTTGGTAAGTCTATAAACTTATGAGTGTCATGCATAGTATATGCCTGCAGTTTTGGGGAATGAATCTGTTTGTACCTTATTTAGTTTTGTGGGGGATGTTCATGCATTTGAATTTCAGCCAAACCAAATAAACTAAGTGTGGAAAATTAAATAAATAAATTACAATGTCAAAAATGAAATGCTAAAAATAAAGTGCGGGAAAATAAACACACACAACTAAATTAAATTAAAGTGGTAAATAAAGCAATAAATTAATCTACAAAAAATAAATGCATAAATAAAATAGGGGAGGACTATTGCAGGGAGTGGGCCCAAGCTCCCGCAAATAGTCCACCCGACTAGCTACGTAGAGCTTGCTCGAATAAGAGGAGTTTCACTCTTAATAATTTAGACAAATAATAAAATGAAATAATCTCTATGTAAAATTAATCATTGATCTCTTGTTCATCTAGCCTACATCTTTATATAAAGCATGGCCATATTTTGTTATAATAACAAATCAATCTATTTTAATCACATAACGTGATTAGTTACATTTGGTTCATACACAGGTATTATTCTACTATTTTAAAGTATGTTCGTTCACCATAAGGATAAATATAAAAATACTTAGGTGTACGTAACAAAAACATCCTTAAATTAATGCATCCTAAAAATAATATGCTTTAAGAGCTTTACAAAGTCAACCGACCAATCGGTTAATAATAAAAATACTTTATTCTAATTTAATAATAATGCATTATTAAAATATCCCCCTTTGTCTTCATGTGCAACAACCTTCGTAGCTTACTGGTCAACCGGTCAAAGCTAGCTTGGTCAGAGTAAGGCACCTCCAATGCTTGGCGCCTACTTGAGTAAGGCACCTTCTTGGTGCCTACTTGAGTAAGGCACCTACTTGGCACCTACTTGAGTAAGGCGCTGGAGTAAGGCACCTCCCATGTATGGGAGTAAAATGCCTCTCCATATATGGGAGTAAGGTGCTAGAGTAATGCGTCTACTCCATATACCTTAGATGCAATTAAGTAGAAGCATGCCAGGTCCATTTGGATGTAGACTGGAAAAACACCATATTAGTATCAAAACTTGCATTCATACAGATTTTCCACTAAAAACACCTGTTAAGCATAATACTATATTTTCTATCAATTATATGCATAAGTTAAATAAAAATATATTTCTAATGCTAATTAAACCAGTGATGATGCCCCTTAACAATGTATATAAAATGAGCATTTTTGGTTCTCATCATCCCCCCATGCCTAAATATTTTCACGTCCTCGTGACAACAGCCGTCAAAAAATAGACCTTGGAATAATAATATTTTTTTTCATTGAGCATTGCCCTATTTTTTATCTCTTTGAGCATGGCTATATTTTTTTGTATTGAGCACTACTATATATTTTTTTCATTAATCACATCTGCAGTAGTAGAAGTCAGAAACATGTCATTACTGATCACTATGGGCAAATGGGTAAATCATGACCACACTATTCAGACCAAATTACCACTGCACTATATTTTTCTTCATTAAGCACTACGACACCTACGAAAGCACACTACACTAATTTTTAATAGGTGTTACCATGTAATTGCCCATCCGAGCCTTCATGTAGCTATCAATGGGCCGCTACGTTTGCCCATGTCTAAAACACATTTGATCCATATTTTGTAGTACAGAGTAGCATCATCTACATGTGTTGGCTGCCATTGAAACAATGCCAAATTTATGAATACCGTAGCTCTTTTTTTTAATTGTTTCATGGTAATAAATTTTTCATATCCGAGGCATATCACGTGCTTGAATTCTGATGGGAGAGTTTGATGGAGAGAATTTTAAAGGGTATCTACTGATTTTAGCATAGAAAGTATATTTAAAATAACCGTACACATAATTAACAGAAAAATCAGTACATACCTAAGTGATTTTTGTAGATTCTTATCTGTAGCATGCTGGTGGTGTAAAAATATCTTCATGTTACCTGTAATCTTGGTGTACCAAAAAATTATTGTTGTGACATTGGTGCATCTGGCTAATATGTGCCATGCCCTCATGGCACCTAAAACTGGTAATTACCTCCTCTACATAGGCCACTTCTCCCTATTTTATTTTCTTACCAATGGCCTTGGCATTCCCTTCATATTGAGGCTTTCGTTTTTGCTGAGGGACCCTAGCCTGTTGTAGGATATACTTGAGTTGTATCATCCTACTATTATGTTGGCTTTCTACGATGCTGGTTTGGACTCCATTATATGACAACTTCCTATTGCATTGGCTACACATCCCTGGTATGATGGGCCCAACACCTTTGCTGAGTGCTGCGGCTACAGTCGTCTCTCCTATCTAGAACACTGCCTCTGCTTCCTAGAGAATTTTATTTTATTTTATTTATTTATTTTTCTCTAGATGCATTCATAATCCACACTGTTAATCATTGATGTTCTTCCTATGAGCATTAAAAAATGATCCTTCCTATGCAACTTCTGTATTCTTCTATAAGTGTGGAATTTTAAATAAGTTCCCACGTCGTAGCCATAATTTACCACTATTTTTTTCATTTGCAGGAGATTCAGGTTCATCCAAATCCTCCCCCACTTAAATTGGTGATGCCCTCGTCACCAGTAATAGGTTCACCCAAATCCTCCCCCACTTAAATTGGTGATGCCCTCATCACTAGTAACAGGTCCCTCTATGCAACATGTTTGTAACCCTCTAAACATCAGGTCCCACACTAAGCAATAGGAACCCCCAATATAGGGAGAAGAAGTTGAGAACTTCTAGGATAAAGTGGATCTACAGTTCTCTTCTCCAGGAAGAGTTGCAATATTATATATATATATATATATAGTACTCTTCTCTTTCCCAACCATCCGATTTTTTTTTAAATGGCTTCTCATAGAAGTTACGCATTTATAATGATGAGCATTAAGGTACCTTATTACTATTGAGAAGTCAACAGTCGCTAATTTATCTACTGTTGTAGATTTGATCAGGATCTCTAAAAACTTTTATCGTGCCGCATCAGCGTCTACTTCATCCAAGCACAGAGGTGGGTACCTTTTTCTTTGTAGGGAATTAATACTTGCATCTATGGTCATATGGGGACTATCTCCTTCGGATGGAAATAGTCGAGTTTCTACCTCCTAAAAAAACATGCAGGTTCATGGATGCTTAGCCAATTTAGGCCTTGTCTCCCAAGATGCCTATTTTTCATACAATCAGGCCACTTCACCTATAAAAGAAATTGAGAAAAACTAAAGTGTAGTTCAATGCAATCCGTGCATGTTAGGCCCTAGCTCTCAGGATGCCTACAGCTTGCATGCGAGCACTTTCCCTAAAATATGTGAAAGCAGCAAAAGAAATTTTATGCTGAGCAGGATAGATTATGTGCGATGTTTTTTTTGGGGGGTGTGATGCCTTACTCCAAAATTTTTGGAGTAAGGTGCCTTAATATAAAATTTTTGGAGTATGGCGCCTTACTATGGGAGTAAGGCGCCTCCCAATTTTTTTTGGTGTGGCACCTTACTCCGAGATTTTTGGAGTAAGGCGCATTACTATGGGAGTAAGGCGCCTCCCAATTTTTTTTTTAACAATGATCAAGTGCCTCCGCTAATGGACATTGAGTGGCGTGTCCATATGCTAATGGACATTGAGCGGAGCATACCTCCACTGATGGACATTGAGCGGCATATACCTTCATTGATGAAGCAAGGTACCTTCTTGGTGCCTACCTCGGTAAGGAGCCTACCTTAGTACGGTGCCTACCTTAGTAATATGCCTACCTCAATAAGGCACCTACCTCAGTAAGGTGCCTACCTAAGTAAGGCACCTACCTCAGTAAAGCACCACCAAAATAAGGCGTTGCGCCACCAGAGTAAGGTACCACACCACTAGAGTAAAGCACTAGAGTAAGGTGCATGCTTGTATATTAAGGCACTTATGAAAACTGTTGGTATGACATCTCCGCACTTCATGCTATCCTACAAAACATAAAAAACTAAACTAAAGGTATTAATAAAATTCTAACTATTTTTTTTCTTTTTTTCATCTGTTCTGCTATGACTAGAACAAATATTGGCCTTTTTTTTCATCATCTACAATAGAGAATAAAATGTCAACTGCAACAATATGAGCTAGGGATTTTAAAATTCAGTGGTCAAGCTGGAGAACTGTCACTGATCCACATTAGGAATTTGATTGAATGTGCTATGTACTGGAACATCTTATCCACTATTTTTTTGGTGAGAAATAATTAACTTTATGCACTATGACATATATTTCTCCATGATTTTAGATCCTCACCATCTCTTTGCAAAGTTGGCATTCTCTTCCACCGTAGTGAGACTCTGTCTCTTCTCTGCATTTAATTTTCCCACATATATTTTAACAGAATGAAAATGCTATCATAAAAATTATAATATTGGCACTGTGCATTAAAAGTGGAGGTTGCATAGGCTATAATTGATCCAAACAACTACGCAACCTAGTGTGTGAAACTTACGTTCCATGTACCAAGATTTATGATAGCCACAACTTCAAATATTTGGAACATCCAACTCTTCATCAATAACACATAAAAATATTTAATCTAGATTTTGATATATCTCAAGAGCGATAACTCTTTGGATGCATTGTATGGATTGCCATAATTAACAATAGCTTTGTCATTTTCTCACCGTGTGCTCCTAAACGTGTCATTTTTTTCAATTGGGTAGCCCTGACACACATGCATCTGAATCAAACTAATCTCCCACTCTGAATTATTTCCTTCGTAGGTAGAATTAGAGCAACACTATGATCCTCTGCTTTTGAGAGTGGGGATAAATCAATCCATTCACCATCATCTACGACGTGTGTTGGGTGTTCAGCTATGACGCTTCCATGAGACACCTCATTGAGATTTTATGTCCTATTTTTTTTGGCCAGTATGAGCTCAATTCATATTTTTTTATCGTGCTCAGGTACCATGTGGACTTTGTGTAGACATCTTATTTCTTCCAAGCTCCTCCCCTATTTTTTAGCTATCGATTGGAGATTTCTCATTTCCCTTCTAGACCAAGTTGGTCCTCGAGAAAGAGGATACTCTCTTCCAACAAGTAGAAAAATAAAACTCTATTTTTTTATTTACTCTTAACTTTGGAGCCTGTTCAGCAGATGATTTATTTTTTTCCCCATGAACATTGCAACCAATGTTCATTGTGCTATTGGTGGTATTGATGAAGGTGGGATCTCCCCCATGCCTATATATGAACTAGTATTTTGAAATCATCTCCTTATTGATCAACTAGTTTGATATGATGTAGCATGAGAAGAGTATTTTTCTTCATGGCCTCACAACCAAACTCTTTCAACGTTATGATAAAATGTGCAGGCTAGAAAATGACTATCTACGGGCTAGCACCTTGAAGAAAATAGGGTATAGCAATATTTTAAAAACATGTGCTTGTTTATGATTCACCAGGTCACCTTAAGCACAAGTGAAGAGCATACTCCATAACAACATGTTCTTTTAAATTCAGCTCTATCATTTTCCTTGCATCATTAAAATAATTTGCCAATATGTTGCAAAGCGTTAAGTCTATAAAAAATTTTCATTGTTAAAACCAAGCTTCTAGAGGCATAATTTTCCAATAGTTTATGTATAAAAACACATCCCTAAAATTTTTTAATCAAACCTGGGTTGTGCTATTTCTTTGATTTTTTTGAAACCATTCAGAACATGATGGAAATCCTTCATCACCTGATTTCTTAAATTTTTCAACAACACATTTTATTCCTACTTCTACACTTAATATGGTACATCAGGTTCATTTTTGTATTTACCTAAGAAGCTGGTAAATTTAAACTTTTGCCTACTGAGTGTGTCATAAACTATTTTTGGTCTTATAAAAAGGGCCTTGGTGGACTCACACTTCTTAGGTAAAATATATACAGGTAATTTTAAATGGGATCTTTATTTGACCTATAAATCATAACACTACAGTTTTGACACTCCCCAAAAATGACGTTAAAATGGTAAGAAAAAATCATGTCTCGAAAAATAATCATTTCTCTTCCATAAATTATCAATCCGGTAAGTTCGTAAACTTATGAGTGTCACACACAGTATATGCCTGCAATGTTGGGGAATGAATCTATTTGTACCTTATTTAGTTTGGTGGGGGATGTTCGTGCATTTGAATTTTAGCCAAACCAAATAAACTAAGTGCGGAAAATTAAATAAATAAATTACAATGCTGGAAATAAAATGCTAAAAATAAAGTGTGGGAAAATAAACACACACACACAACTGAATTAAATTAAAGCAGTAAATAAAGCAATAAAATAATCTATAGAAAATAAATGCATAAATAAAATAGGGGAGGACTATTGTAAGGAGTGGGCCCAAGCTCCCACAGATAGTTCACCCGGCTAGCTACGTAGAGCTTGCTCAAATAAGAGGAGTTGCACTCTTAATAATTTAGACAAATAATAAAATGAAATAATGTCTATGTAAAATTAATCATTGATCTCCTATTCATTTGGCCTGCGTCTTTATATAAAGCACAACCAAATTTTGTTACAATAACAAATAAATCTATTTTAATCACATAACGTGATTAGTTACATTTGGTTCATACATAGGTATTATTTCGCTATTTTAAAGTGTGTCCATTCACCATAAGGATAAATATAAAAATCCTTAGGTGTACGTAACAAACACATCCTTAAATTAATGCATCCTAAAAATAATATGCTTTAAGAGCTTTACAAAGTCAACCGACCAATCGGTTAATAATAAAAATACTTTATTCTAATTTAATAATAATGCATTATTAAAATATCCCCCTTTGTCTTCACGTGCAACAACCTTCATAGCTTACTAGTCAACTGGTCAAATTTGGCTTGGTCAGAGTAAGGCACCTCCAATGCTTGGCACATACTTGAGTAAGGCACCAGAGTAAGGCGCCTCCCTTGTATGGGAGTAAGACGCCAGAGTAAGGCGCCTCTCTATGTATGGGAATAAGGTGCCAGAGTAAGGTTCTTACTCCATATACCTTAGACACAATTAAGTAGAAGCATGCCAAGTCCATTTGGATGTAGACTAGGAAAACACTGGATTAGTATCAAAACCTGCATTCATACATAGTCTCCACTAAAAACACTTGTTAAGCATAATACTGGATTTTCTATCAATTATATGCATAAGTTAAATAAAAATATATTTCTAATGCTAATTAAACCAGTGATGATGCCCCTTAACAATGTATATAAAATGAGCATTTCTGGTTCTCATCACCAAAAGGAAGCAACATTCAAATCTACTAAGAAGACAAAGGGAAAAAAGTTAGATTCAAGCAATGAGTCACACAGTGATGAAGAAGCTAATTATGGCAGAAGGAATAAGGATTCAAGAAGATTTAAAGATGTAAAATCTGTTAGATGTTTCAATTATGGAAAGTATGGTCACTATGCAACTAATTGTCAAGAAGCTAAAAATAACAATAATGCAAAAAAAGAGTTGGAGAGCAAGTGGGTAGTTAAAATTCTCCAGTTGAAATAAAGAGACCCAGGTTCAAATCTCTCCCTTCACATGTTGCAGATATGCTATGTAAAGGTTATATTGTGACCACATAATAATATTTACCCTTTAAAGGTCCGAGGTGTAGACCAATTGGTTCATCCAAACCCCATAAGGGGGGTGGAGGTCCAAGGTTCAAATCTCGGGCCTCGTCAAACTGAATGCTTGTCCCTTTCCTAGTGCTTTCAGTGGCGTAAAAGGTTTAAAATGATTGTGGCATGGTGGTTATAGGGGTGGACTACGCGAAGATCTGTGTGGCAGCTTCTAGGGTGGACAGTGCAGAATACTGTGGCAGCCATAAAAGCTAGACATCCTACTCGGATTCATGGCGGCTACCGATTCCACCATGTAAATTCAAAAAAAAAAACAATAATGCAAAAAAATAGAATCATAGGAATAGAGAATCAGAAATAAATAGGTACCAAAATAAAGGCAAGGATGGACATGTCAAACAGGGAAAGAAGTTCTTTCAAATATAAAAGAGGAGCTACAATTCAGACAAGGCAAGTAAGTACTCAAGTTATAGTTATAATAGTTTCTCAAACACTAATAAAGATGAAGTCCTATTTTTGATTGAAGAAAAAGAAGAAGTTAAGAAAAGGTCACCAATAATTCTCAAGTGTTTTACATGTGGTAATTTTGGACATCTTGAAGATATTTATACAAGGAATGGTTTAAGTTTTAGTGATGATGAATATGAAGATACACTTGAAGGACCAAAAGAGAATATTCTAATGGCACTAGAAGAAGAAGGAGGTGATCCTACAGAAGACAAGTCATAAAAGAATGAAGATGTTCTCAAAGACAAATAAAAAGAGGAAGAATAAAAAAAGGAGGAGTTGATATTGAGGGAGAGATTATTTATGCTCTTAAAAATTTAAAGAATGTAAGAAAGCAAAATTCACAACTTGAGTTTCAGTTTCAAGAATGTGATGAAGAGAGAGGAAATCTTATAGAGGATCTAAACAAGTCAATAGCTAAGACAAAGAAGTTCAAGAATAAGTTAGAAGCAAAGGTCTTAGAATATGAAAAGTTAGAACAAGAAGTAGCCCTACTAAGGGAAGATTTAGAAAAGCCCAAGGATAAGCTACACAAGTTTGGAAAGAGTTCAAATATTGTAGATAAGATGATCAAGGTACAAAGAAGGTAAAAAACAAATAGGTCTTGGTTTTGAACATGCTCAAAAGAAACAAGAAACAAAGTCAACCTCAAGTTCTGAAGAAGAAGAAACTTTAGAAGAAGGCAGTGTAAGAGAAAATAAGACTTCTGAGGATGATTTGGACAATAGAAAGTTCAAAAAGGAAAGGAATAATGTAAAAAGAAGAAACAAATGGAACAAGAATCAACAAAGAGAAAAATAGACTAAGAGAAAAATGAGGTCAAGGCAAGGAAATTTCAATGGATTATATTTCTCATGTCACAGATTTGAGCACATGGCTTCACAGTGTAGGACACATGAAATATAGGAATATGGGAACTTCGAGAACATGTAACTTTTCCATGGGTATTGCTACTCATGTAATTAGTTTGGTCACAAGGCAATGAATTGCAAGGTGCATGATAGGAACAGATATGGCTTCACCAGGAGAAATCCCAAGTCATTTGCACCTCCAAGGAATAATAACATTAAGTGTTATAAGTGCAATAATTATGGACATACAACAAAATGGTGTAGAGAAAAAATTCTAGAATCAAGCATAAACAAGAACAAGAATAGGAACAAAAATATGGATATGGACAAGAACAGGAATAGGAACATGGACATAATCAGGAACAAAAATATGGACATGGACATATATAGTCAAAGAAATCAGAAGGATCAGATGCGAAGGAAAGAGGACAAAGGTAAAGAACAATGTTTGATAGGAGTAGAAATACTCCCACCCCATAATTAACCACCTCAATAGGAGGTGGGGGAGGGGCTAAACTAAGAGACTAATTCTTAGCCTCGAGCCCCAAAGATGACCCTTTGCCAATGATTTCAAAGGGGGAGAGATTTGAGTAAGGGAAAGAGATTTGGTTTAAGGAGAGAGCATTGAGTCAGGGGGAGCAGAACAAGAAAAAGGTCAAGTTTTTGGTAAAAAGAATTTGGTTTGCCAACAATGACAAAGGGGGAGATTGTTTAACATTTTGAGTAGATAAGTTGTCATTGATGTAAAGAGTGAGTGTTCATTAATGTCAAGCTTTCAACACCAGTTAGTGGCAGTTTCAGTAGGCAACATCAGTTTTAGGTTCTCCAGTTTTAGTTGATCAAGACCTAGTTCCAGGAGGTCAAGATAAGGTCCAAGGTGAAAACAAGAAGCCCAAGTGAATAATATTATACAAGGAAGATTAAATTAATTATAAATTAATTAATATAATTTTATTAAATTAATTTATTAATTAATTTACTTAACTTTATGTTATTTAAATTAATTATTAATTAATTTTAATATTAATTATATATTAATTTATGTTAATTTCAAATAACCCTAAGGTGGGTTATTAATTCAAATTTTGAATTCAAATTTCTAGTGTCGACGTGGGAAGAAAATTTACCATGTGTGTATAAAAGGGGGATTACCCCACCTTAGCAAAAACTCCCAATGCTTTCAAATTAAAATCCTATGCTATGCGAGTTCATGCGAATCGTGGTGTGCAACGAAGAGTTTTTAATTTTTAAAAAGGTACTTAGAGGAGGAAAAACTATTTTACCAACCAAGGAGGGAGCCTTGGTCACCATCCGTTGGTAGCACAATTGGAAACCGTGATAGAAGCAAGACGTGAGAGCAGCGATAGGCACAGGTTTGAATCCGTGACACATCATTTTTTGTTTTTTGTTGAAAATGCGATGGAGTAAGGTTGAAAGGGAAGGAAGTCCTCCTTCCTTCACGTGGTCACCTCTAGACCACACAGTGGGGACCAAAGCGCTAAGGCACTTGGAACTTGGGGAGACGACGGTTTGAATCACACCGAAACCCTTTTTGGGAGATAACAAAGGTATGCATTAAGTTTGAGTGCCAAAATTTTTGGAGTTAGTTAAGGTATTAAAAATTAATTTTTGCATATTTTATTTGGTATGTAAGGTTTTAGGGGAGTTATAAGGTTGATGCAAAATAAATTTTTGGTGTTATTTGCTTTAGTGTTTGAAAAGGAAATAAAGGTGTTTTAGGAAGATTGGTTGAGGGTTTGTGATCTTGGATATTATTTTAAGTTGGAGATTATAAGGTGTATCCAAGTAATTATTTTTGTGCAATTATTTGATGAATGTTAATTCCAAGAAGGAGCAATAAGGTGTATTTGAGATTTGTTTATTTTTGTGTCTAAGGAATATTTGAGAAAGTGTTAAGAGTGAGATTTTGTCATCTAACCATTGAAATTGGAAAGAAGGAAATTGTGATTTAGACAAGTTTTCCAAGGGCACTTCTACATCAAACAAAAGGTATGGGCACATCTTCCTAGTGAGTGATTTTTGAATGTTGTGAATGCAAAGTTGGAGTGAAAAGGATTGTTTGGTAAACATTGTTGAGTGTGTTTTGAATTAATGGTTCAAAGTTTTCTAGAATAATGAATTGTTGATAAAACCTTGTTTTATAAGCATTATTGTTGAAGTGAGTAAGTGAGAGAAGAAATTGAACTAGGGTTTGTAAATATCATGAGTATCATTGTTATGTGAAGTTGAGAACTATCTTGAAATAGGGTTTGTAAAGATCATGAGTATCATTGTTATGTGAGATTCATTGATAAGCATTGTTGGAAACTTTGTAGTGAGTGTTCATATGCTTGAACTAGGGTTTGTAAGAAAAGATTAATTCATTGAGTAATTGGTTGAGTAAAGTTGGTTGAGCCTAGTCAAGTGGATGTGTTGATGTGATAGTTCAAGTTATATGAAATATATTGTTTTATATTTTGAATTGATTTGAGAAAAAGGTTGAGTGTGGATGAATATGAAACATATTGAGTCTCTAAAATTTTTTATATGTTTTTATGATAGAAGAAAAATTGAAAGTGATTGAGAATTTATGAATGTGAAACATATTGAGTCTCTAACAATTATCTATATATTTTTGTGATAGAAGAGAGATTGAAAGTGATTGAGAGTTTGTGAATGTGAAGCATATTGAGTCTCTGAAAATTCTCTATATGTTTCTAAAAGAGTGATTGAAAGTGATTAAGCATAGTGATGAATGTGAAGCATATCGAGTCTCTAACAATTATCTCTATGTTTCTATGATATTGGACAAGTTTTAGTGTGGACTTATTGAGTAGATTTGAGACAAGTATTGAGAGGACTTGTGGACAAATTTGTGTGAGCTTTTGTGAAAGCTTACAATATAGTTTGAGAATAGAAATTTAAAGTAGAATGAAAAGTTCTAGTGAGGACTTATTAAGCAGATTGAGACAATTCTTGCTAAAGACTTGTTGAGCAGATTGGACAAGTTCTTGAGAGGACTTGTGGATATATTAGTGTGAGCTTTTGTGGAAGCTTACAAGGCAGATTTGAGATAAGTCTTTGAGAAGACTTGTGAGTAGAGTTGATTGATTGATTTGTTCAAACCTTGGGTTAAGGTTTGGGGTAGATCTAGCAAATTTGATTTGAGATTAAGTCAAGCTTTGTGTTAAGGCTTGAGGATAGATATTGAGGATAAATTTGTGCTAGATCGAAGGAATATATTTAGTGCAGATCAGAGGATAAATATTGAGGAAATATTTGTGCTAGACTGAAGGAATGTATTTAGTACATATCAAAGGATAGAGTTTGGTGTAGATTTGAGGACAAGTTTGTGCCAGACCAAAGATAGAGATTGATCAGATTTGTGCTATATCGAAGGATTGTGTTTAGTGTATATTTGATATAGACATTTGAAGGTGATAGAGTATATAAGATGAAAATATCTAGTGGGTAGAGATCCATTAGCCGGGGTAGTGAGGATAGGTGTCTTTAGTGGATAGAGATCCATTAGCTAAGAGTAGTGGGAGCAAAAATTCTTCTAAAAGATCACCAATCAGAGCTAAGGAGAAAGAAGTTCTCTTGTGGATAGAGATCCATGAAATTGATTAGGGGATTGGTGTCTCCTTTGGAAAGAGATCCATAAACATTGTAAAAGGGAAAGGATTCCCAAAATATTGATTGAGAAAATTTTAGTGAAATATTTTCTCTGTGGAGTAGCCCACATTGGGTGAACCACATAAAATTGGTGTCTCTATTGTGTGTGTGGATTTGTGCATTGCTTTTATTACTGTTATTGATATTTCTATCTATGCATTGCATAATATTGATTGGGAAAGAAATGTAAAAAGTGGTCTTATATTGTTCACCCCCTCTCAGTATAAGCGTGTGTTCTTCACATGGCAGATGTGTGTGGATAGTAGGGCAATCAATAAAATTACAATCAAGTATCAATTCCCAATTCTAAGACTCGATGATATAATGGATGTGCTAGCTAGATCAAGGTGCTTTAGCAAAATTGACCTACATAGTGGATACTGTCAAATTCGAATACGGGAAGGAGATGAATGGAAGACTGCTTTTAAGATAAAATATGGGTTGTATGAATGGATGGTTATGCCATTTGGTTTATCCAATATACCAAGTATATTTATGAGGATGATGAAAAGAGTATTGAAAAAATATATTGGTAAGTTTGTAGTTGTGTATTTTGATGACATTCTGATATTTAGAAAGAATGAAGAAGAACACTTGTTGCATTTGAAATTAGTGTTAGAGTTATTATGAAAAGAGAAGTTGTATGTCAATATGAAGAAGTGTAGCTTCCTTAAGAAGAGTCTAGTGTTCTTGGGATTTATAATCTAAAAGTATGGAGTGAGGATGGACAAAGAGAAGGTGAAGGTAATTTTGGAATGGCCCATTCTGAGAAATGTGATAGAGGTGAGGATTTTCCATGGCTTGGAAACTTTTTACAAGAAGTTCATTAGGAATTTTAGTAGTATTGTTGCACCTATAACAGAGTGTATGAAGGGAAGAGAATTTATATGGACAAAGGCAGCAACAGAGGATTTTGAACTATTGAAGAAGAAGGTGACATGAGCACCTATTTTGATATTTCCAAATTTTAGCAAACTATTTGAGGTTGATTATGATGCCTCCCATGTGGGAATTGGAGTTGTATTGAGTCAAGAAGGACAACGTATAGCATTATTTAGTGATAATTTGAATGAGGTAAGGAAGAAGTATTCTACTTATGATGTGGAATTCTATGCTATTATGCAGGTATTGATACACTGGAGGCATTATAAAGAGTTTGTGTTATTTACTAATCATGAAGCATTGAGGTATGTAAATATCTAGAAGAAATTAAATAATAGGAATGCAAAGTGGGTATCATTCTTGCAAGAGTATACATTTGTTTTGAAGCATAATTTAGGTAAGCAAAATCAAGTTGCTAATGCTTTGAGTAGACGTGTAGTGTTATTGACTACTATGGAGCATGAAGTAGTCAGATTTGAGGTAATTAAAAAAATATATGAAAATGACTCATATTTTGGTGATATTGTGAAGTAGTGTAAGAATTGGTAGTGGTGTGTATGATTATCTAATACAAAATGGTTATTTATTTAAAGGGAAGCAATTGTGCATCCCTGTTGGTTCGATGAGTGAGAACATTATTAGAGAAATACACAATAGAGGTTTGGATGGGCACTTTAGCATGAGCAAGATGATTGCTCTTATAGAGGAGAAGTATCACTGGATGAAGGTAAAGAGGGATATAACCAAGTTTGTGTTAATATGCATAGTGTTTCAAATGGCTAAAGGCCATGTGTAGAATACAAGACTTTATATACCTTTGTTCATCTCTACAATACCATGGATATATTTGAGCATGGATTTTATGTTGGGGCTACCTAACACACAACATAGTAAGGATTCAATTTCTAATATGGCATATTTCATTGCTTTATAGAAAACCAACAATGCTACTAGAGTTGCAAATTAATTCTTTAGAGAAGTTGTTAGACTACATGGTGTTCCAAAAATAATCACCTCAAATCGGGATACAAGGTTTCTAAGTCACTTTTGGAGGACTCTATGGGGAAAGATGAGAACAAATCTATAGTTCAGTAGTGCATATCACCCCCATAATGATGGGCAAAAAAAATTAGTAAATCATAGTTTAGAAAATCTTCTAAGATGTATTTTTGGAGAAAAACCAAAATAGTAGGACTTAGCCTTACCACAAGTTGGGTTTGCATATAATAGTTTAGTCAACATATCAACAAGAAAATATCCTTTTAAGATTATTTATGGTAAGAATCCAAATGGTGTGTTAGATATGATTTATCTACTGATTTAGGGTAAAATTAGTGATGATGCAGAGGCATTTGTAAAGCACATATAGCAATTGCAAGAAGGTGTTAGAAAGAAGTTACAAGATAGTAATGAAAGGTATAAGGAAACAAAAAATGCAAGTAGGAGAATGAAAGTATTTAAGGTGGGAGACATGGTGATGGTCGACCTCTAGAAGGAGAGATTTATAAAGGGTAAGATTGGACCATGTAGAATTATGAATAAGATGAATGATAATGCCTATAAAGTGGAGTTGCTTGATGATTTTGATATTTCACTAGTTTTAAATATTACAAATTTTTATGGATTTAATGGGAATTAAGATGAAGTTGAATAAGAATAAGACATAAGCTGAGAGCAACAAATACCTAAGAAGAAGAAAGAAAAAGTTATGCAAGTACTTGATAAGAAGACAATTAGTACTAGGCAAGAAAACTGCAATAAATACTTGGTACAATAGGAAGGTTTACAACAAGAAGATAATACTTGGATTTTAGAGGGGGAACTAAAAAATATTGATAGTAGAAAGTTGTAGGAGTTTGATCAAAGGAAATCGTAGGAGCAAAGTTCTTTTCAACCAGAGGAGAATGATGCAGGAGCCTATCTTCCAGAGGGCATAAATTTTGATATAGCCATTGGATTGGCTTGAAATTTTATGAGGATTTAGATAAAGGGGTGGAAATGCCATGGGCTACACCACTCTAGTAATCTAGTTCTTTTTTAGGCTTTTTTCAAGTTCTAATTCCTTCATCTAGTGCCCCAAAAATAGGATTTAGTGTTTTTTTTTTAATTTGGAAGAAAATATATTTGGAATAACTTCTTATTTAGGCATGGGTAGGTGTTGATATTTTCTATGAGGCTTAATATAGATGATACAAAGGTGCATGTAAATTTAGAGGGCTATCCAAGTTTTTTTGGTGATTTAGGTTTTGGAACTAAAGATGAAATAGCCTAAGAAAAAAAAAATCTTATTTTTAGGGATTAAGATTTAGGGTTTATTTTGGAATATATATTCCCTTGGTATAACGTTGTAAAGGGTTGAAATCCAAGAATGAGAAGGAAAGCATTTATCAGATTATTTCCATCTATTGTAACTTTTGTGTGATTCAAAATTTTGTCTTTTGCTTTGTTTCTTTTTGTCATAATTTTATGTGATTGGAGGTTCTTGTTCTAACCTCTTACAACTATATTTACACTAGATTTTCTTGTTTGTGCCTAGTACCTAGCTGTGTATGCTTTTCCTATCACCTTTTTTTTGTATAAGCTAGAATTTAGCCTTAAGTCGCATTCACTAAAAAGCATTGAACTTATTTCACTCTCATGCCTTTATAATTTCTTGATATATATGGAAGCTATAATTGATTTCACTCTATCCTATGTTATATATTTGAATTTTTGGATATGGAACAAAATGCTATTCAATTTCTAGTTGTTAGTATGCAATGGTGTGTTTAATTAAGTTCATTATACACAAAATTTTTTGTAGATCTTAGTGCATCGCCTTCATATCTTAGGTTTTAATTTACTATAAAGTCTCTATTCTAATTTTTTTTCCTTTTCCATGGAATATTATAGGTAAGAAAACAAGGAACTTAAGAAAGGTGCACAAAGATCACATCCACCAATGATATGGTCTTAGCAAAAATTCTAGAGGTTTCCTTGTGGGTGCTTTCACCTCCCATAAAGATTCCCACTATGTCTCTCAATTTGAGGTATTGTTGCCTTGGCATGTCAAGCTACTACCATGGATAACTGGGATACTTTGAGACAACAATAGTTCCTCTTGATATGGAGATGTAAGAACCTCCTCATATTTAGAACTTTTATCTTTGATTTTTGTATATGGAAATCTAGCTACTTATCACATGGGTGATCCTGTGGGTGTTATGATATACATTTAAAACAAAATAATCAATATGATAACCCTTATTGTTATTACTAAAGTAAATATTGGAAGTATTAAAATTATGCCTTGGATGAAATCTAGATAATTAGAGATTCTATTTAGCTACTAGGGATACACACTCAATGTCCTAGAGGGTGTGTGGATCATGCATATCTAATTCATGTTAGATATAAATTTTGAGTCAATTCATGAATGCTAAAAACCACAATAGGATTTAGATGATTTGTGTATGTGAAGAGGCTTATGAATCCCATTTAGTACACATCCATCATCTCTATTTTATAAGTCTACAATAATAAAACCACATAAAAGGTGAAGGGTCCTTTATCAAACTTCATAAAGAACATCTTATTGATTTCTAGCTAGGAAAAAGGGCAACCACAACACCTTAATTCCCAAAGGAGCCATTGATAAGCATGAGGACATAGGAAGTGAGAGTGACCTTACATTGTCTAGACACTTTGTATAAGTGCATGAGGTATTCCATTTTGGAAATCCATCCTCTAGGGTCCTCACCACACAAAGGTGTTATATCAATTCTAAGGACTAGAACATCATGCGAATATTCAAGAACAAAGATAGCACCATTAGCTAAAATATCTAAATTAAAGGCAAGCCCTATTCATCACCAACATTACTGGTATGGGTACCCATGAAGGGATGAGTATGTGCCTAAGAAAAATAAGAGCATGCTAGATCCTACTTGAAATTCATTAATTGGAAGTGCCCATCAAGTGATTGCATGGTTTTGATGAACTTTTATTCCTACTAATTCTCATCCTACTCAAATATAATCCATTAGAATTTATTATATAATTATTTCTTGATTTTAGAAATCTCAAATTCCTAATTTCTATTATAGATTCTAGCACAAAGCTTATGCAAGTACCCCTATATTTATTTTATAGACCCAATGACTTCATTTATGTTATGGTTACATGTTTCTTGACTAGTATTTATGAAATATACTTATATAATCTATTCTCAATTCCTCCATTGTACTATATAGTCTTCAAAACCATGGTTGGTAGGGGTTACTCCTTGCAAGAGGGATGGAGTAGAAATTCATAGTGGCAATGGTTGAACGAGTGTGAGGATTAAAACTATTTATGCCCTCAAAGATGTTGTGGTTAGTAGTTTTTACTTAGATGATTCTTCTTACAAGTAATATAATATTCACTAGATAAATCTATCCTTCATAGGTGTCCATTAATCCACTCCTAGACTTTAGAAGCTAAAGGATCCAATATGCATAACTATTCAAACAAAAATGCCCAAGTAGGCTCAAAACTATCCCAAAAAAGGTTTATTGAAGATATATCTTATTTTGATCAAGTAAATAGCTTGATTAAAATGATATAGTTATCACATAAAGGTCCTAACACACCCAAAAAAGTATTGTAAAAGTGCTATGTTCACAACTTTGCTATCACTTCTCACTATCATAGAAATCCAAATTCATTGCTCTAATACCACTTGTATTGAAACAACTTTAAGAAAATATAATTCCAATAATAATATATAGAGTAACAAAAATATAAATAACATACACAAGAATACTCAACAAAATGAAACTTTAGTCCAAGTCACTTAGAGAGGAAAAAGTCCTTTCAGCCACTTATATAGGGCAAAGTATTTTATGTGCACCAAATATGAAAATAATTAGAAGAATAAATAATGATTCAAATACACCAATATCTTCCTATTTATAGTCTAAAAAAGTAGCAAAACCTAACCCTAAGGCTCAAGGGTCAACTACTCTATCCTATTAGTCCAAGATAATCAAAATAAATATAGCCAACGTGGATACATTGAGTCCATAAATAAATTGACATACATTTTTTTCCTACAAGGACTTCTAAATGACCCACTATGCTTAGTGATAATCCATTATGGAAATATTCTTTGAGGTGCTAAAATGAGGTAGAACCATGATGAAACACCCTACCATTGTCTTGATAATGTGATCTATCATATTTGAGATTGAAAGAGTGATTAGATGGTGTAATCACTTTGGTTCAAGTTATTTGACGATGTTTCTACTCTATGGTGTGAAAGGATATTTCAATGGATTATTATTACTAATAAAAGTAGGAATTCTATTTCAAATATAGAAATTTTTAACGTAATGTTTTTAAATTTATAAACTCTAAATATATATATTAGCCTAGATAAGATGGATGTATGAAAAGAGGTAGTGCAATTTTTCATGATAATTTCAAATTCTAGTCTTAAATGATGGGTGTTGTGTGTTTTCTATTTGTTATGTAGGTGTATGGATAGAAGATTCTAGTCAAGTGTACCTTGTGACATCCTTATACCTAAAATATGTATCCAAAGACTAATATTATACACTAGTTGTTATGACACTTGGTGGTCTATAGATGTAAATGGATTTGTACTATATTGGTTGTCCTACATTATATACAATTCTATATTCTCTTGTTATGTGATGTATTAATATCAAAAGACATAACATAATCTAAGATGTACTATTTGGGCATCTATATTTTTTTTTATTTGTGGAAAACATCCCAAAAGGGATGCCACTTTCGGGTAAGACCCAAGGAGGCAGGGGTATCCATTCCGCCAAAAATGCCCAGGACTCGGACCTGGCCTACCACCTTTGACACACTCAAGGAGAAAACAAACACACAAACCCAATTAAAAATAAGCAAATAACAACAAAAATAATAAAATAAAATAAAAAACATGCTCCTTGAGTGTGTCAAAAACAAAAGCACAACCAAACACGCACAATAAGATAAAAGAAACCGGAACACAAACCACATAGAAAAACACAAGAAACACATAACAAAACACAAACAAGACAAAAACAACAGAACACTACAAAGACATAACCCAAAAAAAAACAAGAAAAATAAACACAACCAAAACCTAAAAAATTAAAAAATAAAACAAAAATAAAAATAAAAAACAACCAACAACAGACAATAATATATATATATATATATATATATATATATATATATATATATATATATATATATATATATATATATATATATATATAACACTCACCCATAAAAACACGAAATAACACAAACAAAGAGAAACCCAAGAACAAGAACAAAAAAAAAACAAAAGAACAAAAACAAAAAACATAAAAAAACAAAACAACAAAAACACAAGAACAACAAAAAACAACACAAAGAACACAAAAACAAAACAAAATAAAAAAACCCACCCACCTTAAAAAACTAAAAAAAAAAACAAAAAGGAAAAAAGAAATAAAAAATGAACAAAACAAAGACCTATCTAGACCAGAAGACTATTAAGGCAAGAATCAATAGAGGAAACAAAATAAAGAATAAAATGAGCTAGGGAACTAAAAAAAACTGAATGAACCAAAGAGAAGCAAAAAAAAAAACAAGAAGAAACTAGGTACCTTCAGAACTGGAGCCATCCAAAGAAATGATAGAAAGAAGAGCTTCCCTAATTTGAGAATCCCACCATATAGGAGGGTGGCCATAACAAGTAAGATCACCTTTGTCCAAAACCCAATTAGCTAAAGCATCAACACTCTTGTTTTGATCTCTGACCACATGATTGTAATCAAATTTGAAAAATCCCATCTGGATTAACTGAATCTTCTCAACAATTCTTTTTATTCTCCAATCCACCTTATGATTCTTAGAAGGATTCTTCAAGATATTAATCATAAGTTGAGAGTCAGACTCAACTAACACCTTTTCCCATCCAACCTTAGTAGCCTCCTGAATACCTCTGAGGATACCATACCCCTTAGCAAGGTTATTGGAAAGAATACCCAACTATTTGGGCATCTATCTTAAACTGTTGTAATATAATAATATTTTTTGTATATGTGTGTGCACTTTTATAATTAGGTACTAATGGTTGTTGAGAATTTAATGTACTAACAATTATAAAATTGAAATAAATATCCCAATTTGGGTGATTCAATTTGAGTATTATATGTAGTTTCAAAGCACAATGTTTTCAACATTATTGATCTTCAAACATTAAATTTAATGAGACACTCTTTTTTCTCATGATGTCACCAAGGCAAAGAGCAATATAGATAGTAGGAATCGATTGAGGTAGCTTAAAATAAAATAATATCTAAATTTAGACACTAAAAAATGCATACAAAACAATATGTTCATGAAGAGGACCTAGTTGATAAATGAGAAGTTCTAGAACCTCCTCATAATAATCTTATGAATAATTAATTAAAATCTCAATTTAATGAGCAATAGAGGGAGAGAAATGACCTACAACAATAGTTGAGAATGTGAGCATTATCATCACAACATCAACAATATCATTCTACTTAGAAAGTGAACCAACCCTAGGGTGGCAAATATTTAGTGAATGGCATAGGATTGACTCTAGGAAATATTTAATTAAGATCTCAACTGAATGAGAAATAGAGATATATTGATAATATACAACACTTGAGAATGTAGCCACAATCATCACAATATCAAAGACATCATCCTATTTAAGAAGTGAACCAACCCTAGGGTGAAATATTTAGGAATTGGCATAGGATTGAATTTAGGAAATATTTAGTGATTAATACTTGGGTTCTTATTATTCCAAACAAAGGTTACTAGAATTTGAGCAACTATGACAAAAAAAAATGACAATGATAGAGTATCGAAAAAATTCCTTGCCTTTTATAACATGCACAATATGTCAAGGATGAGGGTTGAAAGATATAAACATTTTTTCTTAGGATTAATCATGACATCACCATGGATACTCATAAGTTAGACACTTTAAAGAATGCCATTGGATGGCCAATAAAGTAGAAAATAATTTGTACCATAAACCAAAGGTAGTTAAGGCCCAAGAGACTAAGGATATTTATAAAATAGCCACAATATTAAAGGTCAATAAATCAATAATGAAGACTATAATAATATATGATCCAATTAATATGTATTTCAAGGCCTATATAATATTAAAATAAACATTCACTTATATAATTAAATATGACTATAAATGGCCTAAGTCATTCATGAACTATGCATGAAGAAAACTTAACTAGATCTCTTTTACAATCAGATAATCAAATTGCCTTCTCATGGAGCATTATCTCCATAATATATACATAGTAATATGACTCTTCAAGTCCTTGAATTTTCTCTACATATGACAAGTACCATGAAATTTGGCTTATCATCTTGCCACTTGCATACTAGAATATTCAAGTTCTTCTTACATGGACACTTGAATCGAAGAAACTTTCATACATTTATAGGACTCTTACACTTCTAAATGCGCACCTAATCTAAGAAATTTGTGCACATACTCCCATTATATATTTGCACACGTACATACATGACACTTGTATGCATTCTATCAATCTACACTTGCACTCTAACTTACATGATACCTGTGCATTTCCTGCACATTGCACTCTTACATGACACTTGTGCACACTTGTGCATATTCTCTCAATCTACATTTGCACTCTAACTTACATGACACTTGTGTATTTCTTGTATATTTCACTCTTACATGACACTTGTACATTTCCTACACATTGGCACTTACATAAAAGGGAAAATATAAATCACACTCTAAACTATAGACTCAAATGTAATATATTACATATTTACAATTATACCATGAAGGTACCATAGGGGTATATTATCATGTACCCAATAATGTAATATTCCTCAACACCCCATGTATTACATTAATTTTTTATTGAATACCTTAGTATTCAATCTTGATATTTGTATTTGTCTTCAATTTTCATGTTAGGATCTTCACTATATGATCCATTAGGTTCCTATTCTGGCACTTGCTTTTGACTTGTATCTCTTTTTGCTATCTTCTTATTTACTTCTGATATTCTTTTTCTTCTTTATTTTGTTCTTTTCAATCCTAGTCTTGATCTTCCCATGTCATCTCTCTAAAGTCTCTCATCTTATATCATGGTGTTTTGCAATATTAGTATCTTCTAAATAAACATCTTCATTTACTAAAAGTTTTATTGTAAGGGTTTTGAAGTCATTTTCTTTAGACGATTCTTCTAATTCTTTAATTTCATAATTTTCTTAAACTAAATTTCCTTTTTGATTTTCTTCTCTAAAATGTAGTTGAGGTTGTTCCTGATGACCATATTGGTATTGAGAATTATGTTGATGCTATTGATTTTGAGATTGAAATTGTTGTGTTGAGGGTTATATTGATTCTAATATTGATATTATATTTGCTAGATTTGTTTATTCATTTGTCTCCCTTGATTCGTATTCATATGATTTCCTTGATTATATCTACAAAAATTTGTATAGTGACCCTTCCTCTTATATATATGAAAGAATCTAAAGTTCCATTTAGATCTATATCTAGAATTTGAAGCTATATTACTTGGTATGTTCTCTTTAGATACCAAGGCATTATTAGTCATTTCATCCTTGACTAAGTTCTCTACTTCATATTCTTGAAGAATATTAACTAAGTCATCAAAAGTAGTCTCCTTGCTTAGGACTTGTAAAGAAGTAACTAAATGTTTATAACTTTCTGGAAGTGCTCTTAGTGTTACTTGAACAAGAAATTTATCTTCTACTTTCTCTCCTAGATTTAATAGCTTTGCTTTTATATATACTACTTTTCAAAGAAAGAGTTCTATACTTTATCCACTATTAACCTTTAAGGAATACAATTGGGATTGTAGGTTCATAATAGTAGCTTTGTTTTTCCCTTCAAATATTTTGCATAATGTATTCCATGCATATGTAGAAGTTTTTGCTCCACTTAAATATGGTTGTATTTCATCAATTATTCCAAATTTTATTAACATGAGAGCCTTTGCATCTCCTTCTTCAAATCTTTGTATTTCTCTTTCATCCTTGCTAGGTTTTCTCTTTGTTCTTCCATGATGCAAAATTTGGTCCTTTCAATAATTGAGGTTCAAAAAGGAAAATTTCATTATTTGACATAATAGAACTCATTCAAAAAATTTGAAATCATTTGTAGTAAACCTTACATCTCCCAAGTTTAATATAAACTAAAAAATGAATTTGCAAAGTTTTAATTTGTTTCAAAACCTTTGATGTAGAAAACTTTTTAACTCCCAAATATTTTAAATTTGTAAATTTTCAAAAACTTCTAGTATTTTTATTTTTTCTTAAAAAATTGAATAAATTAAGAAAATAAATATTCTAAAACTTTAAATAATCAAATAAACTAATTAAAGTTGAAATTCTTATCACTACACACTTAAAAAAAAAACTCAAAAATACATAATTTATATCTAAACCTTATAACTCTAATTATAATCTTCTTTACTCTAACTTATGACTCCAATTAAAGCATTTGAAAAATATTTAATTATTATCCGACCTTGCTTTTCACCTTGCTTAACTTGCACTTGCTTATGGATGTGCTAACGACTCTTGCTTATCACCTTGGTCAACTTGCACTCGCTCACTAGATACACTAAAAACTCTAGACTCCAAGTTAAGTAGCCCATGCCAAACTAAACCCTAATACCACATGGAATGCTACATGCAATTCAATCATTTTGTTGGCTTCTTTCTATGATAATGACCTTCATATATTTGTATTACTTCTACTGAACACTAAAAATGTTGCTTGATGTTACTGCTTATAGGTTTAATGCAAATGTTAATTTGCTTGGCTTCTTTGTTGATATTTCTCAATTTTTTTCCTAACATCCGTATCTTCACCTCCTTCATTGGTCTCTTCACTGGTATTCTCATTTTGGTCTCATCACTCAATGTTGTTGATTGATGATGAAATATTTCTATTTGGAGAGGCTTTAAACACTACTCTACTTTTGTTGGATACACTGGATAATGCCCTCTTACCTTTTATCCTATTAGAGGTGCTCAAACTGACACTAGTTAAAAAAAATCTCTATTCCGCTTACATGTTTAATAACTCTATCTTCCACTTTATTCTTATTAACTCTCTGACTATTTTTCACAGCGATAACTCTTCAATTTCACCTTGATAGCTTTTTGCTTTGCTACAATAAATCTCTACTTTTTCCTTGATGGATTTTTGCTTCTATTTTTTGCCTTACGAGCTCTTTATTTCATTTTTGCCTTATGAGCTCTCTGTGTTTCTTTTGTAAGAAATATCTCAACTTTTTTCTTTTTATAAGAAAAATTTCTATTTTTTTCCTTATGAGAAATCTCTCTATTATGATTTCCTTATGATAAATTTTCTATTATGCTTTACTTATGATAGTTCTAATAACTATACACTGTAAAACATTTTACTTTCTCTTTGTCTACTAGCAACATTCAACTTTGTTTGTCTTCAAATGGATTTAAACTCTTAATGATTATCTCTATCCTATCTCTTTGTTGGTTACTCCTTAGGACAATATGACATATATCTTAGCAATATTATGCTACATAATCCTAGGAAAGTTCTAGTATATCTACCCTTATCTTGTTCTAATGACAATGACACTCAGAACAATTTACAAATGCTTCAATCTTATTTTGTTGATGCTTGCTAATGTAGAATAAAATCATAGATTAGTAGCTTAATATTTGAATATATTTCTAGTTCAAGAATCAATTCAGTCTTGAACTATGATGCTTTTCTATCCTTGGAAGCTAAAAATTCTTCTTTATCTTTGTAGGAATCTATAATGCTTCTCAAAATCTAAAATATTAACTACTCCTCTATACTTAGAAGATAAAATTCTTCTCTATTTTTGTACGAAGCTTCTCAACCTATGAAAACAATTTCTTCAATGTCTTAGGTCACACCTAAGAATAAAATATAGTTCTCCTCTTTTCTAGAGAACCCAATATCAATGTCAGGGTGACTATGAATGTCCCCAAATGACCAACTTTTCTTTTGAGTTGATTATTTTCCAATCTTCAATAATGATTCTCCTCTTTTCTCTAGAGAATCCAAATCATTATCAGGGTGAATTTGTATGTCCCCAAATTTCCAATTATCTTCTGAGTTGGCTTCCAATCAATCAATTGCCCAATTTTCTTCTAAGTTGGCTTCCTCTATCAACTACCCATCTTTTCTCCTAAGTTGGCCCTTTATATAAATATAGTTGAGTCCTAGTCTTCACTATTTTTCCTTCAACCAAGTGGAAAGACCCTAGCATCCAAATCAGGGTGACTATTCCTTGTCCCCTCAATATTCTACTCAATAAGACCTTTAAAAATAGAGTCCAAGTCTTCACTTCCTTCAAAGTGGACAGACTCTAAATTAACTTTATCAAAAGTGAAAAAAGTTAAATATTGATAATGGTGGCTAATAAAATGAAATCTATCAAAATGGATAGAGTCAAGTGGTAGCTTTGATACCATTATTGGATTTTTAATCCTTACTACCACAAAATATCATAAGTCCCAATATAAAATAGCCATAATATTAAAGGTCAAAATATCAATAATTAAGAGTAGAATAATATATGAGCAATTAATATGTATATCAAGGCCTATATAATATTGAAATAAACATTCAATTATATAATTAAATATGAATGTAAATGTACTAAGTCATTCATGAAACATGCATGAAGAAAACTTACAATATTAATTGCTCAAAAATCTGTATATAAGTTTTTTTTTAAAAGGAAAAGATTTATTTACTTAACAAAAAGGTACAAAACTCTCTAATTAGAGAGATCAAAGTGAAAAGAGCATTCTAAAAATAGAACATGAAGACAAAAAATGACCTCATTATTGGAGTCCTTGTCATCCTCGCATACCACCCCTATCCTTCTACTTCTTGATGATTTGGCGATAATAACTAGGGGCTATATTTATTGCCTGATTCACTAGTGTGTCGACCTCTTTGTTGAATTCCTACCTTACATGTTGATAGGATATTTTTCCAATTATCCTATCTAGTTGTCTAATAATTTATTGAGTAATATTCAATTGTAAGGATCTAAAATCTTTATTTTTATCAAGAGCTATTATTATCAGTTTAGAATCCTTGTAAATAGTGACGTGAGTGATTCCTTGCTTTGCTACCAATTTTAAGTTGATTTCACATCCAATAGCCTCTTCCACATTGTTAGATGTTGTTCCCAAGTTGATCATGTATTTGAGTAGGATCTCATGGGGTCCTATAAGAATCAGTCCCCCTATTGTTGCTTGACTAGGGTTGGACTTGGAGGCACCATCAAAGAAGAGCACTAGAAAATATATGACAAATAATTGTTTGCTTTCCAGCCTCCTTGTGTTAGGAAAGCTTGGAGATTAAGTTGGTAGATCATTATTATTTCTATGGGTGATAGATATTATTCATAATTCTATTGAAAAAACTAGATTTGACATTTAGGACTAATTCTTCTTTTATCATTCGTATTAAATTTTTGTTGTCCTTAACTTTACCTTAAAAAATCCTCTGGTTTTTGTCCAACTAGATGTGCTAGATGATAAAATATGGTATAGATATCCATAGATATTTTATGAGGGGCTTACCTATTAGTTTACCTTTATATTATTTGTTCCTCTTGGTAAAATATGTGTCTATGTTTAACCTTCCAAAGTAGAAAGTGCTAAGAATTTTGATTATTCCTAATCAAATTGAAATTACCTTTGGGTATTCAAACAAAATATGGAAAACTATTTCATTGTTATGTTTGCACCTGTAACAAACATGAGGCCTTGCTATACTCCTATTTTGTAGATTATCACATGTTAATATTTTATTTTGAGAGACTATCCAATTGAATGCTTATATTTTAGGTAGTGTTCTATTATTCCAAACTATCGATAGTTTTTTTGTATGCAAACCTAATCTACTGATGTTGGACTCTTAGATGCATTGAGTATTCTCCATTATTACTGATGCTACCCCAAATAAGTTTGTCTATCATAATGGGATGAAGAGATATAATTCTCACCATGTGGGACTTAAAATAATCCCAATCTCTTTGAATCTAATATGGAATGGGAGGGAAGATCCGGTTCAAAGTTTCTGAGGTCCAATAAAACAAGTCACCTAATTTGAGTATTCATTATATTTCCAAGTGATTCCATAATTTGATTGGATTTCTCTCTCTTAATGGTGGATTTTATAGGATTGGATACTACCATATATTAATCGACTTACAATCTCTCGATAGCCAAGAAATGTTATCCTTTATTATGCTCTTTGCAACCACTATATGTTTCCAAAACAACAAGGCTTTGGGAAGTTTGTCTATGTTTGAGAATTTGAATACCTATTTGATTATTTACATACTCATTTACTAGTATGTGTTGCCATGCTCAATTGTATTTAAGCATGTTCTAGAGAAGTTTTGCTCCTAGTTCTTTCAAAGCTATATCTATTTTTTGATTCCTAGTCCTTGAATTTTACTTTTTGTGATCATCTCCCAATTGACCAAGTGAAATATTTTTATTTTTGATTGCTTACCTCCTTGTCATAGTAATTAGCATATGATTCTACATACCTTTTGAAAAATAAACTTGGGAGCATGATATACTAATAGTTGGTAGACTAGAAGAGAAGCTAACATTAATTTGATCAATATTGCCCTTCTTGTAATACTAAGCCAACTATTACTGTAACTTTATATCTTCCTAACCATCTTGTCCAATGTTGGGGTCCAACAATTTGAGGCTTTGAGGTGGAAGCTCATGGGTACTCCTAGATATCTGAAGTATTTTTCTATGCTAGATCAAAATCCTAAGATAGTGTAAAAGAGTTTGAATCTTATTGCTACAACATTTTGTGTATAGAACTGACTCTTTTGAGTGTTTATATGAACCTTGATAGCTTGTGTGAACCAATTCAAGTATTGCTTGAATTGTCTAACATTTTTTCTTTGTGAATTTTACTAGAAGAATGATATCATCTGCAAATTAGGCATGTGTTATAGCTTTGCATCCTGTATCCCTATTATTTTTCTGTCTTTGAAAATGGTTAATTAAATTCCAAGAGTCTCAGGTAAAATGTTGTAAATGTACAGGTGATAGTGGACACCCTCGTCTAATTCCCCTTGTAGCCTAAAAGAAATTTGTTGGTTCTTAATTTTTTAAGGGGGTTATCCATAGGTTTTTTATGCATGCTATGATCCACTTGATGACCTGATGTGGGAATCCAAATTTTTGTAGTACTTGTTCTACAAATTGTATGTTAACCCAATCAAAGGTATTTGTCATATTAAGTTTTATAACAATTTGTTTCTTTTTTTATTTTGTACTACTGTGAAGGGCTTCATGCATTGTTATGATATTATCATATATTTATTTTATAGGCATGAACCCCCTTGCTATTTTGATATTAGTTTGTCAAGTTTCTTCTTTATTCTATTGGCCAATAGTTTGGTAATAATTTTATAGAAAGAGTTACATAAAGAAATTGGTCTAAATCTAGAGAAAGTAGTGGTAATTGTTTTAGGAATCAATGCTATAAAGGCAAAGTTAATGGCTCCTGGTCCCTAACATCCTCAATCATGTGTAGAAAATCTTCTTAAATGATGTGTAAGTATTTCTAGTAAAAGTTGTTTGTGAATGCATCAGGTCTAGGAGAATTATCCTTTGGTAGAGCTACTATAATCTCTTTAAGTTACTCCATAGTGATTGGCCAACTGAGATCGTGTTTGTCTTCCAAACATAATATTGTTGGTATATGCTATAGCAATATTCCTTGGGAATGTGGATTACCATTTTATTTGGAGAGTAGAGCTGAGTAATGTTGATTGGCAAGTTCCTTAATTTTATCCCTGTCTATATAAGTGGTTCCTTCATGCTCTATCTCCTTGATTGTATTCCTTTGGAAGCATTGCACGATTTTTAGATGAGAATATTTGGTGTTTCTATCCTCCTTGCTTAGCCAAACCATTCAAGATCTAAGCCTCCAATGTGTTTCTTCTTCAATGCTTAATTTATTGAGCTTTTGAATCAAAATATTTCTTGCATCTTCTTGCCATGGTTTAGAAGGATGATATTTAATTTTTTTTTTAGCTGTTCTACTTGTTGCATCAACTGCTTCTTATTTGGTTTGACTCTCATTTTTTTGCCAATCATTTTTTATCACATGATTTAATTTTTGAATTTTGAATTTCCACTTTTCTTGGGGGTTGATGGATTGGACCTGTTGCTTCCAAGTATTTTCCACAAGTTCACTGAAATATTCTTCTACCATCCATTCAAATTTATATTTAAAATAATTTTTTAGGGTTGTAGGCTTTGGCCACTATCCAAGAGAAGTGGCTTATGATCTAAGATAGAGTTATGAATGATGTGATTGGAAGTGAGGGGAAAGTGTGTTAATATATTTTCACTAATAAAAAATCTATCCAATATTTTTGTAATATAGTTTACCCCTAATCTTCTATTACTCTAAGTGTACTTTTCTTTGATCGATCAAATATCTTGTAAGCTTTCATATGCCATAATTTGATTGAGCAAATATTTATTTGGATCCCTTACTAAACATTCCCCAACCTTCTCCTAGTGGTAGAGAATCATGTTGAGATCTCCTTCCAATATTATGTTGTCAAACTTATTTTTGTCTAGCCATTGTGCTAAGTTTTGCCATGCTTCTCTTTTCTGGATAGGATGATTTGGACCATAAAAATTTAATACTGCTACACTAGTTCTATATGGTAAGAAAAAATTTGTACCTATCTAGTTATTTTGCTTATTTTGTAAGCTACAAACTAATTTTTGTGGGTCCTAATCCAAATCCAGTCCCCCTGAAGCTCCCATAAAATCAATAGTTATCAATTTTGATTGTGCCCATTTCTTTTGCTATTTTGTAGTCAGTGTTACCTCTATTATTTTTATTTCCAAAATACAGACTATTATTGGTTTTTGCTCCTATATTAGATCTTCAAGATAGTTTTTTTTAGAGGAATTCCCAATCCCTTATAGTTCCATGATATAATCTTCATTTTTTAGATTGCTTCTTATTTTTTATGAAGCTCTTCTCAATTCTAACCTGCTAGATTGTAAGTATTTCTATGAATGCTCATTTTTAAGTTGTTGGTTTGATTTTATTCTCTTATTTGTATACCATGTGACTGGAAAGCCCTTGGGAATCACTATTTCCTCCACTTGTGTTTCTTCTACCTCTTCCTCTGAGTTCTCATCAATTTCTTCTCTAGTTTTTGTGTTCTCTGGTGTATCTCCTAAGATCTCTGATGAGTTATAAAATTCAGTTGTAGGTATATTCTATTTATATTTAGGAGTCATATCATCTAGAGAGGTGATTTCCTTTATCCTTCATTAAGAATTGCAAATTTATTTTTGTGTTGGAATATTTTTTGATCTTGTGGTTGAGGTTGTCAATTCTTGCTTCTTGATTTGCATGGTCTACTTTTGACTTACTAGAATCATAGTTCTTCCTTTTTTGTTTCTTGTTCTTATTTAATTGGACAATTTTGGAAGAAATACCCATGCTCATGGAAGGTTATAAAATTGACTAGTATATGCTCATAGTCCAGGGGTTGGTTATGTATCCAATCAAATAAATTTATTCCAATATGCTCGGGCAAACCCGTTTTTAGATTGACTTACACATAGATGTGTGCACATATAACATTATTGGCCTTTGGAGGAGCCCAGTCAATGAATGTTATAATATCAGTCATTATTAATTCTATCGAAGGTTTGTTCCATACGTGTTGTGGCAAAAATGATAACCTCACCTAGATAAAAAATTATCCAGGATCCTCCTCTTGAGGATCAAATGGTGTGCTCCACAAGGTCATGTAGAGTGGGATGGATCCAAAAAACCAAGGACCTCCATGAAAGATAGTGCTCTTGTCCTCCATAGAGGTAAATATAATGACAAAGTATCCCCTACTTATCATCATGAATTCATAAGAGGATACTTTACCCCCTAATGCATGTTAATCCATTTATAGATTGTGATTGGACTAGGCCATATTCCCACAAATTTACATGCAAGGGCTTGGGTGGAAAGCATGAGAAAAGGCTGCTAGATGAGGGTTGGAGGTACCTCAATCATAAGAGACTCATATAACTTGGGTACAAAGGTACTATTGTTAGAGCAAGCGGGTGGTTTTGGATGGGGTGCTTTTCTCACTTTAAGCACTTGATGCATATAATCCAACTTCTCATCAAAGGGAAATTATTGTGAAAATATGCAGAAGATCTCATTGCCTACTTATTTGAAAAGTGGGGTTGCAGTCATCATTGCAACCAACATACTATCATAAATCACTTCCTAAAGAAGAGGTCCCTATTTTTAAAGCCCTATCCAATGAAATATTTTCAAATCTAAATCCAAAGAAGTACCATACCTGAACTTATACTCATGATATCTCCTAGAAAAATAAATAGACACTACAGTTTTCATCTTCTCCTAAATTCATTCCTCCCCCAACAAATGAAAGATTTTTCCAAAAATATAAATTACCATCACTTGTATTCTTTTTTTAATTTTCTCTGTGCTTCACTTTGTAAACCCTAGCTTTTCTGGATGTACTCCATGATTCTAGCTAAACAAACTTCTTCAAAATATTATTCACATGCACAAAAATTGTAGATGGATATTCAATTATCACTATGGTCGCTCCCTGTGACCAAAAAAATTAATTATTATGTATACAAGCTTTATTCTAAACTGGATCTCTTTTATAATTAGATAATCAAATTGCTTTCTCATGGAGCATTGTCTCCATAATATAGCCATAGTAATGTGACTCTTCAATTACTTGACTATTTCTCTCCATATGATAAGTCCCATGACCTTTGGCTTGTCATATTACCATTTGCATACTCGACTCTTCAAATTCTTCTTACATGGACACTTGACTCTAAGACACTTGCACGCATCTACATGACTCTTACACTTCTACATGTATACCTATTCTAAGAAAATTTTGCACATCCTCCTATTACATATTTTTACACCTACATACATGACACTTGTGCATATTCTCTCAATATACACTTGCACTCTAACTTACATGGCACTTGTGCATTTTCTACACATTGCACTCTTACATGACACTTGTGCATTTCCTACATATTGAAACTTACATGAAAGGGTAAATATAAACCACACTCTAAACTATAGACTCAACCTTAATCTATTACATATTTACAATTGTACCATGAAGGTACCATGGGGGTACATTAGCATGTACCAAATGATGTAATATTCCTCAATATGACCAACAAAATTCAATAGTTAAAGGAATCCCTAAGATGACCTCCTAACCTTATAAGGATTTTTCAATGAAAAACCACTAAGTCCAATGAAAAGACTTGGAGAAGGACCTAGTTATGGGACAATGGGATTTGTTAAAGAATCAAGAATTATAGCTCCATGATAAGAGAAGTTTACAATAGAAACAATACCAAGATATGTTAGGAACATCACGAGGTCATCCAAAAATCATGCAAATACTCCTATGATAGGATGTAGGACATGTCAAAGATCACATTATCAAAATAACTATTCAAAATCATGCAAAAGTGAAACTCATCAAATATATACTATAGTGGATATACAAAAAATATATAAGTAGACTACTCTTACTGAACTAGAATGCATATTTTTTGGTTGTAATATAAATGTTTTAGTTGATTCTACTCTATCTAATAGCCTAATCTCTTCCTCAATACTTAGAAAATGTAATGCAAATTTCTTGAAACTACCTCATAGCTAGGAGGTAGATTACAATTCAAGCCAAATGCCTAGGGTATAAGTATGTGTTCCCATGGTAACATTAACTATAGTTGATCTTGTTTTTGTCATAACTCTTGTTAGGACCCCATCCTAACACTATTTTTGTAATTATCATATGCTTATGTAATGACCCTGTTTCAACATGGGGAAACTTTTATAATGTTATTTTGTGTTACTTTGTAATGGTATGTGGTACGTGAGGCATCTAGATAAGTGGGGTCATTTCATGTAACCATTATCAAGAATGTAACTGATGTTTGGTAGAATATTATAGCTTGAGTGGCACTTTGTATGTAAGCCAACTCTTGAGCATTAGGTTAGATTTGCATGAATTGTATCTTTAAAAGACATGGGTCCATGAATGAATGCATATTTTTGCAAATTAATGAAAGTATTGGAGTTTTTACCTCAAAGAGACCTATGAATTTGTGTTGTTTGGTGAGATTGTTTTAATTTTGCATTTACATTTTATATTGCAATATGCTATTATTTCATGAAATTCTATTTTAATTGCAATATTTTTGTGAATGAGCTTATTTTTATTAGAAGGTTCCTAAAAATTGGTATCAAAGCACTTTATAGGGCCAAGTTCTACTATGATTGTGATGGTTATTGTCCTTCCATTTCAATTGTTAGGTATACATTTATCGTATTTTCCATTTTTTGATTGTTTCTTTAATAGGGAAAAAGAAAAAAGATAAAAAAAAACAAAAACATTTTTTTTGCAATAATTTATTAGGTTAGAAACCCTATGCCATAAGTTTTAAATATCATGGAGAAACTATCATTATTGGCTAAGCTAGATTTTCTATAAAGCATCTAGTGAAGTGAGGGGCAATCAAGCTCCAATACCGAAGCCTCAAACAACACTTGTCTATGGAATTGAGCTCCCACATATCTTTGGGTATATCGAGAGACCACATAGGATTAAGAGAAACCTTCAGCCCTATGAATATTTTTCACTTTGTATTATCCATAGTATATTAGACATAACATCTAAAAATATCACCCTACCATACTGTTAGAGAGGCAGGTAGTGTGCTCACGGGTATGCATGGAATCCTCCATGAGTAGTGGCTTATAATATTGGTCTGAGTATTATTGTTTATCACTGTGGTATAACAAAGGGCCTATGGGTAGTACATAAACCTTGGTTTAGAATACCCTATTTAGTTGAAAGTTAAACCTGCAAAAAAATTCTTATTTTATTGAATTTTAAATCTACAACCAAAAATCCTACCACAAAAATTGAGCATAAGGAGGAGACTTATTTATCATAAAAGTGCTACATAAAACAGACAAAAAAATTGGAGAAAAACATAACAAAATAGTCAAAGTCAATCACAATCAGAATAGAGTTTCTTGGTGTTAGTAATAGTCGGGTATAAATTTAGTTTGAGATAGTAATAGTCAGGTTGGAGGTCCTAGTTGCTCATGTTAGTAGTAGTTGTTCGTGAAAATAAAAATTTATAGCAAATAGGAAATTATAAATAATAGAGTCAGACTAGACACTCATCAATATAGGGAACCATAGTGTCAGTAACAGATAGTGCAAAGACAATGTCAGTAACTGATAGTATAGAGATAATGTCAGTAATTGACAGTGCAAAGACAATGCCCTAAGGGATTATCTGACAAGAAACAAATTTTTTGAGTTAACCAAGCCTCTAGGAGAAAAATTGACAACACTTTCCTTGAAAAAAGTGTGGGGTTCCCAAAAAAATTGTTGTGATATATAGCTCATTGCGACCGTATTGTCTAGTTGATCAATTTGATATATGCCTCCATGCACTTTTTTTGAGGTGCCAAAAAATGTCATTTTGGGGCCTAGTCCATTATGATCATATTTCAAGCTGATCATTTTGATATATAGAACCCAAGCACTTTTTTGGATCCTTACTAAAAATAGTAACTCCTAGAACCATACTTCTATTTTTAGTAAGTTAGTAGTAGTGGTTCAAATCACACCAAAATAGTTAGTGTTACTAGAGGACACCACAAGGAGATAGAAAAAGCCAATTTTATGTAGCAAATATATACTACAATTAATAAAATTATCATTGACACTAAAAAAATGAGGGATAAAATACAAAATTTAAGAGGTGACTACATAAGCTCCAAAGCTTCATTTGAAGAACGATTCCTAGAGGTTGATGAGAAAATTAAGGATGGCCTAAAGGTGTTTGATCATCATGACATTGACCCATAAAGTAGAGGAAAAGGAATACATAAGGACAGAGAAGGTTCTCACCCTCTTTTTAACCTCGATACTCCCTATAAGATGCATAAATTAGACTTTTCTAAATCCAATGAAAAGGATATAGATGGGTGGTTATGTCAAGCAGATCGATTTTTCAAACTTTACAATGTCCCTAAATATTTGTGGATCACTATGGCATCTTTCAACTTTAAATCTGAAGCTTTATAGTGGTATTAATGGTTATAACACACTATTCCTGACCCTTCTTGGGAAGATTTTGAGTTATAAATTTTCACTCATTTTTGCCCTAGTGAGTATGAGGACTTTACAGGAGCAATAACCAAATTGAGACAAACCTCTATAGTTTGTGACTACCAGAACCAATTTGAGAAACTAGATAATAGGAAAAAGGGGTTGAATGAAGGATTTTTTAGAGTTGTTTCATTAGTGGCTTGAAAGATGATATCAAGGATAAGGTCAAGATGTTCAAACCACAAACTATGATGCAAACTATAGGATTGGTACAGTTGGCCAAATATTTTTTTGGATCAAAGGAGGTCACCTAAATTTTCATAAATTAAACCCTCATTTCCTTCCAAGTTCACACCCAATACTATAAATAAATATACCCCCTACAAGCACTTGACTATAGAAGAGATGGATGCTCGACATGCACAAGGTTTATGTTATCATTGTGATGAAAAATATTCATCAGGACATAAATGCACCCAAAATAAGCTATTTTTTCTAGATGTAGAGGAGTCAATAAGCAGTGAATAAATTGATGATGAAGTAGAACCATTAGAGGAACCACCTCAAGATGAGGGTGAAACACAAGAAGAGCCATAGCTAATTTTTTTTGTCCATGCTCTTGTAGGAATTACTACCCCTTAGACAATGAAAGTCATAGGCTTTTTCAAAGGCCAATGTCTTACAATTTTTATTGATTTAGGAAGTACACATAACTTTATTGATCCTTGAGTCACCAAGCAAGCCAATTGTTACATACATGCATGCAACTCCTTTGAGGTTATAGTGGCAAATGGTAGGACTTTGCCTTGTAAAAAAAATATTGTAATGTTAAGTTGAAGATAGGGTATTATGAATTCAAAGTAGATATATTTTCTCTTCAACTATGAGGATGTGATATTGTGCTAGGAGCTCAATGGTTAGATACTTTGGGAACCATTGCCTAGAACTTTGTAGAGTTATGGATGCAATTTTCATAGAATGGTAGGTCCTACACTCTTTGTGGTTCATAAGCAAGATATCCTTAGATTATTAGTTCAAACCGTATATAAAAGTTATTTAAAAAACCTTATTGTGGGGTAATTTATTAGATATTTGCAATAAAACCACCCATGTTAGTAGAGGAAAAGCTCCCAAAATATTTGTAACTTGTTTTGATGAAGCATGATGAAGTTTTTGTGAAAACAATAAAATTACCACCCCGTCGCTCCCATGATCATGCAATCCCATTGGTACCTACTAGGGTTCCACCTAACATCAGACCTTACCAGTACCCCCATGCACTTAAGTCAAAAATAGAGAAATTAGTATAAGAATTGTTAAAATCTAGAGTCATTTGGTCTAGTAATATTCCTTATTCTTATCTAGTCTTATTGGTTTGAAAGAAATATGTGCCCTGACAGTTGTGTATAGATTTTTATGATCTCAATAAGCTCACCATTAATGATAATTTTTCTATCTTCATGGTATATGAATTATTGGATGAGGTGTATGGTGCTATGTTTTTATCAAAGTTAGACCTTCCCTTAGGTTATCATTAGATACAAGTCAAGGAGGAGGATATTCCTAAAATAACATTTTGCACTCATGAGGGCCATTATGAATTATTGGTTATGCCATTTGGCTTAAAAAATACACCCTCCACATTTTAGAGCCTCATGAACAATATTTTCCATCCATTTATTTGAAAATTTGTTTTAGTTTTCTTTGATAATATTTTGGTTTATAGTCACTCTTGGGAGGAGCACCTCATCCATGTGATAATAATTTGTAGCTTTTGGCTCAACATCAACTTTATACTAAGAGGTCTAAGTGTTCTTTTAGGTTGATCGAAGTAGAGTATTTGGGATAAATTATCACCAAATATGGATTTAAAATTAACCTTAAGAAGATTCAAGTTGTTTAATATTGGCCAAATCCTCACACTCTTAAGGGCCTTTAGAGATTTTTGGGACTCACATGGTATTACCAAAAATTTATCCACAACTATGGAAAAATTGTTGCTTCTTTAATGACCATGTTAAAAAATAATTTAATTACTTGGACAGGCCCAACTAAGCAGGTTTTCCTTGACCTAAAGCATGCTATGACAACCACTATAGTATTAGTAATGCCTAATTTATCCAAACATTTTGTAATTGAAAGTGATGCTTTGGGCAATGGCATTGGAGCCATGTTGATGTAGGAGGGACGACCTTGGCCTTCATTAATAAAGAATTTTCAAGTTAGAATATGGGCAAATCAACTTATGCAAAGGAGAAACTCGTAATTCTACATTCAGTTACTCACTAAAGAGACTATCTCATTGGGCACCATTTTTTCATCAAAATAGACCACCAAAGTCTCAAGTACTTCCTAGAGCAATGGGTCACCACCCCAAAATAACAAAAATGGGTCTCTAAACTCATGGGCTATGATTATGAGATAACCTATAAAAATAGTAAAGAAAACATTGCGGTTGATGCACTCTCTCACCAATTTGAGGCCCAAAGTATGCTATGTGTCGTCTCTTCGCCCATACCTCAGTGGATTGATTCTCTCTAAGAGGACATGCTCAAGGACTTAGAATGAAAACTTTCCCAAATTTCAAACAATGTCTACCTCATGTGCAAGATACAATTGGGATGGAAAATATTTGAGATATCTTCAATGCCTTGTTATTCCCCACACTTCTCAACTATGGGAAATCATCCCGAAGGAGATGCATGCTTCACCAAATATAGGCCATTTTGAGTTCCTCAAGACCTATGAAAGGATTAAGCGTACTTTATTTTGGAAGGGAATTAAGAAGGACATTCAAAAATTTTACGGTAGAGTGTGACATATGCCAGTGAATGAAAGGAGAAATGGTACAATCCCTAGGAACTCTTCAACACTTGCTTATTCCAGAACAAGTATGGATAGATATTTCCATGGAATTTATTGAAGGGTTATCCAAGTCTAAAGGCAAATCAATTATTTTGGTGGTAGTGGATTGTCTCATGAAGTATGCTTATTTTTATTTCATATTACATCCCTAAACAACCTCTGTAGTAGCTCAATTTTTTCTAGATTCTATTTTTCATCTTCATGGTATTTTCGCATCCATTATGTTTGATCAAGACCCTACCTTCACTTATCATTTTTTGGCAAGAATTGTTTAAGTTGTAGGGAACTCAACTCAAAATGAGTTCATCCTATCATTTGTAAATTGATGGTCAAATAGATATTAGAAACAAATGCTTGGAGATCTACCTTCATTGATTTAACTCTAATCATCCTACATAGTGGACAAAGTGGCTTCCCTTGGCCAAATGGTGGTATAACACTACTTATCATATTGAAACCAAGGTTACCCATTTTTGAAGTAGTTTATGGTAAATCTCTATCAAAACCCTTCTCCTACATTCTAGGTAGCTCCAAGGTCCATGTTGTTGACACTACACTCAACCAACATGTCGCAGTCCTCCATCAAATGAAGATGAATATGAAATTAGCCCAAAATTGGATGCACCAATAAGATAATCAACACCATTCGAAGTGTAGCTTTGAAGTAGGTGATATGGTTTTCCTCCACTTGCAACCATATAAAAAATCCTCACTCCAGCTTTGTAGGTGCCAAAATATTACTACCAAATGCTATGATCCCTACCAGGTCTTATAGTGGATTGGTGCAATGGCCTACAAATTGGCCCTCTCATCTACATTAAAGCTCCATCCTATCTTTCATGTATCCTCTCTCAAGATGGTTATGGAAAATTAGGTATAGGTTCAACATGTTCTACCCAACCTAGATGAAGAGGGTTCCATCTTGCTCAAGCTAGAATAATTGTTGGACATCATATCACACACTATCCAAAACCATATCATCACGAAGGTTCAAATTTGAGGATAACTTTTTGAATAGGAAGAGCATGTTAAGACCCCATCCTAACACCATTTTTATAATTTTCATATGATTATGTAATAAAATTCTTCCAACGTGGGGACCCATTTATAATGTTATTTTGTAATACTTTGTAATGGTATGTGGAAAGTGAGGTACCTAGACAAGTAAGGTCATTTCATGTAACAATTATCAAGAATGTAACTGATGTTTGGTAGAATATTCTAGCTCAAGTGGCACTTTGCATGTAAGCCAACTCTTGAGCATTAGGTTAGGGTTGCATGAAGTGTATCTTTAAAAGACATGGGTCCATGTATGAATGTATATTTTTGTAAATTAATGAATGTATTGAAGGAGGTTGCTCCCTCAAAGAAGCCTATAATTCTATGTTGTTTTGTGAGATTGATTTAATTCTGCATTTACATTTTGTATTGCAATACACTGTCATTTCATGAAATTTTGTTTTAATTACAATATTTATGTGAATGAGCTTACTTTTATTATAAGGTTCCTAACAACTCTAAACCTCATTTACATTTTGTATTACAATATACTATTATTTCATGAAATTTTGTTTTAATTGCAATATTTATGTGAATGAGCATATTTTAATTACGAGGTTCCTAAAAACTCTAAACCTCATAACATTAGGGTCATAGGAAGTAATACTCGACATGGATTGGCTAACTCAATATGTAACCATCCTTGATTGTCAAAGAGGTTAGTTCAATGTTGCAATCAAGTAGTTCAACTTGTAATTTTATAAAGAGAGAATAAGACTGCTAGCCCCACTTTGTGATAACCATAGAACTAAGAAATGCAAATCAAAACGAACACCAAATTTTTATGTTTTAAGTTTTAGAAATTGAGGAAAATAAATATTATTTATAATAGTAACTAGTGTTGATAAAATATAAATGTGTATTTCTTGTCAAATATCCTAGTCCATCTCCTAGAAGAGAAACTAATTTTAGTACTGATACATTTTTGAGAGTAGAACCTATGTCAAAGGTCCCTTATCAGATGACTAGTAAAATTGTAAGAATTGAATTTATAACTATAACCATTACTAGAAAGTGGACTCAAATGTATAAATATGTCTCTATGGGAATATTTGATATTATTTGTCAAGAATGACATAGCATTATAATATTGAGTAGACTATGGAATGATACATAAGGTAAAGTTTAATATGTTGGAACATTAGTAATTTACCTTATTAGGAAAGGTCAAAAATGTTAAAGTACATATGGGTGCTCTTGATGTAATCTAATGTGCATGTGCAATGTAAGCCTACATGTGTTCTCTATGTAATTGTTATCATATCTGACTATCCTAATTGGGATAGTCATGCCTCGTGGGAAGTTACATAGTAGGATTGTAGTCGAGAGCATGAGGTTTGGGTCAATCGAGGGCCTCCAAGAGTTTTTTACAATGTCAACTCCTTATCAAGATGTGATATTTTAGGCACACTTAAACTCAATAGGGAAAAGGAAAGAGAAAAACAAAATAAAAAATAGCTCAACAAAAGAAAAAGGTGGTAATGCTCCAAAATATCCACTAAGATCTTCCTACAACAATAGACATGAATGCTATGTGCCTATGGTGAATGCTTCCTCTCCTCAACACAGTTAAGCACATATGAGATTCATCAACATAGGTATGCATAAAGAGGCAGGTCCTATAGGAGAGCCAAATATGACTAGTCTAAAAATAGATGTAGACCCCTCACACACACATACATTAGTAAAACCCAAAGTAGGTAAAAATTCATAGACACACATGACACAAGAATGGGTCTATAGGGAGTCACATATGACTAAACCAAAAATTGACATAGGCCTCCATTTATATATATGTGCAAGCAATTGTTTACAAATATTGTGCTAAAAGTGAAGGTTTAATTTTCCCACAAGCCACTTAAGAGCAAACTAATATTATAAAAATAAATGAAAGGAAAGCTTGCAAATGACTACAATTGCAAACTTTTCGATCCTTTTTTACAGTCTATACTATTTCTATTTATATATTACAATAGGGAAAATTTCCCTTCAAAATTATTCATAGGCAGATCTGGAAATCTTAGATACTCTTACTAGGGAATCTAAATATTAACTGAAGTACCCCTTGGTCATAATAGATATTAGGTTTGATATTATCATCAATGTTGGCAACACATGTGCAATTTCTTGTAACTCGTACAGTAGCAGTATTGTCATTATTGTCAACACAATCAGATAGATCTGTTGATGTAGTGGACAAAAAGTTCAAAAGCCTTTCAAAAGTAGAAGACAGAAGTTCAAAGGTTACTCAGAGTATGTACAATGTTTTTTCAAGAAGACCAAAGTGGCCCATATGCTAAAAATCAAAAGAAAATCACAAGGAAGAAAATTGTCGCAATATTGTGACATGTTGAGGAAGAAAGAAAAACTGTCACGATATCGCGACATGTTGAGAAGAAAGCAAAACTGTCACGATTTCTTGACATGTTCGGAGAGAAAGCGCAAGCAATAAAAACTATCACAATTTCGCGACATGGTCGGAGAGAAAGCACAAGCAAGAAAAACTGTCACGATTTCATGACATGTTGGAAGAGAGAAAGGCAAGTAGAAAAAGTGTCGCGATTTCGTGACATATTGTAAGAGAGATAGTACGAAAGAAAAAATGTTATGATTTTGTGACATATTGCAAGAGAGATAGTACGGAAGAAAAAGTTTTGCGATTTCATGACATGTTGGAAGAGAGAAAGGCAAGTAGAAAAAGTATCACGATTTTGCGACATGTTGGAAGAGAGAAAGGCAAGTAGAAAAAGTGTCATGATTTCACGACATGTTGGAAGAAAGAAAGGCAAGTAGAAAAAGTGTCACGATTTTGCAACATATTGCAAGAGATATTGTACGGAAAAAAAGTGTCATGATTTTGCAATATATTGCAAGAGAAAGAGCAAAGGAGAGAAAGTGTCGTGATATCGCGACATGTCACGTTTTCATGACTCAAAGGCAAGAGAAAAAGCAAAGGAGAGAAAGTGTCGTGATATCGCGACATGTCACATTTTCATGACTAAATAAGGAGAGAAAGTAAGAATTCAAAAGTGTCACGATATCATGACAAAAGTAAAGAGGAAGAGTACAGAGGCAAAAGTGTCACGGTTTTGTGACATGTTGCATTTTTGTGGGTACAATCCAAGAAAATAGGCAAGGAGGCAAAAGTGTCACGATTTTGTGACATGCTGTGTTTTCGTTGGTACAAGCCAAGAAAAGAGGCAAGGAGGTGAAAGTGTCGCGATTTCATGACATGCTATGTTTTCACGGGTACAAGCCAAGAAAAGAGGCAAGGAGGCGAAAGTGTCACGATATCGTGACATGTGTTTTTGCAGGTACAAGCCAAGAAAAGAAGTACGATGACAAAAGTGTCACGATATCATGACATGCTGAGTTTTCACGGGTACAAGCCAAGAAGAGAAGCAAGGAGGCGGAAGTGTCGCGATATCGTGACATGTTGTATTTTAGCAGGCCAAAGCAAGGAGAAAGAAAGAGAAAGCGAAAGTGTCACGAAATCGTGACATGTTATGTTTTTGCAGTTGATTTGAAGCCGACGAAGACCTATGACAACCGACTAAGATTAGGGTTTACAATCGACTAAGATTAGGGTTTGTAGCCGACTAAGATCAGAGTTTACAGCCGACTAAGATTAGGGTTTTGATCATGAAAATGTTGTTATAAAAGGAAGGTTGTTTGAAGAATTATGTTGACTGCAAAGTTTGATCATAGAGCGCAAAGTGCAAGTCGTGTTGAATTGTGCTAAGTGCAAAATGTTTAAAGGAAGCAGAGTGCACAAAAGGGAGAAGATGATCATTCAACTATGACACAGCAGATTGTGTGAAGTGATTTCGTAGAGAGAGCAGAGTGCATGGAGATCGCAAAAGGTGAAGTAGACTAGTCAGGGTATTGTAAAAGTGAAAGTATCTTTCTGTTAATCTTCTAGATTCATAATTCAAGTCTAGGTTGCAGCTTGGCATCAGGGGTTGGTGCTCCTTCTAGTAGGTGTTGGTAAATCAGGGGTTGGTGCTCCTTTTTATTGGTGTAGATAAATAAGGGGTTGGTGCTCCTTCTAGTGGGTGCTGGTAAAGTGATTGTAAAGTTGTTGCTTTGCAAAGGCTAGATTTGGATGGTAGTCCAAGCAGTCATTTTTGAGGAGTAGCCACATTGGTGAACCTCGTTAAATCCTATGTTGTGTGATGCTCTTTTGTTATTCTTGTTGTATCTTGTAATAAGGGTTATTTGCTGCTATGTTAAGAACTGTAAATTCAATTTTAAAGAGCTACACTGATTCACTCCCCCCTCTCAATGTCATTGTAAGACTAATAATTGGTATCAGAGCTAAGTTCCTATACAAGCCTAATCGGCTAGGGTGATCTTGGAACTAACACAATGGCCGGTGGTGAAGGTTTCTCATCAAAAAAAGCACCATTGTTTGATGGATCTAATTACACATTCTGGAGAATCAAGATGTAGACATATCTCTATGCTTTGGGATATGACATCTGGGATTCAATAGTTAGTGGATACACAATACCCATCACTCCTCCAAAAGAGGCTGACGAAAAGAAACTATTTGAGAGTAACTCAAAAGCAAAGAATGCTATCATGTGTGGATTAGCAGACAGTGAACTAGTAAAGATCATGAGCTGTAATACTACAAAAGAGATATGGGACAAATTGAGGAGTATTCATGAAGGAGACGATAAGATCAAGGAGGCCAAATTATAGACACATCGAGCTCAGTTCAAAGCATTAAAAATGAACAATGATGAAAAAATTGAGGCATACATGTTGAGAGTTAATGGAATCATTAATGCGATTAGAGGGCTCGGCGAGGATATTGGAGACTCTACCATCATAAAAAAGGTACTAAGATCTCTTCCTCAAAGGTTTGATTCCAAAGTCTCAATGATAGAAGAAGCTAAAAATCTAAATTATTTCAGTATAGATGAGATGTATGGTTCTTTGACTGCATATGAGATGAGGATAGGAAGATCTAAACCCACAGACAGAGAAGCGACTTTTAAAGCCCTTCAAAATAAAAACACAAAACAAGAGTCCGAGGAAGAAGAGGGATTAGATGAAATGGAAGCAAAATTTGTTAGAAAATTGAAAAATGGAAAAGAAAAATACAGAGGGAAGCTACCATTTAAATGTTTCAACTGTGGAGGCATTGGGCATTTTGTGACTAAATGTCCACTTAAAGAGAAGAACAAAAATGATGAAGGATCGCACCAAGAAAGAAGTTATTGGAAGATGAAAATGAATTTCAAAAAAGGCAACTTCAAGAAGAAAAGTTTCATCTCCAAGAATGTCAGTTCATCAGAGAACAACTCTGGTGAAGAGTCTGAAGAAGAAAAATATGAATCTCTTTTCATGGCATTTGAAGAAATTAAATAAAAAAAGGAAGAAGGAGTAACCTCTGAAGTTTGTGGTGAAAACCTTGAGGCTGAAGTAGATCTAGAAGGTGAGTTGATCTCTGCACTTGAAGAGTGGAATATAGAAAATAAAAAGAATAAGAAAATTTCAAGAAAGCTTGAGGATGCAAATGGAATCATAACCAGCTTGAAAGTACAGATAAAAGAATCTAAGAAAATATTCAAATATCTCGAAGTGCAAATAACCATGAAAATAGATCATTGCAGAAAGCTAGAAGAAGAGATTGTTGGTTTAAGAATGTAGCTAGAAGAGATGAATAAGAAAATTAGTTGCTATCACAAATGTGAAGAAATTTCTATGAAGTTGGAGAAGATCATAAATGACCAAAGACCTACAGGCATAAAATTTGGTCTGGGTTTCATTGAAGGAGAATCATCAAGTGGATCAAAGGCCAAAAATGTAGAATCCATAAAGAATGAAGATAAGAGACAGGTTGATCAAGGAAAAATGTCTCATGCAAGAGAAAGCATTAATGCCAGGCACGAAAGGAGAATTGACAATGATGGATTCACCAATGTCACACATCAAAGAAGAAGAAGACCTATGGCTCCTACGACAACATGGCAAAGACCATCACCCAGGTTCAATTATCCCTTCTCTAGTTTTTGTTTTAAATGCAATGGCTATGGACATAAAATCTCAAACTGCAAATATAATGTAAGACCAAGGAATTTCACCAATAGAAATGTTTTTTCTCCTTTGATGAATTATACAGTAGAATGTTATAACTGTCATAATTTTGGGCACATTGCAAGAAAATCTAGAAATACATTTTCATAAAATCAATTTCAGGGAAGAAAATTTCAACCATACAAGATGAGACAAAATAGAAAGCTTCCCGAAAAACATGCTCAAACTACTAATAAGGGAAAGGCAAAACAAGAGCCCAAAACTACTATCAATATAGTGTGGAAAGGAAAAGAGCGACTGAAGGAAGAAAAGGAATCCTTAATCGTACAAACTGCATTCAAAGCACAGAATAAATATGTACCATGGATACTTGATAGTGGATGCTCCAGTCATATGACAGGTGACAAACAAAAATTTGAGAAGTTACAAAAATATGAAGGAGGTTTAGTAAAATTTGGAAATAATGATGGAGCCAAGATAGTCGACAAAGGCTCAGTTAAAATCAGTGATGGAAGGATTAAGTCAGAATAAGTCTTGTTTGTGGATGGGTTGAAACATAAATTATTGAGTGTAAGTCAGATTTGTGATAAAGGTCATGAAGTAGTTTTTATGAAGTAGGGTTATGAAGTCAGAAAAACAAACAGTGGAAAATTGGTAGCAACAGGATCAAGGACATCTGGTAACTTGTACACGCTCTCAGAGACTTCAAAAGGAACTTGTTTTATTGGATAGGAAGAAGAAAATTGGTTGTGGCACAAGAGACTCGGTCATATCAGTTTTGATAATCTAGTAAAAATCACCTCAAAAGGGGCAGTGAGAGATATTCCAACCATCAACAAACCTACAAACAACATTTGTGCTTCATGCCAAAAGGGGAAGCAAACTAGAGTCACATTTAAAACCAAAGAGTACTACACAAGCAAACCTTTGGAACTAATACACACTGATTTATGTGGTCCCATGAGAACACAAAGCATAAATGGTGACAAATATTTTATGTTGTGCATTGATGATTAGTCTAGAATGACATGGATATTTTTCTTGAAACATAAATCAGAAGCCTTGGACATGTTCAAGATTTTCAAAAACCAAGTTGAGAATGAAACAGGAAAGAGGATCAAATGTCTAAGATCATATAGAGGAGGAGAATTAATTTTAGAGGAGTTTGCAGAGTACTGTGAGAAATTCGGCATTAAGAGAGAGTTTTCAGTAGCCAAGACACCTCAACAAAATGGAGTGGTAGAAAGAAAGAACATGACAGTGCAGGAAATGACATGGACTATGCTAGCTGAAAGCAGAGTAGCAGACAAATTTTGGAAAGAAGCAGTCCACACTGCAGTGTATATCCAAAATAGGTACATGCTGAGAACACATGAAAGCAAAACTCCTTATGAGTTGTGGTTCGAAAAAGTGGCAACAAAAAAATTCTTCAAAGTTTTTGGCAGCAAGTGCTACATCAAAATAACTGAAGATAATCTTGGTAAGTTTGAAGATAGAGCGGATGAAGGTATTTTTGTCGGATATTCATCAAAAAGCAAAGCTTACAAATGCTACAACAAGAGGCTAAAGAAAATTGTGGACAGTGTCGATGTTAAATTTGATGAAGGTAGAGAACGAGTAATTAGCTATGAAACAAACTACCCAATTTATGAAGAGGTTATTGAAGGAGATGAGGAAAACAAAATGGAGAAGATACAAGAATTTGACTCAGATGATTTAAGTTGTGATTCAAAAATGGAAGAAAATAAGAAATTCAAAATAGGCAGCTGGCAGAGAAATCATCCTAGAGAGCAAATCATTGGAGACCCCAAAGTTGGTGTTCAGACAAGAAGAAGAGCAGTAAGTAACTACTCTTTACTATCCAGCATTGAGCCCAAAATTTTTGATGATGCAAGCAAAGATGAAAGCTGGATGAAGGCAATAAATAAAGAATTAGATCATATCGAGAAAAACGACACTTGGGAGCTAGTATCTAGACCTGCAAATAAAAATATAATCGGGACTAAATGGATTTTTCGAAACAAATTGAATGAAGATAGATAGGTAGTCAAAAATAAAGCAAGATTAGTTTGTAAGGGTTATGCACAAGTTGAAGACATTGATTTTGAGGAAACTTTTGCACTAGTAGCTAGACTAGAGGCAATTAGAATGTTTCTGGCTTTAGTAGTCTACAAGAATTTCAAATTTTATCAAATGGATGTGAAATCAAAATTTTTGAATGGGAAACTTGAAGAAGAGGTTTACATTGAGCAACCAGATGGTTTCCAACTTGGTGATGATCCCAACTTTATTTGTAGGTTGAAGAAAGCATTATATGGCTTAAAACAGGCACCCCAAGCATGGTATGCAAGGCTAGACAACTATCTCACTCAACAAAGGTTTAAGAAAGGTATGGTGGATAGTAATTTGTATGTCAAAACAAAAAATGGGCATCTTATTGTTCTTGTTGTATACGTAGATGATATCATATTTGGCAGCAGCAAAGATGAGTCATGCAAGGATTTAGAAAATAAGATGCAAAAAGAATTTGAAATGTCAATGATTGGAGAACTGTCATATTTCCTCGGGTTGCAAGTTAATAAAAGTAAGAATGACATTGTAGATTAAAAATACACGCCAAACAAAAATAAATAAAATCACAATGACAGAGTACAGAATAGTTGCACAAAAACAAACGATTTCTATTAATCGATGGAGTTTAAAAACTCCTTTTTGAATACAACTGGGCCTGTAACCCTTTATTTGTGATACACAGTTACAAATTATGCTAGGGTTCTCCGAAACCCTAGCTGGCACGAATGGTGGCGCTTTCGAAGAACGTATCTTCAATCCCAACAGAGTGAGTGGGATTTGTCGTATCCCTTGCTTGGACCACTCCAGCTTAATCAGCTGCCATAAATAAACCGGATCTGCTATCAAAAACCTGCACACATTAGCACTATCAAGGAGTTAGAAATTAATGAGAGGGCTCCACTGCGTGAGCCCTCAAAAACAATTTAAAACCCTATAAAAATGGAATGCAGGAAATCAATAATAGATTAATAAAAGAAAATATGGCTACTTGCTTTAAACTAATTTATACCTATTCTCTATTAACGCAGCTAGACCAGGCGACACCTGGAAGTAATGTTGTTGTCAGAATAGGCTGCGGAAGGCGCCTTGGTGCACTCGCCGAACGCCCGTGTGCTTCTGGATCTGGATTACAGACGTCGGTCTAAGTCTGTGGTTGTGGGTAAACGCCCGTGGGAACTTGTTAAACGCCCATGGGCACTTGGTAAATGCCCGTGGGCACTTGGTGAAGGGGTAAATGCCCGCGGGCACTTGCAACAGGAATGGGAGATTCTACAGAATGCTGCAGAAGGAATGGCGGTGAAAGCGGCGATGGATGCGGTGAAAGGGTAGCGAAAGAGAGGAGATAGCAAGTAGAAGAATTAGAATCAGAGATAGAAGTAGCAAAAGACATAGGGTTTGAGCCATCAAAGTGGCTCTATTTATAATCCACTCTTAGGGCACACTTTAGGGTTTTAACGACACTTTGAATGTGTGGCTAAGATTAAAGTGGATCCAAGGGTAGAGAATAAATCTTGGTTGTGAAATGGATTAAGATGGATGGACGGATGAGATTAAATGAAGGATGGATGGCTTAGATTAAATCACTTAAACTATTATTTAAATATATATATTAAAATATTAAAAAATATATAAATATTAATTTAAATAAATTTGGGGATGAAAAATGGCGAGAAAGGTGAAATTGGGCCAAATAATGGCAGGAAGGTGGATGACCGACACGTGGCTGACATGAAGGTATAGATGACTTGCAAGTGGCTAGATTTTGGTGTCTACAGATGCCCCTTTTTGAGCTGCTTTGTGTGAAGACACAATGCAGCGCAAAAAATTAGGACACCTGAAAAGCTGGATCAGACGCAACTCTCTCTCAAGACTAAAGCACAACTTTGAAGACCAAAGAATAAAAGAATATTTAGAATTTATCAGCTTACCCCCTCAATTGGTGAGCGAGAATGGTTCTCACGAGCCAATTGGAAGAAATTCGAAGAAAATGAACCGTTTTTGCCCCAACGGTGAAAAAGGGGTTGGTGTATGAACCATCTGTTTATGTCCCAACAGAAAAGGGGTTGGTGTACAAACCAGAAAAGAATATGATTGAAGACGATATGAGTGATGTGAAAGATGAACCGTTTTCTGCCCCAACGGTTAGAAAGGGATTTTTGCCAAATTGTAAATTCCATGATCATGTAAGATGAATTCTACTATTAGGAAAGTTAAAAATTGATAACGGATGCCCCAACTCCTGTGGGTGAATCCATACTGTTGATGAAATTGCCTTGTTGGCGCCATTGATATGCAGAGATGCAATATGAAGAAAGAGTCCGAACTTTAGAGATGCTCCTAGTGACTGTATGGATAATTCCTTGGGTCGGAACCAATCAACCTAGGTAGCCTTAATCTCTAGCAAGACTCAAAATAATGATGATATTGAAGATTGTCCACGTTTAAGGCCCCATGAACTAGGCCATCAATGACAACTATTGAGCAAATTAATCTTGGTATGAGGTCACTTGAAAAGTAGGATACCCAAAATTGATTTCCAATTTTCAAACAGTGAAATAATTGATGATGATAAATGGTAAGTGTCCTTATGGTGGTTTAATCCTCTTACCGAATTGCATGGATGCAAATCGCTGCAATCGCCAAGGTGATAGAATATACCACTAGATACGAGGTTTACTTTAATTTAATTTGGCAAAAATATGCATGATGAAAGAAGAATGAATGAAATTGATGATAGATTAGAAGAATTGATGAATGTGGTTAATTTTGTGAAGGTTTTGAACATTTTTAACCCAATTTGTAAATCAATGATGAATGATGCGCTTTTTGAGAAAAATGACAAAATTTGTTTCCAAAACTATTGTAACCTTCACAAAATGTTTTATTATGATAAGAAGAATGGATGGATGCAATTTGATGAAATTTGGAGGAGGTAAGCTTCAATTTTGTAAGTTTTGTTCTTTTATTCAATACTGACACCAAACGCCGGTATGCATTTGGAGGTGGTAGAAATGCCCGCCGATGTTTGAATGCATCATGAAATGCCCCACTGCATCTGAATGCACCATGAAACGCCCCACTGCATTTCAGGGTGCCAAAACCAGCTATTTAAACAATTTCAACGAGAATTTCGCTCATTTGTGCGTTCGAGCTTGAGAGAAGTGCGTCTGAGGGAGTGGAATGAAGTGAAGTGAAGTGAAAGGTTGTGTGGGAGAGTGAAGCACGCGGGAGCTATGGCGGAGATGGAAGCGGATGCGCCAGTGCAGCCAGCTGAGGTATTTGTTTATTTAAGCAAGTACTTTTATTTGTTTTTTGGAAAAAAAAATTTGTAACCAATTTTTGTTTTGTTGTTTTGCAGCTTAGGGTGTTAGAGGCACGACACCGATTCTCCCCTATCATTCCGGGGATGAGGAGGTCATTGTCCCAGGAAGACTGGGAGATATTGGAAGCAGTAGGGCTAGCGGAAGCAGCCCGGTTGGAGGTAGTTCGGGCAGATGAGGGGTATCTCTCGGCTTTGGCCGAGAGGTGGGATCCAGATTGGGGGACGTTCTAGCTTTCGACTGGAGAGATAACGGTGACGCTTGAGGATGTATACCGCATCCTCAAGGTGCCCGTGGAGGGGGCGCGGGTGGAGGTTGGATGAGATAGGGCCACAGAGATGGCCAAGTTGTTTGGGGATGACTGGAGGGAGATCCGGACGGAGAGCGGGGGGATTCCTTACTTGGCCATGTATACGGCCAAGGAGTTGGTAGCGGTGGAGGCTCTGATGATGTTCATATTGGCCAACATTGTGGCCCCGAACAACATCGGGTGCAGGTTTCCATGGAACCTGATGGGTGTAGTGAGCGAGATGCTCACTAATAGGGTAGTGTATTCCTGGGCGCCCGCTTTATTGGCGCAGGTGTACCGAGAGTTGTATGAGGTTTGGAGACGGGGCCGGAAGGGCCTAGGCTGCAGTTTGGTTCTCCAGTGTTGGGGCTGGGAGCACTTCAGAGTGGCTCGATCGGAGGGATTACCATGTGCTTACTGGGACATGAGCCAGGCTTATGGTAGGAGATGGCTAGTGGCATAGGAGAGACAGCTGAGCCGCCCCGTGAGATCAGGGCAATGGTATAGGAGTTTATGGGCAGACTTGACAGATGCCCAAGTCATTTGGAGGCCCTGGCGAGAGGCAAGGTGGATCGGTGATGGAGAGCATCTGAGATGGGTATGACAAGCTAGATGGGTAGTGGGTCGGGGCCACAGCGAGGCGGAGTACATACAGATGTCTCGAGTGCTCCGCCGAGTCGGATTGAGACAGGATGTCCCCGGTGAGCCAGTGCGCTATCGGAGGCATAGATCAGAGGGGGATTTGTCATGTGCCGAGCCATGGAGGGAGGCGATAGAGGATGATGAGGACATGGAGATCCTCGATGTGGATGACATCGGGGTAACAGCTGAGTATGCAGCATGGATGGCCGCAGAGCCGAGGTGGGAGCCACCATTGGTGGTTGTTGGAGCTGGAGAGGACGAGGGAACCGTAGAGGTTCCCAAGTGCAGGGAGGGTCCCCACCTTCGATCTGATAGTCGAAGGCAAAAGGGGAAGATGGTGCGGTAGGCACCGGGGAGCGGAGATGATGAGGAGGATGATGGCGAGGGCCTAGGAGAGGTCATAGGAGAGACTAGGGAGGTACCCCCTAGCGGGCACGAGGATGATCTGGCATAGCTGCAGCAGCAGATAGCAGAGCGTGATGCTATGCTAGCGGTTCGGGATGAGAGAATAGCTCGGCTGGAGCAACAGGTTGTAGAGTAGGATGCCCTGATAGCTGTTCAGGAGGAGAGGATGGCCCAGATGCAGGCGGACTTGGATGGAGCGACTAGGGTGCCCCAGGATGACAGGGTGACGAGACTCCAAGCAGAGCTAGCGGAGCGAGAGCGACGACACGGGATAGACATATCTAGACTTAGGTCTAGGACTCATTATATTGAGGCTCTGGAGGACACATTGTTTAGGCATCACATTGTGTTGCCTGATCCTCCATCCTCCTCTCTCTCTAGGCATAGTGAGTCTAGGCACACCACTAGGTCTAGGGCTCCTACTAGGTCACAGGGATCCTCTTTTGATGGTTAGCTTAGTGCTTAGATGCACTCTTTATGAGCCTTGGTGCTCTATTGTATTTTGTAGCCTTTTGGCATTCACTGTACATTTTGATCTTTATACATATATATATATATACATGGCTTTTATTTATTTGGTGTTTTACTCTCTTTTGTGTGAATGCCTATGTTTTTGTGATGCATGTTTTTATATGTTTTAATGCAAACTTATAGATGATTAATGCGAGACTAAGTAAATGAAATATGCACTAAGAAGCACTCATACTTTTAGATAGTTAGATTTAGCCAACTCTTATCATAATTGTTTAATCAGGGGCACCGAACTTGGTGGCTTGTGAATGAATGACGTATGGAATGACATGAATATGGAAGAAGATATGGAGGTTGATATGGAAGAAAATATGGAGGAAGACTGTTTTACAAAGACTCAAACATGCTAGTGGTATCAAACAAACTTACTAATACTGCCTAATTCAACTAGGACCAAATGTGTGTGCATGTGAGTTCATTAACCAAATCAGAAGCATGGTAGTGACTCTAGGCAATCAAAAACTTGTGTGTGTGCAAGTGTGTTCATTAACCTCATCTTGCACAAATTAGGTAACCCTGTTATGGAGAAGACCCCAAAGCTAGTTTGTCCGTATGAGAATTCAGAGGTCTCTCTTTGAGGAGAGACATGTCGCCACGCAATGAGTCTACTCCACTGCCAGTCAAGTGTCTATAGCCCCGGTGAAGGTTAACTCCATAGTCCATGTTGTTTTTGACCTTTGTAAGCCTTGGGGATGACTACCTATCCGTCTGACTAGACAAGTAGTACGATCCTTACAACTTATTTGGGATCAATGGTGTGTGAAAAATGTTCATTTCCTTAGAGCTTTGGGGAATCGGATTCTCAACCGAAGTATGATGAAAATTTTACCCTATCATTACTACTATGTTTATATTTATATTTTGTGATTGCTTGTGATAATGGTAAGAACCACTATTTTATGGACTATGTTTGCATGATAGGACAAACGAGGATTGCCCTTTTCACTTCAAGGCACAACCCAAGGATGGTGTTATCTCTCTTTGACACAAGATGTTTTTAAGATGTGAAAATGTGATAGGTTCAAGACCACTTTTGAAATCATTTCCCAATACTCAAGATTTTATTTAGTGTAATTTGTGATATGGCCCTAGAGAACTTTAACATGCATTTCGAAGTTTGCTTAAAACACTAGAAATGGCCGAGTGACTGAAAACATTTTGGCAATGTAAATATGTGCAAATGGAAAATGGATGTACGAATGACAATTCGGTTTGATGGATTTTGTGAAGGTGTCCCTGATTAAGGCAACATGACTTTTGCTTGACCAAATTTTATATCCAAAAGATAGAATGGTCTCTAACATGATATGCAACTATGGCTGAAAATGAAATGTTATGGTTTTCAATGAGATGTATGCACATGAAATGCAATGCAACTAACAATGAAATGCAAATTCTTTTTATTTTATTTGTTTTTTTTTTTGTTGTTGTACAAGCCATGTATATATGCACATATAAAATTCAAACTATGCGTAGAATGCCCTCAAGTGTATAACATTAAGTGGTTCGGGTTCTTCCTCTCCCTCTAAACTGGCAAGTCTATAAGTTCCATTACCCACTCTTTCAGTGACCATATATGGACCTAACCAATTAGCCACGAATTTATCTCGAAGATGCGACAATGCATTGGTGTTTTGTTGATTCTCTTTAAGGACAAGATCCCCTACTTGAAATTCTCTTAGATGAACTTTGGCATTGTAAGCACGTTTCAATCGGTCTTGATAAAATCACAAATGCTCTAAAGCATTGATTCGTTTTTCATCTATGAGTGTGAGTTGATCAAGACGTGCTTGTATAGCAGTATCATCATCGATAAATTCCTACAAAGAAATTCACAAGGAAGGGATCTCGAGCTCAAGAGGCATGATTGCTTCAGCTCCATAGACCAAAGAAAATGGCGTTGCCCCAATGGGAGTTCTGATGCTTGTTCTGTAAGCCCATAATGCCAAGGGGATTTGTGTATGCCAATATTTATGATTTTCTTTAACAAGTTTCTTAAGAATAGCAATTATGGTCTTATTGGAAGCTTCAGCTTGTCCATTGGCTTGTGGGTAGTAAGGAGTTGAGAAACTATGTTGGATATTATACTTTTCGCAAAGAGCTTGAACATCCTTATTCTTAAAAGACTTGCCGTTATCAGAAATGATTTTAGAGGGAATACCAAAATGACAAATGATATGGTGAAGTATAAACTCCACAATTCTAGGACCTGTCGTACTGGTTAGAGGAATAGCTTCAACCCACTTTGTGAAGTATTCAGTGGATGTAATGATGAAAGTATGCTATCCTGAAGAGGCAAGTGAAATCTTGCCAACTAAATCGAGACCCCATTGTGAGAAGGGCCAAAGGCTTTGGATGGGCTGTAAATCTTGTGATGGTATATGGATTAAATTAGCGTGTTCTTGACACTTTTTACATTGTTTAACATATTTGCAACAATATTGTTCCATAGTGGGCCAATAATACCCCATACATAAAATATGCTTCACAATGGATATTCCACTAAAATGACCACCACAAGTACCATCATGGGCTTCAGCAATAGCTCTATGTGTTTCACCCGCTTCTAGACAACGGAGGAGTACTCCATCATATCCACGTTTATACAACACATCCCCCAAAAGAACAAAACGAGCTGCCTTTTGCTTAAAGCAACAAGCGAGGCGCTTCAAGACAAATTAGGTGGAAGTGTTCCAAACTTGAGGAAGGCTACTATCTCACTAGACCAAGGCTCATATGGATCCGAATGGATAAAGCAAACATCTTTTTCATCCTTAGACTCAGCACGGACAATTGTAGACTTAGAGATTGTGGAAATGATTAGGGGCTGTACCTCTCCAAGGGAGTCCTTTGGAATCAATGATCCAAGAGAGGCCATGGCATCCACAAATCTATTAGTCGAACGAGGCAAACTAGTGATCTCATACCAATCAAACTTAGAGAGCAACTTCATTGCTACATCATGATAAAGCTTAATGGTAGGTTCTTTGGCTTGGTATTCTCCTGTAATTTGTTTAACCACGAGTTGAGAATCCCCAAATATCCGAATACACTTAATACTCATAGCTATGGCTGATTGAAGACCTAAAATTAAGGCTTCATACTCTGCTGTATTATTGGTGCATTGGAAGTCTAGTTTGAATGATAAAAGGATGGGAATCCCTTGAGGTGTATGAAATACAACTCCAGCACCCTGACCTTTCGCGCACTTAGAGCCATCAAAGAATAACATGATGTCAACATATTCCTCCAAAATGATGTCCTCTTCTTGTTCAGTGATAGCAAATACCGAATCATCTGGGAGCTCAATAATCAAAGGATGATCACTAGATAGCGGAGCTTTCGCAAGTTGATCGGCTATAACTTGACCTTTAACGGATTTTTGGCTAATGAATTCAAGATCAAATTCGGTAAGCAACATTATCCATTTAGCGGTACGAGTGTTATTATAAGTGCGAGACATCATATAACGCAGAGGGTTTTCTCTAGCTATGACATATGTTGTATGGCTAAGCATATAATGACGAAGTTTCTTAGTGGCAAAAACCACCGCTAAGCACAACTTTTCCACATAAGCATATCGGGTTTCATAGCTTACCAATGTTTGACTAATATAATAGATAGCTTGCTCACGATTTTGTTCATTCTTTTGTGCAAGCATTGTCCCTAAGGCAAAATCCGTTGCTGAGATATAAATGTTGAGAGGGACCCCTGGACGAGGCGGAGCTAAGACTGGCGGAGATGCTAAGTATTGCTTGATGTCATCAAAGGCTTTCTGACATTCATCTTTCCATGAAAATTGTACCCCCTTTTGTAGTAGGTGGCAAAATGGCCTACATTTATCATAAAGTTGTGCAATAAAGCGACGGATTGAATTAATATTTCCTTGCAAACTACGCAACTCCTTCAAATTAGTTGGGGGACACATTTCCATAATGGCTTTGACCTTGTTTGGGTCCACCTCAATACCTCGTTTAGAGATAATAAAACCTAGGAGTTTGCCTGAGGTAACACCAAAGACACATTTCTTAGGGTTCAACCTTACTTTATGCTCTAGAAGTCTATCAAAAACTTTTTCCAATACATCAAAATGCTCTTGTCGAGTTTTAGATTTTGCCAATAAATCATCCACATAATCTTTGATAATATTATGCATATAATCGTGGAAAATATAAGTCATGGCTCGTTGATAGGTTGCACCTGCGTTCTTAAGGCCAAAGGGCATCACCCTGTAACAAAAAGTTCCCCAAGGTGTGGTAAATGTTGTTTTGTGTTGATCCTCAGGGTTTATTCGAATCTGGTTGTATCCTGAAAATCCATCCATGAACGAAAGCATTTCATGACCAGCGCAGGTGTCGACAAGAGTATCAATGTTTGGAAGAGGAAATTCATCCTTAGGACACGCTTTATTTAGATCTCAAAAATCGGTGCAAACACGTATCCCCCCGTTAGGCTTGCGAATGAGTACCATGTTAGAAAGCCACTCAGGATAATCAATCGGGATGACAAATTTAACATCCAGAAGTTTCTAAATCTCCGATTTAACTAGGAGGGCCACAGTAGGATGCATTTTCCTAAGTTTCTGTTTGACAGGTTTAGCATCTTTTTGTAAGGTGAGGTTGTGGACAACCAAATTAGGGTCTAGGCCTAGCATGTATTTGTAAGACCATGCAAATATCTCCTTCTTCTTGAGTAGAGCAATCATTTGCTCTTGTTCCTCTGATGATAGACTTTTAGCCGCTTCACAATTTGGGTGCCATCTTGGTCCGTACTAAGGTCTACATCGATAGTTTCTTCAATAGACATGTGGGAACCTTCCTCAAGCCGATGGGGAGTAGGGATCGGATTTATGTCATCTAAAATGTCATCAAGCTCCCGTGTCTTGCTCTCATCTATGTCTCGCTCGGAAGACCTCTGGCTTAGAAGATGAAGGTGAATGTGGAGGTGAAGGAGGAATGTAGTTGGCGGAAGCCCTTAACAATTCCTTAGAAAGGATGAACTCTGAAATAGATGGAGGGAATGAAATCCGATCCATGTCAATCAAGCTTGGATTGATCGGGATTGGCTTATCCGGATCATATGGATTATGGAGCGGTGTGAATAAGTCTTCGAAATTAATTGTCGACTTATGGAAGAAAGGATAGGTGGAATGGAAGGGAAAACCGGTGAAGACCTCGGAAGACCTGAAGTGCAAAACAACATAGTTTTTTAATTTTTTTTTTTTTTTTTTTTTTGTAGTGGTGAAAACCACTATTACACACATACATACAACAATAAAGTATTTTTTTTTTTTATATTTTTATTTTTTTTTTTTTTTTTGGTAGTGGTGAAAACCACTATTTTAGTATATACATATAATACAAGTTTGGATTATGGCTTATGGATGTGGCGGAGGGGGTGGTTCACCTCGTTCTTGTGGAAGAAGTAAGCGAAAGATGGCCTCTTGGAGAGGAAACAATTGGAGATAAAACTCGTCTTGTTTAGTGAGGGGAACAATGGGCGCCGACTCTTCTTCAGATTCATCACCATTTGACATGACGTCAAATTCTTCATAGACTTCATCTTCGGATTCATCGAGGTGGAGGATTTCTTCTTCTGAATTAAGATTAATGCTTTGAAAAGCTTGCTCAAAAGAAGAAAGGGATGGAAGTGGTTGGTAGCCTGCACCAAAACGCTCAGTGGGTCTCTGGTATGGCATATCAATGCGTTCGGTTACCCCTTGCTCGTATCGACCTAGGCCAAATTGCTGCCAATTATGTCTGTGGAAATAGCGAGAGGGAAAACCCTCCATCCTTTCGATATTGGCAGGGACTAGATGCTTGGGTTCTGGTATGGTGGTAGGACTAGAAGATGACTCTATTCCACCATATACAAAATTAATGGAATTTGGCATAGAACCCATGTTATAAACCGATCCAATGGATAAATGTTGGTCATGTGGACAACCAAAATCTTTAACTGTTTGCACATTGAATGGTGTGATGTGGACATCTTGGATGGCATACTCACCAATACCCGCATCGATGAGATGGACCTTGACTTGGGAGGGAGATGGACTTGATGATGGAATAGAAGAATGTGGGATAGAAGAATTGGAAGGATTTGGTTGGGTTGATGCTTCACTAACTTGTGAAACATCAGCTGTTGATGGTTGGGAAGATGGAGGAATAATAGGTGATGTTGAAGAAGGTGTAGAAGAAGGGGGTAATGACGTGGAAAGAGATGATTGGTCATGGCCACATGTGCATGTGGTCACTGATGAAGAAGAAGGAAGATTAGTTGATGAAGAAAGTGGTGAATGAGATGGAATAGCGGAAGAGGAAGATGGTTGCGATATGATGGGTAGCTCCTCAGGAATGGGAGCTTTAGAAGAAGATGGTATAGAAGAAATAGATGGGGTCAAGAAAAGATGAGTGGATGGCAACACAATCTCATAAGGATTTGAGACATAGTTGCAATGTTTGAAGGGTTCCATGTCAGCAGGTACACAATGAACTCGTCCCTCATATACATACTTCAGACATTGATGCAGTATAGAATGGACACATCTCATCTCCCTAAGCCAAGGCCGTCCAAGAAATACATTGTATGCCATGGTCCATTCCAAGATGTGAAACAAGGTATGCAAAGTTCGGGCCCCTACCTCAATGGGCAAGATAACTATGCCAACCGTGGAAGATAAAGCATCATTGAATGCTTTAAGAGTAAAAGTCGACTTTGTGATAAGGGATGGCGACAACTTTAGATGACTCAATGCCGATGTTGTAATGATATTGATTGAGGAACCGGTGTCAATTAAGACTCTCTTGAATGGCTTGTTATCGATCTTGGCCATGATATGTAATGGAGGATCTATACTTTCTGTTGACATAGGTTTGATTTCAAAATCATAGAAAGTGATGGAGGGCTCCATGCATGTTTGAATACTCCCCACAAAGTTGTTGAAGGCATTAGTATCTTGAGTTTGAAGATAGATTGACTTTAATATTTCCATTAATGCCTCTTTATGCGGGGGAGATTGTTGAATGAGGTCATAGATCGATAACTTGGCAGAAGCCATTTTTAAACTGGTAGTTAACCGGCTACTCAATGACATGATGGGTCGTTGGCGTTGAGTAGAATGATTTAGCGGTTGTTGAGAAGTACTAGCACGTCATTGGGTCACTGTTACCTGAGGTGGACTGGGGGTTTGTATAGGTGGCTGTGGTTCAGCCTGATTTGGTTGGTTCGCCCTTTGACCCCGGGTTACTACTTTAATAGTACCCACAAAACCTTGGTATTGTTGTACATGGTTGACTTGATTAGGAGGAGTTACCTGAGTTACTCCCCATGAAGTTGTTGGAGCTTCCTCCCGATGTGGAAGGGGTGTTTGAAATATACCAAGATTTTTATTTTGTTGGGCTAAGGGGCTATCCAATTTAATGGCTCCAATCTCAATAAGATCTTGGATCACATGTTTGAAAGCTGTACAATTATTGATATCGTGCCCATTTTGCCTATGATAAGGACAAAATAGGTACTCCTTGTAATACTTCCCCCTTCTAGATGGGTCTAAAGGTTTAAACTCAGGTAAAGTTAACTGATTTGTGCTATATAACTTGTTGAATATGACCGCATATGGTTCATCTAAAGGTGTGAATTGTCGCTTGGGATGATTGTTTTGCCAAGGTCGAGTTTCCATGGTTGGCCCAGTATTGGGAGCTGGTTGAGCTGGTTGAGGAGGGGCAGGTACCGCATGATAAGTGATTGGTTGCGGTTGAATTTGCATTATTTGTTGTTGTTGAGCCATTACGGGCTGGCTCGCCACCACTTGATTAACTTGGTTAACATTTGAGGCTGTATTAGCCTATGTTTGTTTGTTTTGGCCATAATTATTATTTCGTTGTTGGCCCTTTTGTTGCCATTCTTTTCTACGGGGTTTTAAAACACCCTCTTGGACTTTAATGTCTTCTATGATACTTGCTTGGGCCAAAGCCTCTTCAAAAGTCCCGTATTGTTGTAATTGGAGTAACCAAGAGATAGGTTTTAAACAACTCTGGGTGAACATTTTGGTTAACTCCTCCATTGATAGGTAGAATGGCAGTTTATTAATGATAGCCCTCCAATGGTTTCCAAAGTCATAAACAGTCTCATCGTCATGTTGCTTGAGCTTATATAAGTCGGACAATGAAACTCTCTTTTGTACATTCAGGGAGAATCGTTCTAAAAATAGATTAATCAATTGCTCATAAGCATAAATGCTATGGTGAGCTAAATGATTGTACCATTGTACAGCATCTCCTACTAATGTCTGAGGAAAAGTTCCGAGCATAAGAGCATCATTATTTTGGATTCTAAAGCAAGCATGCATGAATGAGCTCACATGTTCATGAGGATCCTCAGTTCCTCAAAATTTGTCAAACTTCGGTAATGTGAAATCAGTCGGATATGGTGGTGAAGGTACCGAAGGATGAATTGGTTGATTGATCAATGACCTTAGCATAGGTTTCTGACTAGATGAGCCAGGCATGTTGAGCATAAGGTTGTCAATCTGTTGTTGCATAGCATGGAGTCGAGAATCTTCATGAAAATTTTGATTCATTTGATGATTATGATGATGCAATGGAGGAGTGGAAAAATGATGATATGGGATGAAATTTCTTGGATTAGGCGGTGTGGAATGGATAGGTTGTTGGTATGGATGATACCAAAAATAAGGTGATTGGGGTAGATGATGAACTGGACTAGGTTGGGAGAAAGGTGGGGTAGGAATGGACACCACCAAAGATTGGGGTACCCAGGTGGGGCCTGAGCTAATAAAAGCTGGCTGGGTAGAAATTGGTTGGGGTGTAGGATTTACTATGACAGGTGGTTGAGCATTTTGTTGCTATTGTTGCAAAATCAATTTGTCGAGATACTCCTTAACCTTATTAATCTCTAACCCAAGGGAGGTGGGATGATTGGATGAAGGTGGAGGGCAGGCTACCATGGTAGTCACAGGAGACTGCATAGCAGGGGCAATGAAGGTGGCTGAAGTAGGCGGTACCTGGGAAGAAACAGTAGACTGTGCCCCAGGTAGGGTGAAACCATAAATGGTTTGGGAAGAAGAGGGTTGAAATTGGTCATGGCTAGAGGTTCCACTAGCCTCATAGAGAGAATTGGTGTACACCCGGGTAAATGGAGGGGAAAGTGGTCGGGAAGACACTACATTTATCTCCAAATGAGGACAATTGAGCATCTGGGAAGATGTTGGAGATGAAGCCGACTGAACAGATACCACATTAGCCTCAAAAAAAGGGTTAGTGTAGACCTGAGTGAAACCAACGGGTATGGTTGATGCAATATCCTGCTGAAAAATAGAATCTTGCATAGGGGAATCTTGGATTGGCTCAAGGACATAACCAGTGCCATCTCTTAAGTGAGTTTGCACTTGGGCCATATCAATGTGGACAATATGAGAGGAATTGTCTTCCTCCATGGGCATGGCCATGTGGTAGATGGTATAAGGACGTGAAAGTCCTGCGAGCGAAACCTCGCCTCGAAATTCACTAGGATAAGTGGCCATGTTGGTGGTGGGGATGTTCTGTGAATTTCCCATTTGATTATTTAGATTTAACATTTTAGATTGATTCCTTGTTAAGACCATAGAGCAATAAATCTAAACAAATTCAGAAAAGAAGAATGCAAAACTAGAATGATAAATTTACACTACAAAAATTATTAGAAAACAGTCACAACCTAGGTTTCAACCAATGTGTCTTACCTGCGGTTAATTAATTATTTTCTGATCTTAATCTGTAGTAAATTTTAAGTTTCCGGTTTATGAGTTTTGCATGTGATCTAATCTTGAATTATTCACAAAAAAAAGGTAAAAACTATGGCTAGGAAAGGACAATGAGATTCTTACTGGTGATGAAATCCAGCAAGTTTGCTTAGGGGTGACCTATGGTGTCTGAGGCAGAAGTTTAATGGATGGAGATGAATTCCACCGTCACTAAACTTCAAGCAATACCTAGTGATGAAATCCAGATATTATTGTTTTAAATGCAATATGAAAATGCAATGAATTTTTTTTTTAAATGTTTTAGTTATCTAATGTGTACATACAAGGCTATAAATCAAAAGTTCTAATGATCTAAGCAAGAGGCTACTGAAAACATGTCATTTCCTCTGAAGAAGTGAAGTACACCGTTTAAAACCCCCTACCTACCAATGATATCAGATATCAAAGGAGCAACCGAAAGGTTCGTCCACTTCTCTGCCTGGAATCACCCAATGGCAGGAGTACTATTGACATCCAATCAATAGTCCTACTTAGATAATTAAAACAAATAATTCATAGCTATTCTAATATGCAGCTAGGTATGCAATTTTTTTTTTTTTTTAATGCAAGCAACAATCAATAATGCAATGCAATGAAAAATGTAATTAAAAATAACCTGTTCTTTTCCAGATTACTTAGTTTTTGTTCATTTTAAAGTAATGATCTGAAAAAGAAACAAAATATGGCAGAAAAACCAAAAACGTAAAAAGTATAGCACTTACTTGGAAGCCTACGCTTTTCTGTAAAACTGACTTCAAACGCCCACGGGAGTCTGCACAGGCTGAAATGCACCTCTGTGTTTCGTATTGGACTTCCAGACGCCCCTCTGGCATCTGCTGTGTTTTCTGCAAACTCAGAAACCCTAGTTCGCTGGAACAACAAATTTCATGATTTCTGGAACCTGCAAAATAAAACAAAAAACAAGAACAAATTAGTAAAGCAAGAATTAAAAATATGAAACCCTAGGGGGTCCCACCGTGATCGCCATTTGTAGATTAAAAATACAACGCCAAACAAAAGATAAAACCACAATAATGGAATACAGGAAAGTTGCACAAAACAAACGATTATTATTAATCGATGGAGTTTAAAAACTCCTTTTGAGTACAACAGGGCCTGTAACCCTTTATTTGTGATACACAGTTACAAGTTATGCTAGGGTTCTCCGAAACCCTAGCTGGCACAAATGGTGGCGCTTTCGAAGAATGTATCTTCAATCCCAACAGAGTGAGTGGGCTTTGTTGTATCCCTTGCTTGGACCACTCCAACTTAATCACCGCCATCAATAAACCGGATTTGTTGTCAAAAACCTACACACATTAACACTATCAAGGAGTTAGAAATTAATAAGAGGGCTCCACTATGTGAGCCCTCAGAAACAATCTAAAACCCTAGAAAAAATAGAATTCAAGAATTCAACAACAGATCAATAAAATAAAAGAAGTTACTTACTTTAAACTAGTTTATACCTGTTCTCTGTTAACGCAGCTAGACCAGGTGACACCTGGAAGTAATGTGGCTATCAAATCGGCTACGGAAGGCGCCCTGGTGCACTCGCTGAACGCCCGCGTGCTTCTGGATTAAGGTTTCAGATGCTGGTCTGAGTCTGTGGCTGTAGGTAAACGCCCGCGAGCACTTGTTAAACGCCCGTGGGCACTTGGTAAACACCCGTGGGCACTTGGTGAAGGGGTAAATGCCCGCGGGAACTTGCGACAGGAATGGGAGATTCTGCAGAATGCTGCAGAAGGAATGGTGGCGAAAGCGACGACGAAAGCGACGATGGATGCGACGAAAGGGTAGCGGAAGAGAGGAGATAACAGTAGAAGAATTAGAATCAGAGATAGAAGTAGCAAAAGACATAGGGTTTGAGCCATCAAAGTGGCTCTATTTATAATCCACTCTTAGGGCACACTTTAGGGTTTTAACAACACTTTGAACGTGTGGCTAAGATTAAAGTGGATCCAAGGGTAGAGAATAAATCTTGGTTGTGAAATGGATTAAGATGGATGGACGGATGAGATTAAGTGAAGGATGGACGGCTTAGATTAAATCACTTAAACTATTATTTAAATATATATATATTAAAATATTAAAATATAAATATTAATTTAAATAAATTTGGAGATGAAAAATGGCGGAAAGGTGAAATTGGGCCAAATAATGGCGAAAAAAGGTGAAATTGGACCAAATAATGGCGGGAAGGTGGATGACCGACACGTGGCTGACAGGAAGGTATAGATGACTTGCAAGTGGCTGGATTTTGGTGTCTACAGGCATATTTATTTCTCAAGTTAAATATGTAAAAGAGATGTTAAAAAAGTTCACAATGGAGGACTATAATCCAGTTAGCACTCCCATGACGACAGGCTACAAGTTGAGCAAGGATGAAAAATCTCCACCTGTTGATCAAACCATGTACAGATCTATGATTGGAAGCTTACTGTACCTGACAGCTACCAGACCAGACATTTTATAGGCAGTATGCATGGTAGCATGATTTCAGGCTAATCCCAAGGAGACTCATGTGATAGCAATAAAAAGGATTATTTGGTATCTCAATGGTACTATGGAATATGGGTTATGGTATTCAAAAGGTAAAGACTTCACCCTTATTTCGTATTCAGATGCAGATTGGGCAGGATGTGTAGATGACAGAAAGAGTACAAGTGGAGGTGCTTTCTATCTTGGAGACATATTGGTCGCATGGCACAGTAAGAAAAAAGAGTCAGTCTCTCTATCGACAGTAGAGGCAGAATATATTACAACAAAAACATGTTGTACGCAGGTATTATGGATGAAACAAACCCTAAAATATCTTGGTATTAGCTTCAGTGAGCCGATATCAGTTAAGTGTGATAACACCAGTGCCATTAACATCTCCAAGAATCTAGTTATGCATTCATGCACAAAGCACATCTCTATCAGGTATCACTTTTTGAAGGAGAAAGTTGTAGAAGGTGAGGTTAAGTTGGATTTTGTTCCAACTACAGAGCAAGTAGTAGATATCTTCACAAAACCATTGCCCAAGAAAGTTTTTGAGTACCTTCACAATAAATTGGGAGTGGTCACACTTCCCAAAAATTGACTAGCTACAAGGATCACATTCTCAAGGGGAGCATTTCAGTATTTGATTATCTATTTTCTCATGTTCATGATCTTTGCTAAATGCAATAGAGTGTTCCTGAGAATGTTGTGCATGGACTTAGGGGGAGTTTGCAGTAGCCCTTTGGTATTATTGTCAAAGGGGGAGAAGAGTTACAAGAAATTGCACATGCGTTGCCAATAATTCCAAAGGGGGAGATAGTTGAGCAAGGTGCAGCAGCAGTATTGTCATTGTTGTCAACAAAGTCAGATAGATCTATTGATGCAGTGGGCAGGAAGTTCAAAAGCCTTTCAGAAGTAGAATACAGAATTTCAAAGGTTACTCAGAGTATGTACAGTGTTTTTAAAGAAGACCAAAGTGGCCCATATGCTAAAAATCAAAAGAAAATCACAAGGAAGAAAAATGTCACGATATCATGACATGTTGAGCAAGAAAGAAAAACTGTCGCGATATCATGACATGTTGAGAAGAAAACAAAACTATCACGATTTCGTGACATGTTCGAAGAGAGCGCAAGCAAGCAAAACTGTCATGATTTCGTGACATGTTCGGAGAGAAAGCGCAAGCAAGCAAAACTATCACGATTTTGTGACATGTTGGAAGAGAGAAAGGCAAGTAGAAAAAGTTTCATGATTTTGCGACATATTGCAAGAGATATAGTACGGAAGAAAAAGTGTCGCAATTTCACGACATATTGCAAGAGAGATAGTATGAAAGAAAAAGTGTCACGATTTCAAGACATGTTGGAAGAGAGAAAGGCAAGTAGAAAAAGTGTCACGATTTCATGACATGTTGGAAGAGAGAAAGGCAAGTAGAAAAAGTGTCGCGATTTCGTGACATATTGCAAGAGAGATAGTATAGAAGAAAAAGTGTCATGATTTCACAACATGTTGGAAGAAAGAAATGCAAGTAGAAAAAGTGTCGCGATTTCGTGACATATTGCAAGAGAAAGAGCAAAGGAAAGAAAGTGTCACGATATCATGACATGTCACGTTTTCGCAACCCGAAGGCAAGAGAAAAAGCAAAGGAGAGAAAGTGTCACGATATCGCGACATGTTGCATTTTCACGACTAAATAAGGAGAGAGAAAGTAAGAAGGCATAAGTGTCGCGATATCACGACAAAAGTAAAGAGGAAGAGTACAAAGGCAAAAGTGTCATGATTTCACGACATGCTATGTTTTCGCGGGTCCAATCCAAGAAAAGAGGCAAGGAGGTGAAAGCGTCACGATTTCGCGACATGCTGTGTTTTTGCTAGTACAAGCCAAGAAAAGAGGCAAGGAGGCAAAAATGTCGCGACTTCGCGACATGCTACGTTTTCATGGGTACAAGCCAAGAAAAGAGGCAAGGAGGCGAAAGTGTCACGATATCGTGACATGTTATGTTTTCGTGGGTACAAGCCAAGAAAAGAAGTACGATGGTGAAAGTGTCGTGATATCGTGACATGCTGAGTTTTCGTGGGTACAAGCCAAGAAGAGAAGCAAGGAGGCAAAAGTGTTGCAATATTGCGAAATGTATTTTCGTAGGCCAAAGCAAGGAGAAAGAAAGAGAAAGTGAAAGTGTCGTGATATCGCGACATGTTATGTTTTCATGGCTGAGTTGAAGCCGACGAAGACCTATGATAGCCGACTAAGATTAGGGTTTGCAGTCGACTAAGATTAGGGTTTGCAGTCGACTAAGATTAGGGTTTGCATCCGACTAAGATCAGGGTTTACAATCGACTAAGATTAGGGTTTTGATCATGAAAATGTGGTTATAAAAGGAAGGTTGTTTGAAGAATTAAGTATGTTGAGAGTGCAAAGTTTGATCGTAGAGCACAGAGTGCAAGTCATGTCGAATCGTGCTTAGCGTGAAATTTGCAAAGGAAGTAGAGTGCACAAATGGGAGAAGATGATCGTTCGACTATGACACAGTAGATTGTGTGAAGTGATTTTGTAGAGAGAGCAGAGTGCACAGAGATCGCAAAGGTGAAGCAGACTAGTCGGGGTCTTGTAAAAGTGAAGGTATCTTTCTGTTAATCTTCTAGATTCATAATTCAAGTCCAGGTTGTAGCTTGGCATCAGGGGTTGGTGCTCCTTCTAGTAGGTGCTGGTAAATCAGGGGTTGGTGCTCCTTTCTATTGGTGCAGATAAATAAGGGGTTGGTGCTCCTTCTAGTGGATGTTGGTAAAGTGATTGTATAGTTGTTGCTTTGCAAAGGCTAGATTTGGACGGTAGTCCAAGCAGTCATTTTTGAGGAGTAGCCACATTGGTGAGCCTCGTTAAATCCTGTGTTGTGTGATGCTCTTTTGTTATTCTTGTTGTATCTTGTAACAAGGGTTATTTGTTGCTGTATTAAGAACTATAAATTCAAGTTTAAAGAGCTACACTGATTCATCCCCCCCTCTCAGTGTCATTGTAAGACTAATAATCACCTTGTCTTGAATGAGCATCTAAGCTATTTAATCAAGATGTCCTCTAGTAGGTGGTCTTTGTATCCCTAATTGAGAATGAATTAACTCAACTTATCTACCCCTATCATAACTCAATGCTCTTTTGACTTGACCTTGTTGTTGGTATCAACTTCAATTTTTGGCATGCCTTTGGTCCTATTAAAGTCCAAGGTCATATTACAGATTGGTTAGGAGTTTTGTTGTTGGTGCTTGATCAGGGATCACAAATATTTCAACATTAGAACTACTTTAAGAGAAGTTTTTTTTGGCCCTATCTCCTTCCTACTTCATTTTTTGGACTTTTCTCTTAACAAAATTTTGTACAAGTTTCAGTTATTAGGACTTATCTTTGCTACTTTTTCAAGATAAAAGTTTTGATTGCCTATATTTGGGGATTTATCTTAGGCTCAAATGAGTAGTGAGGAATCACTATAGTTTTGGTGGATCTCAAAGGCCTTCTATATTTATTGAATAAGAATTGAACATTGCCTTTATGCTTGGGCTTAGAGTCAAAATTTTATGATCCTTACAAAAGAGAACATAAAAAAATAAAAGAAAATTATCAAAACAAGATCACAAAATGGAGAGTTTATCTAGAACATACCTAATATTCATCCATTATTCATCTTATGGGCATTATATTTGTTGAAATTCATTATATAGGGAAGTTTATTCATGATTGTCATCGCAAGAAAAATCTTTTGCTCAATCAATTACTTCATGTATTTTCATCTTCAATTCTACCAATGACCCAATTGCTTGAACCATTTATTTTTCACCAGGAGAGCTCATTTTCTATTCAAAATCAAGGGAAAATTCTTTACACTTCTTGATTGACTCAAAATATTCTTCCATTGAACTAAGTAGGCTAGATCATTTCCATGGTGAGGGGAGGCCCATATGTATCAAAGAATCAATCTCTATTCTAATTTTTTTTATGGTCATGTTCAAGACACAATTTGGAAGATACATTGTTTTTTCAAAATTTCCTTTCAAAAGAAAATGATCACTTTCTATGCCATGGCTTCCTTATTTTATATACTTGCAACCATGACCTTAGAATTAGGTATTTTGACTATTATAGTTTAATAGATTATGGCTTATAATTTTGCACCAATTTTGTTGAGATCTTTCTTAACTTCCCCTTCTATCTAGGCACTTAGGAGTGTAGCTAAATCTACAAAGTTGAATAGCAAGGAGAGTGTAGGTATGGTCTTACCAATTTTATCCCAGTAAACATTCCTTGTTTTCTTGGTAAGGTTTTTTATTTTATGCCTTGGTTCATCTTCACTTATTTGTTTTAAATATTCTATCTCATTTATCAGGGCATATTTCTCTTGATTGAATGAAGCTTGTTTATTGGAAATCTTACCTAAAAGAATCTTGATATGCTTCTTTTCTTGTAATATAGACTTAGAGTTTTGTATCTTTAATTATTTAGGAAATGTATTTATTTGGTCCTTAAGGTTTTTGACTTTTGTATTAAAGTATTTTAAGATTTTCTTGGTTTTTTTCAACTCATTTTTCTTCTTGCTAGCCTTTGTATGGTTCACTTAAAATCATGTTCTACTATCTTGCTAGCTTCTCCAGTGAGATTTATTGCATCTTGGAGATGCACATACTTTAAATATAATCTGATCATTGTTACTTGCCAATATTATTTTGTCATATCATTTTCTAGATTTGATATCAATGGATCTCTATTTGAAAATAACAGGGCTCTTTGTTGAGGATAAAAATGGTAATTGATATGGGTAGTGGACATTTGTCTTGAAATCTAGTCATGTCTTTCTTGATTATGTTATGCTATCTATTGTTGAATATTATAGAACTTTTTCCAAGGATTCAATGTTGCCTAGTTATCTAGTACCTCCTTTTGCTAATTTGAGGGTGATGAGAAAGTTGATAATGGTTTGAACAATGACAGTGTTGTGGTACTAGATAATGGAGAAGCTAGAGATGAGGCTAAAAGAGTTACCTTGGATGGTTGTAACATTTACATATCTCCTTTATCAGGGGAAGTCATTGAGAAGGTTGAGGATGATGTAATTTTACTGGTAGGGGAATATTAGACCTTTAATAATAGGGATTCTCTTTTTAATTCTTGAGTTTTTCTTTGATCTTCTTTGAATTTTTTGGGCTAGTCGTATATTTTACTTTTCACTTCTCTCCTATTTCGATCTCTAGCCTTGGTGCTTCTTGTTCAAATACTTTTTGTGCTAGCAAGAGAAGGGGATCCCTTTCTTGAGGGATGGGAATATTTGCATTTTCTTCTAGGATCTTGGAGACTAGATCCTCTCTTGCTTCTTGCTTTGACTTGGCCATCCTAATTGTATGGAGGGATTTAACGTTGGCTTCTTCCTCTTCACTAAATTGATCTGATATTGAACTTTCTATGTATAATATTGAACTTTTTGTGTCTGTGTGCTCTTCATTGTACAATTCATTGAATGTTGCATCTTCTTGTATTGAATCAAGTTTCTCTTTCATTTTTTTGATCAACTACTTCATCCTCCACCATGCCTCTATCTTAAGAGTTTCTAATGATTTCCTCTCAGTTCCTTCACATTTTCCTGACTAACATTATCCCATGAGTTAAATATATACTTTAGCTTATAGAAGGATTCATATGTTTTGAGGCCTAATGGTAGTTTGGTAAGCTCTTTAAGAGGGCAAATTGTTATTTCATTGTCAAGATTTTTAAAAATTTCAATTTCTAGTAGTTTTTCACGAGTAAATTTTAACCCTTTAATTTTATTTAAATATGTAGAAAATTTCTTTTTTGGGTCACATTTCCATTGTTATTTTACTTGTTTAAGCCCTAGCTCTTTCAATTTATTTTTTGCAATGGAAGATCCTCTCCTTCTATGCAAAGTGACTCCTCCCAGGATAAGTGGTTACTTGTAGTATGGTGCCTTTGACTTATCACTTCCATAGTTAAAGTACAATATATCTATATGTCTAAAGGCTTCTAGAGCCAAGAATTGGTCAGGGATATGTTTTGGTAGAAGGTAAATAGGAAAATTAAAACCATGCATTTTGATAACTATCCCTTCTTTGACAAAGAACTAGTTCCTAGGGACTATCTTTTTTAGGAAGGATAAACAATCTTGTGATATGTGACTTGTTACACACCAAACCTAGCCGTTGGCTAGGTATTCCAAGAGTATAATATTTCATATATATAGTAGTTAGATTATTCCAAATTATATCATCGTTTTTATTATATAATCTCTGCATTTCGGCATTGCCTTCACGGCGGGATCTGCCCTCCTAGTGGCAATAGAAACTTAATTGTTATCCGCTTCTTCGCATTTACGTATTCTTCGATTTATTGTTCTGTTGCATGGTTGAATATTAATCATTAATTCATTTATAGAAATCCCGAAGGCGTAGCCTTCCAAGTGGTATCAGTAATCAGGTTCGGCTACCTCCGCAACGCTGCTAAGAATTCTTCTGAAGCAAATAACCGACGGAACTGGTTCTTCGGCGTACTCCCTATGACTCGGTTCGTTGGCCGTCCAAGCAAGCGCCCAGCTTCATCACAGCCAAACAAGCTCGTCGCGAGTATTCCACGCAGCTGTGTCGCGTCGTGTTCCATGAAAACGCTGCACCGTCGCATATCCAGTTACCGCCTGAGCCGAAGTCAGGACGTCCCGACTCACAGGCTAAATAGCAGGCTTCCACACAGGAAAATTGTCGTAAAACCAGCGCATACAACACCGAGCATTTTCGTCCAATCACAGCATGTGGTTAACGATTAATTAACGCCCCACCTAAGGTACAATTTTTTTTTTAATTATTGTTTCGGGATATATATCCCACATCTGCTGTGGGAAAGCAAGTCAGGTGCTTATATTGGGTTCGTCGCACCTTCAAGATTGTGACTTCGGTCACACACTCATTTACCATCCCACGCGCGTAAATTCGGTTATCGCCACCTGTTGGTTGTCCAGTCGTTTCCTCTGTCGTGTCGTCGCGTCCGTGTCTTCCAGCTATCGGGTCTTCCGCTCCGTCGCATGTCGTTTGGTCTTTCATTCGTGTCGTCGCGTCCGTGTCTTCCAGCTGTCGGGTCTTCCGCTCCGTCGCGTGTCGTTTGGTCTTCCGCTCGTGTCTCGCGTGTCGTTTGGTCTTAGCTCGCATGTCGTGTCTTCCAGCTATCGTGTCCTCGTGTCCAGATGTCGTGTCCTCGCGTCTATGTCTGCTTCGTGTCTCGCATTCATGTCCTCATGTCCATGTTCACTTCGTGTCTCGCATTTCGTGTCCTCATTGTCTATCACCGTCGGGCAGTCCATGGTTAGTGGTTAGCCCGATGTCGTGTCTTAAATTTGCAGTCAAGAAAAGTTGTCAAAAAATTGTCAAAAGCTGTCAAAAAAATTGCAGTCAAGAAGGAGCCCAAATCCAAATTCAAATCCGCGTCGCAGTTGGAGCGACAGTTGAAGCGGATCCAAATTTTTTCTAAAATCAACCAATTTTGCTGCAGTCCAAGCTCAAAAGCTTCTAAACAGGTTATGTTAACAAGTGCATGAGCAAAAGGTGGACCAAAGGATCTGACGGTCGATTATCAAGCTCGAAGACGACCAATAACAACGCAAGAAGACCTAATCGAAGCCCAGGTACAAAAAATTCTCCTTCTCCTTTCAAAATTGGTAGTTATAATCCACATCATCCACTGGTAGACCCTATGGCTACTAATCCTCCCCCAACTCACGAAAACATCACACAAGGAAACTCAAGTAACTCAACCGTTTCCAACGATGAATCTCTTCGACTCTTACTAGAGGGTATGAACGAAATTAGTCTCAACCTAAAATCCCTAGTGCGAGCACAAAACCAACTTAATCCCAATACTAATCCCCAAAATCACTCCCATGCCCAAAGGAATGAAGAAAATGTCGATCAAGATGATGATTGGGAACAGCAAAGAGGCGATTCGGATAATTATCAGGGATCGCTATCATAGACAGCGGTATAACCAAGATCAAGAAAGGGATACGGGTTATCACCAACCGAGAGGCCCTAATAATTTTCCACGCATTGATATGCCCACTTTTGAGGGTCATGATCCTCGTGGTTGGATAGCCAAAATGGAAGGCATTCTTGACTTATATCAAATTAAGGAAATTGATAAAGTCCCTTTCGCTGCATCAAAATTAGGCACTGAGGCCTACCAATGGTTCGTATGGCTTAAACGAGAGAAAGGAGCTACTATTAACTGGAGAAAATTCACTACCTCTTTTTTAGAAAGATTTGATGAAGGAGCTACATCATCATACACAGTAAGACTGTTATCTCTTAAACAAGAAGGATCGGTTAGCGAATTCGTTTCGGAGTTTACCAGTTTACTACCATACACTTTAGACCTCAGTCCCGACACAGTGGTAGGAGCTTTTCGCAATGGATTGAAAGAAAATATTCGAGTGGAGGTAGACATGCACAATCCAACCTTGTTGAACGATTGTATAAGAATAGCTAAGCTGGCCGAGAAGAGAAATCAGTTGTCTGCACGGCGTGACACTTATAGTCGTCCTTCGTATCGCAACAATTCCTTTCGTAGAAATGATCAACCATCAAGATACTTTTGCTATAAATGTCGCACTCATCACCCCAAGGAACAAGCATGTGCCCAAAAACAAAACTTTCATATTGAAGGCGATCAATATGAAGGAGAAGAGGAAGAACCTTACCAACCAGAAGAACCTATGCCAGAAGAACTACCAAGTACTCTAGAAGAAAAAGAAGAGGATACAATGGCGATCTCCGTGCATGCCCTCATGGGTTTAACCGCCCACCATACCATCAAGGTACCGGGATTTCTCCGCCAGAAAAAGGTGAATGTGCTAATTGATTCCGGTAGTACCCACAATTTTATCGACATCAAAACCGCAAAAGCTTTGAATTTATTCATTAACTCTTCCAACAAAGACAAATTCCAGGTTCTAGTGGCCAACGGGGTGAACGCACAATGTGTTGGTCGCACATCTCAAGTTTCCATAAAAATGGGAACTTATACCTGGTTTGGATCCCTTTTCGTCATGAATTTGGGGAACTCTGATGTCATTTTGGGAGTTGAATGGTTGGAAACATTAGACACGGTTAGCTTCAACTTCAAAAAATTATTTGTGGAATGGAAGGAAAACGGACGAGTCATTCGCTTACAAGGCATTACTACTCCTCCATCACAAATGGTGAGCTCTCATAGTATGGAGAAGATGTTAAAAAAGGGTGGATATGGGTTTATAGCTCAAATTAATTGTTTGGAAAAACAATCTCAAGCAACTTCGGATATTCTTGCTCCAGAGTTACAAGACATCATAACACATTACGAAGAGGTTTTCCAAGAACCTCAAGGATTACCACCTAAACGATCTCATGACCATGCCATCCATTTGATTCCAGGGAGTGTCCCACCTAACAATCGTCCTTACCGCTATCCTCAACCACAAAAGACAGAAATCGAACAGATCATTCAGGATTTGTTGGATCATGGAGTCATTCGTCACAGCACTAGTCCTTATTCCTCACCTGTAGTTCTGGCTAGACGAAAAGATAACTCTTGGCGTATGTGTCCTGACTTTCGTTCTCTCAATAAACTCACTATCAAGGACAAATTTCCTATCCCTGTCATAGATGACCTACTAGATGAGTTGCATGGTGCAAATTTTTTTACAAAATTAGACCTTCGCTCCGGATTTCACCAAATCCGTGTTAGAGAAGAAGATATTCCCAAAACTGCTTTTCGTACTCATGAAGGTCATTACGAATTTTTGGTCATGCCTTTTGGTCTCACCAATGCACCATCCACATTCCAAAGTCTCATGAACCAAGTGTTTCGTCCACTCCTCCGTAAGTTTGTGTTAGTTTTTTTTGATGATATTCTCATATACAACAAAACATGGACGGACCATTTACATCATGTGGATAAAGCCCTTCACATTTTACACAGAGAAAAGCTATTTGTCAAACGTTCCAAATGTTCCTTTGGTGTCCAAGAAGTCGAGTATCTTGGTCATATAGTTTCACACGAGGGTGTCAAAGTCGACCCCAATAAGATTAAGGCAATTCAAGAGTGGCCCTTACCTAAAACCATCAAGAAACTTCATGGTTTTTTGGGTCTCACGGGCTACTATCGCAAGTTTGTACGAAATTATGGTAAGATTGCAGCACCTCTCACCGCACTCACAAAGAAGGATGCTTTTCGTTGGTCGAGAAGAGGCCACTCAAGCCTTTGAAGCTCTTAAGAAAGCCATGTGTACAACTCCAGTATTAGCAACTCCCAATTTTCACAAACCATTTATTATCGAATGTGATGCATCAGGAACGAGAATTGGGGCTATATTAATGCAAGAAGGTCATCCGTTGGCATTTGAAAGTAAACGACTTTTCGAGAAAAATTTGGGAAGATCAACATACGAAAAAGAAATGTTGGCTATTCTTCACGCGATAGAAAAATGGAGACACTACCTAATCGGTAGCCGCTTCATTATAAAAACAGATCATAGTAGCCTCAAACATTTTCTTGAGCAAAGGTTTTCATATCCGAAACAAAATAAGTGGTTAACCAAACTGTTGGGCTATGATTTTGTTATCGAATACAAGAAAGGGAAGGAAAATATAGCCGTCGATGTGCTGTCCAGGAAATATGAAGATGAAGTAGTCATTAACGCTATTTCAGGTCCTTGCTCCCAATGGGTGAATCAATTACAAGATGAATGGTTGTCCAATAGCGAAGCTGCTCAGATACTTCAAGAATTATCTATAGGGTCCTCTAAACACCCTTTGTTCTCTTATGAAGATAAAATCCTCCGGAAGAAGAACCGCATTTACATTCCACACAATTCAGAACTCAAATCGAAGATCCTCGATGAATCACACGCTTCTCCATCAACAGGACATTCAAGATTTTTGAAAACATATTTAAGGGTCAAACAATCATTTTGTTGGAAAGGATTAAAAGCAGAAGTCAAACAATGGGTAGCAAAATGTGAAGTTTGCCAGCGCAATAAAGGAGAAACAGTCAAATCACCAGGATTGTTACAACCATTACCCATCCCTGAACGATAGTGGGAACATATATCCATGGATTTTATTGAAGGTCTTCCAAAGTCAGAAGGCAGGACGGTAATCTTCGTCGTCGTAGACCGGTTATCCAAATACGCTCACTTTCAGGCTTTACAACATCCATTTTCCGCAAGCAAGGTGGCAAAGGTATTTATGGATTCAATTTTCAAATTACATGGTATGCCAAAAAATATTGTAAGTGATAGAGACCCCATCTTCACTAGTAACTTTTGGCGGGAATTATTTCGACTTAGTGGTACCAAATTGAACATGTCTTTAGCCTACCATCCACAGACAGATGGTCAAACAGAAGTAGTTAACAAATGTTTGGGTACGTACTTAAGATGTTTCGCTCAAGATAAACAATACCAATGGAGCCATTGGTTAGCATTGGCGGAATGGTGGTACAACACTTCTTACCATTACTCAATTAAGATGTCTCCATTTGAAGCATTGTATGGCACCAAACCTCCAACAATCGCAGATTACGTACATGGATCATCCAAAGTAGCCAAAGTGGATGATTGGTTCCAACAAAGGCAGTCTACACTCACCATCCTCAAAGAGAATTTAGTCCAAGCACAAAATCGTATGAAACAACAACAAGACTTGCACCGATCAGAGAGAACTTTTAATATAGGTGATTGGGTTTTCCTAAAGTTGCAACCTTACAAACAATCCTCGTTAAGGATAAAGTCCAGCCAAAAGTTGGCTCCACGATTCTATGGTCCCTACAAAATTGTGCGCCGCATTGGAGAAGTAGCCTATCAATTAGAGCTACCTACATCATCACGAATACACCCGGTATTTCATGTTTCATGTCTCAAAAAAGTAATTGGTCAAAAAATATAGAGTCAATCAGAATTACCGGTGCTCGATGAGGAAGGACGCATACATCTCCAACCTGAAGATATACTACAACATAGAATCCGAAGACTGAGATCACGTCAGATTCAAGAATTTCTCATTAAATGGCAAGATTTACCAGAGGAGGATGCCACATGGGAACCTGAAAGTATCTTCCAGACATTTCCAGCTTTGAGGACAAAGCTTTTCGAGGAGGGGAGTCATGTTACACACCAAACCTAGCCGTCGGCTAGGTATTCCAAGAGTATAATATTTCATATATATAGTAGTTAGATTATTCCAAATTAAATCATCATTTTTATTATTTAATCTCTGCATTTCGGCATTGCCTTCACGGCGGGATCTGCCCTCCTAGTGGCAATAGAAATTTTATTGTTATCCGCTTCTTCGCATTTACGTATTCTTCGATTTATTGTTCTGTTGCATGGTTGAATATTAATCATTAATTCATTTATAGAAATCCCGAAGGCGTAGCCTTCCATGACTCAACTTAGTTTCCTTGATCAATGCATTGGCTAGGGTAGAAAAATATTTAACAAAAGTAGAGTAAGACACACTTTATCAAATATTTCACCTAGGTATAAACTAGTGTGTCATTTCCTTTCCCATATCGCCATTATAATTTTAGCCCAACAAAAAATTATGGATTTTGAAATAATATCAAGTATTCCAAGAATTAAGGGTAACTAAAAGTCTTTGTTGACAAAAATTGGCTTAGTGCATCCCTTATTCATTTAGCGATCAACTCAGCAAAGTACAAAATTCTTGGCTACTACCTTATTCTATACAAAATTGCTAACTAGGTCGTGTTAAAATTCTTGTCATATTCCATGCCTAAAAGGAAGGTCATCATACTTAGGGAATCTCTTGCACTTTATCCAAATATATTAAGAAGTAGGAAACTCTAAGGAACTAGGTCATTTTTCCTTATGCCCTTGCATTTTAATTTGAGGAAGGACATATTTTTCTTGTTTGGGAGCTTTTAAAAGCTTTCCTTTTCTATCTTCTCACTAATATGCACTTCTTCAGGTAGAAACAACATTTTCTTGATAGTGGATTCATTAATCATTACCGTAAATTCTCTGCTTTGAGAGCTAATTTCCTAGGTGGCAGGCTTATAAAATTCTATACATGTTGCCACTAGTTCATAACAATTGTGTACCTCAAAGACCATGTATTACACTAGGATCTTGGTCCAAATATTTACCCTAAAACTCAAGAATTCAATATATTTATAGTGCTCTAAGGCTCCCACTCTTATATTTTTAGTTCTCTTTAAGGTTATTGGGTCTAAGCAATCATTTGCTAGGTCACTAGATATTTTAATGGCGGAGATGTAAGATGGCATAGGAACTTCTGGAACCTCTATTTTATGGGAAAATTTTAGCTTGGTCATTCTATACCTGGGAGTTTTTTCTTGATTGAGTCCCTTTTTCTTTTCCATTTGATTAGATTTGGTGACTTTGTATACTTCTGCACTTCCTCTATCACTGTCCCAAGGCTATGTTGAATAAGGTTTAGGTGTCTCTTGCATTTTGTGGAGAGTTTTGAACTTAATAGTTGCTTTTATTCTTGTTCGATATGCTTTTCAATTGTCTATTACATATTTATTATCCTTACTTATTGAATTTACGTGGAATACTTACATTTTATCATTGATGACCTACATTTTAGAACACAACCATCCTCATTATCTTTCTATCAGCCTTGGTATTGGGTGTTGAGCTTGGTATTTAATGTGAATTCTTTCTAATGGATTATCAATTCTATTTTCCAATATTTTTGGTCGTGATGCTTTACTATTTGATTTTTCTTGGACTATTTGTTTGTTGGTATTTTTAATGAGTTTTAGCTTTTGGTAAGCATTTTTTTTTGTGCCCCCACTCCATTTTTTTATAGCTGGAGGTAAGGCTTATTCTTCAACCTATACCTCTAACTTATGGATTTATTCCTGTTGGGATCCCATACCATACTTTTCCATCAACATTTTTGCTTTATTAAAGTAAAGTGATCCCTAGTTACCAAAATCTATAGCTTGGTAAAATCCTTGTTGCTTATGAAAGTCTAGCTTTGTAATGTTTTTAAAGTTATGCTTTTGTCCAAGTTAGAAGCATTTGTCCTCAAGGCCATATTATGTTTATATATTATTGGTGTCAAAGAAAGAGGTGTCCACAATTTGCTTTACCTTGACAACTTATCCTTATTATTTATTTCAAAGATAATTTTTGAACTTTTGCATTTTAACAAAGGTTGGATTTGAGCTAGAGAGTTTTATGTAAATGACATTTCCTTGGCCATTTCTTTGGTAGATTTTCTTGGTGAATCTATTTTATTGTGGTCCTTAGACTATTTTCCATATTTCAAATGGGAAGCAATCAATTGGTTGCTTTGTTTATCACAATGAGTTATAGGTACTTTTCCTTCCAATGTTGGCTCCTATTTATTTTGAATTCCTTTTTGTTCAAATTTTATTATGAAAAATTTCATGAGTAAATAAGCCAACCGATTCCATTCTATAATTGAATAAAGAGACAAAGATTCATAATTTTTTAGCACCTCTCCTTTTAGTGATGCTACCAATAGCCTCAGCACCACATCTTACTCTATAATATTACGTGTCTACTATATAAATACCAATTCCTTTAGGTTCTCTAGTAGATTAATTTGGACTTTACCGATATAATTTGGTAGTATCACTAGTACAAACTTTGAATTTTTTTTTCCATTCTCTAGGTGGCATTAGGGGCATAGAGGACTTGAATCATCCCAACTCAAGGAACCATTGACCATAGAGCTGACCATATTTTGAAATATAGCAATAGAAACCTCGACAACAAGTTTTGTCTACATACCTCTAGGTTTCTTCCATTGACACAAAGTCACCAGGTGAAAATGACTTACTCTAGAAGTATATAGACTGAGACCCTCACCATATCCTCAATTTGGTATTCCTTGTAGTGATTTATTCTATTTTTTGTTCTAGAGTGTAGTCACCAGATGAGTTACAGGTGCTTCAAAAATAAAAATAAGCAAATACCTTCATCAAGTCTAAGCCTAAATTATTGTTATGATTTGGGACCAATGATCCATCACTAGGGTCCCATCGAGTATGACATTAAAATATTATTATATTTGACTATATTGACTGAGGTAGTTGTGCCTCACAAGGAGTGATATTTCTTTCAAACATAGGAGATATAAGGTTCTAATTTCAAGGATAAACTTTAAGGTTGAGAAAGCAAAAGACATAAGAGATAACTTACCAAAAATTAAAATACTATTTGTAAGATAACCTAGAAGATATAAGGCCTTCTACTTACGTTGAACTATTTAATACTTCGCAAATATTATTATATTTCCTAATTTTCCAAATTTGGGAGTCATAAGGTCTACTACTACAAATTGATTTATTGGAAATTAGAAAAATTAAAATCAAATCTCAAAGGACCATTATAAGAGGTTTATCAAAAACATTTAAATATTGGAAATTATAACATTTACTTGTCTCAAATATTCTCAAATCAAGAAAAAATATCCAACAGTAAAACCTCTTGAAAACTAGGAAAAAGTGCTTAGTTCAATAGGAGCAATAAGGACAATCGAAGTTGATTTTAGCATTTACGAAACTTTACAAAATCAACCAAGATTGAACTATAACTTACAAAAGAACTTTATATCTTGTCCAAAATATACTAGGGAGTTATCAGGAATTCTACAAGATCTGAATTGTTTTTAATAACAAGCATGGATTATTGGTATATATATTTAGGTGCAAGTAATCATATGACAAGAAACATACATTGGTTCAAATATCTGAAAAAGATAAATAAAAAACCAATTGTTGTAGAAGATAGCAAAATATATGAAGTAAAAGGAATAGGAAATTTTCCAGTGAATCTTAAGGTGTAATCAGAAATGTATTGTATATTCTTGGATTAACTACTAATCTTATTTTTGTTTCTAAAAGCATGGATCAAGATCTAACTATTGAATTTAAGGTTCTCACTGGCAGAAAAAAAATGCCACATATCTAGATAGGGAAGAATAATAGCATCAAGATCATACAAAAATGGTCTATTTATCTTAGACACAACCCTTCACTCAACATTTTTAGTCAATACTTCAAAAATATGGCACAAATGACTAGGACATACCAGTGGGACATCAATGAAGGAATTATCCAGATATCAAATGGTATATTTATATACAAAAATAATTATATGTCCAGAATTCCTAGCATGAAAACAACATAGAATTCCTTTCGAGCTTTGTCAGCACAGGGCTCAACATCCTATAGAAATAATATATACATATTTATGTGGACCATTGAAATTTGATAGTGTTGGAGGACATAAATATGTTTAGTTGTTTGTTGATGATCACACTAGAAAAATGTGGGTATCCTTTATGAAGTACAAATCAGAAGAATTCAATCACTTCAAACAGTTCAAGCTTCAAGTGGAAAATAATCAGGGAAGAACATAAAAGCACTTTGTTTAGATAGAAGAGAATTTATTTCCAAGGAATTTGACTCATTCCTTGAAGAAAATGGAATCAAGAGATAACTTACTCCAACATACTCGCCTAAAAAATTGGAATTGCATAAAGAAGAAATAGATCTATAATGGAAATTGTAAGATGTATGTTGAAAGAAGCACAACTTGGTCATGAATACTAGGCTGAAGCAATATAAATAGCAGTCTACATACAAAATAGACTACCAACAAGAGTACTCAAGCATATTACACTAGAAGAGGCATGTTTAGGATAAAATCCCAATATAGAAAAACTAAAGATCTTCATATGCAGAGCCTACATGCATGTTCCAAAATAGAGGAGAAATATACTAGATGACAAGACTATGACAGGGATATTTGTTAGCTATGACAATGAATCTACAAGATACAAAATTCTAGATCCATATAAAAAAATGTTTACATTATTAGATATGTTATATTTGATGAGAAAGTCAAGACCAACACAGATTAATCCAATGGTGATACAAAAGTCCTCATAGATCTATCATAAGAATATACAATGAGTATAGATTCATAATTATAATCTCAAGAATGAGATACAGAAGCATCATCAATATTTCCTAGAAAAGTTCCAATATGACTTAGAGATACTCTCAAAGAATCAAATTTAGAAATAATTCCATATCTCACCACTACAGGGCCATAAAATCATAACATGAATAGAATGAACATAGGAATGTTAAGAAACTCAGTAGAACTGACATCAACTGCTCAGGCACTGGAAAACTCATACTAGAAAACAACTATGGAATTTGAAAATGCATCACTAAAAAAGAATAAGACATGAAATCTAGTAAATATACCCACAAAAAAGAAAATGGTAGGATGCAAGTGGATTTACAAAATCAAATACAAAGTAGATGGAATATTTGACAAATACAAAGCTTGAATAGTACCAAAATGATATACTTAGTCAGAGGGAATTGATTCTAAAGAAATATTCACACTAATAGCTTGAATGACCACTATTCATACAATCTATACACTAGTACCACATTAGGTATAGAAAATTTATCAGATGGATGTGAAAAGTGCATTTCTTAATGGTGACTTAGAAGAAGAAGTCTATATGACATAACATGAAGGTTTTATTATTCAAGTATAGGAAACTAAGGTATGCAAATTGAATAAATATCTTTATGGGTTGAACAAGCTCCCAGAGCATGGAATATAAAGATCAATGATCATCTATTACATATTGACTCCAAAATAAGTTCATCAGATCCTAGTCTATATACCAGGAAAAATGGAAATGATATCTTGATTCTCATAGTATATGTTGATGACACAGTGATTACTGGAGGTTTAGAAAAGATAATAACTGACATCAAAAGGAATTTGGAAAATAAATTTAAAATGATAGATCTAGGTCTAATGAACTACTGCCTTGGTTTAGATATTTATCAAGGGAAAGAAAAAATAGTCATTAATCAATCAAGGTATGCAAAATTTATCCTTGAAAAGAACAAAATGACATAATGTAACCCCAAAGATACACCAATGGAACAAGGAATTCAACTATCCAAAAAAGATAAAATACCATTGGTTTTATCAAAAATGTATTGTCAGCTAATAGAAAGTCTTCTATATGTAATAAACAATCGACCAAACCTGATATTTGCAGTAAATTATCTTTTTCAGTTTATGCAAGAACCAAGGGAAATTCATTGGAAAGCTACAAAAAGAATACTACAATGTATCAAGAAGACTAAATACTATGGATTAACTTATATGAAGGATGTGAAATATTTTTGTTTGCAGGGGTACTCAGATTCAGATTATGCTGGATCAATTGATGAAAGGAAATCCACCTCAGGTTATGTCTTCTATCTTGGATTAGGACCCATATCTTAGCATAGCAAGAAACAACATACAATAGCACACTAATCAATAGAAGTAGAATACTGAGCAGCAAGATATGCAACATGTGAAGCTCTATGCCTACAAAACATGCTATCTAATATAGGAATCAAACAAACTCCTACTATGATATTCTATGATAATTAAAATGTGCTAAATCTGATCAAGAATCCAATCATACATGAAAGAATAAAACATATTGAATATCAATGTCATTTCATCAGGGAATATTTTTAGAACAAGCATATCATCCTTAAGTACATTCCTTTAGAATATCAGCTAGTAGATATCTTTACAAAGGTACTTGGTTAATCAAGTTTCAAACATTCAGAGATCATCTATGTGATTCAAGATAAATTCATACCAAATAATGTAATACAGGTGGTTGTTAGAATATATTACATCATTTGGCTATGTTAGGTTACTTTAGGGGGAATTTATCTAGTTACTTCATGCAATGTAATAAATGCACAAGTGTCAATGTGCAAGCTGTAAATGTGCAAGGTGTTCCTTGTACAGATAGATAGAGTGTTGGCCAAGGAATCTATCTTCCTATTTAAAGGGCCACATATCTCTAGTCGATGTATCACTTATATTCATTGAATAAGATGTTCTATTGCTTTGATATTTATCTCATTGTGTAATGCAATGCTGCTAAATCCATCACCTTGAAAACCAAGAGAATAGTAAATTTTTGACCACTCTATAGCCCTATCAAGTATATTCATTATGGATCCATTTAATAAATGGTAGAGAGATGTTATGGAAAGGCACCCAATGGAAGTTAGTGAATGGTAGGCCAATCCACTTCTAGGAAGATGTGTGGCTAGATAAGTACCCATTAATGAAGGATGAGGAGTCAGTAGGTTTTAGAGTAGAGCTTAAACATAATAATGAGAATATGGTGAGTAACTATTTGGGTATAGGAGGTAAGGTAATATGGAAGGAGCTAAAAATCCATAATTGGTATGAGGACAAGATCCAAAAGATAAAAACTAAACTAAGAGTATATTATGTAAGCTCCAATTTGGCTGAGGATACAATAGTATGGGGAGTTACTCAAGAAGGGTTTTTCACTATTAAATTAGCCTATGATATTTCACATGCAGTTCCTAATGAGGGCTTTCAATGGGATCAAATATGGGGTAGGAATGCAATCCTAAAGATACAAATTTTTCTTAGGATAACAATCTAAAATAATATTTTAACAATATATAACCTTCATAAGAGGGGTTTTCAATTCTCTAATAAATGTTACCTTTGTGAAGCTCATGAGGAATCAATGAGTCACATATTACTAGAATGCAATTACTCCCTCAAAATATTGTATGATATAATAAATAATATAGGGATGGAGTGGGTGTTGCTTAATAACATGGAAGGGTGGATAGAATAGTGGGATAAGCCTTTTAAAACCACAAGATTAAATTAAATTTAGAATTCAATTCCATTTCATTATGCATGGGGAGTTTGGTTGGAGAAAAATAAAATGATTTTTAAAGAGGAGAAGAGGTCTTAAAGCATTAAAAGTGCATGAGGAATAGAGAACACATCATAGTGGCCATAGTGGAGATTCTTAAAGAATTTAAGGTGCATGAGAGTCTTGATTCATTGGAGGAGGCTAAAGTAAGTGAAAATTGAAACATAAGTCCAGTTAGGGGAATGAAAATTATTGAAGAGGCTTAAGGAGCATGACCAAGTGGAAGCCACAAAAAAAAGGATGGTTAAAATTAAATTTTGATGGGGCTTCTGAAGTAAATCTAGGGAAGGTTCTAAGGGATAGCTAGGGAATGGTGACTGAAGCTATGAGTGAATACTTGGGCATTATGACTAGTCATCAAGTTGAAGCTAGAGCAATGTTGGTAGGAGTAAAAATAATAGTTCATTTAGGGGTTAAGAGATTAATAATTGAGGAAGACTCACTAAATATTGTTATTTACCTCAATAAAAGGTTGGTGGAGAGTTGTAGAATTGCAAACATAGTAACAAATACAAATACCTAAATTCACTAGAATAATTTCAAGTGGTACATGTGTATAGAGAAGGAAATGGGGTGGTTGATTGGCTAGTTAATTGGGGAGATATCAAAGAGGAAGATAAAATATGGATGCTACCAAATGGGACATCCAAATGTACTCTATTTAGTGGTAAATAAAGGATGAAATTTATAAAGTCAAGGTAATGGGTGAAAGTTCTAATTTTTAGAATAACTATAGTAAATATTTTTTGGATATTTACGGAATTGCATGTTGTGGTGTCCATTATTTTGGAGATCTATAGGATTGGTTAGCTTGTAGTTGTAAGACTTCGAAGGTATTTGTCTACCGAGGGTTCCATTTTTTAAATATTTGTCTATAGAGGAAAATATATATTGGTTAATTAAATCATATATAGCTCATCCAATATGGTCCCAGATGGGTTTTGTTGTAGAAATTTATTATTTTGACAAAGTATGTTGTAGTGGTTATGTGTTGAAATTAAAAATAATATGATGTGATGAAATGTATTAATTTTTTTCTAGTTTTGATGTAGTTGGTAATGAAAGGAATAGTAGTTGTAGGTTGTTATTGTTAGAATGTATATGAATATGTTAGTATGCATTAAATATTTTTATAAAAGGAAAATGGAATGTAAGATTGGATAAACTAGTCTAGGCTTGTAAAAGGGTTTGGAACATTTCAAAAACCCTATATTACCAAAATAAAAATTTCTAAAACTAAAGGATTCTTGTTAAGAAAATCTAGTTAGCAATATAAAAGTCAATTTTGAAAGTCTTAACTAGAAGGATGCCCTAGTGAGGGACAAGAGCAGAAATAAATTTATGGAAAACCCTATCCAGGTAGTATATTATAGCAAAAGTGACTATCAAGGATGAGATAAATGACCATGATCATAGGTTAATATTTAAGTTCCATAGATATTCAAGGTTTTTTGGAGATTCAAAATTGGATCAAGTTGAAGTGGGGATTGAATTCAATCTACTCCCTGAATTTTCTTCTAAAAGGGGTTTTTTCTTATCTTCTCTAGTTTAAAAATTAGGGTTAAAATTAATGGATGGTGGCCCTTAGTTTGGATGAAGAGATGCATTATATTTAGGACCATGGAGTGATAGTTTTTGTGTGGATACAAAGACTATTAAAAGGCTTCTAACATAGATTAGGCTTTTTGGACTTCCTAATTAGCTTATCAATAGGGAGGTTTTGAAGAATAACAAAAATAATCTAGGGGAGTTCATCCAAGAGAGACCAATTACTAAGAAGTTATGGTATACTATATACACCCACATATGTATTGCCATGGAGATTTTATGCATTTATCGCAATCCCTGGTGAGTAGAAATTCATGTCCCGAAAAACATTCATTTCTCTTCCATAAATTATCAATCCGGTAAGTTCGTAAACTTATGAGTGTCACGCACAGTATATGCTTGCAGTGTTGGGGAACAAATCTGGTTGTACATTATTTAGTTTGGTGGGTAGGTTTGTGTAATTGGATTCCAACAAAACCAAATAAACTAAGTGCAGGAAATGAAATAAATAAATTATAAACAAAAAGTAAAGTGCTGGAAATAAAATGCAAGAAAATAAACACACACAACTAAAATTAAATAAAGTAGTAAACTAATCTACAGAAAGCAAATGCATAAAATAAATAGGGGAGGACTACTACAGGGAGTGGGCCCAAGCTCCCACAGATAGTCCGCCCGACTAGCTACGTAGAGCTTGCTCGGATAAGAGGAGTTGCACTCTTAATTAATTAAACAATAAAATAAAATAAGTTGTGTAAAATTAATCATTGATCTCCAATATCCTTTGTTCATCTGGCTTGCATCTTTATATAAAGCGCGGCCAGATCTCATTACAATAACCAATCAATCTATTTTAATCATGGGATGTGATTTAGTTACAATTGATTCTACACATATTTTATTCTTCTATTTGAAAGTATGTTCGTTCATCAGAAGGATAAATATAAACATCCTTAGGTGTACGTAACAACAAATCCTAAACTAATGCATCCTAAAAATAATAATATGCTTTAAGTGCTTTACAAGGTCAACCGGCCAATCGGTTGATAATAATAACAAACACTTTATTCTATTTAATAAATGCATGATTAAAATAGATCTCCTTTGTCTTCATGTGCAACCTCCTCCATAGTCCTTGGTCAACCAGTCAAAGTTGACTTGGTAAATCTTGCAAAGTATGAAGGCATGGAGGCACCTTTCGATTGTAGGGAGATGCTCTTCTTCCGTTGGCACCTTTCGATTGCAGGGAGGCGCTCGTCTTCCATTGGAACCTTTCGGTTGTAGGGAGGCACTCGTCTTTTGTGGGCACCTTCCGATTGTAGGAAGGCGCTCGTTTCTATCAGCGCCTTCCGATTGTAGGGAGGCGCTCTTATTTTGTTGGTGCATTTTGGTTGCAGGGAGGTGCTCGTATTCCATTGGTGCCTTTCGGTTGTGGGGAGGCTCTCGTATTTCGTGGATGCCTTTCAATTGTGGGAAGGTGCCTACTTCTGTTGGGCACCTTCCTTGAAGAGGAAGGTGCCTACTCTCTTGCCTTAGTCTTTGTAAGTAGAAGTATGTCGGGTCCAAGTGGATGTAGATTGGAAAACACCATATTAGTACCAATACCTGCATTTATACACATTTCCCACTAAAAACACCAATCAAGCATAATACCGGATTTTCTATCAATTATATGCATAAGCTATATAAAATACATTTCATATGCTAATTGAACCAGTGATAATTCTTCTTAACCATGTATATAAAATGAGCATTTTTGGTGCTCATCATCCCCCAATGCCTAACATGTGCCACGTCCTCATGACACCAAAAGGTGAAGTTATCCCTCTCATAGGATGACCACACCAAAAATTTTGTCATGTCTTCATGACAACAACCCCTGGGATATCCATATTTTTTTCTCTTTTTTTTTTTTTTTTTAATGGCCTTCAGCATCTCTATTTCTCTGCCACTGAGTGCTGCTATTTTTCCATTCAACACTACTATTTTTTTTCTCAGTACTATTTTTTTTTATTCAGCACTGTGTTTTTTATTTTTTCATTGAGTGTTGCTATTCTTCATCCATATAGCGATGCGGCACCAATAGAAGTCAGAAACACATCCTGAGTAATCATTGCGGATAAATGGTTAAATCGTGACCACACTGTTTAGGGAAAATTACCACTGCACTAATGCTAGCATTTTCCAGTGTTGCACATTAGTCAGATTTGGTGAGACCAAATTTGTTTAAAACAAGTGCAATCACCGGCTACTACTTTTACCCACATCTGAAACATATTTGGCATCTCCATAACCTCCTTTGTGGTAGAGAGTAGCATCATTTATATGTGTTCGCTCAAGATGACTACCATTGTTAGGAGGCGGCAATGAAAATGATGCCAAATTTATCCATGTAGACGCCATAGCCTCTCTCTCTCTCTTTTTTTTTTTTCCAATTATATTTTTTTTTCTCATGGCACATCATTGGTTTGAATTCTAATAGGAGATTTTGAAAAACTATGGAAGCGTCGACTGGTATTAGCATAGAAATGATTTTAAAATAACTATATACATAATTAACAAGAAAATCAGTACATACCCGGGTGAATTTCATAGAATATGATATATATGATGCCGGTGGTGTGAGACGTCTTCATGTTGGTGCTCCTGGAGATTTTATTTATTTATGTATCTTTATCTGTTCTGCCCTGAACAGGACAGATCTTGACTCTCTTTTATTTTTTGATTTTTTTTTTCTCTCTTCATCCTTTGCATCAAATAACAGAGTCAATCTACAACAACTGAGCTGGTGACTCTAAACTTTGAAATACCCAGCTTTTTCTCAATAGCACACAAAATATTTTAATCTTGCATTGACATATCTCTCTCTGAATGCATTTATAGGATGAATATTAAAATTTATACCTGACATGTGTGTGTCCAAAATGATCTCCCCTCTGAATTATTTCTTTTGCATGCATAATTGGAACAACACTGCATTCCTTTGTTTTATGGAGTGAGGAAAAACAATATTTTTTTCATCATTCATGACATCTGTTAGGTGCATTGCTGAGATGTATGTGCTGTATGTGCTGGCATTGGTAGGATGTTCTCATACATTGGTGCGATCCCCAAATTAACCTACATCTATGTAGAGTTGGAACTACACCAATATTTATTGCTCACGTCGTGCTTGTCTAGTCAACAGGCAAAGAACAAGGGCACCTTACCTATGAGGAAGGCGCTTGCCTTCTAGTGGCGCCTTCCTATGGTGCCTTGCTATTGGTGTCTTCCTGTGGCACCTTCTTGTGGGTGCCTTCCTATGGCACCTTCCTATCAGTGCCTTCCGATGAGAGGAAGGAGCTTGCATTCTTTTGGTGCCTTCCTAGAAGAGGAAGGCGTTGGCCTTTTCTTGTTGCCTTCCTGAAATAGGAAGGCGCTGGAATTCTATTGGCACCTTCCTGGAAGAGGAAGGTGCTTATATTTTCTTGGTGCATTCTTGGAAGAGGAAGGCGCCTACCTTCTTTTGGCACCTTCCTTGAAGAGGAAGGTGCCTACTTACCATGCGTTGATTCTGAAGGAAATAGATATTTGACATCTATTTTTTCAAACTCCTCTGTTTTTTCAAACTCCTCCCCCATTTTATTTAGCTACCAGTTGGAGGTTTCTCATTTCCCTTCGGGACCAGGCTGGTCCTCGAGAAAGAGGATACTCTCTTCCAACGAGCAGCAAAAATAAAACTTTGCTTCTGATTTGCATTTCATCGTGGAGCTATTTCAACACAAGGTTTTTTTTTTTCATAGGAGTAAGTTAGGCGTCGACAATAAGGCATCTTTCTCCCCATGTCTAAAATTTGTCACGTCCTCATGACAACAGCCTTCCAAACTCCCCATTTTTTTTTTTTTTGATGGGAGGTCCTGATTCACCAGCATCTTCCCCCACTTAAATTGGTGATGCCCTTATCGCCAACAACAAGTCCCTCTGCGCAACAAGTCTGCAGCCCTCCAAACGTCAGGTCCCACATTGAACAACAGGTACCCCCATCCAAGGGAGAAGAAAATTGCTTATTGGTGCCTTCCTCCAGGTGGAAAAAGGCACTGCCATATTGGGCTGATTGTAGGCACTCTCTTCCTAGTGGGAAGTAAGTGCCTTTTTTGCTTCGTTGCACTCCTAATTGCAAGGCACAAAATGTCACATTTGTTAGGCCTAGTTTAAGCCGGCTCTGCCTACAGATCATGCTCATGGTTGTGTACTGCGAAACTGCACCTACAAAAACTGCACACACGAAAGCAATAAAACATGAGTCATGATTCTGTGCCTGTTAGGACCTGGCTCTTAGGATGCCTGCAACTTGCATTCGGTTCATGATTTCCTGCAAAGCAATAAGAAAGCAATTTTTATGCTAAGCAGGACATGTTCTATGCATTTTTTTTTTATTGGGAAGATTTGCTTTTTTTTTCTTTTTCTTTCTTTCTCTTTTTTTTTTTTTGACGAATGTTTGAACATTCGTCCAAGCTACTGGTATGGTATGGGGTCTCCCCCATGCCGATGTCTGATCCACTCTTGTGAATGTGAGGCAATGGTTAATGGAGCTCGTTGACCATTACTTGAACATTGTATCGAAACTCTTCTCTTGCACTTGGTGTAGCATATCTGAATTTGTTTATCACCCAGGCTATAACAATCATGCACTTGCCAGAAAAATTTTCCCCCAAATTCCACAAGCACCTTGGGCTGGAAGCATTTCGCTTGATCAAGGTTACTTAGCCTGCCTTCAAGTGCCAATGTTTCCAAGGAAAAACTCTGCTGGCTTGTTGGCAATTTTGGGTACTTTGGGTACATTGCCTTTGCTCAAGTGTATAAGTTGTCATTGATGTCAAGAAGCTTTTGAAGGAATTTGATTTGATGTAAAATAATTTGTTTTGATGAAGGTTACGGCTTGACAGGTTCGAAAGAAAGAAAGTTAGAAAAGTGTCGCGATATCGTGACATGTCACATTTTCGCGACTTAAGCAGGAGAGAGAAAGCAAGTTAGAAAAGTGTCACGATATCGTGACATGTCACAGTTTCGCGACTCAAAGAGGAGAGAGAATGTTCGAGATAGAAATGTCATGATTTCGCGACATATTGCAAGGAAGGTTGTACGGACAAAAAAGTGTCGCGATTTCGTGACATGTAGGAGAGAGAGTCCGAAAGAAAAAGTGTCACGATTTCATGACATAATGCAGAAGAGAGAGTCCGTAGTGTGAATTGTCATGATTTCGTGACAAGTTCAAAGAGAGAGAAAGTAACACGAAAAGTGTCACGATTTCGCGACATGCTACAGATGAAAATGTTCCAAGTAAGAACTGTCACGATTTCGCGACATGCAGCAAAGGAAAGGTCTCGAAGTAAGAAATGTCATGATTTCGTGACATATTGAAGAGAAAGCTTACGTTGCAAAAAGTGTCATGATTTCGTGAAAGATTGAGATGGCAGCATACGGTTGGAGAAAGTGTCATGATTTCGTGACAACGAGCCGGGGGAGCGACAGTCAATTGAAGAGAAAGCTTACGTTGCAGAAAGTGTCACGATTTCACGATAGAAACAGAAAGCAGGTCTTCAACAGGAGAAGAGTCACAATTTCGTGATAGAAGCAAAATGAAAGAGCATGGAAGAAGAAGCGTCATGATTTCACGAAAAATTCAAGAAGGAAGAGCTCAAAGGCGAAAGTGTCACGATTTCGTGACATGTTCTGTTTTCGCTAGTGCAAGCAGAAAAGAGTGCAAGGAAGCGAAAGTGTCACGATTTCACGACAGAAACTGAAAGTAGGTCTTCTATAGGAGAAGTGTCATGATTTCGTGACAAAAGCAGAAAGGAGGTCGACGAAGGGAGAAGTGTCGCGATATCACGACAAAAGCAAAGTTGATGCTGACAAAGACAAAAGTGTCACGATATCGTGACAAGAGCTTAGTTGAAGTCGACAAAGGCTGAAGTGTCGCGATATCGTGACAAAAGCCAAAAGGAAGTGTACGGTTGCAAAAGTGTCACGATATCGTGACATGTTGTAGTTTCATGACAGAAGCTACAGAAGAGTTACAGAGGCAATGAAGCCGACAAAGTTAAATTTTAGCCGACGAAGATTAGGGCTTGCAGTCGACGAAGATTAGGGTTTGCATTTGGTATAACAGTTGACTAAGATTAAAGTTTTCATTATGAAAATTTTGTTATAAAAGGAGGGCTGTTGGGAGAAGTTGAAGGGTGAATCATGTGTTGGAATTGCGACGTTCATAGATAGTGCGTAGAGCAAGAAGTTCGATCGTCGAGAGCGGAGTGCAAAATTCGATCGTAGTGTGCAGAGTGCATTTCATCGAATCATTCTAAGTGTGAAAGATCACAAAGGAAGTAGAGAGTGTGAAGACGGTGTTGTTGTGATTGCGCAGAGGTGCAAAGATTGAAGTTTGATCAAGTGCGGCTGTGATTGTGCAAAGAATGCAGAAGGCGTAGAGAGCACAAAGGGCAAAGACGAATGCGAAGTGCTTCTTCTTGAGGAAAGAGGTGCATTGGTTCTTTGAGAAGAACCTGAGGACAGATTTGGCAAGTCTTTGAGAAGGCTTGTGTGTAGAGGATTGATTTGTTCAAAGTTGGACAGATCTGACAGATAGAGGAAGACTTGTACTAGACCGACTGACTGTGTTTGGTACAGGTTGCTGAGCTTCTGTGGACGTGATCATAGAAGGCAGAGGTCTCTTAGGCTAAGCATTGAGGACAGGAGGTCTTCGGTGGAAAGGAGTTCCACATGTTGGCAAGAGGTAGAGGTAGTTGATCTTCTGAGGGATCATTTCCAGAGCAAGAGGAAGGTATCTCCTTTGGGCCGAGGCTCATAAACATTGTAATTGGGAAGGATTCCCAAAGAACTTTGAGATAACTTTTAGAGAAAAGTTTTGTGGACGTAGCCCAGCCATTCTGGGTGAACCACGTTAAAATTGATGTCACTTTGTGGATGGTTTTGTGCATTGCTTTGATATTGCTTTGGGTATATTGCTTTACTATTTTGAAATATAAAAGAAAAAATAAAAAGAGGTCTTATACTGTTCACCCCCCCCTCTCAGTATAAGCTTGTGTTCTTCAATTGGTATCAGAGCGGGTGCCTTCAAAAAGTTTAATAGCTTGAAGGAAAAGCTAGTAAAGAACACAATGGATTATTCAAGCGGCAATGCAGCACCTATTCTTGATGGGTCAGATTTTGGTCTTTGGAGTGCAAGGATGAAGGTTCATCTAATGGCACTTGGTAATGAGGTATGGGAAGTAATTGAAGATGAGTACACTATTCCTGTACATGGTCCAAATACTAAAGAAGAAAGGCTCCTACATCACAGCAATTCAAAAGCAATGAATGCAATCCTGAAAGGCTTACAGAAAGCAGATCTCACCAAAGTGATTCACCTCAAGACAACTAGTGAAATGTGGAAACAGATTATGGGTGGTTCATACAAGTGATACAAATGTCGGAAAGGCCAAGTTGAGACACTTCAAAGGTATGTTTGAACAACTCAAGATGAATGATGATGAAAATATTAGTGACTACATGCTTCGTATGGATGAGGTTGTTAACTCCATGAAAGACTTAGGTCTTGAGCTTGCTGAAAATGATGTTTGTGATAAGATTTTAAGATCTCTTCCTAATAGATTTAGTGAAAATATTTTTGCTATTGAGGAAGCTAAAGATTTGGATAAGTTGAAAAAGGATGAGCTACATAGTATTCTTGCAGCATTTGAGTTGAGAACTCAAGTGAAGGTTGATGTCAAGAAAGAGGCAGCTTTCAAGGCTACCAAGAAATCCAAGGGTAAACAACTTCAAGAGAGTGATGAGTCTTCTAGTGATGAAGAGGCATATTACAACAAGAAAGGCAAGTTCTCTAGAAAGCACAAAAGCATGAAAAATATAAGATGTTTCAATTGTGGAAAGTTTGGTCATTATGCTACCGAATGTACTATTCTCAAGAATGAAAGTGATGAAGATAAACAGGATTCTAAGAGCAAGGATTCTGAAAAGCACAAGCATCACAGGAAGGACAAAGATGAGCACAACAATCAAGGAAAGAGGTATTCTCACAAGCACAAGAAGAGTTTTTACCTAGACAAAGCAAGTAAGTGTTCTAGTAGTGATAGTGAAAGTTCGTCAAGTGATAATGAAAATGAGATGTTGTTCATATCAAAAAAAGAGGAAGAACCGAAACATAGATTCATTATCATGAAATGTCTTAGATGTGGAAATTTTGGTCACCTTGAGGATGATTGTACAAATAATGATTTGGTTTCTAGTATGTATGAGGATGCTTCAGAAAACTATAAGGAAGATGCTTGTATGGTTTTTGAAAAAGGTAGCACCTCTAGTGATAAGAAATCTGGAAAAGGCTTTGATGATTCAGAAAGCAAACAAATAAAGGATCTTGAAAGTGAACTTATTAATGCTCTTAGTGCTTTGAAAAAGGAAAGAAAGAAGAATGATAGACTCAAGGATAAGTTAGATGAATGTTGTATGGAGAGAGATGATCTTATAGAAAATCTTGATTTCTCTATAGCTAAGACACAAGAACTCAAGGATGAGTTAGAATCTAAGGTTCTTGAGTATAGTGAGTTAGAACAGAAAATGGCTTCTTTGAAAGAAGAAACTAAAGAGTACAAGGATAAGCTTTACGGGGTTTCAAGATAGCTCCAAAAAGGTTAAGTCACTCATCAAAGGTCAAAGAAAGACAACAGATAAAACAAGCCTTGGTTTTGTTAAGCCACACAAGGAACAAGTTGGAGAGTCTAGTAAGAGACTCCAAAAGGAAGAGAGTTCTGATGAGGAAAGTATTTCAGATCATGAGTCCTTGAATGATAGATGCGCAGAAATAGAAAACAGATTTCAGAATGAGAGAAGAAGTTTTCAGGACCCAAGAGGTCAAATAAAAGAAAATTTCAAGGCAGATGTTTTGCATGTCACAGGTTTGGTCACATGGCTTCACATTGCATGGCTCAAGTGAAGAAGGTAAATGACAGTTTCAGAAGTGCTAGTTACTTTCAAGGGTATTGCTACTCTTGTCAATAGTTTGGGCACAAGGCAATCTATTGCAAGGTAAATAACAGGAACAAGTTTGATCAAAACAGGTTTGGCCAGAATAGGTTTGGGTAGAACTGGTGGATTCAAAGATCAGGTTTACCTCAAAGAAACAACATCATCAAGTGTTTCAAGTGCAACAATGAAGGTCACATAATCAGATAGTGTAGAGCTAAAATTCTAGAATACAGGAATAGGAACAGTGGCATGATCAGGTCCAAGGATCAAGGCATGAACAAGAACAGGGATGAGAACAAGAACAAGAACAGTGACAAGAACAGGAATACGGGCAAAGAGTTCAAGAGAAGGCCCGACAAGGAAATTATAGACGCTGATGATGATCAGTGCCTAATGGGAGTTTTACTCCCACCCCAGAATTAATCACCTCATCAGGAGGTGGGGGAGGGACTAAGCTAAGAGGCTCATTCTTAGTCCCGAGCCCCAAAGGTGACCCTTTGCCATTGATGACAAAGGGGGAGAGATATGAGTAAGGGGGAGAGCTTCAAGTGAAGAGGAAAGCTTCAAGTCAGGGGGAGCAAAACTTCAAAGGAAGATTCTCAGTTGTGGGCACAGTTTCTCAGTTGTTAGCACGGTTGGTTTCAGTTTTGGCTCTTGAGACGTGTTTTCAATAAAGGTTTGCCATCAATGACAAAGGGGGAGATTGTTGGCAATTTTGGGTACTTTGGGTACATTGCCTTTGCTCAAGTGTATAAGTTGTCATTGATGTCAAGAAGCTTTTGAAGGAATTTGATTTGATGTAAAATAATTTGTTTTGATGAAGGTTACGGCTTGACAGGTTCGAAAGAAAGCAAGTTAGAAAAGTGTCACGATATCGCGACATGTCGCATTTTCATGACTTAAGCAGGAGAGAGAAAGCAAGTTAGAAAAGTGTCGCGATATCGCGACATGTTGCAGTTTCATGACTCAAAGAGGAGAGAGAATGTTCGAGTCAGAAATGTCACGATTTCACGACATATTGCAAGGAAGGTTATACAGACAAAAAAGTGTCGCGATTTCGTGACATGTTGTAGGAGAGAGAGTCCAAAAGAAAAAGTGTCACGATTTCACGACATAATGCAGAAGAGAGAGTCCATAGTGTGAATTGTCACGATTTCATGACAAGTTCGAAGAGAGAGAAAGTAACACAAAAAGTGTCACGATTTCGTGACATGCTATAGATGAAAATGTTCCAAGTAAGAACTGTCGCGATTTCATGACATGCAGCAAAGGAAAGGTTTCGAAGTAAGAAATGTCATGATTTCGTGACATATTGAAGAGAAAGCGTACGGATGCAGAAAGTGTCACGATTTCATGACAGATTGAAGAGAAAGCATACGGTTGGAGAAAGTGTCACGATTTCATGACAGAAATAGAAAGCAGGTCTTCAACAGGAGAAGAGTCACGATTTCGTGACAGAAGCAAAACGAAAGAGCATGGAAGAAGAAGCATCACGATTTCATGACAAATTCAAGAAGGAAGAGCTCAAAGGCGAAAGTGTCACGATTTTGTGACATGTTTCGTTTTCGCTAGTGCAAGCAGAAAAGAGTGCAAGGAAGCGAAAGTGTCACGATTTCATGATAGAAACTGAAAGCAGGTCTTCTATAGGAGAAGTGTCACGATTTCACGACAAAAGCAGAAAGGAGGTCGATGAAGGGAGAAGTGTCGCGATATCGCGACAAAAGCAAAGTTGATGCTGACAAAGACAAAAGTGTCACGATATCGCGACAAGAGCTTAGTTGAAGTCGACAAAGGCTGAAGTGTCGCGATATCGCGACAAAAGCCAAAAGGAAGTGTACGGTTGCAAAAGTGTCACGATATCATGACATGTTGTAGTTTCACGGCAGAAGCTATAGAAGAGTTACAGAGGTAGTGAAGCCGACAAAGTTAAATTTTAGCCGACGAAGATTAGGGCTTGTAGTCGACGAAGATTAGGGTTTGCATTTGGTATAACAATCGACTAAGATTAAAGTTTTCATTATGAAAATTTTGTTATAAAAGGAGGGTTGTTGGGAGAAGTTGAAGGGTGAATCATGTGTTGGAATTGCGACGTTCGTAGATAGTGCGCAGAGCAAGAAGTTCGATCATCGAGAGCGGAGTGCGAAATTCGATCGTAGTGTGCAGAGTGCATTTCATCGAATCATTCTAAGTGTGAAAGATCGCAAAGGAAGTAGAGAGTGCAAAGACGGTGCTGCTGTGATTGCGTAGAGGTGCAAAGATTGAAGTTCGATCAAGTGCGGCTGTGATTGCGCAAAGAATGTAGAAGGCGTAGAGAGCACAAAGGGCAAAGACGAATGTGAAGTGCTGCTGCTTGAGGACAGAGGTGCATTGGTTCTTTGAGAAGAACCTGAGGACAAATTTGGCAAGTCTTTGAGAAGGCTTGTGTGTAGAGGATTGATTTGTTCAAAGTTGGACAGATCTGACAGATAGAGGAAGACTTGTACTAGATCGACTGACTGTGTTTGGTACAAGTTGTTGAGCTGCTGTGGACGTGATCATAGAAGGCAGAGGTCTCTTAGGCTAAGCATTGAGGATAGGAGGTCTTCGGTGGAAAGGAGTTCCACATGCTGGCAAGAGGTAGAGGCAGTTGATCTTCTGAGGGATCATTTCCAGAGCAGAGGGGAAGGTATCTCCTTTGAGCCGAGGCTCATAAACATTGTAATTGGGAAGGATTCCCAAAGAACTTTGAGATAACTTTTAGAGAAAATTTTTGTGGACGTAGCCCAACCATTCTGGGTGAACCACGTTAAAATTGATGTCACTTTGTGGATGGTTTTGTGCATTGCTTTGATATTGCTTTGGGTATATTGCTTTACTGTTTTGAAATATAAAAGAAAAAATAAAAAGAGGTCTTATACTGTTCACCCCCCTCTCAGTATAAGCTTGTGTTCTTCATGGCTTTCACCTGTTATATTGGATGCTATACGATCAGGTACCCGAGACATTTCATATAGTGCTATTACAAACTCCATGTATGAATATCAATTTATGAGATCTTCACAGACACCTCCTTATTTTTCTATGTCGCACTTCACGTTGTACTACAAAACATAAAAGAAAAATCTAAACTAAAGACGTTAAAATAAAATTCTAACTATTTTTTTTTCTCTTTTTTTTTTTTGTATTTTTTTTTTGGTCTATTCTGCCTTGACCAAAATAGATCTTGGATTTTCCTTTTTTTTTTTCATCATCTGCATCAAAGAATAGAATGTCTACTTTGACCATTTGAGCTGGTGATTTTTACATCTGGAGGTTTGTTAATGATCCATTCTAAGAATTTGGCAAAATGTACCATGTACTGAAACATCTTTGCCCTCACACTTTTTGTGAAAAGCAGATTTCTCCATGGTTTCAAATCCTCTCAAATTTGATGTTATCTTCCACCATAGTGAGATTCTACCTCTCTTTTGTATAATTTTTTCATATGACAACCAAAAACTCACATTTTTGAAACACCAAGCTCCTCCTTAATTAGCACATAAAAAAAAAAATGTTAATCCTGTGGCCTTTGTGCAGACATTTGAAATCTGATCTCCTCCAAGATTTTTCCTTGTTTTATTTATCTACCAGTTGGAGATTTCTCATTTCCCTTCTGGACCAAGCTGGTCCTCGGGAAAGAGGATACTCTCTTTCAACAAGCAGCAAAATAAAACCCTATTTTTGAATTGCTTCATTAACTTGGAGCCTTTTCAGCAGATGATTTATTTATTTTTCTCTTTTTTTTTTTCATGAACACTATAAATAGCGTTCATTGTGTTGTTGGCAGCATTTGATGAAGGTGGGGTCTCCCCCCATGCCTACATCTAAACTAGTCTTCTCGAAATCTTTTTTTTTTTCAACTAGTCTGATATGTTGTAGCATGAGAAGAGTATTTTCCTTCATGGCCTCACAACCAAAATTCTTTCAAAGTAATGGCAAAGTGTGCAGGCCAAAAAATGACTATCCGTGAGCTAGCAACTTGAAGAAAAGATGGCATAGCGGTCTGTTAAAAACACATGCTAGTTTCTGATTCACCAGGTCACCTTAAGCGCAAGTGAAGAGCATACTCCATAACAAGATGTTCTTTTAAATTATGCTCTGTAATTTTCCTTGCATTATTAATTTCATCATAAAAAACATTTACCAATACGTTGCAAAAATTTCAAGCCTGTAAAATTTTTTAATTTAAAACCAAGCTTCTAGAGGCACAATTTTTTTTTTCAATGGTTTCTATATAGAAACACATCCCTAAAAATTTTCAATCAGACTTGGGTTGTGCTTTTTCGTTGATTTCTTGAAACCATTAATAATATGAGGAAAATCCTTCAATGCCAAATTTTTGTCTAATTTTTTTTCAACAACACGTTTTATTCCTACTTCTACACTTAATTTGGTACATCAGGTTCATTCCCACGTTTATCTGAGAAGTTATAAAATGCAAAAAGTTGCTAATGGAATTTAGCTCTGACTGTGCCGACAACTATTTTTGGCCTTATAAAAAGGCCCATGGTGGACTCGCACTTCTCAGGTAAAATATCTACAAGTAATTTTAAATAGACTTTTTATCTTACCTGTAAATTAGAACACTACAGTTTAGACACTCCTCGAAAACGATGCCAAAATGGTGAGCATAAATTCATGTCCCGAAAAAAATTCATTTCTCTTCCATAAATTATCAATCCGGTAAGTTCGTAAACTTATGAGTGTCATGCACAGTATATGCCTGCAGTGTTGGGGAACAAATCTGGTTGTACCTTATTTAGTTTGGTGGGGAGGTTTGTGTAATTGGATTCTAGCCAAACCAAATAAACTAAGTGCGGGAAATGAAATAAATAAATTATAAACAAAAAGTAAAGTGCTGGAAATAAAATGCGAGAAAATAAACACACACAACTAAAATTAAATAAAGCAGTAAACTAATCTACAGAAAGCAAATGCATAAAATAAACAGGGGAGGACTACTACAGGGAGTGGGCCCAAGCTCCCACAGATAGTCTTCCCAGCTAGCTACGTAGAGCTTGCTCAGATAAGAGGAGTTGCACTCTTAATTAATTAAACAATGAAATAAAATAAGTTGTGTAAAATTAATCATTGATCTCCGATCTCCTCTGTTCATCTGGCCTGCGTCTTTATATAAAGCATGACCAGATCTCATTACAATAACCAATCAGTCTATTTTAATCACGGGATGTGATTTAGTTACAATTGATTCTACACATATTTTATTCTTCTATTTGAAAGTATGTTCGTTCATCAGAAGGATAAATATAAACATCCTTAGGTGTACGTAACAACAAATCCTAAACTAATGCATCCTACAAATAATAATATGCTTTAAGATCTTTACAAGGTCAACCGGCCAATCGGTTGATAATAATAACAAACACTTTATTCTATTTAATAAATGCATGATTAAAATAGATCTCCTTTGTCTTCATGTGCAACCTCCTCCATAGTCCTTGGTCAACCAGTCAAAGTTGACTTGGTAAATCTTGCAAAGTATGAAGGCATGGAGGCACCTTTCGGTTGTAGGGAGGCGCTCTTCTTCCATTGGTGCCTTTCGGTTGTAGGGAGGCACTCGTCTTCCATTGGCACCTTTCGGTTGTAGGGAGGCGCTCGTCTTCTGTGGGTGCCTTCCGGTTGTAGGAAGGTGCTCATTTCTATTGACACCTTTTAGTTGTAGGGAGGCGCTCTTATTTCATTGCACCTTTCGGTTGTAGGGAGGTGCTCATATTCCATTGGTGCCTTTCGGTTGAAGGGAGGCACTCGTCTTTCATGGATGCATTCCAGTTGTAGGAAGGTGCCTATTTCTGTTGGGCACCTTCCTTGAAGAGGAAGGCGCCTACTCTCTTGCCTTAGTCTCTGTAAGCAGAAGTATGCCGGGTCCAAGTGGATGTAGACTGGAAAACACCATATTAGTACCAATACCTGCATTTATACACATTTCCCACTAAAAACACCAATCAAGCATAATACCGGATTTTCTATCAATTATATGCATAAGTTATATAAAATACATTTCATATGCTAATTGAACCAGTGATAATTCTTCTTAACCGTGTATATAAAATGAGCATTTTTGGTGCTCATCAATCCCTTAGGATTAAATCTAAATAAAGATATTGGTATCAACAAATGGATTATGAAAATATTGTATAATATAAGCATGGAAAGAGATTGAAAAGTGAAAATAATGGAGAAAAAGATGGAAAATTTTAGGCATGGGTCAAACTTCAATATGAAGCAAGGATATTATATCATAGTAGAGGTTGGATCAAATAAAAAAAAATTCACTCCCAAGAAAGTGGCAAAAAAAAAGCCTCTCTACACCATCAAATGATGAAGGCCATTTTAGTTTACTTGAATCAATCATTAGTAGAAAAAATTAACATAAGAGATAAATAAGTATAATATGCAAGTTCAAATTCATAAGGAATTAAAGGTGTGAAAGAAAATGAGGAGGCAAATTTTAAAGTAAATGAGGGAAAAAATTTAAAGGTTAATCCAAGTAAATCATCTCACTTTTTCGTTCGTAGTATAAAATAATCTCCTTGCAATAAATATGAAATAAGTACAAAGTGTACTAGTTACACATTAGGGTTCTCAAGAGTAGCATAATAAAGAACTGCATATGGAGGGTCTTCATAAAAAATTAGTGTTTTTAAGGCAACATAATAAAGTAATTACTATACAAAATCATCCTTGTACTTTAATGCTTCTAGGATAACACAAAGAAGAAATTGTTTGTGAGGCTTCCTTGCATTGTAGGTTCTCTACGACAACATAAATCTTTAGAAGATAATTTTCATTATGAACAATATGGAGAAACAAAATGTTGGTAAGAATAGAAAAAGGAGAGGAATCTTGTCAAAGAAAGAAATAAAATAAAATGAAACTTAAAGGATATTGACTTGGGAAACCAAAAACAAATATCAACAAGTGTTAACAAGAAGTGGGATGATGTCCACTAATAAAAATAAAAAGTGGTGATGAAAATGATATCATGAATATTAGGGTATGAATAAGACCCCTAAAACTAGAATTATTAAGGTATTAATAGGTTTTTATAGGCTTGAGTTTATTTTCACACAAGAAATAAAATTAAGTAGTAAGGAATGTAAGGATGCTTTCAAAAATATTTGGAAGATGAGGAATTGTTTGGCAGTTTCTTCTATAGGAGCTTCTAGAGCTATTGTGATAATATGGGACAAAGACAAAAGGGATGGGAAATTGTCAAAAGGAAAAAGTATTTGGATTATTAGACTATTTTACAGGAAAGAGGAAAATATGAGGATTGGGGCTCTTATTATAATTACTCCTCATGAAAGATGTTGGAAGGACCTTAGATTGTTTTTATCAAATACAATTATGATTTGCAATTACGATCTATAGATTCTTCTGGGTGAATTCAACATAGTTTTATCTCCTTAAAATAATAAGGGTGGTACTCTTGAATGGTCTAAATAGATGTAGTATTTTAATTTATTTGTTAGTTGAAAAGGACTTTAGGGTGTTATTCCTTCAAATTTTCAATATACATAGGATTGTAAACATTGGGTAAACTCATATAGCCAAAAACATTGGATAGAAGTTTGCTATCCAACACATGGTTGCACATAGAGTACATGATCTATTTAAACATTTTATTGCAAGTAGGATAATATCACAAACCCATTCTCTTTATGTGACTTACACAATAATGGCTAGGCAAATCCATTTTTATTTCAATCTATGTGGCTCCAAGACCTTGATTTCTTCCAAATGGTTAATGCTAGGTGGAATGAAGCAAATTTTGAAGGACAATGTATATACAAGTTTGTTTAAAATATAAAATATCTAAAAGAGCAAATAAAAATTTGGAATGCCAAATATTTTGGTAAAATATTTAAAGAAATGAAGGAAACTAAATCCAAACTCCTATATTTACAAGAGGTAGTAGAAATCAATGGGTTAGACCAAAATTATATGTAAGAAAAAAAATTATTGTTTTATTATCCTAATGTATCAAAAATGGAGTCATATTGGTTCAAAAATATAAAGAGAAATGGCTCAAGTGAAGATATAGAAATACCATTTTTCATGCCATAGTTAAAAATATGTTTTTCTTTTTGCGGTGTAAAATATTTCAACTCCAAATGGAAGAAATATTAAGGAAGAAGAAGATATCAAGAAGGAAGCAATTAATTATTTGAAAAATATTTTGTTAGATGTTGGGAAAGATAAGGAGGAATAAGGTAAGCTTTTGCAAAATATTCTATCGATTTCATACAAGTATAAAATAAAATCTTCTTAAAGAAAATATCTCTAGAGGAGCTACATGAGATAATTTTCTCTTTCATCATAACAAAGCACCTAGCCCCAATGGATTTCTTACAATTTTTTTTTCAACAATGTTGGGATTTATTGAAGAGTGATATGTTGGCTATAGTAGAAGAGGCTCAAAAAAAGAAGGCTACAATAAATAAGATCATTGGCTTCTTTTTTGCATTGGTCCCCAACAAAGGAAAGACAAAATATTTTATAATTATTATCCAATCAAACCTTGTAATATGATCTATTAGATCAGTTTAAGAATTATTGCAAACAAGTTGAAAATCATTTAAGATTATGTTATATCAAATGAACAAGGTGGTTGTGTCCATGGTAAACAAATTTTTGATGGTGTAATTACTGTATAGAAGGCTATTCATTCTCTTCATCCGATGAAAATTCCAAGTATTCTTATAAAATTAGATATTATCAAAGCATATGATAGGGTTTGCTAGAGCTTTATTCATGGTATTCTCAAAATTTTATTGGATTTTTAGCCATATTATCATAGGTCCAAAGTATTCAGGATGTTGAGTAAACTTAGATATTTTAGTAATCAATATAAATGGTCAAAATAAATGAACATAACATTCATGAAAATAACACTACTATGAAATAAAATGTCCAATATCAATATCAATATACATAAATAAACTTACAATATAATTGATTAAAATATTGTATACAAGCTTCAATAATATCTAATGAATCTTTGATTACATTTCATGGAGCTTTGTCTCCATAATATAGCCTTAGAAAGGTGACTCTTCAATACTTGACTATTGCTCTCCTCACATATCTAGGAGATGCAACCTTTCCTATTCCATGCATAAGATAAACCCTCTCATGTATTTTGGATTCTCATCTTGCCACTTGTACACATGATTGTTGACTATCCATTTACTCTTGCATACACTTGTACACTTTACTATATGACACATTACACACACCTACACTATTACATGGCACTTGTGCACATTCTCACTCTTCACACTTGAACACATAATTACATGACACTTGTGCACATCCTACACATGAACACATACATAAAGGGGAAATATAAATCACACTTCTAAACTATAGACTCATACCCTAATCTATTACATATTTACATTTGTACCATAAAGGTACCATGGAGGTACATTAGCATGTACCAAATAATGTAATATATCCAACACCCATATATTATATTATTTAGTTATTAAAGACTTTAATCTTCAATATCAAATTATTTCTCTTGTTCTTTTGCTCTAAGTTTGGCACTGTTTAAAAAACATGGTATTTATCTATGCTTCTGGTCCTTGTATTTTCTTTAGTTATATTTCTTTTACTTTTCTTAATCTTCTTCTTTTGTTTCTTCACTCTATTATTTTCTATCTTTATCTTGACCATGTTTTCATGTTTCTTAGAATTTTTTCCTATTTTTGAAATTGTGTTCTCTGTTATATTTGTTGTATCACTTGTATCATCAATGCCATTAGAAACTTTTGAATAAATCTCATTTTTATCCTTTTCATAATTATCTTCAATTTGATCTTCAACTAGAATTCTTGTTGTAAGAGCTCTAATTTCATTTTCTTATGTAGTCTCTTCTATTTCTTGAATCTCTTGAATTTCTTGAACTAAATTACCCTTTTGATTTTCTTCTCTTGATTGTAGTTGTTTTTGTTGACCATATCGATACTAAGGTCGATATTACTTTGGTTGAGAATTCTAGAAAGGTCTATTCATTTAATTTACTTGATTAATTTGATTCCCTTGATTCATATTCATTTGGTTTCCTTGGTTCAAAGAAATATATCTACAAAAATTTATAGTATGACTCCTTTTTTGCATATGTGACAAAATCTTTGTTTCCATCTAGATTGAGACCTTGATGATGAAGCAATGTTACTTGGTACATTTTCCTTAGATATCAAAGCATTATTAGTCATTTCATCTTTGACTAAATTTCCCACTTCATATTCTTGAAGAACATTAACTAATTCATCAAAGGTTGTTTCCTTACTTAGCACTTGAAGTGAAGTGACTAAATATTTGTAACTTTCTAGAAGTGCTCTTAATGTAACTTGAAACTTGTCTTCCACTTTTTCTCCTAGAGTTAATAGCTTAGCCTTTATGTGTACTAATTATTGAAGAAATAATTCTATACTCTCTCCAATATTAACCTTTAATGGATATAATTGAGATTTAAAATTCAAGATAGTTTCTTTGTTCTTCCCTTCATATATCTTACATAATTTCTCCTAAGAATTTGTTGAAGTCTTTGCTCCAATTATGTATAGATGTATATCATCAATTATCCCAAATGTAATCGACATAAGAGGTTTTGCATCACTTTCTTCATGTTTTTGTATTTCTCTTTCATCTTTAGTAGGCATTTTATTTGTTCCATTTACTATTTCCCAAAGTTTTTCTACAATGAGAATTGATCTCATTTTATTTTTCCATGAAGCAAAATTAGGTCCTTTCAAAAGTTGGGATTTTGAAAGAAATATTTTGTTATTTGACATAATGGAACTCATTAAAAAAATTTAATTTCAAATTCTATCAATTCCTCTGAAGTTGAAAACCTTATCACTCCAAAGTTTAAATTTTATTATTTTTTCAATTTTCAAAATTTTTTACTTTTGTAAAAATTTCAATTTTCCTTTTTGGAGTAGAAATCCTTATCATTAAAAAATTTAAACTTGATCAAATTTTATTATTTCAATAAACTATTCAATTCAAAAAATCAAATTATTTTTTGGAGTTAAAAAACTTTTCTCTTCAAAATTTAAATAAATCAAATATTTTCAAATATAGATTGCAAATATCAAATTTTAAATTTATCAAGTTTATCAAATCTATCTTTGGGAGTTGGAATCCTTATGTCTCCCAAATTAATAATAAAAATATATTTTCTAATTTTTAACTTAGGTATATAGAACCAAATATCAAATATTAATAAAGGTGATTTGACCTACCTTAATCTCTAGCCTGCCAAGATAATATTGCGTTGTCCACATTGCATGACTCAAGTGTTACATTTTGAATGAGTTTTTACCTCCTGCATCCTCAATAGCATGCTCAAGTGTGTGAAATGTCTATGTTGCACTTCTAAGATCTGAACAACCATATGATTATGCCCTAGTGCTCATTTTCATGCATGAATTCTACCTTCATGTAGATACAACTTGCTTGGCAATGTTTTGCTCTCCCAATTAATTATGTTTGTTGAGCAAGGTGCAGCGACAGTATTGTCATTGTTGTCAACACAGTCAGATAGATCTGTTGATGCAGTGGACAGGAAGTTCAAAGGCTAGTCAGATGCAGAAGACAGGAGTTCAAAGGTTACTCAGAGTATGTACAGTGATTTTCCAAGAAGACCGAAGTGGACCACTTGCAAAAGATCAAAGAAAAAGACAAGTAAGAAAAGTGTCGCGATATCGCGACATATACAGCAGGCAAGAAAAACTGTCACGATTTCGTGACATGTTGGAAGAGAGAGAAGAAGAAAGAAAAGCTGTCACGATTTCGTGACATGTTGGAAGAGAGAGAAGAAGAAAGAAAAACTGTCATGATTTCGTGACATGTTGGAAGAGAGAGAAAAAGAAAGAAAAACTATCGCGATTTCGTGACATGTTGGAAGAGAGAGAAGAAGAAAGAAAAACTGTCGCGATTTCGCGACATGTTGGAGGAGAGAGAAGAAGAAAGAAAAAGTGTCGCGATTTCGTGACATATTGCAAGAGAGGTTGTACGGACGAAAAAGTGTCACGATTTCATGACATATTGCAAGGAAGGTTGTACGGACGAAAAAGTGTCATGATTTCGTGACATATTGCAAGGAAGGTTGTACGGATGAAAAAGTGTCACGATTTCATGACATATTGCAAGGAAGGTTGTACGGACGAAAAAGTGTCACGATTTCGTGACATATTGCAAGGAAGGTTGTACGGACAAAAAAGTGTCACGATTTCGTGACATATTGCAAGGAGAGAGTACGATGAAAAAGTGTCACGATTTCGTGACATGTTGCAGGAGAGAGAGTCCAAAAGAAAAAGTGTCACGATTTCATGACATGTTGTAGGAGAGAGAGTCTGAGAGAAAAAGTGTCGCGATATCGTGACATGTTGTAGGAGAGAAAGCGCTAAGGAGAAAAAGTGTCGCGATATCACGACATGTCACGTTTTTGTGACCCAAAGGCAAGAGAAAGCGCTAAGGAGAAAAAGTGTCGCGATATCGCGACATGTCACATTTTCGTGACTAAAAGAGGAGAGAGAAAGTAAGAAGGCAAAAGTGTCACGATATCGCTACATGTTATATTCTCACGGGCCAAAGCTAAGAGAAAGCGTACGGAGGCGAAAGTGTCGCGATATCGCGACATGTGTTTTCGTGGCAACAACAACAGAAGAGTTACAAGGGCAGTTGAAGCCGACGAAGACCGATGTTAGCCGACGAAGATTAGGGTTTGTAGCCGATGAAGATTAGGGTTTGCAATCGACTAAGATTAGGGTTACAACCGACTAAGATTAGAGTTTTTGATCTTGAAAATTTTGTTATAAAAGGAAGGTTGTTTGAAGAGTTGATTGATGTTGAAGAGTGAAGTTCGGAGAGAGTGCAAGTGAAGTGAAGCAAGGAAGTTGCGATCGTAGTGTGTAGTGTGCAAGTCGTCGAATCATTCTAAGTGTGAAGATCGCAAAGGAAGTAGAGTGCGCAAAGGGGAGAAGACGATCGTTCAATAGTTAAGCGATAGATTGTGCGAAGTGATAGCACAGAGAGAGCAGAGTGCATAGAGGACGAAAAGGTGAAGTAGACCAATTAGGGTCTTGTAAAAGCAAAGGTATCTTACTATCATTCTTCTAGTTTTAGAATTGAAGTCCAAGTTGGTGCTTGGCATAAGGGGTTGGTGCTCCTTCCAGTTGGTGTTGGCAAATCAGGGGTTGGTGCTCCTTTCTATTGGTACAGATAAATCAGGGGTTGGTGCTCCTTCCAGTGGGTGTTGGTAAATTATTTGTAAAAGTTGTTGCTTTGCAAAGGCTGGATTTGGATGGTAGTCCAAGCAGTCATTTTTGAGGAGTAGCCACATTGGTGAACCTCGTTAAATCTTGTGTTGTGTGATGTTCTCTTGTTGTACTTGCTGTATCTGTTTATAAGTTTTAACTGCTATTGTTTTAAGAGCTGTTAATTCATGATTAAAGAGCTACACTGATTCACCCCCCCTCTCAGTGCCATTGTAAGTCTAACAATTGGTATCAGAGCTAAGTCCCTGTACAAGCTTAACCAGCTAGGGTGATCTTGGAAATAACACAATGGCAGGTGGTGAAGGCTTCTCATCAAACAAAGCACCATTGTTTGATGGATCTAATTATGCATTCTGGAGAGTCGGGATGCAGACATATCTCTGTGCTTTGGGATACGACATCTGGGATTCAGTAGTTAGTGGATACACAATTCCCACCACTCCTCCAAAAGAAGCAGATGAAAAGAAACTATTTGAGAATAATTCGAAAGCAACGAATGCCATCTTGTGTGGATTAGCAGACAATGAACTAGTAAAGGTCATGAACTATAAATCGGCAAAAGAAATATGGGACAAATTGAAGAGTGTTCATGAAGGAGATGATAAGATCAAAGAAGCCAAGTTACAGACACATCGAGCTCAGTTCGAAGCATTGAAGATGAATGACGATGAAAACATTGAGGCATTCATGTTGAGAGTTAATGGAATCATCAATGCGATCAGAGGACTCGACGAGGATATCGATGACTCTATTGTCATGAAAAAGGTATTAAGATATCTTCCTAAAAGGTTTGATTCCAAAGTCTCAGCGATAGAAGAAGCTAAAAATCTAAATTATTTTAGTATAGATGAAATGTATGGTTCTTTAACTGCATATGAGATGAGGATAGGAAGATCTAAACCCTATGACAGAGAAGCAGCTTTCAAAGCCCTTAAAAATAAAAACACAAAACAAGAGTCCGAGGAAGAAGAGACATCAGATGAAATGGAAGCAAACTTTGTTAGAAAACTGAAAAAGGGGAAAGGAAAATACAGAGGGAAGCTTCCATTTAAATGTTTCAACTATGGAGGCATTGGGCATTTTGCGACTAAATGTCCACTGAAAGAGAAGAACAAAAATGATGAAGGATCCCACCAAGAAAGAAGTGACTGGAAGATGAAAACAAATTTCAGAAAAGGCAACTTCAAAAAGAAAAGTTTCATCTCCAAGAATGTTAGTTCATCAGAAAATAGCTCCGATGAAGAGTCTGAAGAAGAAAGAGATGAAGCTCTTTTTATGGCATTTGAAGAAGTTAAATCAGAAAAAGGAGTGACCTCTGAAGTTTGTGGTGAAAATCTCGAGGCTGAAGTAGACTTAGAAGGTGAGTTGATATCTCGCACTTGAAGAGTGGGAGATAGAAAAGAAAAAGAATAAGAAACTATCAAGAAAGCTTGAGGATGCAAATGGAATCATAACCAGATTAAAAGTACAGATAGAAGAATCTAAGAAAATCTTCAAAGATCTCGAAGTGCTATTAACAATGAAAATAGATCTTTGCAGCAAGTTAGAAGAAGAGATTGTTGGTTTAAGAATGCAGCTAGAAGAGATGAATAAGAAAATCAGTTGTTATCACAAACGTGAAGAAAGTTCTATGAAGCTGGATAAGATCATAAATGACCAAAGACCTGCAGGCATCAAATTTGGTCTGGGTTTCATCGAAGGAGAATCATCAAGTGGATCAAAGGCCAGAAATATAGAATCCACAAAGAATGAAGCTAAGAGACAGGTTGATCAAGGAAAAATGTCTCATGCAAAAGAAAGCATTAATGCCAGGCACGAAAGGAAAATTGACAATGATGGATTCACCAATATCACACATCAAAGAAGAAGAAGACCTATGGCTCCTACGACAACATGGCAAAGACCATCACCCAGGTTCAATTATCCTTTCTCTGGTTTCTATTTTAAATGCAATGGCTATGGGCATAAAATCTCAGACTGCAAATATAATGTAAGACCAAGGAATTTCACCAGTAGAAATGTTTTTTCTCCTCTGATGAATTATACAGTAGAATGTTATAACTGTCATAATTTTGGGCACATTGCAAGAAACTGTAGAAATACATTTACATCAAATCAGTTTCAGGGAAGAAAATTTCAACCATACAAGATGAGTCAAAATAGAAAGCTTTTCGAAAAACATGCTCAAACTACTGATAAGGGAAAGGCAAAACAAGAGCCCAAAACTACTATCAAAACAATGTGGAAAGGAAAAGAACGAGTGAAGGAAGAAAAGGAATCCTTAATCGTTCAAACTGCATTCAAAGCACAGAATAAATATGTACCATGGATACTAGATAGTGGATGCTCCAGTCATATGACAGGTGACAAACAAAAATTTGAAAAGTTACAGAAATATGAAGGAGGATCAGTAAAATTTGGAAATAATGATGGAGCCAAGATAGTCGGCAAAGGCTCAGTCAAAATTAGTGATGGAAGGATTAAATCAGAAGAAGTCTTATTTGTGGATGGGTTGAAACATAATTTATTGAGTGTAAGTCAGATTTGTGATAAAGGTCATGAAGTAGTCTTTATGAAGCAGGGTTGTGAAGTCAGAAAAACAAACAGTGGAAAATTGATAGCAACAGGGTCAAGAACATCTGGTAACCTGTACACGCTCTCAGAGACTTCAAAAGGAGCTTGCTTTATTGGACAGGAAGAAGAAAATTGGTTGTGGCACAAGAGACTTGGTCATATCAGTTTTGATAATCTAGTAAAAATCACCTCAAAAAGGGCAGTGAGAGATATTCCCACCATCAACAAACCTGCAAACAACATTTGTGCTTCATGCCAAAAGGGGAAGCAAACTAGAGTCACATTCAAAACAAAAGAATACTACACAAGCAAACCTTTGGAACTAATACACACCGATTTATGTGGACCCATGAGAACACAAAGCATAAATGGTGACAAATATTTTATGTTGTGCATTGATGACTATTCCAGAATGACATGGATATTCTTCTTGAAGCATAAATCAGAAGCTTTTGATATGTTCAAGATTTTCAAAAACTAGGTTGAGAATGAAATAGGAAAGAGGATCAAATGTTTAAGATCAGACAGAGGAGGAGAATTCATTTCAGAGGAGTTTGCAGAATACTATGAAAAATACGGTATCAGGAGACAGTTCTCAGCAGCCAGGACACCTCAACAAAATGGAGTGGTAGAAAGAAAGAACAAGACTGTGCAGGAAATGGCACGATCTATGTTGGCTGAAAGTAGAGTAGCAGACATATTTTGGAAAGAAGCAGTCCATACTGCGGTGTATATCCAAAATAGGTACATGCTGAGAACACATGAAAGCAAAACTCCTTATGAACTATGGTTCGGTAAAAGGGCAACAACAAAATACCTCAGAGTGTTTGGCAGCAAGTGCTATATCAAAAGAACTGAAGATAATCTTGGTAAGTTTGAAGATAGAGCAGATGAAGGTATTTTTGTTGGTTATTCACCTAGAAGCAAAGCTTACAAATGCTACAACAAAAGGCTAAAGAAAATTGTGGACAGTGTTGATGTTAAGTTTGATGAAGGTAAAGAATGAGTAATTAGTTATGAAACAAACTACCCAATCTATGAAGAGGTTATTGAAGGAGATGAGGAAAACGAAATTGAAAAGATACAAAAAATTGACTCAGATGATGATGCGAAAATGGAAGAAAATAAGAAATTCAAAATAGGTAGCTGGTAGAGAAATCATCCTAGAGAGCAAATCATCGGAGATCCCAAAGTTGGAGTTCAGACAAGAAGAAGAGCAGTAAGTAACTACTCTCTACTATCCAGCATTGAGCCTAAAAATATTGATGATGCAAGCAAATATGAAAGCTGGATGAAGGCAATAAATGAAGAATTAGATCAGATAGAGAAAAACGACACTTGGGAACTAGTACCTAGACCTGCAAATAAAAATATCATCGAAACTAAATGGATTTTTTGAAACAAACTGAATGAAGATGGACAGGTAGTCAGAAATAAAGCAAGATTAGTTTGCAAGGGTTATGCACAAGTTGAAGGCATTGATTTTGAGGAAACTTTTGCACCAATAGCGAGACTAGAGGCAATTAGAATGTTTTTGGCTTTAGCAGTCTACAAGAATTTCAAAGTTTATCAAATGGATGTGAAATCAGCATTTTTGAATGGGAAACTTGAAGAAGAAGTTTACATCAAGCAACCGAGATGGTTTCCAACTTGGTGATGATCCCAACCTTGTTTGCAAGTTGAAGAAAGCTTTATATGGCTTAAAACAGGCACCCCGAGCATGGTATGCAAGGCTAGACAACTATCTCACTCAACAAAGGTTCAAGAAAGGTATGGTGGATAGTAATCTGTATGTCAAAATAGAAAATGGGCATCTTATTGTTCTTGTTGTCTATGTAGATGATATCATATTTGGTAGCAGCAAAGATGAGTCGTGCAAGGACTTAGCAGATAAGATGCAGAAAGAATTTGAAATGTCAATGATTGGAGAACTGTCATATTTCCTCGGATTGCAAGTTAATCAAAGTAAGAAGGGCATATTTATTTCTCAAGTTAAATATGTAAAAGAGATGCTAAAAAGGTTCACAATGGAGGACTGTAAGCCAGTTAGCACTCCCATGACGACAGGCTGTAAGTTGAGCAAGGATGACAAATCTCCACCTGTTGATCAAACCATGTACAGATCCATGATTGGAAGTTTACTGTACCTAACAACTACCAGACCAGATATTTTACAGGCAGTATGCATGGTAGCACGATTTCAAGCTAATCCTAAGGAGACTCATGTAACAACGGTGAAAAGGATTCTTCGGTATCTCAAGGGTACTATGGAATATGGATTATGGTATCCAAAAGGTAAAGACTTCACCCTTATTTCATATTCAGATGCCGATTGGTCAGGATGTGTAGATGACAGAAAGAGTACCAGTGGAGGTGCATTCTATCTTGGAGACAGATTAGTCGCGTGGCACAGTAAGAAACAAGAGTCAGTTTCTTTATCGACAGCAGAGGCAGAATACATTGCAGTGACAACATGTTGTACACAGGTATTATGGATGAAACAAACCTTAAAAGATCTTGGTATTAGCTTTAGTGAGCCAATATCAGTTAAGTGTGATAACACCAGTGCCATTAACATCTCCAAGAATCCGGTTATGCATTCACGCACAAAGCACATTGCCATCAGGTATCACTTTTTGAAGGAGAAAGTTGCAGAAGGTGAGGTTAAATTGGACTTTGTTCCAACCACAGAACAAGTAGCAGATATCTTCACAAAACCATTGCCCAAGGAAGTGTTTGAGTACCTTCGAAACAAATTGGGAGTGGTCACACTTCCCAAGAATTGACTAGCTACGGGGATCACATTCTCAGGGGGAGCATTTAAGTATTTGATTATTTTTTTGCTCATGTTCATAATTTGTGCTAAGTGTAACAAATTGTGCCTGAGAATGTTGTGCATGGACTCAGGGGGAGTCTATAGTAGCCCTTTGGTATTATTGACAAAGGGGGAGAAGAGTTACAGAAAATTGCACATGTGTTGCCAACAATTCCAAAGGGGGAGATTGTTGAGCAAGGTGCAACGACGATATTGTCATTGTTGTCAACACAGTCAGATAGATCTATTGATGCAGTGGACAGGAAGTTCAAAAGCTAGTCAGATGCAGAAGACAGGAGTTCAAAGGTTACTCAGAGTATGTACAGTGATTTTCCAAGAAGACCGAAGTGGACCACTTGCAAAAGATCAAAGAAAAATACAAGTAAGAAAAGTGTCGCGATATCGCGACATATACAGCAAGAAAAACTATCACGATTTCGTGACATGTTGGAAGAGAGAGAAGAAGAAAGAAAAATGTCACGATTTCGTGACATGTTGAGAGAGAAGAAAGAAAAACTGTCACGATTTCGTGACATGTTGAAGAGAGAGAAGAAGAAAGAAAAACTGTCACGATTTCGAGACATGTTGGAAGAGAGAGAAGAAGAAAGAAAAAGTGTCACGATTTTGTGACATGTTGGAAGAGAGAGAAGAAGAAAGAAAAAGTGTCACGATTTCGTGACATATTGGAGGAGAGAGAAGAAGAAAGAAAAAGTGTCACGATTTCGTGACATATTGCAAGAAAGGTTGTACGGACGAAAAAGTGTCACGATTTCATGACATATTGCAAGGAAGGTTGTACGGACGAAAAAGTGTCGCGATTTCGCGACATATTGCAAGGAAGGTTGTACGGACGAAAAAGTGTCATGATTTCATGACATATTGCAAGGAAGGTTGTACGGACGAAAAAGTGTCACGATTTCATGACATATTGCAAGGAAGGGTGTACATAAGAAAAAGTGTCACGATTTCATGACATGTTGCAGGAGAGAGAGTGAAAGAAAAAGTGTCACGATATCGCGACATGTCGGGTTTTCATGACCTGAAAGCAAGAAAAAGCGCTAAGGAGAAAAAGTGTCACGATATCGTGACATGTCACGTTTTCGTGACCCAAAGGCAAGAAAAGCGCTAAGGAGAAAAAGTGTCACGATATCATGACATGTCGCGTTTTCGTGACCCAAAGGCAAGATAAAGCGCTAAGGAGAAAAAGTGTCGCGATATCGCGACATGTCGCATTTTCATGACTAAAAGAGGAGAGAGAAAGTAAGAAGGCAAAAGTGTCACGATATCGCGACATGTTATATTCTCATGGGCCAAAGCTAAGAGAAAGCGTACGAAGGCGAAAGTGTCATGATATCACGACATGTGTTTTCGTGGCAACAACAACAGAAGAGTTACAAGGGCAGTTGAAGCCGACGAAGACCGATGTTAGCCGACGAAGATTAGGGTTTGCAACCGACGAAGATTAGGGTTTGCAGCCAACTAAGATTAGGGTTACAACCGACTAAGATTAGAGTTTTTGATCTTGAAAATTTTGTTATAAAAGGAAGGCTATTTGAAGAGTTGAATGATGTTGAAAAGTGCAAAATTTGGAGAGAGCAAGTGCAAGTTAGTCTAGCAGAATTCATCGTAGTGTGTAGTGTGCAAGTCGTCGAATCATTCTAAGTGTGAAGATCACAAAGGAAGCAGAGTGCGTAAAGGGGAGAAGATGATCGTTCGATAGTTAAGCAGCAGATTGTGCGAAGTGATAGCGCAGAGAGAGCAGAGTGCGCAGAGGACGAAAAAGTGAAGCAGACCAATCAGGGTCTTGTAAAAGCAAAGGTATCTTACTATCATTCTTCTAGTTTTAGAATTGAAGTCCAAGTTGGTGCTTGGCATAAGGGGTTGGTGCTCCTTCCAGTTGGTGCTGGCAAATCGGGGGTTGGTGCTCCTTTCTATTGGTACAGATAAATCAGGGGTTGGTGCTCCTTCCAGTGGGTGCTGGTAAATTATTTGTAAAAGTTGTTGCTTTGCAAAGGCTGGATTTGGATGGTAGTCCAAGCAGTCATTTTTGAGGAGTAGCCACATTGGTGAACCTCGTTAAATCTTGTGTTGTGTGATGTTCTCTTGTTGTACTTGTTGTATCTGTTTATAAGTTTTAACTGCTATAGTTTTAAGAGCTGTTAATTCATGATTAAAGAGCTACACTGATTCACCCCCCCTCTCAGTGCCATTGTAAGTCTAACAATTGGTATCAGAGCTAAGTCCCTATACAAGCTTAACCAGCTAGGGTGATCTTGGAAATAACACAATGGCAGGTGGTGAAGGCTTCTCATCAAACAAAGCACCATTGTTTGATGGATCTAATTATGCATTCTGGAGAGTCAGGATGTAGACATATCTCTGTGCTTTGGGATACGACATCTGGGATTCAGTAGTTAGTGGATACACAATTCCCACCACTCCTCCAAAAGAAGCGGATGAAAAGAAACTATTTGAGAATAATTCGAAAGCAACGAATGCCATCTTGTGTGGATTAGCAGACAGTGAACTAGTAAAGGTCATGAACTGTAAATCGACAAAAGAAATATGGGACAAATTGAAGAGTGTTCATGAAGGAGATGATAAGATCAAAGAAGCCAAGTTACAGACACATCGAGCTCAGTTCGAAGCATTGAAGATGAATGACGATGAAAACATTGAGGCATTCATGTTGAGAGTTAATGGAATCATCAATGCGATCAGAGGACTCGACGAGGATATCGATGACTCTACTGTCATGAAAAAGGTATTAAGATCTCTTCCTCAAAGGTTTGATTCCAAAGTCTCAGCGATAGAAGAAGCTAAAAATCTAAATTATTTTAGTATAGATGAAATGTATGGTTCTTTAACTGCATATGAGATGAGGATAGGAAGATCTAAACCCTCCGACAGAGAAGCAACTTTCAAAGCCCTTAAAAATAAAAACACAAAACAAGAGTCCGAGGAAGAAGAGACATCAGATGAAATGGAAGCAAACTTTGTTAGAAAACTGAAAAAGGGGAAAGGAAAATACAGAGGGAAGCTTCCATTTAAATGTTTCAACTGTGGAGGCGTTGGGCATTTTGCGACTAAATGTCCACTGAAAGAGAAGAACAAAAATGATGAAGGATCCCACCAAGAAAGAAGTGACTGGAAGATGAAAACAAATTTCAGAAAAGGCAACTTCAAAAAGAAAAGTTTCATCTCCAAGAATGTTAGTTCATCAGAAAACAACTTCGGTGAAGAGTTCGAAGAAGAAAGAGATGAAGCTCTTTTTATGGCATTTGAAGAAGTTAAATCAAAAAGAAGGAGTGACCTCTGAAGTTTGTGGTGAAAATCTCGAGGCTGAAGTAGACTTAGAAGGTGAGTTGATATCTGCACTTGAAGAGTGGGAGATAGAAAAGAAAAAGAATAAGAAACTATCAAGAAAGCTTGAGGATACAAATGGAATCATAACCAACTTAAAAGTATAGATAGAAGAATCTAAGAAAATCTTCGAAGATCTCGAAGTGCAATTAACTATGAAAATAGATCTTTGCGGCAAGTTAGAAGAAGAGATTGTTGGTTTAAGAATGCGGCTAGAAGAGATGAATAAGAAAATCAGTTGTTATCACAAACGTGAAGAAAGTTCTATGAAGTTGGATAAGATCATAAATGACCAAAGACCTACGAGGCATCAAATTTGGTTTGGGTTTCATCGAAGGAGAATATTCAAGTGGATCAAAGGCCAAAAATGTAGAATCCACAAAGAATGAAGCTAAGAGACAGGTTGATCAAGGAAAAACGTCTCATGCAAAAGAAAGCATTAATGCCAGGCACGAAAGGAGAACTGACAATGATGGATTCACCAATGTCACACATCAAAGAAGAAGAAGACCTATGGCTCCTACGACAACATGGCAAAGACCATCACCCAGGTTCAATTATCCTTTCTCTGGTTTCTGTTTTAAATGCAATGGCTATGGGCATAAAATCTCGGACTACAAATATAATGTAAGACCAAGGAATTTCACCAGTAGAAATGTTTTTTCTCCTCTGATGAATTATACAGTAGAATGTTATAACTGTCATAATTTTGGGCACATTGCAAGAAACTGTAGAAATACATTTACATCAAATCAGTTTCAGGGAAGAAAATTTCAACCATACAGGATGAGTCAAAATAGAAAGCTTTTCGAAAAACATGCTCAAACTACTGATAAGGGAAAGGCAAAACAAGAGCCCAAAACTACTATCAAAACAGTGTGGAAAGGAAAAGAACGACTGAAGGAAGAAAAGGAATCCTTAATCGTTCAAACTGCATTCAAAGCACAGAATAAATATGTACCATGGATACTAGATAGTGGATGCTCCGAGTCATATGACAGGTGACAAACAAAAATTTGAAAATTTACAGAAATATGAAGGAGGATCGGTAAAATTTGGAAATAATGATGGAGCCAAGATAGTCGGCAAAGGCTCGATCAAAATCAGTGATGGAAGGATTAAATTAGAAGAAGTCTTATTTGTGGATGGGTTGAAACATAATTTATTGAGTGTAAGTTAGATTTTTGATAAAGGTCATGAAGTAGTCTTTATGAAGCAGGGTTGTGAAGTCAGAAAAACAAACAGTGGAAAATTGATAGCAACAGGGTCAAGAACATCTGGTAACCTGTACACGCTCTCAGAGACTTCAAAAGGAGCTTGCTTTATTGGATAGGAAGAAGAAAATTGGTTGTGGCACAAGAGACTTGGTCATATCAGTTTTGATAATCTAGTAAAAATCACCTCAAAAAGGGTAGTGAGAGATATTCCCACCATCAACAAACCTGCAAACAACATTTGTGCTTCATGCCAAAAGGGGAAGCAAACTAGAGTCACATTCAAAACAAAAGAATACTACACAAGCAAACCTTTGGAACTAATACACACCGATTTATGTGGACCCATGAGAACACAAAGCATAAATGGTGACAAATATTTTATGTTGTGCATTGATGACTATTCCAGAATGACATGGATATTCTTCTTGAAGCATAAATCAGAAGCTTTTGATATGTTCAAGATTTTCAAAAACCAGGTTGAGAATGAAATAGGAAAGAGGATCAAATGTTTAAGATCAGACAGAGGAGGAGAATTCATTTCAGAGGAGTTTGTAGAATACTGTGAAAAATACGGTATCAGGAGACAGTTCTCAGTAGCCAGGACACCTCAGCAAAATGGAGTGGTAGAAAGAAAGAACAGGACTGTGTAGGAAATGGCACGATCTATGTTGGCTGAAAGCAGAGTAGTAGACAGATTTTGGAAAGAAGCAGTCCATACTGCGGTGTATATCCAAAATAGGTACATGCTGAGAACACATGAAAGCAAAACTCCTTATGAACTATGGTTCGGTAAAAGGGCAACAACAAAATACCTCAGAGTGTTTGGCAGCAAGTGCTATATCAAAAGAACTGAAGATAATCTTGGTAAGTTTGAAGATAGAGCGAGATGAAGGTATTTTTGTTGGTTATTCACCTAGAAGCAAAGCTTACAAATGCTACAACAAAAGGCTAAAGAAAATTGTGGACAGTGCTGATGTTAAGTTTGATGAAGGTAAAGAACGAGTAATTAGTTATGAAACAAACTACCCAATCTATGAAGAGGTTATTGAAGGAGATGAGGAAAATGAAATTGAAAAGATACAAAAAATTGACTCAGATGATGATGCGGAAATGGAAGAAAATAAGAAATTCAAAACAGGTAGCTGGCAGAGAAATCATCCTAGAGAGCAAATCATCGGAGATCCCAAAGTTGGAGTTCAGACAAGAAGAAGAGTAGTAAGTAACTACTCTCTACTATCCAGCATTGAGCCTAAAAATATTGATGATGCAAGCAAATATGAAAGCTGGATGAAGGCAATAAATGAAGAATTAGATCAGATAGAGAAAAACGACACTTGGGAACTAGTACCTAGACCTGCAAATAAAAATATCATCGAAACTAAATGGATTTTTTGAAACAAATTGAATGAAGACGGACAGGTAGTCAGAAATAAAGCAAGATTAGTTTGCAAGGGTTATGCACAAGTTGAAGGCATTGATTTTGAGGAAAATTTTGCACCAGTAGCGAGACTAGAGGCAATTAGAATGTTTTTGGCTTTAGCAGTCTACAAGAATTTCAAAGTTTATCAAATGGATGTGAAATCAGCATTTTTGAATGGGAAACTTGAAGAAGAAGTTTACATCGAGCAACCAGATGGTTTCCAACTTGGTGATGATCCCAACCTTGTTTGCAAGTTGAAGAAAGCTTTATATGGCTTAAAACAGGCACCCCGAGCATGGTATGCAAGGCTAGACAACTATCTCACTCAACAAAGGTTCAAGAAAGGTATGGTGGATAGTAATCTGTATGTCAAAACAGAAAATGGGCATCTTATTGTTCTTGTTGTCTATGTAGATGATATCATATTTGGCAAGCAGCAAAGATGAGTCATGCAAGGACTTAGCTAGATAAGATGCAGAAAGAATTTGAAATGTCAATGATTGGAGAACTGTCATATTTCCTCGGATTGCAAGTTAATCAAAGTAAGAAGGGCATATTTATTTCTCAAGTTAAATATGTAAAAGAGATGCTAAAAAGGTTCACAATGGAGGACTGTAAGCCAGTTAGCACTCCCATGACGACAGAGCTGTAAGTTGAGCAAGGATGACAAATCTCCACCTGTTGATCAAACCATGTACGGATCCATGATTGGAAGTTTACTTGTACTGACAGCTACCGGACCAGATATTTTATAGGCGAGTATGCATGGTAGCACAATTTCAAGCTAATCCTAAGGAGACTCATGTAACAGCGGTGAAAAGGATTCTTCGGTATCTCAAGGGTACTATGGAATATGGATTATGGTATCCGAAAGGTAAAGACTTCACCCTTATATCATATTCAGATGCAGATTGGGCAGGATGTGTAGATGATAAAAAGAGTACCAGTGGAGGTGCATTCTATCTTGGAGACAGATTAGTCGCGTGGCACAGTAAGAAACAAGAGTCAGTTTCTTTATCGACAGTAGAGGCAGAATACATTGCAACGACAACATGTTGTACACAGGTATTATGGATGAAACAAACCTTAAAAGATCTTGGTATTAGCTTCAGTGAGCCAATATCAGTTAAGTGTGATAACACCAGTGCCATTAACATCTCCAAGAATCTGGTTATGCATTCACGCACAAAGCACATTGCCATCAGGTATCACTTTTTGAAGGAGAAAGTTGCAGAAGGTGAGGTTAAATTGGACTTTGTTCCAACCACAGAACAAGTAGCAGATATCTTCACAAAACCATTGCCCAAGGAAGTGTTTGAGTACCTTCGAAACAAATTGGGAGTGGTCACACTTCCCAAGAATTGACTAGCTACAGGGATCACATTCTCAGGGGGAGCATTTAAGTATTTGATTATTTTTTTGCTCATGTTCATAATTTGTGCTAAGTGTAACAAATTGTGCCTGAGAATGTTGTGCATGGACTCAGGGGGAGTCTACAGTAGCCCTTTGGTATTATTGACAAAGGGGGAGAAGAGTTACAGAAAATTGCACATGTGTTGCCAACAATTCCAAAGGGGGAGATTGTTGAGCAAGGTGCAGCGACAATATTGTCATTGTTGTCAACACAGTCAGATAGATCTGTTGATGTAGTGGACGGGAAGTTCAAAAGCTAGTCAGATGCAAAAGACAGGAGTTCAAAGGTTACTCAGAGTATGTACAGTGATTCTCCAAGAAGACCGAAGTAGACCACTTGCAAAAGATCAAAGAAAAAGACAAGTAAGAAAAGTGTCGCGATATCGCGACATATACAACAGGCAAGAAAAACTATCGCGATTTCGTGACATGTTGGAAGAGAGAGAAGAAGAAAGAAAAACTGTCATGATTTCGTGACATGTTGGAAGAGAGAAGAAGAAAGAAAAACTATCGCGATTTCGTGACATGTTGGAAGAGAAAGAAGAAGAAAGAAAAACTGTCGCGATTTCGTGACATGTTGGGAGAAGAAGAAAGAAAAATTGTCACGATTTCGCGACATGTTGGAGGAGAAGAGAAGAGAAAAAGTGTCGCGATTTCGTGACATATTGCAAAAGAGAGTACGGACGAAAAAGTGTCATGATTTCATGACATATTGCAAGGAAGGTTGTACGGACGAAAAAGTGTCATGATTTCGTGACATATTGCAAGGAAGGTTGTACGGAAGAAAAAGTGTCACGATTTCGTGACATATTGCAAGGAAGGTTGTACGAACGAAAAAGTGTCACGATTTCATGACATATTGCAAGGAAGGTTGTACGGAAGAAAAAGTGTCACGATTTCACGACATATTGCAAGGAAGGTTGTATGGACGAAAAAGTGTCACGATTTCGTGACATGTTGTAGGAGAGAGAGTCCGAGAGAAAAAGTGTCACGATTTCATGACATGTTGCAGGAGAGAGAGAGTCTGAGAAAAAGTGTCACGATTTCGCGACATGTTGCAAGAGAGAGAGTCCGAGAGAAAAAGTGTCGCGATATCACGACATGTCACGTTTTCGCGACCCAAAGGCAAGATAAAGCGCTAAGGAGAAAAAGTGTCGCGATATCGCGACATGTCGCATTTTCACGACTAAAAGAGGAGAGAGAAAGTAAGAAGGCAAAAGTGTAGCGATATCGCTACATGTTGTATTCTCACGGGCCAAAGCTAAGAGAAAGCGTACGGAGGCGAAAGTGTCGCGATATCGCGACATGTGTTTTCGTGGCAACAACAACAGAAGAGTTACAGGGGCAGTTGAAGCCGACGAAGACCGATGTAAGCCAATGAAGATTAGGGTTTGCAGCCGACGAAGATTAGGGTTTGCAATCGACTAAGATTAGGGTTACAACCGACTAAGATTAGAGTTTTTGATCTTGAAAATATTGTTATAAAAGGAAGGTTGTTTGAAGAGTTGAATGAGTTGAGAAGTGCGAAGTTCGGAGAGAGTGCGCAGAGTGCAAAGTTCGGTCGTAGAGTGCAGTGTGCAAGTCGTCGAATCATTCTAAGTGCGAAGATCGCAAAGGAAGCGGGGGAGGAAATGTGAAGATCACAAAGGAAGTAGAGTGCACAAAGGGGAGAAGACGATCATTTGACAGTTAAGCAACAGATTGTGCGAAGTGATAGCGCAGAGAGAGCAGAGTGCGTAGAGGACAAAAAAGTGAAGCAGACCAGTCAGGGTCTTGTAAAAGCAAAGGTATCTTACTATCATTCTTCTAGTTTCAGAATTGAAGTCCAAGTTGGTGCTTGGCATAAGGGGTTGGTGCTCCTTCCAGTTGGTGCTGGCAAATCAGGGGTTGGTGCTCCTTTCTATTGGTACGAGATAAATCGGGGGTTGGTGCTCCTTCCGGTGGGTCGTTGGTAAACTGTTTGTAAAAGTTGTTGCTTTGCAAAGGCTGGATTTGGATGGTAGTCCAAGCAGTCATTTTTGAGGAGTAGCCACATTGGTGAACCTCGTTAAATCTTGTGTTGTGTGATGTTCTCTTGCTGTACTTGTTGTATCTGTTTATAAGTTTTAACTGTTGCTATTTTAAGAGCTGTTAATTCATGATTAAAGAGCTACACTGATTCACCCCCCCTCTTAGTGCCATTGTAAGTCTAACAATTAGTATCAGAGCTAAGTCCATGTACAAGCCTAATCGGCTAGGGTGATCTTGGAAATAACACAATGGCAGGTGGTGAAGGCTTCTCATCAAACAAAGCACCATTGTTTGACAGATCTAATTATGTGTTATGGATGTGTTATGGAGAGTCAGGATGTAGAAATATCTCTATGCTTTGGGATATGACATCTGGGATTTAGTAGTTAGTGGATACACAATTCCCACCACTCCTCCAAAAGAAGCGGATGAAAATAAACTATTTGAGAATAATTCGAAAGCAAAGAATGCCATCTTGTGTGGATTAGCAGACAGTGAACTAGTAAAGGTCATGAGTGTAAATCGGCAAAAGAAATATGGGATAAATTGAAGAGTGTTCATGAAGGAGATGATAAGATCAAAGAAGCCAAGTTACAGACACATCGAGCTCGGTTCGAAGCATTGAAGATGAATGACGATGAAAACATTGAGGCATTCATGTTGAGAGTTAATGGAATCATCAATGCGATCAGAGGACTTGATGAGGATATCGATGACTCTGCTATCATGAAAAAGGTATTAAGATCTCTTCCTCAAAGGTTTGATTCCAAAGTCTCAGCGATAGAAGAAGCTAAAAATCTAAATTATTTCAGTATAGATGAAATGTATGGTTCTTTAACTGCATATGAGATGAGGATAGGAAGATCTAAACCCTCTGACAGAGAAGCAGCTTTCAAAGCCCTTAAAAATAAAAACACAAAACAAGAGTCCGAGGAAGAAGAGACATTAGATGAAATGGAAGCAAACTTTGTTAGAAAATTAAAAAAGGGGAAAGGAAAATATAGAGGGAAGCTTCCATTTAAATGTTTCAACTATGGAGGCGTTGGGCATTTTGCGACTAAATGTCCACTGAAAGAGAAGAATAAAAATGATGATTCATGCATGAATTCTACCTTCATGTAGATACAACTTGCTTGGTAATGTTTTTCTCTCCCAATTAATTATGTTTTGCTTGGATCTCTGGTGCAATGTTTGAATGCTACTTCGAACAACCTCTTTAGGTGGTCTTCCAAATCTTTTGATCTATTTTTTTCTTCAAACTAAATTGCTTTTCTTGATGCTATCTTGGACCAAGTCATCCAAATATTTGGTGGTTTTTATTTCTACCACTTTTCCTTATATGTTTTCACTTTCTTCAACAAAAAACATTAATGTTTTTATGTTATTCATGTAGTGTTGCATCTCTCAAACATCCTTTAAAATGATGTTATCATATGGAGTGCTTGTCTTCACTCATTTTGAATGGATAGACTATGATTTTTTAGGGATGCTTGTAATGGTCCCTCTTATTTTTCTATTGTTGTTCTTATTTGGTTACTCTTTTCACTCTATATATCTCATATTTCTTTTCTAGAAAGATATCTCTTCTTTTTATAATGTTGACAAAGATTATCAATGAGAATTTCGACTTTGGATGGCTCAAGTCCACTAATATTTGTTAGCTCTTGAAGTGTCCACTCTTATCACAAATTCAAAGACCTATTATCTTCAAATATGCTATTCTTTATGTCTCTTTTTCAAAAAACATAATGTTAATTCTAGCCAATGTTAATATTCAATTGTATAATTTTAAGATAATTTATATACCTAAAAATTGAGTAGTAATCAAATCAATAATTTTGAGTCAAACTCAGGAATATCATTTGAGCCTTAAAGACTCTTCAAATTTTAAATTCACACCATAAACTATTTTTTCTGATGCTAGCATTAAAGACTACTTGAAGTAGCTTTGAATATTACTCTTCCAAAATGGGATAGAGTATGGTGGTAGCTCTGATACCACTATTGGATTTTTAGATAGATTATCACAGGTCCAAAGTATTTAGGATCTTGAGTAAATTCAGATATTAGAGAAATCAATATAAATGGCTAAAATTAATGAATATAACATTCTAAAAAATAATAATAATATGAAATAAAATGGCCAATATCATTATCAATATGCATAGATAAACTTACAATATAATTGCTCAAAATATTATATACAAGCTTCAATAATATTATCAATCTTCTATCACATTTCATGGAACTTTATATCCATAATATAGTCTTAGAAATGTGACTCTTCGACTATTGCTTGCCTAATATATCTAGGAGATGCAACCTTTTCTATTCCATACATAAGATAAATCCTCTCATATATTTTGGCTTATGATCTTGCCACTTATACATGACTCTTGAATCTCTATTTACTCTTACACACTTTAATCTACGATACTTGCACACCCCTACTTGCACACTTTACTATATGACACATTGCACACTCCTACACACTCTATTACATGACACTTGTGCACATTCTCACTCTTCACACTTGCACACATAATTACATGACACTTGTGCACATTCTCACTCTTCACACTTGCACACATAATTACATGACACTTGTGCACATCTTACACATGCATAAAGAGGAATTATAAATCACACTCCTAAACTATAAAATCACACCTTAATCTATTACATATTTATATTTGTACCATAAAGGTACCATGGGGGTACATTAGTACGTACCATATAATGTAATATTCTCCTACAAAATTTGATTTTGATCAAGGCTAGTGTGTTATAGAACTCTAAAATATTTTATTTTGCACAATGGATGTCATGCTAGATACTTTGAGTCATCCCATGGGCTTCACTAGGTCGATTCATTATCTCCTTATCTATTTATAATTCTTGTAGAGGTATTAGGGAGAGCTTTCTCAAAGGCAAAAATGGAAAAATATCAAAAGGTATTTAAGTTGCAACAAATGATCTTTTTAAATATTACCTTAAATTTGTTGATGATACATTTATTTTTAAATCATCCTTTGTAATATAATTTATTAAATTAGTTTAAAAATTATGGCAAACAAGTCAAAAAATATTTTAGATTTTGTTATCTAAGAGGAAGAAGGTGGTTTTATCCATGGTAAATAAATTATTGGTGGTGTAATCACTGCACAAGAGGTTATATATTATCTTCATTTGATGAAAGGCCCAGATATATTTGTAAAATTAGATATGAACAAAGCATATGATAGGGATTGCTAGAGTTTTCTTAATGGTAATCTTAAAATTTTAATTTTGATCAAGGTTCATGTGAATGAGTTATATGTTGTTATAACACTCCAAAATATTATATTTTGACCAATGGATCCCCTGCTAGATACTTTAAGTCATCCCATGGACTTCACTAGGGTGATTTATTATCTTCTTATCTATTTATAATTATAGTAGAGGCATCCGAAGAGCTTTCTCAAAGGAAAAAATGGAAGAAAAATTCAAAGGTATTCAAGTTGCAACAAATGATATTTTTGAATATCTCCTCTAATTTGTTGATGATACTTTTCTTTTAGGTAATCCCTTAGTTAGTGAGGCTATGAGTATGGAGCTTAAAGAATTATTATCATGCTATGAGAAGACTATTGGATAGTAGGTTAATACTATATAATCCTATATATATTTTCATTAACTTCTTCCTAGATTTATAATGGATTCTCATGGACATTTTAAGGTTTAAGATTGAAAATTTTCCATCAACTTATTTGGATATTTCTTTGTCTCATAAAGGAAAGAAGAAGGAAATTTGGGACTCTTGTTTGTATAGATTGAAATCTTGTTTAACAAGTTGGAAAGGTACTTTTTAAACCATCATTGGAAGGCCACAACTCATAAAAACTATATTGTAATCCATCCCTATTTTTATGATGTCACTTTCAATACTGTCAGTAAGTATAGCATCTAAATTTGATAAAATAGAAATATCTTTTCTTTGTATAGGATGTGAGGAAAGAGTTAGGTATCCTCTTTGTAATTGGGATATGGTTTATAAATAAAATAATATTAGAGGGGTAGAATTGCATATTTGTAGACTTACGAGTTTGTCCTTACGGGTAAAACTTGGTTGAAGCTTATTCATAGATCAAGGTAAGAGTTGGGTGAAAATGTTTTTTCAAAAATATAGGTTCTCTTCATGTATTGAAATTATTCGGGAAACAAACCCTACTTGAAGGATTGCTAACGTGGAACTTTGTACCAGACAATTTGCAATTGATCAAGAAATATATTAGATAGTCAATCAATGAGGGGGTTTATGCAAAATCTTGGTCCATTGCTTGGTTCAAGCCTTATCCTTTATCTCTGATTCAAAATGGCAACCATTGGCTTGGGCATGTCTAGCTTGTAATGGTCTAAAATTCAAAGATTATATGAATGTGAGTAACAACTCCAAATCATGGATTTCTATTAATAGCTTGGTTGAAGCAGAGGAACTGAAACATATAGAAGATGAGCTTAAAAAATGCTTCAAGAGTTTTATTTACCTATTTTTACATGAAAGGATAAGTTGATTTAGAATCTATCAAAAGATGGTGGATATTTGATCAGGTTGAAATATGAAGGTTCAGAGCAATGAAAATTTCCTTCTTCCAATGATTTCCCTTGGAAGAATGTTTGGTCACTAAAACCCCTACCTAAGGACTCAACATTCCTTTGACTAATAGTTTAAAGAAATATTCTAATAGAGAAGAGTCTACAAAAAAGAGGAAATCATGGGTCTTTTAGGTGCAACTTGTGTGAGAAGGATCTAGAAACATTAGACCATTTACTTCTTCATTCTCCTTTTGCTTACACCATTTTAGGTTGCTTTAAAAAAATGAGAATATATTGTGTAGTTCCATCAACATTGAAAGAGTTGATGAAATGTTGGATTAATTATTTTCAAGCTAAAGCATTTTGTAGTCTTCCATTATTTGTTGGAATTTATGACTTGAATGAAATAATAATTTTTTTAAAAATAATTATCGAAATTATACCTAACTTTAAAATCGTATTATTTCCTCCGTTACATAATGTTTACAAACATGATGCTCGTTATAAAAAGCTTCCAGTATTGAAAAAGAAATGCATCTCCAATAATAAAATTTTGAAAAACGGTAAAAGGTCATCTACAGTAATAAACTTTTCATAACATACAAATTTTTACATATATGTTAACTACCTAATTCTATTCCATATACGCATAAGCCAAAACAAAAATATATAAATAACTTTTACAAAGCAACAACATCAACACTTTTACCATAGAAGACATCTTCAAAACAACTAATATCTATTCCCTAAACCCTTTGCATATGAAATCAAACAGTTCCCAGTTCTTCTATACTTGATTTGTCCAGACTCCATAACTGCTTCTATTTGGGAAGTCGATAAACTCCATACGGACGACGTCTGTTGGACCCCGACCCCAAAACTAAACGCCTTGCTTTGCTCCATCCGCTGATCACAGATATCACTCCTCCAAATCCAATCCCGAATCCCAGACCCAATCCAATTACTGACACGTGTTCTTCCACTCTGCACCACACTGACTGACACCTCACAGACTTCCTTGGAGATGAAGGCAGGGTCGAATTCTTTTGCCGTTGATTTTGTCTGCGACTTTGCAAGGAGGCCCCACATAAACACTGCGGATTTCCTTGGAATGAACTCTCGGTGAAAGTGTAAAACTGGGTTCCAATTGGAATTGGTCCGCAGAGTTTGTTAAAAGAAGCATTGAAGGATGCCAACATAGATAAATTAGATAGCTCTTCAGGAATCTGCCCACTCAGCTTATTTCGTGACAAATCTATTTGTTCCAGAGTTGATATTTGTCCCAGAGATGCTGGAATTTTGCCTTCCAATTGGTTGCCGGACAGATTTAACAAACGCAGGCTACTCAGATTCCCTATGCTTGCCGGTATTTTCCCGCTCAGATTGTTGCTTGATAAGTCGAATATGGTGTTTGAAGTTAGCACATACTGAAACACGTAGTCGTGTCCCTTAACTGTGACCATCCAATCCTCGTTGAGTGACTGACGGCTCAGTTGCGGAGATCCTTTGATTCCAAATCCTTCCAGACTGTCAAGATCAGAGGGAATTGTTCCAGAAAATTTGTTATTGGATAAATCCAACATGTGCAATCTGGTGAGGTTTGTGATCCAGGGAGGAATGCTTCCGTTAAGCCTATTGTAGCCCAAACTTAGAACACTCAAGTCTTTGAATTTCGCCAGATATGAAGGAAGCCCACCTGTGAATTGGTTCTTCCTCAGATCCAAAAGTCGAAGGCGACTACAGTTGGACAAGGATACAGGCAGCTTCCCGTAAAAGTTATTAGAATAGGCAGAAATAATTTGCAAGTCTTGGAGTCGTCCTATGCCTTCCGGGATCATGCCTGTCAAATTGTTACCCCATAGTGAAAGCACTTTAAGCTTGCTCAAATTGGTAATTGCTTCAGAAATGCCACCTGACAATAAGTTGCCCAGATATAAATACTGAAGTGAAGAACAATTACCAAGAGCTGGGGGAATGCTCCCCTCCAACTCGTTGTAGCTCAGATCAAGCAACTTCAGTCTGTGAAGTCTTTCTATGCCCTCTGGAATTCTGCCTGTCAAATTGTTAGCTACGAGAAGAAGTACTGTAAGGTTGCTCAAACGGGTAATTGCTTCCGGAATGCCACCTGACAAAGAGTTATTCTCCAACTCCAAGTCCTGAAGCGAAGAACAATTACCCAGAGCTGGAGGAATGCTCCCCTCCAAGTCGTTATGGGCCAGATCAAGCCACTGCAGTTTCTGAAGTCTTCCTATCCCCTCTGGAATCCTGCCTGTCAAATTGTCACCCCAGAGTAAAAGTATTTCAAGCTTGCTCAACTGGCTAACTGATTCAGGAATGCCACCTGAAAATACGTTTTGGCACAGATTTAATACCTGAAGTGAAGAACAATTACCCAGAGCTGGAGGAATGCTCCCCTCCCACTCGTTATAGCTCAGATCAAGCGACTGCAGTCTGTGAAGTTTTCCTATGCCCTCTGGAATCCTGCCTGTCAATTTGTTAGTCCAGAGAGAAAGTGCTTCAATCTTGTTCAAAAGGGTAATTGCTTCAGGAAAGCCACCTGACAATAAGTTTTGGCCCAGATTTAATATCTGAAGCGAAGATAAATTACCCAGAGCTGGAGGAATGCTCCCCTCCAACTCGCTGCAGCTCAGATCAAGATTCTGCAATCTGTGTAGTCTTCCTATGCCCTCTGGAATGCTGCCTGTCAAATGGTTAGTCCAGACAACAAGTACTTCAAGCTTGTTCAAATGGGTAATTGCTTCGGGAATGCCACCTGACAAGAAGTTTTTGTACAAATACAAATCCTGGAGAGACGAGCAGTTCCCCAAACTATTTGGAATGCGTCCAACTAGACTATTATTCCCTAAGCTGAGGTGCTCTAACTTCCCTAGAAGACCAAATTCTGGTGGTATGCTCCCTGTCAAGTTGTTAAATGAAAGTCGAATCCATTGAATGCTTGAACAATTGGCCAGCGATTTGGGGATAGAACCCGACAAAAAATTATAGCTGAGGTCGAGAAGTTTCAAAGGTCTGAGATGGCCAAGTTGTGAAGGAATCCTTCCCGTGAAATAATTACTAGAGAGATTCAAAGTGTGCAGTAAAGAAACGTTTTCTAACAGTGGAGAAATTGTACCTTTCAATTTCATTTGTGGAAGGATAACAGAAACCACCCTCTTAGTGTTCTTTTTGCAGCGAATACCATTCCAAGAGCACACATTATCTGAGTTGTTAGCTCTCCAAGTGGACAGAGATTTTGTAGGGTCGGATGTGATGGCGTCTCTGAAGGACAAAAGGGATTCAACGTCTATTTTATGGCCATGATCAGCCATCTGTGCGGTGATTGGAGAGACAAAGGTGAGTGCCATGGCCAACAAAATCATTAACAAAAGCATTGCCCTCCACACAACTCCAGCCACTTGTGATATTGCCATTCTTGAACTCAAAGAAATCAAAGCATTCGACACAAAATCGTCCAAGCCACTATGAAATTTAGGCTAGAGGGAAAGCAGCCCAAGTGGGAAAATGAGAGAAAATAGGCTAATTTTTTTTTTTTTTGGTGGTAAGCGTTCATCGTCGTCTTAGGGGAGAACATAGGCAGAGTCTAATCGCCGTATTGACTGGAAAATTAGAGAACGGACAACGGCCTAAAACCATTTGCAGGTTTAAAGTAAGATATGGGTGAACGGTGTGAAGTATAATATCAAGTCAAGATCCGTGGCAGACAGTTTGGAAATACTTGCTTGACTAGAATTTCGGTCTTGCCTGCCGTTTTGGAAATACTTGCTTGCATCATTTCGGTTGTCACAATGCCCTGGTGCAGATTGTCAACATTTAGCAATGTACAGTGGTATTATAATTAACCATAAAAGTGTGTGATTTTAGTTAGTATTTAGCTAAATATTTTAATTAATAGTTAAATAAATTATTTTTTAATATAAAATATAGAAGTAATTTATTTGAATATATTTTTTAGTTTATTTGTTACATATTTGTTAAAAGTTAAAGTGTGTGATAATATAATTTATTAATAGTATTGTCCCACAAGTTATATTAATAATGATGAATAATAAGTTTTTTCAAAATGATTATGGAAAGTTTTTGTTTTCAACTATATTATATATTTTATTTACAAAACATATAAAGTATAGAGGTAATAGTTATATTATATCCAAAAATAAATGAATAAAATATTTTTGAAACATATTAAAAAATAAGTGATATAAGAATAACAAATAATTACATCTATATTATATATAATAATTTATGAATAAGTTATCTATGAAGTATATATAAATTTGCTACAATAGTTAAGAAACACACAAAAAAGTAATTCTCATAAAAAATAGAAAAGAATAAGTTTCTAACGAAAAGATTAATGTATGTTATAATGTTGTAAAAAGTACTAAAGGTTATAAAACCCAAATAGTACATAAGACAAGAAAACAAAATGAAAATTTGACATATTGTATTATAGTTTTGTGGCTATAATTGTAACATAAAAACATGTAGTTCATGATAAAAAAAGGCAACTTAAGAGTAGCAAAATCAAGTGTGTGATAATAGAATTTAATAGTAGAATTTGATGACAAGTTTCGATGATTTTGTTGTTTAGAATGAAGATATTTATACAAGTTGCTCATATTTGGTTACAAATAATTAAATTGTTCATAGATCTAAACTATATTTGTTAGCACATACCAAATAAGATATGGTAGAAATAAATAGATAATTCACTGACTACTAGTCTAACAAACACACTAGCAAACTAAGTGTGATGGAATGTTTTCTAACATTTTCCTCTTATTACATCATAGTTTGTAGTTTCTTGGAGAGAAAACTACAAAATGCCTCAAATTTAATATATGCAGGTGGTTTAGTGAAGTTTTTTGCATGTTGTTCTTGAGTGGGACAAAATTAGAGCTCAATGTTGTGTTGTTGAACATATTTGCATATGAAATGACATTGAACTTCAATTTATTTAGTGCACTCATAAAACACTGGATTATGAACAAGCTCTAAATTACCTTGATTACAATCATTGAATTAGCCTATGGTACTCCCATCCATCCTAACATACATTTATGCCATATCATATTGTAGAGAACTCCTACAACTCAATATTTCAATTCTATGGCTGATCGAGTAACTATTTGTTGCTTCTTTCTTTCCCATGATATAGGTCCATATCATAGAAAGAATGTATATCTAGAAGTAGATATTCTATTATCAATGGATAATGCATAATCTACATATATGTAGTTAGTTAAAAATAAAATCGTTCTTCTTATATTCTAGACCAAACTCATTAGTACCATGAACATACCTTAATTCTCCTTTGCTTCCTTCGAATAAAATTATTTTGATTTTTACATGAATCATGAGAGGTAACTTATTGCAAAGCTAATATCTTGCCTAGTGTATGTTAGGTAAACGATGCTTCCAACCAACTATCCATAGAGAGTTGCATTCACCTATGGAGATGAGTTAAATCACAATAGTTTTATTCCTGGTTCCATAGGAGTCATCATGGGCTTACAATCATTCATGTAATATTTATCAAGAAGTGTTTTGACATATTTTATTTGTGAGAAAAATATGTCCATTTTATGAATACTCTAGCTAACTTTGCAAGTAGAGTAAATATTATTCTTATGGTCTTTATCTTAGTGGTAGATGCAAATATTTCTTCATAGTTAATGCCTTCCTTTTAAGCGTAGCCCTTGGATACAATTCACTCATTGTATTTATAAATAATACAATTCTATTCATATTTGGTCTTGAAGATTAACATGCCATCAAGTCTTCATTAATGTTTGATATTCAATATCCATAACATTTTTCATGGCTTATATTGAAGAGCTTTATAAACTATGGATGGTTCAAGGGTTTATACGATAGTGCTCATCATGGTCATATTCACCTCATCATGGGACATGTTGCATGTTCTCAATCCCATATAGATGTGACTGGAACTCCACCTATCCCTAAATATTTTAATGTGCGCAAGTACAACTTGGGTACTTTCTATTGGTACTGTGGATTCTTTGTGAATTTTCAAGGGTTCTAAGTTTAATATTTTTAAATATTCATCATCTTGGCACCTTTTCACACCTGAATGTTTACCTCCATTTTTTTATCAAATGTTGTTTTTTTTTTTTGTAATATTCTATCACAATGTTGAACTTTGTAATTTAGAATGATATTCAAAGGATTGTGAAGTATATTTGAGAACAACATCAATTTTTTGTGTATAAAATAAAATTTTCCAATGATTGAATGAGTTTTGACATTTTTTTTTTCTAATGAGTGTGTAGTGGAGATTTTCTTATATTCCTCTACACCCTTAGATGTAGATGACTATAATTATAATGTCATATGTCTTGTATTAAATTTGGTTTCCTCCTATTATTTTATAATATAAAACATTCCATTTATAATATAGATAAAGTAATAGAAAATAATATTTATAATTAAAAATAATGTATATCTCATATGAGGATGGATAATATAGACCAAAATGGTATGTTTTTGGACGCTCATTCAAAGTACCCAAGTTTGAATCATGGTGAGGGAGACCCCATTGTATTCCCAAGGAGTGTGGCTCTAGTTGCACCACCCATTATATTGTTTCCTTACCTCAAAAACCATATATATATATATATATATATATATATATATATATATATATATATATATTATTTTCTAAGAAAAATTACAATAGATGCGAGCTCAAAAAAGGAAAAAAACAAACACTTATATCAGACACAAGTTCTCTACATAAAAGAAAAATACTTGAAAAACATAGATTTTTCTTAATACATAAGAAAAATTGTAACATTATTGGATGTTAGGATCCTCAATCCTAACATTATTAGTTAGTATTATTAATCATTTAATTATTATATTATTAACTTATAAAGTGAACCATCACGTCTCTTCATACGTGAACCATCATGTCTCTTCACCAACATAGCTTTAGGGTAGATATATATATTAGGTTGGCCATCCATATCAAATCATCCATGAATAATAATAATAAGAATCATAGATTCCAAGGAGGGAGCCCCCTATAGTGGCAAAGCGATTACAAGGGAGCCCCATTTGAGTGGCCTGCGATTATATTTACATTAATTTGTTAATAATTTTATAGTAAGACCTTGGGGTCTTACCATTTGGTTTCAGAGCCATGTGGGACCCAATCATGTGGGAATTGCTCAAAGATCTTCATCAAATCACTTATGTGCGTGAGTATCAAACTCGGTTTGAGGATATCACCAAACACAACACAATATTGGATGATTCAATTCTCATCAATGGCTTCATTAGGGGATTAAAAGAGGAAATTAGAATGGAGGTGACAAGGTTCAATCCCTATACCATGATGCAGACCTATGGATTGGAAAAATTAGTTGAAGATAAAATTAATGCACAACAACGATTAGGGAAACCACTTATGGAAAAATCATCGACCACTTACATAGCTCCCAAACCTATGCATAATGGAAGGTCACAAAGCACTTACACAACCCCAAAATATAACCAAACTTTACAAATTAAACATCTTAGCTTTGAGGAGATGAAGGAAAAACGAGCAAAAGGACTCTGTGATAATTGTGATGAGCAATTTGGACCCCACCATAAATGTGTTACACTAACATTGTATTTATTGAAGGAATTTGATCCCTATCTCTCCATAGAGCAAGCAAATGAGGTAGTTGTGTCCGAAGCAACTAGTGCGCCTACTCATTGCAATGAAGACAATGAGGTCGATGTGCAAGAAGTTATTGATGTACCAAGCAAGGATGAGGTATACATACCCAAAGTGATCAATGCTAGACAAACATACACTCTATAAGACCTACACATACCTTCCTCACCAATAGTGAGTTCTTGCCATATGACCAAACCTATTCGGAACCAATGCAGAGTGACTACGCACTCCTTCTCCGTTGGCTCTATCAAGGAACCAAAAAAGGATATGAAATCATTACCATCATTTTTGATGCATCATTCTGAAGTATTTGACGAACTCCAAGGGTTGTCCTCCCATCGTCATCATGATTTTCCTAAGGAAGATTCTACTATTGTTCATGGCAACCCCCCGCTAATGCTTCATCCTTCTCGATATCCCTGCCTACGAAAGGATGCCATTAAAAGAGTCTAAGAACTTACACAAATCCTTCTTGGAAAACAAATGACAAAGCTTCTCACTTTGAGCTTTGAGGACAAAGCTCTTTTTAAGGAGGGTGGCATGTTAGGATTCTCAATCCTAACATTATTAGTTAGTATTAGTTAGTATTATTAATCATTTAATTATTATATTATTAACTTATAAAGTGAACCATCACGTCTCTTCATACGTGAACCATCATGTCTCTTCACCAACGTAGCTTTAGGGTAGATATATATATTAGGTTGGCCATCCATATCAAATCATCCATGAATAATAAGAATAAGAATCATAGATTCCAAGGAATGAGCCCCCTATAGTGGCAAAGCGATTACAAGGGAGCCCCATTTGAGTGGCCTATGATTATATTTACATTAATTTGTTAATAATTTTATAGTAAGACCTTGGGGTCTTACCATTGGATGCTGCTATTATAAACCCTAACTTGTTGGAGAGTTTGAATCACAGGGAAGGAGGCCCTTATTATGTCCTCGAGGAGTGTATACCACCTATTGTATTTTTTGTTTGCCTTCAACAAAAAAAAAAATATACACAAATTCTATAAGAAAAATTACAATAGGCACAAGTTCAAGGAACGAAAAGAATTGACACTATATATTAGAAATAAATTTTCCTTATAAAATAAAAAAAGAGGAAGCCCTTGAGGGTTAGGTGGATTGGTAAGTACTTGTCTGGCCAGACATTTACCAAGAAGATACCTAGGTTCAAACCTCAGGGGCAACCTATTTGCAAAGGTAGTATTCTGATCTGAATCTTTTGAATGTATTTCAGACTGATGATGATGGTACAAATCTTGAGTTATCGATGGTACCCTTCACGCTAGATCAACAATAATAAAGCGGAATAGGTTTTGTGGAAGAAGCCCTTGTGGTTTGAACCCTACACTTGTTAGTTACTAAAAATAGTGTGGTTGTGACCAACTCTCCTATGTAACCGAAAAAAACAACTCTCCTATGTAACCAAAAAAAAAAGAAAAACTTGAAAGAATCATTAACATCATTAGATGTTACCACTATAAACCTAACCTACTGAATTAGATGAATTCAACGAGACCTTCATTCCAAGGCATCAAATTGGTGCAGTTAACTAGAAAAAACTTGGTCGCTACCATCCAACCTATGCCTTTTTGGGTATATCATAGTTTGAACCTTAGACCTCTCCAAAGAGAGGCCAAAGTCCTAACCACTGCATTATCCTTTTCAGAATTAAAATATTTGAGTTTACATAGGGTTTTATGAGGTGTCTTGGTCCCCTTGTACCAAGATTTGAACTTGGGTCTCCTAGATGAAAACCTATGAACTTACCACTTTGATATCTCTCATGGGTCATAAAAATTAGGTTTACACATATTTTTATGAGAGACCTCGGTTCAATCGTACTGAGGTTTGAACTTGGATCTCATAATAAAAACCTAAATAATTACCACTATGACATCCCTCAGGAGTTAAAATATTAGGATAAAGTAACCAACTCCCCTATGGATAAAAAATAAAAATAAAATAAATATAAAACACGACTTTGTATGAGGGGTCCCCGTCCAGTTGTATGAGGCTTGAACTTCTTGGGACTGAAAAATATAAAGTATTAATAAAATAAAGTTTTTTTTAAAGATTTGGTTAGTGTGAGAAAACCCTATGACAAGCTTAGGGTTAGGCATCCCAACCATAACCTCTCATAAGGGAGAGAGTTGAGCTTATCAATAGGGACCAAACACATAGCCATACACCCACCCACCCACCCCCTCACATACTCCCCATGTCGTGGTTTGAACCTTGGACCTCTCGAAGTAGAGCCAAAGCTCGAATGGTTGTGTTGTCCCCATGGAACAATCATGAAAGGTTTATATATTTTATATATAACTTCATTACCTAAAATATAATTATAACATAACTAGCTTAGATATAAAGGATATATATATATATATATATATCTAAAAACGTCGAGAGATATCAATCCCGAGGCGCCTATCTTGGAGATCACACGGTTGCAATGGTTGGTTAGTCGGTTGTTTTAGTTTAAATATTTTAAATGTTTGCAACGATTGGTTAGTTGATTGTTTTAGTTTAAATATTTTAAATGTTTTTGTTAATGTCAGCTTTTTTTAATAAAAAAAAAAAAATGTTTACGGCGTGACATGTATGAGCTCTTTGCCTCCCACCCCATGTTTACCATTGTAGGAACGCCTCTCGTAATAACTATTATTAATTATTTAGAACACATTTTATTTATTTATTTTGGTTAGTGTTAGAAACCTTTATGACTCAATCATGAAAGGTTTATATACTTTATATATAACTTCATTACCTAAAATACAATTTTAACATAATAATAATTATTAATTATTTAGAACATATTTTATTTATTTATTTTGGTTAGTGTTAGAAACCTTTATGATCAACTATTAGGGTTGAGCATTCCCATCCCAACCATAACCTCTCCTAATGCTAAAAGCTAAACTTGTCAATAAAGGATTAACTCACAACCCCCTTATTTGTTTATTTTGGTTAGTGTTAGAAACCTTTACGACCAACTATTAGGGTTGAGCATTCCCATCCCAACCATGACCCCTCCTAATGCTGAAAGTTAAACTTATCAATAAAATATTAACTCACAACCCCCTACACAAACCACACTTTGAACCTTGAACCTCCCAAAGAAGAGCCAAAACCCAAGGCCCAACACATTTTATCTATTAATTATATTACATTACATTGATCATTAAATTGACTAATATAATCTATCATATTTAATGGAGATAATCTGAAACTACATTTATACAGGTTATAAAAACATGGCAATGCTTACTAATAAATTAATCAATTTTGTTTGCAAGGACAGCTTAGTAATTAGGGTTTTGACTTCTTTTTAGGAAGGTCTAAAGATAGGTTGGATGGTAGGGGCAGAATGTTTGTATATTGACGTCTTCAATTCAATGTCCTAAAAATTCGGGTCCCCTTAACTTGTTCTAACCCAACAAACTAAGATTTATATTGATAACACCTAACACTTAATGGTTTACCAATTCCTTATATATCAAAAATGCTTTGGCTCTTCTTTGGGAGGTCCAAGGTTCAAACGGCGAGTGGGCAAGTGTAAAGGGTGGATGTATGGTGGCTTTATTATAAATTCTCTATTGATAAATATAACTCTCAACATTAGGAGAAGTCATGATTGAAAGGAGACTGGTGAGATTGATCATAAAAAATTTCTCACACTAACTAAATAAAAAAAAAATCAATCAATTGTTTTTTAAATTGGTGCAACTCATCATTGTATTCCTTCAAACTCCATAAGCAAGCCAAGGCCATAAATGCTCCGTTAACGTTCAAACGACCAATTCAAGAAGGCACGATCAGCTTTGATTGTGAGGGTGACAAATAGCAAGCTGATAAATAAATAAAATAAAATTGACAAATTTGAGGCGGGAGGCTTCCAATTCTCTTGGAACACGCCACCACAAGAAATACGGCCTTTCCTTAAATAGACGGCAAGGAGAACCATTCACACTGTACAACAACTTTATAAGATTGCCCTGACAAGCCAACTTTAGATGTATGAAATTGAATCTTGAAAAGTATGTCAAGTAGACTAGTCATACTAAATAATGACTTGAATCGAATCTCTGAAATGGAATATGTAGCTATGGTCACAGGCCTGGAATTTGCATTGAAATTTCTATATATGAAGTTTTTCTAGGCTATGACCAGCTTTGACTATATAATGACTTGAATCGAATCTCTGAAATGGAAGCTGTCGTTATGGTTACAGGCCTGGAATTTGCATTGAAATTTTTATATGATATCTGGAATATAATTCTTGTTTACTAGTAAAAACACTATTTACATTACAAATATATAAAAAATATTTGCGTCAACAACCTTCCCTTGCGGCAGGAGAACCATTCAAACTGTACAATAACTTTCAAAGATTGACATGTCAAGCTGAGATACACCTACCACACGAAATTTAAGTCACTTACACGAAGGAGAACCATTCAAACTGTACAATAACTTTCAAAGATTGACAATTCAAGCTGAGATGTACAGTAAATTGAATTGTGAATAACGTGCAAAGTAGACTACCACAATTGTGTTCTATTGTACGGGAGCAGGCCTGGAATATTGTGTTCTATTGTGATCTAACCTTCTTTCTAATATATCAGGTCTTTCATGCTATGATAGCAGGCCTGGAATATTGAAGTTAATGTCTGACCTAATGACATGGAAGTTTGCATTTCCCGTTAACCACTAAAAGCTTTCTGACTAAGAACTCGACTTTCCTTTAAAAAAAAAAAAATTAATAAATTATTTTTTAATGGGTAAATATACTTATCAAATTTAAGGCTACTTTCATTCCTTTAAAAAAACATTTATAGAAAATATTTTGAGCGTCGCGTATTAACAATCTTCATGTAATTAAAAGAAATTTTTAAAAATTATCTTGTAAATTTTACGTGCCCTAAAAAGTTTAACACGAAAAAGCCAAATATGCACAAATAAAGATAAAAGAATTTCATAAGGGGACTTGAGTTGAGATAAAAAATAAATATATTATTTGGTACCTTTGGGAACATGTTTAAGAGCATTTTATGATTTATTTAAAATTATAAAATAGATTTGTTTTTAAACAAATGTTTATAGGACTTATATTTTGTTTAGAAAATTTTTAATTTAATTTTGTTTAGAGGATTTGATTTAGCTTTGCTAAAAGGGTTTTTGGTTTAGTTTTTTCATAGGACTTTTGATTTAGCTTTGCTTAGAGGAATCTAACTTAGCTTTGATAGATTTACCTTTAAATAAATGTTTAAAGGAGTTTAATTTGGATTGATTTATCCTGTAACAAAATTTCACTATGAACTTTTGATTAAAGATTAGTTGCTATGATAACAAATTATTTTTCTACTTGGGAGGATGAATCCAATATTGACTAACCTTTCCATGAGCATCTATGAATCTTGTAATATTCATCATGTGGAAAAATGTCGAATATAAAAAAATAGAGAGATGGTAATATGGTCCAATTGGTATCAGAGTCCTAACTAATAGTAGACTAAAAATTCTAATCTAACTAGAATTATTATATGTCAAAGGAACAAGACACAAGATGTATGTGTAAGTTAGATTGCATGAGATAAGATATGTGATCTGCTTAATGCATTGTTCTTGCCTTCCTATTCATAATATGGAGATGACTATATGATACTATTCTCAAAATTGTGTATAGAGAGACAATAACATCATGCAAATAAGGATGTGCTAATGAATACAAAATATTCCTTGGTGGAAGAAATATAATTGATTTGATTAAACTATAAATGGATTGTCAACAGGATTTACATGATTTTAGCACTTATCACAATTTTTGACATATTCATAAGAGTCATTTTCCATGGAGATCCAATAAAACCCATCTAGAGGACTTTCTTTATGATGGAGTTATTATTGAAGTGACCACTGCATAATCCATCATGAGCTTCTTTGATGACTATTTAAACCTTTAATTGAGTCTAAACACCTAAGAAAATACCATCAAGGGTACAACAACATAGGATATTACTAATGATGGCATATCTATGGATTATTTATTTGAGGTTCCTACACTTGTGCTTCAAACCATCAGGAAAAGTGACATCCTTAAGGTATTCAAGGATGTCCTTGTACTAAGAATTAAAGGATGGAGTTGCTTCTATGGGAAAGACACATAGAGGAAGCTAACTATATTTAAGGGTTGAAATATCCCTAATTTTCTAAATGTAAATCATCGCTTTCGTCATCTAGATCTAAGGAGACAAGGTATGCAAACAAGGCCATGGTGTTGACATGATGATTATTAGACCTAGGGATAACTTCAATGATGATTTTATCGAAATCAATGATTAGTCCATCGATAATGTCCTTGTATGACTTGGGGTTATCTTTTATTTTGATAGACATCATTGAATTGGTTCAATACAATCTAAGAGTCTTCAAATATGGAAAAGATACTAACCTATAGAGCTAATACTACACATAGTCCTAGGATAAGGGCCTCATAAACAATAGTTTTACTGGTATAAGAAAAATTAAGCTTAAAGAACATAGGGATAAGTTTCTATTGAGGAGTGACCAGGATGACTTCCATCCCCACTTTTTTAACACATCTAGAACCATTGAAGTACAAGTTATAAGAGTTAAGATTAATATATTTCTAGGTTGAATAACAACTCATAAGGAAATTCTATCATCAAGAGATGGCTAGCTTCTAAATGTGTAGTGTTAAGAACCTATTTTCTCATTAAAAATATCATTCACCAATATGCAAAAATATTAAAAAATCCAGCCATAGAAATCCACACAATACAAGATATGGAAATTATTGGAGTATATTACATTATTTGGTACATGCTAATATACCCCCATGGTACCTTCATGGTACATTTATAAATAATAGATTAGGGTTGAGTCATAGTTTAGAGTGTGAGTTATATTTTTTCTTTTATGTAAGTGTGAATGTGTAGGAAATGCACAAGTGTCATGTGAATTAGAGTGCAAGTATAGTTTGAGTCTATGTGCACAAGTGTATTATATGTAAGAGTGCAAATATGTAATGTAAATATGCGTAAAAGTATCTTAAATTAGAGTGTGCAAGTTATAGAAGTGTGAGAATCATATATAGGTGTGCATACATTATAGATTCAAGTGTTCATCAAGTATGCAAGTGTCAAGTAGACAAGCCAAGTGATACGTTACACTCGTTCCTAAGTTTAATTTCAATAACTCCACACTTACAGTATAAAGGCAGAATAAGAAAACACAGTAAAACTTTAGATAAAACAAATCGGATATAAATCGCCACTCAGGGAGGGCACATCCCCGTCGTGAAGGCAATTGCGAAATGCAGTGATTGGAAATATAAAAAAGATGATTTTAATTTGAATAATCTAACTACTATATATATGAAATATTTTACTCTTGGATACCTAGCCGACGACTAGGTTTGGTGTGTAACATGACTCCCCTCCTCGGAAAGCTTTGTCCTCAAAGCTGGAAATGTCTGGAAAATACTTTCAGGTTCCCATGTGGCATCCTCCTCTAGTAAATCTTGCCATTTGATGAGAAATTCTTGAATCTGACGTGATCTCAGTCTTCGTATTCTATGTTGTAGTATATCTTCAGGTTGGAGATGTATGCGACCTTCCTCATCGAGCACTGGTAATTCGGATTGACTTTGCACTTTTTGACCAATTACTTTTTTGAGACATGAAACATGAAATACCGGGTGTATTCGTGATGATGTAGGTAGCTCTAATTGATAGGCTACTTCTCCAATGCGGCGCACAATTTTGTAGGGACCATAGAATCGTGGAGCCAACTTTTGGCTGGACTTTATCCTTAGCGATGATTGTTTGTAAGGTTGCAACCTTAGGAAAACCCAATCACCTATATTAAAAGTTCTCTCTGATCGGTGCAAGTCTTGTTGTTGTTTCATACGATTTTGTGCTTGGACTAAATTCTCTTTGAGGATGGTGAGTGTAGACTGCCTTTGTTGGAACCAATCATCCACTTTGGCTACTTTGGATGATCCTTGTACGTAATCTGTGATGGTTGGAGGCTTGGTGCCATACAATGCTTCAAATGGAGACATCTTAATGGAGTAATGGTAAGAAGTGTTGTACCACCATTCTGCCAATGCTAACCACTGGCTCCATTGGTATTGTTTATCTTGAGCGAAACATCTTAAGTACGTGCCCAAACATTTGTTAACTACTTCTGTTTGACCATATGTCTGTGGATGGTAGGCTGAGGACATGTTCAATTTGGTACCACTAAGTCGAAATAATTCCCGCCAAAAGTTACTAGTGAAGATGGGGTCTCTATCACTTACAATATTTTTTGGCATACCATGTAATTTGAAAATTGAATCCATAAATACCTTTGCCACCTTGCTTGCTGAAAATGGATGTTGTAAAGCACTGGAAGTGAGCGTATTTGGATAACCGGTCTACGACTACGAAGATTACTGTCTCGCCTTTTGAATTTGGAAGACCTTCAATAAAATCCATGGATATATGTTCCCACTATCGTTCAGGGATGGGTAATGGTTGTAACAACCCTGGTGATTTGACTGTTTCTCCTTTATTGCGCTGGCAAACTTCGCATTCTGCTACCCATTGTTTGACTTCGGCTTTTAATCCTTTCCAACAAAATGATTGTTTGACCCTTAAATATGTTTTCAAAAATCTTGAATGTCCTGCTGATGGAGAAGCGTGCGATTCGTCTAGGATCTTCGATTTGAGTTCTGAATTGTGTGGAATGTAAATGCGGTTCTTCTTTCGGAGGATTTTATCTTCATAAGAGAACAAAGGGTGTTTAGAGGACCCTATAGATAAGTCTTGAAGTATCTGAGCAGTTTCGCTATTGGACAACCATTCATCTTGTAGTTGATTCACCCATTGGGAGCAAGGTCCTGAAATAGCGTTAATGACCACTTCATCTTCATATTTCCTGGACAGCGCATCAGCGGCTATATTTTCCTTCCCTTTCTTGTATTCGATAACAAAATCATAGCCCAATAGTTTTGTTAACCACTTATTTTGTTCCGGATATGAAAACCTTTGCTCAAGAAAATGTTTGAGACTACTATGATCTGTTTTTATAATGAAGCGGCTACTGATTAGGTAGTGTCTCCATTTTTCTATTGCGTGAAGAATAGCCAACATTTCTTTTTCGTATGTTGATCTTCCCAAATTTTTCTCGGAGAGTTGTTTACTTTCAAATGCCAACGGATGACCTTCTTGCATTAATATAGCCCCAATTCCTGTTCTTGATGCATCACACTCGATAATAAATGGTTTGTGAAAATTGGGAGTTGCTAATACTGGAGTTGTACACATGGCCTTTTTAAGAGCTTCGAAGGCTTGAGTGGCCTCTTCCGACCAACGAAAAGCATCCTTCTTTGTGAGTGCTGTGAGAGGTGTTGCAATCTTACCATAATTTTGTACAAACTTGCGATAGTAGCCCGTGAGACCCAAAAAACCATGAAGTTTCTTGATGGTTTTAGGTAAGGGCCACTCTTGAATTGCCTTAATCTTATTGGGATCGACTTTGACACCCTCGTGTGAAACTATATGACCAAGATACTCGACTTCTTGGACACCAAATGAACATTTGGAACGTTTGACAAATAGCTTTTCTCTATGTAAAATGTGAAGGGCTTTATCCACATGATGTAAATGGTCCGTCCATGTTTTGTTGTATATGAGAATATCATCAAAAAAAACTAACACAAACTTACGGAGGAGTGGACGAAACACTTGGTTCATGAGACTTTGGAATGTGGATGGTGCATTGGTGAGACCAAAAGGCATGACCAAAAATTCGTAATGACCTTCATGAGTACGAAAAGCGGTTTTAGGAATATCTTCTTCTCTGACATGGATTTGGTGAAATCCGGAGCGAAGATCTAATTTTGTAAAAAAATTTGCACCATGCAACTCATCTAGTAGGTCATCTATGACGAGGGATAGGAAATTTGTCCTTGATAGTGAGTTTATTGAGAGAACGAAAGTCGGGACACATACGCCAAGAGTTATCTTTTCGTCTAGCCGAACTACGGGTGAGGAATAAGGACTAGTCTTTGTGACGAATGACTCCATGATCTAGCAGATCCTGAATGATCCGTTCGATTTCTATCTTTTGTGGTTGAGGATAGCGGTAAGGACGATTGTTAGGTGGGACACTCCCTGGAATCAAATGGATGGCATGGTCATGAGATCGTTTAGGTGGTAATCCTTTAGGTTCTTGGAAAACCTCTTCGTAATGTGTTATGATGTCTTGTAACTCCGGAGCAGTAATATCCGAAGTTGCTCGAGATTGTTTTTCCAAACAATTAATTTGAGCTATAAATCCATATCCACCCTTTTTTAACATCTTCTCCATACTATGAGAGCTCACCATTTGTGATGGAGGAGTAGTAATGCCTTGTAAGCGAATGACTCATCCATTTTCCTTCCATTCCACAAATAATTTTTTGAAGTTGAAGCTAACCGTGTCTAATGTTTCCAACCATTCAACTCCCAAAATGACATCAGAGTTCCCCAAATTCATGATGAAAAGGGATCCAAACCAGGTATAAGTTCCCATTTTTATGGAAACTTGAGATGTGTGACCAACACATTGCGCATTCACCCCGTTGGCCACTAGAACCTGGAATTTGTCTTTGTTGGAAGAGTTAATGAATAAATTCAAAGCTTTTGTTGTTTTGATGTCGATAAAATTGTGGGTACTGCCAGAATCAATTAGCACATTCACCTTTTTCTGGCAGAGAAATCCTGGTACCTTGATGGTATGGTGGGCGGTTAAACCCATGAGGGCATGCACGAAGATCACCATTGTATCCTCTTCTTTTTCTTCTAGAGTACTTGGTAGTTCTTTTGGCATAGGTTCTTCTGGGTGGTAAGGTTCTTCCTCTTCTCCTTCATATTGATCACCTTCAATATGAAAGTTTTGTTTTTGGGCACATGCTTGTTCCTTGGGGTGATGAGTGCGACATTTATAGCAAAAGTATCTTGATGGTTGATCATTTCTATGAAAGGAATTGTTGCGATATGAAGGACGACTATAAGTTTCACGCCGTGCATACAACTGATTTCTCTTCTCGGCCAGCTTAGCTATTCTTATACAATCGTTCAGCAAGGTTGGATTGTGCATGTCTACCTCCACTCGAATATTTTCTTTCAATCCATTGCAAAAAGCTCCTACCACTATGTCGGGACTGAGGTCTAAAGTATATGGTAGTAAACTGGTGAACTCCGAAATGAATTCGCTAACCGATCCTTCTTGTTTAAGAGATAACAGTCTTACTGTGTATGACGATGTAGCTCCTTCATCAAATCTTTCTAAAAAAGAGGTAGTGAATTTTCTCCAGTTAATAGTAGCTCCTTTCTCTCGTTTAAGCCATACGAACCATTGGTAGGCCTCGGTGCCTAATTTTGATGCAACGAAAGGGACTTTATCAATTTCCTTAATTTGATATAAGTCGAGAATGCCTTCCATTTTGGCTATCCAACCACGAGGATCATGACCCTCAAAAGTGGGCATATCAACGCATGGAAAATTATTAGGGCCTCTCGGTTGGTGATAACCCGTATCCCTTTCTTGATTTTGGTTATACCGCTGTCTATGATAGCGATCCCTGTAATTATCCGAATCGCCTCTTTGTTGTTCCCAATCATCATCTTGATCGACATTTTCTTCATTCCTTTGGGCATGGGAGTGATTTTGGGGATTAGTATTGGGATTAGGCTAGTTTTGTGCTCGCACTAGGGTTTTTAGGTTGAGACTAATTTCGTTCATACCCTCTAGTAAGAGTCGAAGAGATTCATCGTTGGAAACGGCTGAGTTACTTGAGTTTCCTTGTGTGATGTTTTCGTGAGTTGGGGGAGGATTAGTAGCCATAGGGTCTACCAGTGGATGATGTGGATTATAACTGCCAATTTTGAAAGGAGAAGGAGAATTTTTTGTACTTGGGCTTCGATTAGGTCTTCTTGCATTGTTATTGGTCATCTCCGAGCTTGATAATCGATCGTCAGAACCTTTGGTCCACTTTTTGCTCATGCACTTGTTAACATAACCTGCTCAGGAACTTTTGAACTTTGACTGCTGCAAAATGTGATTGAATTTAGCCAAAAATTTGGTTTTCGCTTCAACTGTCGCTCCAACTGCGACGCGGATTTGAGTTTGGATTTGGGCTCCTTCTTGACTGCAATTTTTTTATAGCTTTTGACAACTTTTTTGGATTGCAATTTTTTGACAGCTTTTGAAAAATTGACAACTTTTCTTGACGAATTATAAGACACGACACGGGACTAACCACTAACCATGGACTGCCCGAAGATGACGGACGACGAGGACACAGACACGAAACGCGAGACACGAAGCAGACACGGACATGGCGACACGATAGATGGAAGACACGACACGAAACAGACGACGAGGACATGGACACGAAACGTGAGACATGAAGCGAACATGGACACGGTGACACGACAGCTGGAAGACACGACACGACACACGAGCCATGAAGCAGACACAGACGCGATGACATGATAGCTGGAAGACACGACACGAAACACGAACAAAACGATGAGCGAATGGAAGAAACAAACAGACAGAATGATGAGCAAACAGGCGGACAGAATGACACGTGTAGGATCTCGGACGTGTGACCGTAGTCACGACGTAGAAGGTGAGCGTCCAATGTTTTAAATCCTTCCATAAACAAAACACGGTGAATGTGGGACAATAGCAAAAACCCACGAAGGAGGAAATAATTTCAACTGACGTCAGCGCTGAAATTAAATTTAAAACCTTAAGTTTTTTTGGGCAATATGAATAAAATCGCTAATTCTGATTGGCTGACGGCTGCGGAAGATTTTGTAGGAAAATTCATCGGTTTTCGAAAGCTTGGCGACTGGAATTGGTACAGTAGCCGCCTGCGGCTGAGTGCTGCCTGTGGAGGACTACGAAAGGTAGTGGGAGAGCGATGGGCGTTGGCTACCGTGGGAAGCACAACTACTACTGGCTATATCACTCTACCAAAGATGCCTATAGTTGGTGCTTCAGAATCGATATTTGACAACTGATACCACTTGATACGTTACACTCGTTCCTAAGTTTAATTTCAATAACTCCACACTTACAGTATAAAGGCAGAATAAGAAAACACAGTAAAACTTTAGATAAAATGAATCGGATATAAATTGCCACTCAGGGAGGGCACATCCCCGCCGTGAAGGCAATTGCGAAATGCAGTGATTGGAAATATAAAAAAGATGATTTTAATTTGAATAATCTAACTACTATATATATGAAATATTTTACTCTTGGATACCTAGCCGACGGCTAGGTTTGGTGTGTAACACCAAGAGTCATGAGACTTGGAATAAGGAAATGAAAATTCAAGTATCTAAAGAGTCACAATACTGACTATGTTATGGAGGTGGTATGACACATCACATCACAATAGAAGAGAAGAATACAATTGCAAGAATTACTTTGTAAGAAATAAAAATTGCATTTAAGCAATTAATAGTGTAAGTTATAATAACATGTTTAGTACATGTTCATGAAGGCTATTTACATTCATATTGTTGCTTATTAATGAATGTTATTTGATATATTATAGCCATTACTCTACATATTAATTTGATCATATTATTCTACTCATATCATTATCTTGACTTTATTATATTATGGCTATATTATATTTAATCCTATGATATTTAACCTGTGATATTTGTGGTAGTATTAAGGCTTAAAAATACATCAATGGTATTAGAGCTACCACCTGACTCTATCCAAATTTATAAGAGTTTATTTTAGCCATAATTACAAAATTAATTTTATCTAGTTTGATAATGTCAATTCAGAGTTTGTCCAATTTAAAGACAATGAGACTCAGACTCTATTTTAAGTTCATATTGAGTAGAAATGCTAGAGTCTTTCCATGGTTGAATAATAATAAGTGAAGACCAAGAATCAACTATATATAGATTCAAGGACATATATATCCCTTGATAATGATTTTTACCAACTCAAAAGAAAGTTGAAGATTTAGGGACACAAATATCTCTTGACATTGATTTTTTTCAACTTAGAAGAAAGCTGAATATTCAGGAATATTAAAAGTCACCTTGAAATTATATTGGATTAAATATTAAAGTTTCAAGATTATAAGATTAATAAACATAAGTGTGAGAAGCTTCCTACAGAGAATAGAGAATATTTTCAACTTCTAAGTGCAAAAGAAGTGAAAAATATAGTAATATATTGAGAAGCATTCAAAGCTTTCTAAGTTAAATAAAGTAGAACAAAATAAAAAAGTCAAGTATATCATTCTTGAAGAAGGATAAAGAAGCATCTAGCTTACTTTATATTGCTTCAAGTATTAGATTGAGGTATATCATTCTTGAAGAAGGATAAATAAGCACCTAGCTTACTTTATATTGCTTCAAGTATTAGATTAGTATCTACATTGATTAGAGTTGCAATATATTGGAAAGATTAAGATATTTTAGATATTGACATTGGTTCAAGAGGTCAATATTGAGGATAGAGACCCTTCAAATAAAGATGTCCTTATAGAAAAATATTGAATAATAAAGACCCTTTAAAGAAAGATATACATATAGAAAAGGATAGAGACCCTTATATAGAGAAAAGAGAATCCCTTTATAAAGCAAAAAAGAGGCTTGAATATATATAAGAAATTGAGGTTCTTTAAGAGAATAAGAAAATATGTTTGAGTTCTAATAAATTATAGAAAAGAGAGAGGTTTACAAGCAACCATTATAAAGGGAAAATAATCTCATACAATGAAAAATAAAGAGAGGATCATATAGTGAAAAAAGTAAATAAAAAAGGCCCAAGATACAGAGTAAATTAGAGGTTCAAGATGCATTCAGAGAAAATAAAAGGCTTGAGAAACATACAAAGAATAAAGTAAGAAGAGGCTAAGACTCATATAGTAAATATAAAGGTTAAAAAAATTTTAAGACTCATGTTGAAAGTATAATATGACCCCTGCTAGAAGATAAAGGTAACCCATATTGATTGAAAGGAAAGTAGAGACGTTTACTACATAAGAGGTGTCCACTACATTGCAAATAGGTCTTAAAGCACAAAAACAGTGTAATAGATAAAGCAACAATATGCACAACTAAGTTACAACAAAGAGATAAGTTGTATTCAAGGTCTAAAGAGTTGTTGAATGTTGTATATCATCAAGAATTGTAATAGAACATCGTAATATTAGTAAAAATAAGAGAAAAAATATGTTGTAAGAAAAAGAAAGGTCTGAAGCACTCATAGGAAGCATTGAAGCAAATTCAAAGTCGAAGAGCAAAGCCAAAGTCAAACTATTGAAACAAATCCAAAGTTGAAGTGTTGAAGTAGAGCCAAAAGCCAAAGCATTGAATCCGAGTGATAATTTGGAAGTGAAGGAGAAAAATACGTTGGAGTGCTAAGTTGGAAAGAGACAAGCAGAGTGTTACCTAGTGCCAAGGTGAGTGTACATTGAACATCAGAAATGATTATGGTTCCTAAGCATTAACACAACATTTCATAATATAAGAACCAATATGAATTGTAACATGGAAGTAAATAAAAGGTTTAAGACAATATCATTTAAGTTACATGAGCAACATCCCTAAGGGAAAAGCATTATAATGTTTTAAATAAGGTAAAACGATAGTTTATCTCATGCATGTTTACAAGTGTAAGATGACAAACAACATCTGATAATCTTGAAATGAGGTCATCCCAAGTTTTTAAAAAACACAGAGGACACTCGAAGTGAAGCAATAAGATCAGACATGCATAGCAGTAGGAAGAAGGTTGGTAAGAATATTTTAGGGTTTAATAATTTGAGGTTAAAGTCTAAAGTAGGATAGATAAGGTTTATTAAAATTTTTAAAGTTTTTATTTGGAGTGATAAGGTTAATAAATTAGAGCCCGAAATATTACTTATTTTATAATATAAGGAGTAATAAGGAATTTAGGAATTTTTGAAAGTTTATTAATAAGTTTGGAGTGATAAGGTATATCACTAGTTTATTTATTTTTCAAAGTTTTAAGTTTGAAGTTTTGAAGAATATTTAATTTGATTTTATTTTTGAAAATTGAAAATAAAAAATATATTGAGTTTTTGCAAATTTATCTATTTGGGAGATAAAAGGTTTTCAACATCAAAACTTAGAAAAACATAAATTTGCAAAAATTCATATTATTTTCAAAACTATGGAGATATAAGGTTTTCTAATTCATAGGAATTAAATTAGAAATTTTGATTTATTAAAATTAGGAGTTATAAGGTTGTCTACTTCAAAGAAATCAAATCATAATATAGAATTGCATTTCATAGAAGAAATTATAAAAAAATGCATTCAAGGAGGATAGTAAAGAAATAATAAAAAAGTTAAAGTTTTATTTTCAAAATATGATAGATGATTGTGATAAAAAAAGAAATATTACTTAACATTTTTAAGGATTCAAAAATGGACATTGTTACTATAAAATCATATTCTAGTAGTCCATCCATAATAGACTCCATTACAAAATCAAAATCTACTAAAAATATTGAAGATTTTCATCATCTACAACTTATCTACATGGAAAATAAGGAAAGAGTAGCTTTGGTTGTACATAAATGGTTATGTTATGTTAGAAATAGACTATATTACATCATTTGGATCATGTAAATGTACCTTTCTTGGTACATACTTAGGACATTAGATTACTTTAGGGGGAAGTTATCTAGTTACTTCATGCAATGTAATAAATGCACAAGTGTCAAAGTGCAAGTTGTATATGTGCAAGTTGTCCCTTGCACATCTAGGTAGAGTGTTGGCCAAGGAACCTATTTCCTATATAAAGGGCCATAGACATAGAGCAAGATAGAGGAGTAGGAAGTAGTGTAGACTAGTGTGGCATGATGTAGCAGTGTGATGTATTGTGATGGGGTGTAATATGCTCAATGCCCATTCTTGAGTTGTAGCTATATTCATGGAGTGTTCATTTCCTCCATAGCTACTTTTGTAAACATCTCCATCATTTCTATTTATAGTATATTTTTAGTCATCTCGTAGATTTACTTTATTTCATATTATTCTGCATCTTGTGATTGCTATCTCCCATTACATGTTGCATCAAAAGCTAACAATGGTATCAGAGCCATGGTAGGTCAATAGGAAAACCACCATTATCATTGACCCTGAGTTTTTTGACAACCTGATGCGCCATTGGACCAATCACTATCAAAAATTCTCAGAAGAGTCTTGGTGGTAGAATTAAGGAGAGCCACAAGTAAGGACTGAAAGAAATCTTAGATTCTGGAATACTGAGATTGCATATGGCTAGAGTCTTTCCACAGAGTTTCAAGGGAAAACTTGTGAAGACTAGGACTCAACACTTGATCCACTAGTTTGATGAATCAACTAGTGAAGCTCATCTAAGAGATCTGGAGAAACTAACCTGAAGGTTCTTTTATTGCAGGGAATTAATACTTAGATGATTGGGACACCTCCTACAACAGAAATCTAGGAGATTTCAACTTCGTTGCCCGAAGGTCGGAGTGCCTTCATAGTGTAGAGATTAGTTGTTGCAAGAGAAGAACACTACAGAAGAGACTTCTAGAGAAGAATTGTGGTGAAGTTTGGAGACAGGAGATCTCCATTGCTAGATTGGAAACTTCACAAGAAGAAAAGGCCATAGAAGCCTTGATCCAGAAGAAAAGGCCATAGAAGCCTTGATCTAGAAGAAAAGGCCACAGAAGCCTTGATCCAGAGGAAAAGGCCACAAAAGCCTTGGTACTAAAGAAAAGGCCATAGAAGCCTTGAAGAAAATGCCACAGAAGCCTTGAAGAAAAGGCCACAGAAGCCTTGAAGAAAAGGCCACAGAAGCCTTGATCCTGAAGAAGACTCCAGAAGAGAGTATCTAATTCAGAAGTAGATTTTAGTACTAATACTTTGTTGTAGGAACAGGGAGATTCAGTGAGTTGGGAAAGCTTCCTACAAAAAGGTTAGGAAGAGTATCTTCTTCAGAATCAATCCAACACCTGAAGCAAAAGAGATCAGGAGAAGATCTCATTGATGAAGAAGGACTAGGAGAGTCCTACTCGAATACAGAGGCAGCAGAATCAGATATCCAGGAGAAGATCTCACCACCAACACTTCCAGAAGTAGAAGGTTGAAGATAAGGTCTCAAAGAAGACCAGAAGAAGTTGCAAGGCCTTGGAGAGGCCTCTACGAGCATCCAATAAAAGGCTTGGAGAGCCTTACTGAAGAAATCATCAAAGGAGTTCCAAGGAGAACTCATTGGAGAAATTCACTATTGGAGATAGTGAAATATTTGGGACAATTATCACCATCCAACAACAAGCCCAAGAAGAAGAATTTGGCAAGGAGTGCCAAATCTCAGAAGACCTCAAGACATTCAGAATCTTGAGAAGAAGATCCTATTTGAAGTTAGAATTTGACAAGAAGCTTGAAGGAAGATTCAGATAGAAGAAGCCTACCAAATCCAGGAGATTTGGAGATTACCTCTCATAGCAAGAAGGCACCACTTCAGAATCAAATATATCTTCTAATATACAGAAAAAGGAGGAGACTACAAGAGGAGAACAAGCCACCAAAATCCTAGGCTCGTGAAAGAGAGTTGGAGACCATATTTTGGTGAAGATGAAGTTGTTCAAGGTAGCCTACAGAGAGCTACAAGATCTTACTCAAGACAGCAACTTGGTGATCTTAGACACCAAGATCTACATCCTCTATAGAAGTGGTGAAAAGGGCTTTCAAAAAAAGGTAAGCAACTATTGGTGCAAGTAAATTCATTAAGTGGATTACTTATCAGATTTGTTTAAGCACCTTGATTGGAGTAAAGTTGCAAAAAGGAGAGTTGAATTAAGAGTCTTCAAATGTGCAAAAAGAAAGGATTCTTTAAGGTTCATTTGCACTTTAGGAGTTGATTAGATTTTAGAATCTCAAACTATCTATCAACTACCTATCATCTACTTTGGAAAGAAAAAGAAGACTAGCTCCTATTACCTTGCTTATAAAGAAATTTTAGAATAATTCTTGAAGATTCATTTCAGATTATTCTTGATTAGTTGCAGTAAATTGATTAAGTGCATTATTTTTTAGAGTTGATTGGAGTGATAAGGTGAAATTTTTAGTGCAGTAGAAGTAAAATATTATTAGATTCATTTGCACTATTATATTGCTCTCAAATATTATTGTTTGTGTTCATTAGAAGGGCACAAAAATAGAATTTGTCAAAGTGTCTAAAGACACTATTAATGCACTGAGATCTGCAACTTTGAAGTGGCCTAAGGAAGCCACAAAATCAGCTCAATCCTCCAAGCATTGGAGAAGAAAGTAACCACCATAAGAGCATCAAAAGAAGCCTCGAACGAGACTTGGTGAGTCTCAAGTTCAAAGCACAAGAAAATAGTGTAGAAAAATAGCTTCTATCATGTGGTTACAAGCTTGGATTCATTTATAAAAATATCCAAGAAAATAGGGGAAGGTGTCTAATCAAGAGACAACCTCAAAACCCCTATATTGCACTCAATATTCTACCTCAAAAACCAGAAATTCAGATTTACAAAGAGGAGTGCAAAAGAAGGTGCAACAAGGTCATCTTGTATAAAAACTATTTTACATTATAGTGCACTATTTCTAATATGGTTATACAAGGAGAGAAGGCAGATTTAAAGGTGCCTCAAAGGCACTACACTTGCTGGAAAAACTAGTTGGAAGTAGTCGTATGCTAGCAGCCATCCAAGCCTAGCTCAAGGAGCCATTCGAAGGGCTCATACTCCTCACATTCTAGATGGCCGAACCTGCAAGATACATGTACAAGAGCAAGGGAGAAACAATATCATTCAATGAGCAATAGCATCTACATAAGGAGGATGAAAAACAAATATAAAGGAAAAGAAAAGTTGAAGCACCATTTGGAGTGTTACTTACTCCATATACGCTCACTAAAAGTGGTGCTCAAGGCCTCCATACTGTTGCTCCATATCCCAGTAGAAAACTATGCAGGTGAATGAAAGCAAAGGTGGGGATTTGTGAAGCTAAAAAGGTCTCAAAGGGTCCGTTCGAACCAACAATAGAGACTACGTCCATGCAGAGAAGAAAGTGACACTTGTCACTAAAGGAAAACCCTAACGCTCGAATCAAGAGAGTGCTCATCTTCAAGGAGGAGTTACATGAATAGGCTGGTGCATTGAGTGTATGGGATACACTTGTCAAAGAGGAAGACCAAGTATTTTTCTAAAGAACATAATATTCTTACATTACAAGAAGGTAGACAAATATTTCATTGGCACCAAACTCTCCTCAAGCACTCGAAGGGAAATGGTCATGCCACTTGGCACATAAGAGAAGAATCTTTTCCATTTTAAGGATGTCAACGACCAAAGTCAGAAAGCATTCTTCATCGTCAAATTTACTATCTCATCATCTGAGTGAAAAGGGCTGAGTTGCAGCATGTCAAGAAGGTGTTAGAGCCTTTAATGCTCAAGGCAACCGAAGTCAAGGGAAGAGACTAGAAGATGCCAGATTTGGAATGCATTAAACACAAAGTGCTTCCATTGGAGGATACATCCACAACATCCATGACGTCTACGTAAATTCTGCAGTCCAAGCTTCTCTGAAATCAGCATCGAACATTGCTTGGAGAAAGGTAAAATTATTTCCATTTATATGTGCTTTCTTTCCTTGGAGTTATAAGGTTTAAATCAGAGGAATTTATTTACATTGAAAGCCATACATCAAGGGGAATATTTTATCAAATGAATCAAATATTTGCAATATAAAACCTAGGAGTAATAAGGTTTTCTACTTGGATAAAAATTGAATATTTGCAAATATTATTGTGATCTAATTTATCCAAATATTAGGGAGTCATAAGGGCTACTACATCAAATCAATTAATTGGAAAATTAGATACACTTAACCTAATTCCCAAAGGGTTATTTATAAAGAGAGTTTTTTCATAGGTTGGATATTCATAATATTATTGTCTCAAAATTCTCAAAAGGAGACAAAAGATCCAACATTATAACCTCTTTAAAATTTGGGAATAATGCTTAGTTCAATAGGAGCAATAAGGGATAATAGGAATTGATTTTGGTATTCTACAAAACTTTACAAAATCAATCAAATATTGAACTATATTTCTACAAAAGCACTATATCTTATCCATAGCATACTAGGGAGTCATAAGGTATTCTACAAAACTTGGTAATATCAACATCTATCATAGATTATCAAGTTACAAAATATAAGCTTTCCTCATAACCTAAAAATCCTTAGGAGTATATACTCACATTACTTGGGAGACATAAGGTAGTCTACAAAACAAGGATTATTAAAGGTTTTATCAAATCAAGCTTATATTTATTCAATCAGGAATCACATATCCTAATTAGGGAGCCATAAGAATGTCTACTTTCAATGCAAACTCCAACAAGGATAATTGTTTCAACAAAGAAAAAGTCAGTGCTATAAAACTTGGGATCATGAATCTGCTCATGAAATCTGAAAGAATGATAGATCTAACTTCAAAAGTAATCCATAGTGAAGCTTTAGAAGATAATTTTGATACTATGGAATACTATCTTCAAGCTCGTCTCAATGAAGCTATTGACAATGGAAAAAGTGACATTACACTTTCCTTAGATCTTGTGAGCATTTTATATATGGCATTGCTCACCTATAAATTCTACAAGAATGAAAATGTAGAACAAAGAGGATTGATAGAACTACTCAAAAATAAGATCAAACTTAATGAGTCATATCTAGAAAATTTTTCCAATCCTCATGCAACATTGACATTTTAGGATCTACTAATTCAAGATCTTATCATGATACTCTGAGTGGTTGTTCAAAAACTTTTGTATAGATTGAAGACAAGAAAGAGGGACCCACTCTACAAGAATCGAGTAGCAGCATGACCACCTATGAAAGCACAGAGACTGGATCCAAAGGCAAAGCTAAAGAAGAATAAGAAGATGAATCCAAAGAAGGAGGAATACAGTGCAAGGTCAATTGAAAGGAGAACCTACAACTTCAGCCTATTTTTGCATCATCTGAAGACTGAAGCAACTACAGAAGAATCAAAGCCATCATCTAAAGAAGATCCACATTGAAGACTAAAGTCTTCAATATCCAAATAATGTAATACAGGGGGTGTTAGAAATAGACTATTACATCATTTGGATCATGTAAATGTACCTTTCTTGGTACATACTTAGGACATTAGATTACTTTAGGGGGAAGTTATCTAGTTACTTCATGCAATGTAATAAATGCACAAGTGTCAAAGTGCAAGTTGTATATGTGCAAGTTGTCCCTTGCACATCTAGGTAGAGTGTTGGCCAAGGAACCTATTTCCTATATAAAGGGCCATAGACATAGAGCAATATAGAGCAGTAGGAAGTAGTGTAGACCAGTGTGGCATGATGTAGCAGTGTGATGTATTGTGATGGGGTGTAATATGCTCAATGCCCATTCTTGAGTTGTAGCTATATTCATGGAGTGTTCATTTCCTCCATAGCTACTTTTGTAAACATCTCCATCATTTCTATTTATAGTATATTTTTAGTCATCTCGTAGATTTACTTTATTTCATATTATTTTGCATCTTGTGATTGCTATCTCCCATTACATGTTGCATCAAAAGCTAACACGTTATTTTACCAAGAAAATAGATGAACTTAAAGTTCTAATAAGGATGAGTAAAGCAATAAAAATATGTTTTTTTTTTTTTTTTGAATTTACATGGTGGAATCGGTAGTCGCCACGAATCCGGGCAGGCTGTCCAGATTTTATGGCCGCCACAGTATTCTGCGTTGTCCACCCTAGAAGCCGCCACATAGATCTTCACATAGTTCGCCCCTATAACCACCATGCCACAATCATTTTAAACCTTTTACGCCACTGAAAGCACCAAGAAAGGGACAAGCGTTCAGTCCGGCGAGGCCCGAGATTTGAACCTTGGACCTCTCGCCCCCTTATGGGGTTTGGATGAACCAATTGGTCTACACCTCGGACCTACAATAAAAATATGTTAAAGGTGAATTTATCATAATAGAATTGGTCATGAAAAGATAAATTGTTGGAGTCTTCATCAATGTAAATATTGTGGAAGAAAATCTCATTCTTCTATTTTTTGTTGGTACAAGGACATGTATTGTAGAAGATTTAAAAGAGTATTATTGTTTAGATTAGATTATATTTTTCAAATACTTATCTCTGAAGCATATTCTATCAATGGATCCAAGTGTACAATTTATAAAATCTAGGAAGAGAAAACTTCCAAAGAACAAGGAAAAAGAAAATGGATCAAATATGGTCCAAACTTGTCTTGTAAAGAAGTTAGATCACACAAAGGCAAAGGAAAAATTCTTGTGCAAGAATCTGATTACAATAAGAGAGTTCAAGAAGTTTGTCATTATGAATCTACAATGACTAAATAACATGAATATGAATCCAAAGAAATAGAATATGAATTCAAAGCAAAAATCAAGAAAAAATATTAACTCAATGGAGCTAAAGTAAAAGATCACATGCATTGTGTTGTAGCCAAAATTAATACAACATGAATGTACCCATAACTTTAAAATTTTGAAGATCTTACAAGAAGTCCATGTTTTTAGATATACTGATGAATGAGTAAAACTTTAAATTTTAAATTATCTCAAAACAATCTCATGGATTAATATTTTAACCAACATCTTCCAATGCCTAAGTCATTCATTTCCAAAATAATGTCATCAACATCAAAATTGGTCGTCCTCTATTAAGTACCAAATTTACAAATAATGTAATAAACATATCATACCCTTAAGAACCTTAAAAATTTCATTTTATTAAAATTGAAGGGGTTTTCCACCCGCTTTTCAAAAGGATTGTGATTTACCGATCCGATCGGCTAATCTAATAAAAACAGTGCAAGTCATCAACTAATCGACTAGAATAAAATCATTGTCGAAAGCAAAAATTTCCAAAGAAATAAGTAAAAAGGTATTTTATCTAACAATAAATAATGATTGATCGACTAGTGATCGATCCACAAGTTAAATAAGTATTCGACTGACGGTAATAATAGATAAGTCAATAGAATTTGGCATGACAAAAACCTTCATTCGGTTGACAAAAAGGAAACCATAATTGATCGGCTGATGGTAAGGAAGCATTGGTCGACTGAATAAATCACATGAATGAATCAAGAATAAAAGATAAGATTTTATTGACCAAAAACATATCTATAGTGCAAAATTCCCTCGATCGAGCATAGAAACAAACTAGTCAAAAATACGAGCGATAAAAAAATTTCAACTCATACAGTTAAAATTTTCATATGCACTATCATTCGACCGAGGTGAGTAGTAAATCAATCAAAAGTTCAAAAAATCAAAGTAAAAAAAAAGATGCTCAGCTGAAAGGAAGAAGCAACCACCCAAAAACATGGCCAAGAAGATCGTTGACCAAAAATTTCATCAACGATCAAAATATCAATCAGTCGAATTTCGATAAAGATCAACGATAAAAAAAAAATTGACTCATCAATTACAAAACCCTTCGATTGAACTCAATCTAGTGAAGTGATAATCAAATTCATTCGATTGAGGAATTGGTTGACTGAAGAGCTATGTGGATTGGTTAATTGAAGTGATGATGTGGTTAAAGTGGATCCACTGAAATAATTCCAACCAAATAAATCATAGCTATCAAAATATTACCATAGATAGATCAAGCTAGATAAAGGTAAATTTAGAAAAAATCAAGGTACACTGATATTAAATTTTGTATGCATAATGTTCTAATTGAAGGTTATTATTATATACTGACCTCCTCGATAAAAGTTAGCATAAGATTTTTAATGTAGCACATATAAGCATACTCTAAACCACTCGATCAAGTAGTAATGGTGAGCAGCCAAAATAATCACTCATGCGATATCAAAGAAGGTCATTGATCGAAATCTAAAAAGGGTCAAGGTTTAACCGGATGAGCATCCAATTAGCAAACTAGAAAGCCTCGACTAAATTAAAGCATTAATCAATTGATTAATCACCAACAATAGTCATAGTGCGAGTATCTCAAACTCCATGAAAAATATTAGTTGATATATCATACCATTATAGCAATGCCTGAGAAAGCTACGGGACACTCTAATTAATGATGATTTCATTGACATGGGCAAGAACTGATTTGAAAGTTACAAGAATACAAGCCAACTAAATATCTCAACCTTGGATCTATTCGGGTATGAGATTTAATACAATGTGTGTTGATAAAATGATCTAGGACCTGACATGTATATGATATAATGACCAGTTACACAAATCAACTATAAAGTAACGACCCATGATCGGTTGATCATTATGAGAAATGAGGTGGCGAGCTGAGTATAGCAAAAATACAATGATGTTTAGTGCAACATTAATTATGCTTCATGTGTGAACCAGGTTAAATACATGATATAAATAACAAGTAACTCATAGTGCTTATAGTATCCTTGAACTATTAAGAGATTCAAAAATCCCAGTAACAAAAACTTGAGAAATGGCCTCCTCTACCAAAGTTGCCCCCAAGACAAGAGTTGAGATGTTAGATGAGAAGGTATCATTTAAGAATATGAACACCAAAAAAACCAAAGAACAAGTGTGGGATGAATTTGAACTCACTGAGTTCTATTTCCATTCCAGCATAGAAGAGTGTCAATGCCTACACTATCTGCTAAAGAATATCTTTAAGAAGCTATATGCAGACAAAGATAAAATAAGTCCCTAAAGTAACAAGTGGAGGACCAATTTGACGAAGCTCTTATGTTCGAGAGTTCATTTATCTCCTAAGCACTACAATCATGGCTTGCCATCTCATATGATCCAAGAACCAGAGCCATAGTTAATGGTTGAAACAATCCCATCTATAGGATCACACCAGAGAATATTGAATAGGTTTTTGGGTTAGAAATGGCCAAATAGGTTTACGATGCTACAATAGTATCAACACAGCCCAACATATGATTGACACCACCTTTTACAAAAAGGTGTTTGGCTACAACAAACTTGTGTCAATAGATTTTCTAATTCATAAATCATGGCTTCACAAATGGGCTAGATATTATGCTGACATGATCCACATAGTTATGGGGGTCAAGGACCTTAATTGGATCAGCATCGAAGTTATGTACCTGATAGTGCAGTGCAAAAAAACTAGAAAATGCCAATGTATAGGTGGCAAGATATAATGTACGAGACAATGGATAGAAAATTTAGAGAAATATAGAAGGCAATTAAGGATGAAAGATAATTCATGCCCCATTTCTCACACTACTCATTCCTCATCCATTTGATCATCGGTAAGTTCAAATATAGTGTGATTACTTAGTTAAGAGGCGTACCGGGGGAAATTATCTAGGATAGACTACGTTGCATTTATGATGGCACCTCCACTCATTTAGAATTTTGTGGAAGATTTTTGGCATCCATGTATCATGTAATCATCGAGAAAGAACCCCCCAAAATGAGCCCACGTATAATTAAGTATCTTGAAGACAAGAAAGTTGGATATTTCTTTCTCACTAAGCACTATAGCTTCATCAAGATGTACGGGAATAAATGACCATCCAAATATTTGTCCACTCTCAATTTGAAATCACTAGCCACCTTAGAGATAGTGAGGCAACCTGTAGAAGAAGCTAGATTGATATGGAAGAGGAAACATGTTAGATTTTGATACAATATCCAAAGGAGATAATAATCATGAGATATCGAATAATATTAAAGAAAATAAATATGAAAGATGACTGAGATATGCAATAAACATAAATGATATATAAATGAATACAATGTAGCTATGGAGTAAATGGGCACTCCATAAATATAGCTACTGGACTACATTGCATCCATCACCAACGAATGGTGATCCACACAGAACTAAACTACCTACTAAGATCCCTAAGCTATTGTGTCATCAAAACTCCCCTTGCTTATCTATACTAACAATGAGGCCTTCCTTATATAGGTAAAATAGGATACTTGGCCAACACTCTATCTAGTTGTACAAGTGACACCTTGCACATTTACAACTTGCACATGGAAACTTGTGCATTTATTACATTGCATGAAGTAACTAAATAACTTGCCCCTAAAGTAATCTAATGTCCTAAGTATGTACATTTGAAGATACATTTACATGACCCAAATGATGGAATATAATCTATTCTAACATCCCATGTATTACATTATTTGGGTATTGGATACTTTTAGTCTTCAATATGGATATTCATCTTCTTTTAGAGCTTTGTACTCTCCTTCTACGTATTTTATATTCAGGTTCAACAGGTAATTTGTGTCTAACTCTACGCTCAATGTGGGCCCAAAATAATTTGACACAACGAAAGAATAGGATTAACAAAACTTTTATTAATTAAAAGTCAACCACATAACCTTACAAATATTAAGCCCTTATATATGCTTAGTAGGTGCGGACGAGTAGGGAAGGGAGGTTGGAGGAAGTTAGGGAGGATGAAAGAACGAAGGCGTAGGGAGTGGAGAGGGAGGCGGCTAGGAGATAGGTGGTCATAGGTGTGGGAGTGATAAGGGAAAAAGGACGATAGGGAAGCAGGAAGAACAATGGAGGGATAAGGAGAAGAATAATAAAAATCATGCCAACCAAAATTAGCCGATAATATAGAAGAAAATTCACACTTTCTTAGAAAAACTAGATTTTTCTAAGCCTTTTGAAGATAATCCTAGTTCACACTTGCTACATTCTCCCCCTTAAATTTGAGAGGACTGACCATACAGTCTATAATATTTACAAATTGAGCTTTGGCCATCACCTTGGTGAAGATGTCCGTGACATTCTTCAAAGTATGACAATATTGAAGCTCAACAACTTTAGTTTCCACCATATCTTTGATGAAGTGGTACTTCATATCAAAATGCTTTGATCTACTATGGTGGACAGGATTGTATGCCAACTGAATGGCACTGATGTTGTCATAGTATATTCTAGTTGGACCACTTTGTTGCTCTTCAATCTCTTCTAATACCTTTCGTAGCCATAGAGCTTGAGTACTAGCATGAGTGACTGCTATATACTCAGCTTCTGTTGAAGATAGTGCTACTACTGTCTGCTTCTTGGAACTCCAAGTTATAAGTCCCGAACCAAGACTAAAATAGTTTCCTGATGTGGATTTTCTGTCATCAACATTGCTGCCCCAATCACTATCACTGAAGCCTTCAAGCTTGATGATATCACTTTTATAGTACTGGATTCCAAAATCCAATGTACCCTTCACATATCTCAAAATTATTTTAGCTACCTGCAAATGCAACTCAGATGGATTAGACATAAATCTAGAGACAAGAGATATAGCATACTGAATATCTGGTCTGGTGTTGGCGAGAAACATCAAACTCCCAACAATGCTTTTGAAAGTGGTCACGTCAACTTTCGGTGCTCCATCATCCTTGCTTAATTGGATCCCATGTCCAATTGGAGTTCAAACTGATTTGCATTGCTCCATAGCAAACTTCTTAATCATATCTCGAGCATACTTAAGTTGACAGATGAAGATCCCTGAATCTGTCTGATGGACTTCCATTCCAAGGAAGTATTGCATTAATCCAAGATCCTTCATCTCAAATTCCTGCATCATGGAGTGCTTGAACTCCATATTAACTTTTTCATTACTACCCATAAAAATGAGATCATCCACATACAAACAAACTATGAGGATGTCATTACCTTGATTCAAGTAGTAAAGCGTGGGTTCATTTTTGCTTCCAATGAACCCAAAATATTTAAAGTACCCATCAATGCATGAGTACCAAGCTCTTGGTGCCTTCTTGAGGCCATAGAGTGTCTTCTTTAATTTGTAAACAAGGTGCTCCTTACCTTGCTCTTGAAATCCCTATGGTTGCTCAACATACACTTCCTCTATCAAGTACCCATTGAGAAAAGCACTCTTTACATCCATGTGTTGGACTTTCCATCCCTTGTGTGCAGCTAAGGCAAGAACTGTTCTGATAGTCTCCTGTCTAGATACATGAGCAAAAGTCTCTTCATAATCAATTCCATATTTTTGAGTGAATCCCTTTGCAACTAATCTTGCCTTGTGCCTCTCAATGCTACCATCAGCATTGAACTTGGTCTTGAAGACCCACTTACATCCAACACGTTTCTTTCCTTTAGGAAGCTTCACCAGCTCCCAAGTGTCATTTTTTATAGAGGTTATCTCCTCTTTCATGGCATCTTGCCAAATCTTCTGAGTACAAGCCTTCTCATAACTAGAAGGTTCAATTTGTGCACTAGTTAACAAAGCATAGTTAACTAGATCTCCCCTAGGTTCTTGCTGGGAGACATCATCACCATACAAGTGCATATTTTCTAATATTTGTAGAACATAATTCATTTCACTAGCTTGACTCCTAGTGTATCTTTTTGAAAAAAAATTATCCAACATCTGATATGATGGATGATTCTGAAGAGTTCTCTTACCTCTGGATGGAGAATCGATGTCCATTGGTGAGGAACTTACTGATCTCTACGGAGAAGGACTTGGTGAAGAAGTTGAACTAGAAGATGAACTTGGGCTTGTGGGAGGAGACTTCTTACCTTTCTGCGGTGACTGCTGCTACACCTGCTTAGAAACTACATCATTGGATTCATCATCACTGAATATTTGGGGCTTACCCCATTCTCCCCCTTCATCAAAAATCACATCCCTGGAAAGCACAATCTTTCGAGTCCTGGGATTGTAGAGTTTGTAAGCTTTTGTGTTCTCATAGTACCCTACAAATATGCATGCCTGACTCTTTGGATCGAGCTTCTTTCTTAGCTCATCAAGAATGTGAGAATATGCTAGTGAACCAAACACTCTAAAATACTTAACATTTGGCTTCTTACCATACCAAGCTTGGTAAGGTGTTTGTCCTTCCAAACTTGAAGTAGGACTTCTGTTCAAGATATGTACGCTGGTCTTGGATGCATCTTCCCAATATGAATTAGTCAAATGCTTCATCTGAAGCATAGACCTTGCCATCTCCACAATGGTGTGATTCTTCCTCTCTACGACACCATTCTTTTGTGGAGTGTAGGCAGCTTTGAAATGCCTCTTAATGCCATGTTGCTTACAGAAATTCAAGAACTCATTAGAGGAGTATTCTCCTCCCCTATCTGATCTAAGATATTTTACAAAATATCCACTCTCACTTTCAACTCTTACTTTGAAATTGACAAAGCATTCAAATGCTTCATCCTTATGTTTCAAAAAATATATCCAGCACATTCTAGTAAAATCATCAATGAAAAGTAGGAAGTAAGAGTTATTACCAAGACTCTTGGTCTGCATCGGACCAGAAATGTCTGTATGCACTAAATGGAGTGGATAGCTGGCCTACCATGCTTGTCCATGAGGAAATTTTGATCTGGCATGCTTTCCCAAGGCACACCCTTCATAGACTTCCTTACTATCTTGAACTTTGGGAAGTCCGGTTACCATTGCTTGTGAAGTTAGCATTTTCAAACTAGCTGAATTCAAATGACCATATCTCAAGTGCCATAGGACACTTGGATTGGTAATAGCAACATTTTCTAACTTATCTCCCCCTGGATGGCCAAAATTTAAAGGAAACAATCTATTCTTTGACATTGGCACTTGTGTAATGATTCTATTACTATTATTTTTGTCAAAAATGGTGCATTTACCCTCATCAAAAAGCAACTTGTAGTTATTTTCTAACATTTGACCAACACTTAAAATATTGTGTTGGAGATGGGGTGTGTAATAGATATCACTTACTTTCTTGACGCCTTCTTTAGTTGGAACCACCATGGCTCCAATGCCTTCAACCGCCAATGATTTGTCATCTCCCAATCGGATGCTGGATTTGTATGAGGAGTCTAGAGTAGAAAAGAGTTCTTCTTTGCCACTCATATGGTTTGAACACCCAGTGTCCAAGATCCATGTATCATTCATGTTCTAATCTGCCTGACCATATGAGAGAAAGAGATTTGTGGCCTCTTCCTCTTCTCCAAAATTACCAAACTGACTGCTCTGGTTGTTGTTGCTTCCTTGTGAAGGCTTTGACCAATAGTCACAAGCATAATGGCCAGGTTTGCCATAATTATAGCAAGTTTTTTTTATTTATCTCCTCATTTTCCTCTGCCTGATTGTTTCCCTCTGTTTTGCTGCCCTCCTCTATTCTGATATTCACCTCTGTTTGAGAATCCTCCTCTGTGTTGATTTCCTCCTCTGTTAGGAGTTCCACCTCTCTGATTATTTTTGCCTCTACCTCTATATTGTCCTCTACCATGGCCTCTACCTCTGCCTTCATGAGAAGCAAAGGCTTTTTCATCTCCTCCGTAACTTGTGGAAGGAGTTTGTTGTAACCTCTCTTCATGTGAGAGAAGTGAACCAATGAGGGCTTCAAAATATAGAGAGGTTAGGTCTTTGGATTCTTCTATAATTATGGCAACTGAATTCCACTTAGGAAGAAGTGTCCTCAACACTTTCTTCACTATAACTTCAGGCTTGACTTCTTCTCCTAAAGTGACCATCTTATCTACTATGACTTTCACATGCACGTAGTAATCACCAACCTTTTCACTCTCTTGCATTTTAAGAGTTTCAAAATCTCGTTTCAAGGTTTGTAGTTTTACTTGTTTGACTTGGTCACTACCCCTATAACTTTCTTTTAAAGAATTCCAAGCAGATTGAGCAGTTATAAAAGAAGTTATTCTAGGAAATATACTTCTATCAAGTGCAGCTTGGATGTGATAAAGGGCAGAAGAATTATTCTTTTGAGCTTCCTTTTTAGCCCTTTTATCGGCAGCATTCAAAGCTTCCCAATCAGCAGTAGTAGGTTCAGTATATCCCTCTTCAATCACATCCCAAAGACCTTTGCCTATCAAAAGAGTTTTCATTTTAATTGACCAATACTCGTAATCACCACCATTGAACTCAGGGATTGGTAGACTAGTATTGGATGCCATTTCAAAAAGTAGACTTTATTTCAATTGCAAACAAGTAGTACAAAGGAGTACAAAATAGATCACTGATTTAAATCAAATCTAGCCTTTTTAATACACTCACTAATTTGGCAATCTTCTTCTTGAGGATCACCTAGAACTGGAAAGGCGAAGTTGTCTGCTTCGTCGTCACTAATCACAATGACTTCTAGTGCTGCTTCTGGCTCGAAACTGCTGCTGATGACTATAACATCTCATTCTTCAGTTTTAGGTTCCACCTCCATTGGTTCTTCTTCTTCTTCAGGTTCTTCTTCCTCTTCTTCTTCTTCTTCTTCTTCTTCTTCTTCTACTATTGGTTCTGGATCAAGAGAGCGTGGTGTATAGCTCTCACTTGATTCTACTTCAAGCACTGTAGGTGTATAACTTTCACTTGATTGTCCTTCAAGTACTATTTCAACCATCTTAGAATCTTCTATCCTTTGCCCAAAGATATTATCTTCAGAATCCGCCTCGTATCCAGAGTCCGATTTCCTCAGATGAGCAATCACTTGGTTTTCTAGCTGGCAAAACACTGTATGAAGTCCGTTCCACTGGACTTTCTCGTCAAAAGAATTATGTGTCTCTCTTCTCAACAAAGAGTAGAGTGCATAGTAGCATCCGGTTAACCGGATCATCTACTCATCATCACAACACATGGACTAGGTTACAACATTAATTTTATGGTGCCAAAAAGTTTTATAATCTCTAGGAAACTTTTTTTTTTTTTCAAAAAAAACTTTTAAAGTTTTCAATAGTTTTTATAAAGCCCTTTAAAAAAAAATTAATAATTTCTTTATGCTTTTAATACCTTTTTTTCTTTTAAATATAGTTATATTAAAAAAAATTAAAAGCATAAATTAAAATTATCAAATCTAATTTAAAACTTTAATAAAAATAAATTGAAAAAAAAAATAAAAAAAAAAAACCTTGTTTTTTTTTACTTCGTGGAGAATTGAACCATGATCCTCCCAACTGCCACTAGATGTCTCTGCCAACATGCCGTCCTGCGGCTTTGAAACCAATCCTTCGTGCCAATATTTTAAACCTTGCAAAGTTGAGTAACAACAAAAAATATATATATATACCACAAAATTAGTCTCGATGGGTGTCGAACCCGAGACCACCAACTTCTCACGTGACCACCATCACCACGCATGCTACATGGTAGCTTTGAAAATAAAATTGGTGAAGTCAATATAAAAATCCACACACGTCAAAAAAAAAAAAAAAAATTAAATTTTTTTGTCCCACATTCACTGGGACGGCGATTGGGAGACAATTTTTATATGCGGACGATCGCGTATTATTTCGATTGCCTTCGAGAAATCATTCCTTTCAAACTTTTTGCCTGATGCAGCAAATCAAAGACCTCCGCATTACCTGTGATGCCTCGTCATGACCTTCCTCACTTCATGCCACATGTAACCTCCATGTCGGATCTCTTGGTCCGCGTGCTTCTCAGATGTGTCTCTGCATGGACTTCCTGTCCACCTTCTCGACTCTCGCATCGAGCCTACTATCCTCCTGACAACTGTGTCACCTCGATCCTCATGAGCCCTCTTCAATCACATCCCAAAGATGAACAATGGAGTTATAAGGGAAAAAGTACGGTAGGTAAGGAGGAAGAACAATGGAAGGATAAGGAGAAGAATAATAAAAATCATGCCGACCAAAATTAGCCGACAATATAGAAGAGAATTCACACTTGCTTAGAAAAAATTAGATTTTTCTAAGCCTTTTGAAGATAATATTGGTTCATACTTGCTACAATTTGTGTCTTCATATGATGTAGAGTAAGTTGTAGTTGAAGATGAGAATTCTTCTTTCATAAGATGATCTTTGGCTTGTTCTGATTCATCTTCCTTATCTTCCATCCAGCCACCTTTATAGTTTTCTTTGCAAGTTTTTTCATTTGGATCTGATTACTAATGTATGAGTAGAGCATGATGAATTTGTCCTTTCATATTTTTGTTTTTGATCTTCCTAATCTTACATTTTAAGTGTACTAGTCCTTCATTTTATTCAACATGTTCTTCTATAAATATGTTAGCAAAATTTTGAATCACAATATCTTGTGAGATTCCCATTGAGTCTAGGATGTATGTATTTTCATGGATTGAACATGCTGCTTTTATTCCATATTGATTTATAATAATACATGTATTGATCCCATTCATGTATCCAAAGTTTATCATATTTTTATTTTCTACCATATTTCTTACTAATATGAGATTGAATGTTAATCCAGGAACATACAATACATTTTGTAGTAGAAGATTTGGAAATTATTTGCTGGAAGTTACACATTCATATCCATGAATAGGATAAGTTTTGTTGTCTACAATTCTTAGTCTGTAACCTTTGGAGACTTCAATAAAGTCAAACCAATGTATATTTCTTATCATATGATGACTGGCTCCTGAGTCAATATACCACATGTGCTCATGCTTTTTGAACTAGTTCCTATTGGAGCAAGTTTTATATTCATTATATGACATTCCTTTACTCATTTGAGGAGGTTGAATTTGAAGAGATAAGATGTAAACCCTGATTTGAAGTATATAAGCTTGATTTTATGAAACATTTAGATTTGTAGGCTTCCTTATGTCTCCCTAGTAATGAGAGTATGAACACCTAATTTTAGATTTTGAAGAAAGCTTATATCTTCCCAACTTGATTATCTTTAATCAAGTTTTGTAAAATTCCAAATAAATCCTTAATTTTTTTGGAGTATAATATAGTGCTTCTTGTAAAGATAAAGTTCAAATTTATGATTGATTTTGTACAATCAAAAATCAATTTATCTAACACCTTATTTCTCCTAATTGAACTAAGCACTTTTTCAATTTTCAAGAGGTTTTAATGTTGAAATCCTTTTGTCCTTTTTGAGAAATTTAAAGAAAAGAAAAAAAATAATTTCCAAATTTAACAATAAATATTTAATAACCTCTTTTATGATCCTTAGGTTTCAATTTCTAATCTCCAAAGACCTAGTTTTATATTGTAACCCTTATCACTCCAAAGTTTGGAAAATTAGAAAATTAATAATATTTTCAAAATATCAAAGAAATTAATCCAAGTTGAATTCCTTATTTCTCCTAGGTTGAGATGCAAATATTATTTTAATTTGGTAAGTTATCCCCTATAGCTTTGCTTTCACTAAAATAGATTTTATACCTTATTTTATAACCCTTATATATCTAAATTTGAAAGCAATAATAAAATGGGATTTCACGCTTACCTTTTTGATGTTAGACTCCCCACTCTTCGATGCTCCCTTTGAATAAATATAATAGTGATGATATGGTTCCCTTGGGAGCTAGAATCAATTGAGGTAGACATATTTAATGCTGGAACATATATGTTGTTGAATATGGAATATTTGACTTTAAAAAAACTTGGAGTCTTAAATACTCCTTTTTCCTTCCTTCCACGCTGTGCTGACTGGCTTTGACTATGTTTTTGCTCACTCTCTGCTTGCTATAATATTCAAACTTTGGGCACTTTTATTGGAGGAGCAAACTCATCTTGGTGACACATGTTACATATGGGTGCCCTTCTATGTAACTCCTTGTTGTTGATCACTTTGTAATGTTTGATCCTTCATGTGGGGCTTGTGGATAACAAGTGTCACCACTATGCTCATTCGTTGAGAGTCATAGCTTCTAGTAGCACTTGAGAGTTGAATATTCTAGTAATGCTTGAGAGTTGAAGCTTCTAGTAATGCTTGAGAGTCGAAGCTTCTATTAACGTGTTGAGAGTCAAATATTCTTAGTAACGCTTAATAATTAGAACAAAGTTTGAATGCTTGGATGTTTGAGAGACAAAATTCTTGTAATGCTTGCTCTTGGAAGATATATGCCAAGTAGCATTCACTCTCTCTACATCTAGACCGTAACGCCTTCCAAGGAGATTATAACTCCTTAGGTATTTTAGTTTACCATTCCTTTGCTTTGCTACATTTCTTAAGTAGCAAGCAACCTTATTTTCTATAGGTGGATTGATGAGGCGCTATGGAGCTTGAGTAGCAAATTTGATGCTTTGTTTGATGGATTATCTTCACCAAGATAGTTGCTCCTTTTCCTTTAATGCTCCCAATATATTGAAATATGTGTGTCTTTGTAGAATAGATGTTGTCCATTTCTCCTTGATAGAGATAGATGCCTTTTATATGATGTCCATGTTATTATTTACCTTACATTGGTAGGAGTAGACATCCCATTTTTTTGTAGTGTAGATGTTGTTCATCCCACTTTGTTATTCGTATCACGTTGCTATCCATCTCACGTTGTTGTTCATATCACGTTGTTGTCCATCTCATGTTGTTGTCTATTAGTGAATGTAAACTCTTTTACATAGCATTGACGATGGCCTCTTGTGGGCTTTGTTTTGCAGGTTCATCCATCCAAGGTGTGCCCTTTGAGTGGTTGCTATTTCTTGGGAAGAAGAGTGCTTACGTTGGTTGTTTTTCCTATTGATATTGTGCCTTTTGAAGACACGTCCAAATATGCTCTTGGATTGTAAAAAAATAGATTTAAAATGGTGCAATAAAATGTACTATAGATTGTACATTAGCCTCCTTTTGCACTCTTATTTCAGATATAAATTTTTGGTTTTATGGCAGATTTCTCTTCCTGTGATACAAGGATTTTGAGGTTGTAATTTAAGAGTAGAAACATTCCCTTTTTGCTTGGACACTTTTATATTAAATCCAATATTTAGAAAACAGTAGATAAAAGCTTTTAGTTTATGCAATGTTTTGCATTTTATTTTTGTGCATTCACTCTTGCAATGATTTGGATATAATACTCACCAAGTTTTAGGTTCTTCTCCAGGTTTTGCAATATTCTAACCTTTTTTGGGTGGCTTCTTTTGGCCACTACAAGTTCCAGATTTTAGTGCTTCAATAGTTTCTTTAGACACTTGATACAAATCATATTTTGTGCCCTTCAAGAACACAAAATCTAATTTTCTTTTGAGAGTAGTATACTAATACTAGTGCATAATAAATCCAATAAATCCATTTTTTAATGCACTAAGAATTTCACCTTATCACTCCAATTTAACTCTCAAGATAATGCACTTTAATTAATCTATTGCAACTATTCAAGAATAACCTAAAATGAATCTTTAGAACTTATTTTGTAAATTCACTACAACTAATATTGTAGGACTTAGTCTTCTTTTCTATTTTCTAAGTAGATAATACGTAGTTGATAGATATAATTCTAAAATCTAATCAACTCATAATTAATGTGCAAATAAACCTTAAAATGAACCTCTTTCTATTTGCACTTTTGAAGATTGTAATCTACTTTTCTATATGCAACTTTAATCCAGATAAGGTGCTCAAATGAATCTTATTTAATGATTTAGTTAGCACCAGTAGTTGCATACCTTTTTTAATATTCTATAGATCCTTCTTTTGATTTTATAGAGGATGTGGATCTTGATGCATAAGATCACCAAATTGTTGCTCTGAGTAGGGTTTTGCAGCTCTTTGTAGACTGTTCTTAAACAACCCCTCCTTCATCAGATTATGATCTCAAAATTTTTTTACGAGCCTAAAATTTGGTGGCTTGTTCTCCTCTTGTAAGATTCTCGTTCCACTATAGATTTGGAGAAGTCTCTATCTCTGAAGTTGTGTCTTCTTACTATGAGAGGTAATATTCAAATATCCTATATTTTATGAGCTTCTTCTATCTTCAAGTCTTTTTGTTAAATTTTAAATTCAAGTAGGATCCTTGTCTCAAGATTTTGAATATCTTGAGGTCTTTCATTGGAACCTTCTTCTACAATTTGGCACTCCTTATCAAATTCTCCTTCTCTTGGGCTAGTTATCAGATGGCGATAATTGTCCCAAGTTCTTCACTATCATAGGCTTCTCCTTGGTAGTGGATTTCTACAGTGATATCTCCTTTGATGATTTCTTTAGTAAGGCTTTCCCAGCATTTTTTTGGATGCTCGATGAGACCTTTCTAAGGTCTTTGATCTTATAGATTTTTATGGTATTCACTTGAGACCTCTTCAACATTCTAGTCCTGGAAGTGTTAATGATGTGATATGCTCTTGGATATTTGATTTTGCTACTTCTAGATTCAAGCAGGACTCTCCTAGTCCTTCCAAGTCTAGAAGTCCTTCAATGAGATCGTCTCCTGATCTCCTTTGCTTCATGTGCTGAATTGATTCTGAAGAAGATGTCTTTCCTAACTATTTTGTAGGAAGTTTTTCGACTCATTGAATCTTCTTTCCCTACAATACATATATTAATACTAAAATCTTAATCTTCTTCCAATTAGATATTCCTTTCGAATTAGTTTTCAGGATCAAGTCTTTGTGGCCTTTTTCAGTATTAAGGCTCTTGTGGCATTTTTCAATATTAAGGCTTTTGTGGCCTTTTAAATATCAAGGCTTCTATGGCCTTTTCAATATCAAGACTTCTATGGCTTATGCTTCAAGGCTTCTATGGCCTTTTCTTCAAGGCTACTATAGCCTTTTGTATCAGTATTCTATGGCTTGTTCTTCAAGGCTACTATGGCCTGTTATTCTGTTAGAATATTAATATTTCATATCCTAATTTGCTACTAGGATAATTTGTATGGCTGAGATTAGCTCAGTTAGTTATGATCCAATGGATCATATTGTAAGCACTTGCTATTTAAGCAAGGTCCTTTCAATAGAATAATATCAAGTATTTTATTTTCCAACATGGTATCAGAGCAGGCTTTCCCTACCCTGTGATCCTGAGGAGCTTTTCCTCATGGGGGATTTCCCTCATGGAAATCCCCCCTCTATTTTTTACCCATACTTTTTCTCTCCATTTTTTTTATCGAGGGAGTTTTCTCTCCATATTTTTGATGGATCAGAAACCAGATGGTTAAAAATTGGGAAGTTATTTTTTTTAGTTTTTTAGGGTTTGAAGAATGGTGTCATCTTTCCCAGTGATAGTTTAGAGTAGAAAATATGGTTCAGAACTCCATATTTTGAATTTTTAATGATTTAATTTCATGCATGTGAAGGCGACATCTCTTGGGTCACCTAGTTTTTTTACTAGTGCCTGCTCTTTTGTCGACTTCAGGATGACAGTAGTAATGGCCAGAAGCTATTGTAGAACTATTCTAAGAAGAGGTGCATGATCATCAAAATATGGCTCTTGGTCGAAGTGCCTATTGTAATTACTATAACTCTGCTATTCATTTTTTATGCTTGTTTACAGTGGAGCAAGGTGTACCAACTAGGAATGCAATGGATAAAAATATGGTGCAAGAATCAACTACTAAGGAAGAACATGGACGTCGACGTTGGTCTATTTTTTTAGCCTATTTTTCTTTGGATTAGATGAAGGCAACCACTCCTATTTTTCTTTGGATTAGGGGTCGAACCCACAACCACAAAAATCCATCACCATTTTTTTCATGGGATCCTTTTGGCACATGGGATATTTATGCGCCCCTCTATGAAAATCCAACTGGACGGTGACTATGCACCTGATAAAATAAAAAATCCATTATAGTCTAAGCATCAAAGAATTTGTGCTCGTGGGTGGGGATTTTCTCCCACTCCAACAAAATGTGGGAATTTTATAGGGCCTACGTATTGCGTACTCAATAAAAAATTTGGTAGAGTGGAGGGGTGGAAACAACGTACATTTGGATCATGGAAGATATCTATGCAAGTTTTCATGTTAAAAATGTGCCATGCTATTGCAGATTTTGGTGATGTAGATTTTAATTATTTCTAGTGGGAGTTGTGACAGACCAACAATTTTTTTCCATAAAGTTTTTTTCCATCGGTCGGTGAATGGCTTCATCATTTTTTTGTGCCACCGTGCTCCCCAAATTTTTTGATCGCACCGACAATGGAATTGGGGCTCAGTGTTGAGTGTTGTTGTCTCACAAATCAAGTTATTCACTGACCATATGAGATATAACTAATATTTATTTTAGTCAAACTACATTTTTCCCTAGGTGAATGAGGTTTGTGCAAGTCGAAATCTGAGTAGAAGGAAATGCATGAGTTTTTTTATCTACGAAGATATTGAGTTCCACATATGATTTATGTCAATATTGTTCTGTCAATAAATCTTGATGGTCATCATTATTTGACTACACACCATGTGAGGGAGAGATGAGTAATGAAGAGGATACATGTTCTCCACATGTGTTTGCGACATGAAAATAAGGATAGATGGCCTTTTCAGGCCCTCCTAAATCTTCTCGAAAGGTATAGCAATGCACATGATGAACGTTGTGAAGGTGGAGGTCCAATTAAATATTTTTTTTGACAACATTTTTTTACATTTTTATGTGTTTTTGCACTGCCAAATGATGGGTGGATGCTATTCTTGTGTGACATGGACACTTTCAACAACTATATTGCTATCCAAGTGAAAAATTTGTAGGAGGAAGCTGTTGATGTTTGAGGCACCAAAATGTGCACGTGTTGCTATTACTAAAATGGCTAGAAAAGTTGACGAAGAAGTTGTGGTGATGGTATTTCACTGTGTCAAATCCCAGAGGAAGCGGTCATCAAAGAAGAGTTGCCAACATATCATGAATGATAGTGTGGAGGGGAATTATGTCACATTATCCAGGAGCAGCACTACTAGAGAGCTGCAAGAAAAATGGAGCAGTTTTTCATTTGGGTGTAATCGATGGAGCTGCTCATGGGAAAAGCCATCACGATCTCTCCAAAATTTCATTTTCTTATTGACCTTGTGATAGGGATATTCTTATCAATTGTAGCACTGGAGAGCTTTGCATTTGACGGTGTGAGGCTCAGGCGGTATCCTCATGTTGCAAACCTTGTGTGTTTACATCCAGAAAAGCTACATTATAGAATGCTTTTTATGGCTCATGATGACAATAAACAACAATGATTCCAAGTTTTCTCGGTGCTAGAAATGATGTAGGATGAAGAAGCAGTGGTTTTCTTCTAATGCTATTTTTTGAATAGGAAGTGATCTTTTGTGGGTCCATTTATTTTTTTTCTCTCTAAGAGTGACCACAATATAAAGTTTTCTTTTCTACATGATGGCTAGGGCACAATATAAAAAAAATTCAAGCTGTGTGTTTTTGCTATGAAAATTTGTGGTCATGGAGGGTCTGGCCTGTGATCTGGTTTTAGGATTCACTAAAATTTTATGTTTTTGGTGCGTAGAAAACTACAGGTGGTTTCACAGTTTCTAAATTTGTTGGCGGTGGCATAAGATTTCTCAATGTGCAACTCCAATGCAAAATCAATCTCTAAATCATGTTGTAAATGGTTACTTGATTGTTTGCTATGGTAAAATTGCATCGGTGATTGAAAAAAAAATATCTACAAGTCAAATATCTCAAGATCAACATACCCAATGAACATGTTAAACAATATCCGATCAAGAATATTGGAGAGGCACTAGAAAAAATTAGGGCTCTAAAATTTCTTTTGGCTAGTAGTACCTCATATCTTCAGACTCAAACAACAGACTCGAGCACAATTGCATCTGTTTAGAATTTTTATAGAACATGCCCAAATCACTATAAGATTGTTTAGACCATCAATATTCGATTGCTAGATCACACAAATTATAGGGCCATTTAAATACAATCTCTCCTACCCAAGGGTTTTGAAATAGTCTCACGTGCATGTTGGTTTCAATGCCATTCAGGCCTATGCATACTAAAAATGTGTCCAAGGTTATTTTAAATCATCTCACAAGTAGGGGTGTAGGGTATTGCAAATCGCCCAATTAGATTGCAAGATTAGCAAATGAGGCGATGACCTGAAACAGAGTATTGCAGGGTAATATCTGATGCGTAATGACACTGTCCAATAAGAATGATCTATGATTATCTCCAATGGGCATTGGAAAAATTGAATATTATTGATAGTGATTGTCATAAATGAGATGATTGTGCCTCTAGAAACAAGGCCACAACAAAAAGGACTGGATGGTAGTGTCAATAGTAATATCTTCTACAAGTGTAGAGAAACAAAAGTGGCTAAAATTGTAGCATTCTCCATTTACTTCAAATGAACATACACCTCATTCACTACGTTACCCATGAAAAATTCCCTGGAAATATGTATGCTCTTATCATGGATCAATGTAGCACTGATCTGGTGAAGAAGTACCAGATCTATTTTTCAACAGTGGAATAAAAAATAGGGTGACGAAAAACCAAAAAAAAATCTTTGCGCATAGCCTTTAGCTTTTTTAGTTCCTCGGTCACATCAGCTCAACAAGGCTAGATCAACACTTTTACTCTGCAATATATGATTCAAGCTTCACACACCAAACATAGGACCGACACACAACTTCCTAATCCAAAAAATTGACTTCCTATGAAAAAAATAGAGACTAAAATCCAAAAAATGACCTCCCAATAAAAAAAGCCATGAATTTCTCAATAACTTTCTGGTTTCTAATCCATCAAAGGATGGAGAGCATACTCCCTCAATATTGAAGAAAAAAAACACGATGAGGAGAAAAAAAAGGGTGTATTTCCATGAGGGAAATCCCCCCCATGAGGAAAAGTTCCTCAGGCTCACAAGGTAGGGATTTTTTTTATAAAGCATGTGTGAGGGTATTGACCTTACTTTAGTTTTTTTTTTTTTAGGTTCCTTAATAAAGTGGGTTGTCTCAATTTCATTTAGTTATATGGGCTTTATATAACTAAAACTTAAAGTGGAGAGATGTATTTTTCTCCTACGAAAGAAAACTTAAAGTGGAGAGATTTTTTTTATTTTTACAACAATGTTTTATTCTGAGAACATTTTGAAATATTCCTTTGTAAGGGAAAAGAAGAAGACTTGTTTTTTTTACATATGAAGGCCCCATTGAAATCCAAATATAGGGATATTTGTAGTCATCAGAAAGGTTTTTCCAAGATGGAAAATATGGTGCAGTCCATTTTTAGTTTTGAAATGACTTTCCACACTTTGTTTATAGCTCAAAATTATTGTATCATGGAGTGCATTCTTGGTTGAACCCAACACTCCCAAATATTTGTTAATGTGATCCTAGTATCTAGTCATCTCCTCTATATCACCTAGCGGTTGTAGTGATTGGTTACCCATGCATTCCGGTAGGATGAGGAGGTCACCATAAGGATGTGTTCAAACACTACATTGGTGCCCTTTTATTTTTAGATTCCCTTGAAGTAAGTTGTTTGTCCACTCGGTTTGGAAATTTTTATTAGCTCATTGTGTTCGTATAGGTTGAAATCATATACTTATGCTTGTGGAGTCATTTTGACTATCCTACTTCCAAATTTTTTTTAATGTGATCCTAGTATCTAGTCATCTCATCTATATCACCTAGCGGTTGCAACTATTGGTTACCCATGCATTCTGGTAGGATGAGGAGGTCACCATAAGGATGTGTTCAAACACTACATTGGTGCCCTTTTATTTTTATATTCCCTTGAAGTAAGTTGTTTGTCCACTCGGTTTGGAAATTTTTATTAGCTCATTGTGTTCGTATAGGTGGAAATCACATACTTATGCTTGTGGAGTCATTTTGACTATCCTACTTCCAAACATTTTTTAATGTGATCCTAGTATCTAGTCATCTCATCTATATCACCTAGCGGTTGCAACTATTGGTTACCCATGCATTCTGGTAGGATGAGGAGGTCACCATAAGGATGTGTTCAAACACTACATTGGTGCCCTTTTATTTTTATATTCCCTTGAAGTAAGTTGTTTTTCCACTAGGTTTGGATATTGTTATTAGCTCATTGTGTTCGTATAAGTGGAAATCACATACTCCTGCTTGTGGAGTCATTTTGACTATCCTTGCGGTTTTTGTGGTTATTTCTCCATCCTATATTCTCAATCTCCTTTTGTGAGACACTTTGGTTTCAAGGGATTTTTTAGTGACCTTTTTTCATAGTTTATAGCATTGATCTATGTCACAAGCACCAGTCTGGGAGTAAGATTTTATTCAGCTCGACGACATGGCTTCTCTAATTTTTTGAGACATCATATGGATCCTTTGTAGGCTTCTTTATGGAACTTGTCCTAGGGGGGTTGAAGAGGACATCTTCCTCCTTCTTCTTCCATCCTCGCACATATTCCTCCTTCTTCTATTCTAGCAAGTGGTTTTCTTGTGGTTTTTCATCATATTTCAACAGATATTTCTTATGGATATATTTTGTAAATGAGTACCTTATCAGGCCTTGTTTTCGGGACTCATACTTGTGGATATACCACTTATTTTGGTTTTGTTTTTTTTTCACTACCTCCTAGTATCACTTAAGGGGGGTGTTAGTATATCCTAGTACCACTTAAGAGAGGGTGTTAGAATATTAATATTTCATATCCTAAGTTGCTATTAGGATAATCTATGTGGCTAAGATTAGCTCAGTTAGTTATAATCCAATGGATCATATTGTAAGCACTTGTTATTTAAGCAAGGTACTTTCAATAGAATAATATCAAGCTTTCTATTTAAGCAAGGTCCTTTCAATAGAATAATATCAAGTATTTTATTTTCTGACATCTTTAAGGCTACTATGGATTGTTCTTCAAGGCTACTATGGCATTTTCGTATCAGGCTTCTATGGTCTATTCTTCAAGGCTACTATGGAATTTTCAATCTTCAATGGATATATTCAATCTCCTAGCTTCACCATACCTTTTCTTCAAAAGTCTTCTTTCGTAATGTTCTTCTCCTGCACAAGAAACTAATATTTGCACTATGAGGGCACGCTGACCTTTAGGCAAACAAGTTGGAGTCTCCTAAATTTTTGTCATAGGAGGAGTACCAATCCTCTAAGAATTAGTTATATGCAACAAAATAAAATTTAGGAAATAGTTAGCAAATTCTAAATATCCTAGATCTTCACTAGATGATCTATCAATCTAGTGGATTGAGTGTTGAGTCTGGGTCTTCACGAGTTTTCCTATAACTCTATGGAAATACTCAAGTCAAATGTAATCTTAGTATTTTCTGGTACTAATATATCCTTCAGTATTCACTTGTGACTCTCCTTGATTCTATCACCTAGGTTCTTCTAAGAACTTTTGACAATGACTAGTATAATGGGGTGTCAGATTGACAAAACACTCATGCTCAATAATGATGGTAATTTTTTTATAGACCTGCATAGACTAGATCTACCGTAGCTCTGATGCCACTATTAGATTTTGATACAATATCCAAAGAAGATAATAATCATGAGATGCATAATAATATAAAGAAAGTAAATTTTTAATATGACTGAGATATGCAATAAACATAAATGATATATAAATTAATACAATGTAGCTATGGATTAAATGAGCACTCCATAAATATAGCTATTGGACTACATTGCATCCATCACCAATGGATGGTAATCCACATAGAACTGAACTACCTACTAATATTCCTAAGCTATTGTGTCACCGAATCTCCCCTTGCTTATCTATACTAACAATGAGGCCTTCCTTATATAGGTAAAATAGGATACTTGGCCAACATTCTATCTAGCTATACAAGGGACACCTTGCATATTTACAACTTACACATGGACACTTGTGCTTTTATTACAGTACATGAAGTAACTAGATAAATTCCCCCTAAAGTAATTGAATGTCCTAAGTATGTACATTTGAAGATACATTTACATGACCCAAATTATGGAATATAATCTATTTCTAACAAAACAAACTAGGATTCCTTGGGTCACTACACTAGGAAAAATAGGGCAATATGTTTATAGAGGATATCCTAGAATGATGAAGGCCTTGCCCATAATGGATTCCTATCATTTCATAGAAATCACCTGGAGGTCGTATGATCCTGAGGGTCGTTACAGAGACATTTTCGTTGAGCCTAAACCGATGATACATAGAGAAGATGAATTTGAGAAAAGTCTTTTATGGGCACAGAAAAATGGAGTGAATCTAGAAGACATATGGAATAACTAGAACTTGGTATGGGCACATACTCATATAGAAGAAGTAGGGAACTACTCCTCCGACCTCAAGATGGTAAGACATGACACAATAGATAAAATAATACCCCAAGTGGCTATCATTCCACTAGAAGACTTTGCAGATCCCATCGTAGAGGTTATGAGTTTAGAACCTGAACAAATCAAGATCGTGGCTGAGGTGAAAATCCAAATAATAGAAGAAGCAACTGGTGCTTCTTCCACTTCTTGATCTCCCAATACAAGCAAAGGAAAAGAGATTGTGCCCACTTTTGTTGCCTCGGACCACTTCACAATTGAAATCTTGGTAGTGACTTTGATGGCCCTGCATCATTTACAATAGATGGCCACAGGCTCTCCTCAAGCAATACTAGTGGATTTCATGGTAAACAACAAGGAAATCAGAATATCTGTTGTAGCATGGGAAAGAATACAGAAGGCTAGAGGATTCGATGATATCTTTAGAGATTACCAAGTGATAATTCTTGACACCTCAAACTCTCCCCCTATAAGAGAGCCAAGATCAAAATGGGCACTGGTGAGCCTATGAGCCTCACTCTAGTCAAAAGAGAGGACTTCACAGAATTCACTTCTGAGGAGGAAGAGCATATCGAAGCAATAATGGAAGACAGGGTAACAGAAGCTCAGACCAGGAGCAAAGTTCAAAGTTCTCCTTCATCAAGTTCAGAACCTACCTCCAAGACTACCATCACCATTCCCACTCAAGGGGTGCATTCACTTCAAATAAATCCTAGCACAAGTGATGCAAAAATAGGAGGAGACACAATCACCTTATTAAAACATGGAGTGCAAGTACATGCATAGACTGCATTGGCAATTGAGAAAGAAGTGATAGCCTAGAAATCTAAAGCAAAATTGTTACAGGTAGAGAATGAAAAACTAAAAGCTAAAGTAGAAAAGAATCAGAGGCAAGTGCCTTCAAAAAATAAACCATTACAAGCTCCAGTGCTTACGACCAAGTACAAAGAAAATATGATCAAGATCATAGAAGCAGAAGCAAAAATGATTGATAGTTGTTGCAAGGATTTTGGGGTGATAATAGAAGCAAACAAGAAAATAAAACCCCTTGATTGAGGAGGTAGATAAAAAGGTGGTGGCTATTTCCCTAGTGTACGAGAAATGCAAGACTAAGTATGAACAGGTCAGATCAAAATAGGTGGTCACCATTGATGGTAAAAGCCATAGCTACCAAGTAGAATATGAGAAAGTCACTAGTCTTAAGGTAGATAGACCCCTATGGAATAACACAGTTAAAGAGCTAGAGATTATGGAGAGTGATACAATTAACAGGTTGAAACTTCTTGATGTCAGTCTCCACAAATTGCTCAGCACTAAAAGTTTTAGTCAGTCAGTCATTAAAGGTATTCGAGAATCCTTGTGTGAGGAAATTGATGAAGATAAACTCTTTGATCGACTCATCTCCTTGACAACCACCACCCTTGACATAGTCAGATTCTTCTAGATCAAAAAAATAGTCTTGAAAGAAGACAAGATCAAAGGAATATGAGTATTGGATAAAATTAAAGCACTTAGTATGATTGACGAGGAAATCTAGATACACATGGCAAACTTGGTTGGTGCTAGCCAGGACATCTAATTCAAAGGAGTCAAAGGACATCTAAGTCAATGAGCAACATAGGGCCCACAATGGGAGAGAAAGAGAAAGAGAATATGGATGACAACTAGGTAGGACTTCAACCAATTTTTGGGAATGAATATTATTTTTGAGATAGTTAAATGATAGGTTGTACAACACCCAATCGATGACAAGGTAGGAGATGGTGCCAGGTGGACAGTTCAGATGAAAGCAGTTTAGGCAGTTATAGAGCCACCACAACTATAAGAAGGACATCTACAGCCAAAATAATGATCGAGCTTTTGACATAGCATATTTTTGCTAAGAGGTATACTCGAGTGCCCATTCTTTGCTATTGTATTCCCTTTGTCTTTCTTCTTATTTTCCACCCCTTATTCTTCCCATTACTATGCAGGTTTTGATAGGAAAGTGCCCGAGAAGCTGAGATTATTTCCAGACTATTGAGCCAGAGGTCTAGAGACTCAACTGTTGTGATATTCGAACGAGAGAGTGAAAAGTCCTTGTTACGATATTCGAACGAGGATATTTATTGTATTAATATTTCTAAGAGTTAAATGGCAATTCCATGCCAACTCTTCATGTAATCATATTTCAAATATTAATACAATTCTGGGCTTCTTTCCTATTACATCTTTGTATTCAGTCTTGTGTGTGTCTTCATTATGAGTTACATTATTTGAATGCATAGTGAACATTTATTTCATTGGTCAACTATTACGTTTATTACGATATTCGAATGAATGTAATTGCACCAATTATCTCTTTCCTCATTATTTCTATTTTCATTAAATTGTTGTTAAATCTTGCTACAATAGCCCAAAGGATTAAGGCACCGGTCATACATAAGGTATAATTGAACTGTTATTGTTTTAGCTTGGTCAAATTTATAAAATATTTAATTCACCACCATAAATTTGGAAGAGCATGAACATAAAATGTCAAAAAATTTAAGTTCACCTCAAGGGTATCCTTACCATACCTGGTCTATTTAGAAAATATTGAAGAACTCTATTCCTAGGTTAAAGAGGCAGGTCGACCAGAGCCTATAATTACTCATTGGTAGTAGGTTTTCCTGTAGCATGACAACTTATCCTAAGGATGCAGGAAAAATCCCCAATAATTTATTGGCACCATTATCGAGGACCGAATGTGTAATTTTCATTACAGTTTGGAACCTAACGATAAATATTTATTGGCAATAGTTAGCCTGAAGAAAACTAGAGTGTTCAGTTTTCATGTTTGAAATCATTTTTGAATCTATTTTCTTCATATGCTCGTAGTTTCCAATTTTCTTTTTTAAGAAACAAGCGGTTATAATCATTTTCTTGATTTTCTTAGACTTCTTGATTTTCTTGATTCTTGATTCTTAAAAATATTATACCCTGAGTGATTGAGAGTGATATTAGTTGAGCAATCTCAACCAGACGTTTTTTCCTTTGCACACATTGTGCTGGTGACTCTGACTGATCAAATCCAAAAATATTAAAAAGAATAAAAGGAGGAGCAAAATGTGCTGGCATGAACGAGAAGAACCACTCAAGAGCTGTATCCAGAATTCTTAGATCCAGAGGTATTTTTTAGAACTAATCCTTCTAATTCATCTTCAAAAGGTTCTGATACAAATATTATTATAGTAGAAAATATATTTGAAACACCTCCTATTGTTCCTAGTGGAATAAATACTACACCTCCTATTGTAATTCCTGTCAATCCAATCCAAACACCTCAAGTAGTTAACATGGCCAATCCACCACCTAATGTTCAATTGTGGAGAACCAATAGATACAGGCCTTTCCAGTTACCGACATCGTTACATGATCTTCCCAGTAAAGCTCATAAGTATTTACCTAAATTTCAAGGAAACAATGTAGTTATTAGAGAGGATCACATTAAAAGCTTCTTGTACACTTTGGACAGTCTAGAAGTAGAACATGAAGATGTAGTGTTGAGACTATTCCTTCAAAATTTAGAGAAGGATGCTAGAGAATGGTTTAACACCCTTCCTGATAATGATATTGCCAATTTTGCTAAGATGGAGACTGTCTTTCTAAAAAAGTTTGGTGAAAGAAAAAATGAACAATCACTACTAATAGACCTGGAAACAATGAAAAAGAAAGAAAACGAGTCAGTAAGTGATTTTAACAGAAGGTTTTCTAAATCCAAGAATAAAATTCCCACTGATCTATGACCAAACAACATACAATCAATCTATTTTTATAAAAATGCCTTCCTAGGAGAGTTTAACTACGAGTTAAGATAAGAATAGGTTACTACCATAGATGAGTGCATGGAGAAAGCCATAGAGATTTAAAGGAATATGTTAGATAGTGGAAAAATGAAACCATACTCTCTAGAAGATAATCATCCTGATAGGAAACCTAAGAAGGTAGGATTCAACCTATAGAAAAGAACTGAATAGGATCCCATGGAAAAACTGGCTAATCAAATGATTGAAATGTTCAACACAATGAATAATAGATTAGCTAGGATAGAAATAAATAAGGAGAGCAATGGTGAATCTTCTCAACCTCAAGTCGACAGACAACAAGGAGAGAACATGCCACCATTCAAGAGGAATTTTAATAGGAACTGGGGTAACAACCATTCTGATGAAAGAAATAAAAATAATGGGAATGGTTGGAAAAAGAGAGAGATGGAGAAAGACTAAGACTCAGTTCCCAATCCTATACCTACTATCAATTTGGTAGAGAACTTCCCCTATTATTGTTCAGCCTGTGATGCTCCTCATAATCCAGATTGTTGTGGTATCTATCTAGGTATCCATCATCCTATAGACTTAGAAGAGGAATCAGAAGAGGACATCAAGATTAATGCATGTTGGACTCTTGAAGATGAGTCTAGAGAAAGGTTGTTTGAGGAAGATATGGATTCATATGCTTCAAATCACCATCCTAAAATCCTAGTTGCAAAAAACACAAAAATCCTACAAAGAGGACAAGAAACTAGGTATGATAAAATGAAACAAGGGAAGGTAATCCCAACAGCTCAAGAGGTGGAAGAGTTAGAAGCAAATGCCCTAAATATGAGAAATAGGATTGTTCCTAATAAAATTGATAAAATCTCAAGCAAGGAGACTAGAGGATAGCCTACTATAAATAATAATATGCAAAAAGAAAAATAGAAAAAAATCAAAACAAAACTATTCCTGAGAACGTAGAGATAAATGAACAACTACCACATGAGGAATGTACCAAAATGCTAGATGTTAAGAAAATGGAGTTTGATGTTGGTTATGAGCTAAGTAAACAGAAGGTTAACATTACCTTTGGTGAGTTAATGAATATTCAAAAATATCGAGAACAGGTGTGTAAAGCTTTTGGATTAATCAAACAAAAAGGAACACAGTCTTGTAATACAGTCAAGCCTTCTAATCATGAGACTAGAACACCCTCATCGGTCAGGCCATTTTATGTGTCCCTTAGATATAACTCAGATGAGGGAGAAAGGTATGTCATTCACAACTACATGCTAGATAGTAGTGCATCCCATAACATCATGCCCAAATAGATAGTAGATCAACTAGGACTGATTTGTACCAGGGAGTCCCCACCTGTGTCAGTGATGGATAGTAGGCAGATACCCTATGTAGGGATTATCACTGGCCTATTAGTCTTCTTAGATCAACATCCCAAGAAAGGTATAGTGATGGACATTGTAGTAGTTGATGTAGACCCTTTCTTCTCATTATTGTTAAGTCGACATTGGGTAGAACAGTTGGGTGGTTCTATACAATTGGATTGGTCTTATGCCACAATCCCTATTTTAGAAAAAGAAAATGTGACCTTAAGGAGAGAACCATTTAACAAATACTCGGTAGAACTGGTGAGACCAAATGACACCATGGTTAATTTGGTTAATTCTGTAGAAGAGAAGGAAATAGGAGTATACTCGATTTGGCATAATCCCTTCCTAGTAGAAGTCCCTAATGCAAAAGATATGGATCCTGAAACCAGAGAACTAGTAGATGTAGAATCTGATAGAGTTCTTACCCAAGAAATGTGGACCATGTCCTTTGATGGGGCTAAGTCTCAAATGAAAGTAGGTGCTGGTGTAAATTTAATAGATATTAAGGGAAACTATCTAGGAATCCCTTACAGATTGGAATTCCCATGCACCAATAATGTTGTTGAGTATGAAGCTTTACTGTTAGGCCTGAGAAAAGCCAAAGAACTAGGCATAAATTTCTTGACTATGATTGGGGATGCCAAACTGATAATTCAACAAGTCAAAGGCAAGTACCAAACCAAACATCCTAGATTAAAACAATATAAATGTGCAGTCTTGGCTGAAATTGATAAATTCCTAGTGTTTAACATCTCTTACATTCCCAGAGAACAAAATCATATTGCAGACCTATTGGTAATCAATGCTTCAGGTGCAGACTATCCAAAAATTGACACTGAATATATGGATAGGTTTCCAACTATATTTGTATAAAAAACCTTTTGTGCCTGATAATGTTGTATACCTGCAAGTGTTCCAAGATGATGTGGATATTAGAGATTTCATGACCCTCCAAAATATGTACTCTAATGTTATATGTGAGGAGGAGGATGAAGAAAATTTAAAAAATATAATTGGAGAGCCAGTTGAAGTAATTCAACTCAAAACCAATAGAATCCCTAAGGGGTTAGTTTCTTTAGAAATCTTATTCGATGATTTTGATAAAGCCTACAAACCACTCCTCAAAGAGACAGAAATTGATGATGTAAACATTGGAACAAAAGAGGAGCCTAGATTGGTAAAAATTGATAAGGCTTTACCAAAAGAAGAAAAAGAATAGTACATTAGCTTTCTGAAGAAAAATAAAGAATCTTTTGCCTAGAGTTATGAAGACCTGAAAACATTTAAAACTGATGTCATGACTCACATCATTCCCCTCAAGGAAGATGCTAAACCTTTCAGGAAAAAATAGAGGAAATTCAATCCCACATTGCATCCAGTTATGCAAAAGGAAGTTCAAAAATTACTGGATGCCAAAATAGTTAGAAAAGTGAGGTTTTCTTCCTGGATAGCAAACTTGGTGCCAGTAAGGAAGAAAAATGGAGAGATCAGACTTTGTGTTGATTTTTAAAATCTGAATAAAAGTTCACTTAAGGATAATTATCCCTTACCCAACATGGAACAATTGCTACAAGTTGTGGTAGGTTCATCCAGAATGTCATTACTGGATGGATTCTCAAGATATAATCAGATTCAGGTAAATCCTGAAGATAGATATAAAATTGCTTTCACTACCCCTTGGGGTACCTTTGAATATCTAAGAATACCATTTGGATTAATGAATGTAGGAGCAACATTCCAAAGGGCCATGGACTTTACCTTTAAAGGACTAATGTTCAAGATAGTGGTCGTCTATTTAGATGACATAACAATGTTTTCAAAAAACCTGAAGACCATTTTGAACATTTAGCCATAGTTTTTGCTAGATGCAAAGAGTATGGAATATCCTTGAATCCAAAGAAATGTATATTCAGAGAAACACAAGGAAAAATTCTTGGTCACATAGTATCTGAAAAAGGAATTAGCATTGATCCATCAAGAGTAGAAGCTATTGCCAAGATACCTCCCCCTAAAAATCTGAAAGGAGTCAGATCATTCTTTGGTAAAATTAATTTTGTAAGAAGGTTTGTGCCAAATTTTATTGAAATAGCTCAACCCATCAATAACATGATTAAAAAGAATGCTGACATCAAATGGACAGAGGAGAATCTTGGAGCTTTTCAAAAAATTAAAGATGCTATCACTACTACCCTAGTATTGAACTGTCCTGATTACTCAAAGAGTTTTAACATATATTCATTCACTTCAAAACATACCATTGCTATAGTCCTTTCCCAAAAGGATGATGAAGAGAATGAAATACCCATAGCCTTCATGAGTACAGGACTCAAAGGAGCTCAATTAAGATTTAAAATGATTGAGAAACAAGCATATGTTGTGATTCAAGCACTGGAACATTTTAAAGGTATTTTTGGTTCAAACAAGATTATATGTTGTATTCCATTCATTGCTATAAAATATGTTTTCACCCAACCTAAACCAATAGGTAGTCCTGCTAGGTGGATGGTCAAATTGCTACAGTATGATGTAGAATTTAAAGTTGTGAAAATAATCAGAGGGTAAGGTTTAGCTAAATATCTGGCTAACAAAGAAGGGGAAGACATGCATAACATTGCCATAGTTGATGACATGCATGATATCAGAAGAACAAATAATGTTGAATGCAAATGGTATGATGATATCCTGTTGTATCTCCAAACCCTATCCTTCCCCAGAGGCATGTCTACAAATAAAATGAGGTCAGTCAAACAACAAGCTCAGAAGTATTACACCCAAGAAGGTAAACTCTATTGGAAACATCCAGATGGGGTATTATTGTTGTGCTTGTTTGAAAAAGAGACATTAGAAGTGATAGAAGAGTTTCATGATGGATTCTATGGAGGTCACTTTACCCCAAAAGAAACTACAAATAAGATCATGAGAGTAGGTTATTATTGGCCTTCCTTATTCAAAGATGTTCATAAATATGTGAGGGGCTGCCATAACTATCAAGTGTTTGCAGGGAAGAAAAAGTTAGCAACAATGCCTCTCCATCTAGTAATCATAGAAGCACCTTTCACACAATGGGGGATCGACCTTATTGGAGAAATAAATCCAAACTCCTCAGGCAGACACAAATGGATTATCACGATGATTGATTATTTCACTAAATGGGTGGAAGCAACTCCTCTAAGAAATTCGACAACTAAAGTGGTCATTAATTTCTTAGAGGAAAATATCTTAACCATATTTGGAGCCCCAAAGAAGTTGGTAACATACAATGGAAAGTACTTCGTCTCTTTTGAAATGATAGAGTTCTGTGCAAAGTATGGAATTGAACTTTCTCATTCAACCAACTATTATCCTCAAGGCAATGGTCTTGTCGAATCATCAAATAAAAACTTGATTACCAAGATTAAAATATCATTGGGAAAAAATAAAAAGGGATGGGACAATGAGTTAAAATTTGCCTTATGGGTAGACAGATTGTCTGTTAAGAGAAACACAGGTAAAACTCCATATGAAATGGTATTTGGAGAAAAATCCCTATTGCCTCCTCGTACAGAAAGAATAGCCCTGTCCTTGTTACTACAAGATCATGAAAACCCCGATGCCTTACAGAGGAGATTAGACCAAATTACACATTTACAGGAAGAAAGAAGAAATGCACTGGATAAAATATTTGAACAAACCTAGAAAACCATGCAACTCTTTAACAAGAAAGCCAAAGGAACTCCATTCTTTGAAGGAGACATAGTTCTGTATTGGGACCCCAAAAATGAAAAACATGGAGAAAAAGGTAATATTGAACCCATGTGGGTAGGTCCTTACCAAATAATCCAGATCGTTGGCCCAAATACTTACAGGCTGCAAACCTTAGAGGGTGATATCATGAAAATCCTAATAAATGGCCAACACCTGAAGTTATACAAACCCTACTGAACAACCATAAGAAGAAAGAAAAAAAAAATATATTTGTATATGTTTTGTGAGTTTATCTTTTCTTCCTTTTCGTTTTGTTTGTTTACTTATCTATTCAGTAATTCTAGACTATTAAAAGTTCGTTAAGTCTCCCTGTCATGTTTTTGCTTTATGTGTGTGAGATCTACCCTTAGTCAATTAAGAGAAGAGATCTGGAATTGAATACATATGATCTGACAACTCAAGAAGCAAGGAGTTTAGTAAGCATCTTGTGAGGCTTGGAATATAATAGATAAAATTTGGAAGTGCTAACACATCAGGCCAAAGCCATATATTATCATGACCTCCAAAGTAATTCCTGAGTCAGAGAATCTAGTCAACCTTGGTAAGGTAGTTAGGCTAAAAACAAATACACTCAATACTATAGCCTTCTAGATCCTCAACCCAGAAAACATGCTCTAAAATACTTTGCAATTTATCAAAATTCTTCCTAAAAGAAGAAAAATCTCAATAATGCAAATTGAGTAAGTGCTTAGGGCTATTTGGATAACCTCTACTGGGGCTATAGATGCTTGACTGGTAGTAGAGTAGGTCCAAAGGGATCAAGGTCACCTCCACCAAAGCTATAAACACTTGACTGGTAGTGGAGCAATGACAAGGTGAATATCTTTAAAAGAGTGAAATCATTAATAAGCCTAACTCCTTCCAAGCTGATAAAAATTCTATTTGATCTGACTCTCTGAGAAAATAATAAAAGAATACACAAGCACACACTTTATGCCCGAGCTTAGGCTTGATGTGATAGTAATTTTTGATTGATTTTGTTCAAAACCACCTTGAAGATATTGCTAGACAACTAACCTTCAAGAGTGAAAGTTCACCTGGCTTTAAACCAGAGTCTCTGATTTTACTTAACTAAGGGTTGTTCTTTTTAGACTATTTAAATGCTTGATTTTTTTGCTTTTACTTTTGTAATAATCATCTAGTGAATAAAGGTCCAAGCTCTTTCATTGAAGTCTTGTTAATAACCAAATATTATGGAGTTCTCAAATACCTCATGTTTTCGCCATCTGTCCCAATCAAAGCCTATGTTGTAGCCAAAATTGATACAACATGAATGTACCCATAATTTTAAAATTTTGAAGGTCTTAAAAGAAGTCCATGTTTTGTGATATGCTGATGAATGAGTCAAATTTTAAGTGATTAATTATCTCAAAACAATCTCATGGATTAATATTTTAACCAACACCTTCCAATGCCTAAGTCATTCATTTCCAAAATAACGTTGTCAGCATCAAAATTGGTCATCCTTCGTTAAGTGGACAAATTTACAAAGAATGTCATAAACATCTCACACCCTTAAGAAGCTTAAAAAATTCCTTTTATTAAAACTTAAGGGGTTCCCCACCCACTTTTTCAAAGGATTGTGATTTACCAATCTGATAAATCGAGTAGTAAAAATAATGCAAGTCATAAACCGATCGACTAGCTAAAAATCATTGTTGAAAGCAAAAATTGCCAAAGAACTAAGTAAAAAGGCACTTCGATTGATAATAAAGAACGATCGGTCAACCAGTGATCGATCTATAAGTTAAATAAGTATTTTGCCTATAGTTATAATAGATAAGCTGATATAATTCAACACGACAAAAACCTTCCTTCGATCGACAAAACTGGAACCATAACCAATCGACTGATGATAAGGAAGCATCGATCGACTGATTAAATCACCTAAATGAATAAAAAATAAAATAAAATATTTGATCAACCTAAAACATATCTATAGTGTGAAAGCCCCTCGATCGAGTGCATAAACAAACCAATCGAAAATGTGAGTGACAAAAAAAATTCAACTCGTACGATTAAAATTTTTGCATGTGCTATCATTCGGCCAATATGAGTAGTAAATCAGCCAAAAGTTCAAAAAGTTAAAGTTAGGAAAAAATATGATCAATCGAAAGGAAGAAGCAACCACCAAAAAATGTGGCCAAGAATACCATTGGCCAAAAAGTTCATCAATGATAAAAATATCAATCAGTTGAAGCTCGATAAATATTAGCGATCAAAAAACATTTGACTCATCAATTATGAAACCCTTCGATTGGACTCAAATCAGCAAAGCGATAATCAAAGTCATTCGGCCAAGGAGTGACATTGGTTGGCTGAAGAGTTACATGGATCGGCTGATCGAAGTGATGACGTGGTTAAAGTGGAGCCATTGAAATCTTTTCAGCCAAACAAATCATAGTCATCAAAATATTATCAGTTGAATGAAACCAACAGTGGAGATCGACCGAGCTAGATAAAGGTAAATTCAATGGAAATCAAGGTACACCAACATTTAATTTCACATGCATAATGTTCTAATTGAAGGTTATTATTATATACTGACCTCCTCGATAAAAGTTAGCATAAGATTTTTAATGCAGCACATACGAGCATACTCTAAACCACTCGATCGAGCAGTAATGACAAGCGGTTAAAATCACCACTCGTGCAAGATCAAATAAGGTTATCGACCAAAAATTGACAAGTGTCAAGGGTTAACCATATGAGCGTCTAATCAATGAACCAAAAAGCCTCAATTGAATTAAAGCATTGATCAGATGATCAATCACCAAAAATAGTCAAAGCATGAATTCCTTGAACTCCATGACAAACATCAGTTGATATACCATACCATTGTAGCAATTCCTAAGAAATATGATAGGATACTCTAATCAATGATGATTTTTCTAACACGGCCAGGAATCGATTTTGAAGTTATAAGCACGCAAGCCAACTACAAATCTTAGCCTTGGATATATTTAGGCATGAGCTTTAATACAATGTGTGTTGATCAAATGATCTAGAACCTGATGCGTATATGATATGGCATCCACTTATGCAAATCAACCAAAATGCGACTACCCATGATCAATCGATCATTATAATAAATGAGGTGGCAAGTCAAGTATTGCAACAATACAACAATGGTTGGTGCAACATTAATTATTATTCGTGCATGAACCAACTTAAATATATGATAGAAATAATGAGTAACTCACAGTGCTTATAGTATCCTTGAACTGTTAAGAGAGCTAAAAATACTAGTAATATAAACTCGAGCAATGGCCTCCTATAGCAAATTTTTACCCAAGATAAGAGTTGAGACATTATATGAGAAGGTGTCATTCAAGAAGATGATCACTAGAAAAATCAAAGAATAGGTGTGGGGTGAAACTGAACTCGTCGAGTTCTATTTCCAGTCCAACACAAAAGAGTGTCAACGCCCGCACTATCTACTAATTAATATCTTTTAAGAAGGCATATGTGGATAAAGACAAAAGCAGTCATCGCAGTAACAAGTGGAAGAACAATTTGGTGAAGCTCTTTTGTCTACGAGTGCATTTCTCTATTGTGCTACTATCGTGGCTATCCATATGATAATACCTGAGCTATATTTAATGGTCAAAATAAGCCCATCTATAGGATCATGCCAGAGAATATTGAATAGGTCTTTGGGCTAGAAACGGCCAAACAAGTTTACGATATCGCAATAGTCTCAGCACGAGCCCAACATATGATTGCACCACCTTCTACGGGAAGTTTTTCGGCTACAACAAACTGATGTCAACATATTTTCCAATTCATAAATTGTGGCTTCACAAATGGTCTAGATATTATATTGACATGATCCACATAGTTATGGGGGTCTAGGACCTTAATTGGATCAATGTCAAAGTTATATACCTAAAAGAGAATTTATATCCAATGTATAGGTGACAAGATATAATTTGGTAAGACAATGGATAGAGAATTCAAAGAATTATAGATGGTAATTAAGGATGAAAGAGAATTTATATCGCTTTTCTCATACTACTTATTCCTCATCCTAAAATCACTAGCCACCTTAGAGATAGTTAAGCAATATGCAAAATAAGCTAGATTGAGATGGAAGAGGAAACAAACTAGGATTCCTTGGGTCACTGCACTAGGAAAAATAGGGTAGTATGTTTATAAAGGATATCCTTGAATTATGAAAGCCTTATCTACAATGGATTCCTATCATTTTATAGAAATCACCTGGAGGTCATATGATCCTAAGGGCCATTACAAAGACATTGTCATTGAGCCTAAACCCATCATACATAGAGAATATGAATTTAATAAAAGTCTTTATGGGCACAACAAAATGGAGTGAATCTAGAAGACATATGGAATAACCAAAACCTGGTATAGGCACATACTCATATAGAAGAAGTAGGTAACTACTCCTCTAGCCTTTGAATGGTAAGACATGACATAGTAGATAAAATAATTTCCCAAGTGTCTATCATTCCACCGAAATACTTTGCAAATCCCATCGTAGAGATTATGAGTTTAGAACCTAAATAGATCAAGATCATGGTTGAGGTGAAAACCCAAATGATAGAAGAAGTAACTAGTTCTTCTTCCACTTCTTGATCTCCTAAACAAGTAAAGGAAAATATATTGTGCCCATTTCTGCTACCCCAAGCCACTTCACAATTGAAAGTCTGGCATTAACTTTGATGGCCCCATAATATTTACAATAGATGGCCATAGGCTCTCAAGCAATACTAGTGGATTTCATGATAAACATAAAGTAAATAAAAATATCTACCTTAGCATAGGAAAGAATACAGAATGCTAGATTATTCAGTCATATCTTCAAATATTACCAAGCGGTAATTCTTGACACCTCAAACTCTCCCCATAATAAGAGATCCAAGATCATAATGGGCACTGATGAGCCTATGAGCCTCATTCTAGTTAGAAGATAGGACTTCATAGAATTCAATTTTGAGGAGGAAGAGTGTATCGAAGTAATAATGGAAGACAGGGTAACAAAAGCTCAAACTAGGAGCAAAGTTCAAATTTCACCTTCATCAAGTTTAGAATCTAACTCAAATACTACCATCACCATTCCCACTCAAGGGGTTCATTCACTTTAGATAATTCTTGACATAGGTGATGCAATAATAGGAGGAGACACATTCACCTTATTAGAACATGGAGTGCAAGTACATGCATAGACTACATTGGCAATTGAGAAAGAAGTGAGCGTAGAAATCTAAAGCAGAACTGTTACAGGTAGAGAATGAAAAACTAAAATCTAAAGTAGAAAAGAATTAGAGGCAAGTGTCTTCAGAGAATAAACCATTACAAAATCCAGTGCTTATGGCAAAATACAAAGAAAATATGATCAATATCATAGAAGTAAAATAAAAAATGATTAGCATTTGTTGCAGGTATTTTGGGGCTATAATAGAAGTAAATAGGAAAATAAAACCCCTAATTGAGGAGGTAGATAAAAAGGTGATAGCTATTTCCCTAGTGTACAAGAAATGCAAGACTAAGTATGAATAGGTCAGATCAAAACAGGTGGTCACCATTGATGGTAAAAACCATAACTACCAAGTAGAATATGAGAAAGTCACTAATATTAAGGCAGATAGACCCTGATGGAATAACATAGGTAAAGAACTAGAGAATGTGGAAAGTGACATAGTTAATAGGTTGAAAATTCTTTATGTTAGTCTCCGCAAATTGTTGCACTGAAAGTTTTAGTCAGTCAGTCATTAAATATTTCAAGAATCCCCGTGTGAGGAAATTGATGAAGATAAAATCTTCGATCGATTCATATCCTTGACGACCACCACCCTGTACATAGTCAGATTCTTCTAGATAATAAAATAGTCTTGAAAGAGGACAAGATCAAAGGAATAAGAGTATTAGATATAATTAACGCACCTAGTACGATTTACAAGGAAATTTGGGAACACATGGTAGACTTGGTTGGTGCTAGATAAAAAAAGAAGTACACAATCAAGAGATGTCAAACGATATTTTAGTCAACAAGCAACATGGGGCCCATAGTGGGAGAGAACCGGAAATAGAATATGGATTACTAGGCAGGACTTCAGCCAATTTTGAAGATGAATTTTGTAAGACAATTAAATAACAGGTTGTACAACACCCAATCGATGATAAGGTTGAAGATAACACCAGATGGATCGTTCAGATGAGAGAATTTTAGGCAGATATAGAGTGCTACAACTATAATAAGAACTTCTACAACTAGAATAATTATCAAGTTTTTGACATGGCATATTTTTTCTAAGAGGTATACTCGAGTGTCCATTCTTTTATATTGTATTCCCTTTGTCTTCCTTCTTCTTGTCCACCCCTTATTCTTCCCATTACTATATAGGTTTTGATAGGAAAGTGTTCGAGAAGCTGAGATTATTTCCAAATTATTGAGCCAGAGGTCTAAAGACTCAACTATTGTGATATTCGAACGAGAGAGTGAAAGGTCCTTGTTACGATATTCAAACAAGGATCTTTATTGTATTAATCTTTCAAGAGTTTAATGGCAGTTCCAAGCCAACTCTTTATGTAATCTTGTTCAAATATTAATACAATTATGGGCTTCTTTTCTATTACGTCCTTGTTTCAGTTTTGTGTGTTGCTTCATTATGAGTTAAATTATTTTAATGCATAGTGAATGTTCCTTTCGTTGGTCAAATGTTATGTTTATTACGATATTCAAATGAATGTAATTGCACCAATTCTCTCTTTATCTGTTCTTTCTATTTTCATTAAATTGTTGTTAAATATTACTACAATAGCCTAAAGGATTAAGGCACCAGTCATACATAAGGCATAATTGAATTGTTATTGTTTTAGCTTGGTCAAAATTATAAAATATTTAATTCACCACCATAAATATGGAATATCATGAACATAAAAAATTAAAAACTATAAGTTCAGCTCAAGGGTATCCTTACCATACTTGGTCTGTTTAGAAAATATTGAAGAACTCTATTCCTAGATTAAAGAGGTAGGTTGACTAGAGCCTGTAATTGCTCATTGTTAGTAGGTTTTCTTGTAGCGTGATAGCTTATCCCAAGGATGCAAGAAAAATCCACAACACATTGTAATGTCACTTGAATATATAATATGAAGATGAAGTCCATGATTGAAGATTAAAGTCTTCAATAACTAAATAATGTAATACATGATGGTATTGGAGTATATATTACATTATTTGGTACATGCTAATGTACTCCCATGGTACCTGTAGGCCCAAAATGGTTACATCCTTAGAAATTTTTTGAAAATATTTTCTAAGGCATAAAAGATGCTCCCAACCACTCAATATATAGTGTATTTTAGAGCGGCCCAATGTAGGATGCTCCCATGCGCTCAACACTTAGTATTTTTTATAGCATAAGCAAGGTGTTCCATGCCACTCAGTATTTAGTGCACTTTACAGTAGCCCAGTGTGGATGTTCCAATCCACTATCAAACCAATATAAATATGATGTCAGCATACTCTTTATAGTGTATTAGTGCATGTTTCTATCCCACACACTAAAATGACTAAGTATTAAAGATGTCCCACCCTATTGAGTTCCACAACTATTCTAGTGTAGATTTGTGACATGCTCTACTTTGTTGGTCAAAGAGATCAAAGTGCCCAAAGACAAGTACAAGGGTGTGGCACAGTGCAAAGTGATATTTTACACTATTTCCTAAGCCAAATGGTGACATGCTCCATTTTGCAATCAACCTGGATCAAATATTGAGGAGAAAATATCGAGAAGCAGATTACAATGTGTGCTCTACGCCATGGATGGGAAAGAAAAATAAAGAATTTCAAAGAATTAAGAGAGCATATTGGCGATATTCTACATTCTTCTCAACACTTAGTGTATTTTTGTAGATGTTCTAATCCACTAGCAAACGTAGTCTAAGCTAACGTCAGTGTTCTTTTAGAGCGGATTGATGACATGTTCTATGACTCTCTTTTGTAGAGCATTATTAAAGTTTAATCATAGTCATTCATGAAATACATCAACAATGGAGATCATGTTGAAGTTTTTTATTATACAAAAGCAGATTCTTGGTAAAAGAGAACCAGTTGGCATGAGCGGGTTGACAAAGTGTCCATGGAGCCAATAACCAAGAACTCAGGTAGTTGTAGATCTGTGATAGGAGGAATTCCTTAAGAAATATATATGGTTAAGATCCTATTTCTAATAGCCTAGAGTCTAACTACCATTATAGAACCAACAAGTTGTAGAGCCCAGCTACCATGGAATGCGATATTGAGTAAATTTCTTGAACCTTGTACGTGAATGAAATGATGCCACTGTAGCATTCTGTTGATCTAGCACAATCAAATCCTTGTAATGTTCTACCTATTTTATTTCATTGTAAAACTATATATAGAGGTTGAAACCTTGATTTTTAGGGTCGTCTCTAGAGTATTTTCTTGCCCTACTATGTAATATATTTTGCAAATTAATGGAAGGAGCATTACTTGGATTTTTGACTCAAGAACTATCATCTTCGATATCTTTGTTAAGAGGTTCAAGTTGTGAATCACATTTCTATCAATGCTATTATGGTTAGTTCATTCCACTGATATTGGATTACTAGTTGTGAAGCAATTAAAATTTTTTCATAGTTAGATTTGTGCTTGCAAGAGGTTTATTTCTGTTAAATCTAGATACTGATCTATTCTGCTAAATTGGATTGTTAGTATTATGGATGTTGAAATTACTTCTTGTAGCATATCTCTGCTTATTCTTTCTTGTATGAAGATTACTCTATTTTGGGTGCTGCTAATATTGAGTGTGGGACACTGGAAATAATTTGCTGAAAGGTTTTCCTTGTGGATGCCTATGTTGTTAGCTCTATCCAACCACTGTTTACTCATAACTTCTTAACCCTAAACCCTTTTCTAACCCTATTTCTCAAAACCATTATTGAGCTTAATTGAGTCAACACTATATCAGTTGACAAGGAACCAACCTACTCTGGAGGTTGGGCTAGAGTAATCTTTAGTCCATCCAATGTTGAGTTTTGAGCTATGACTAGCAGGTGCAAGCCTAATCATAAATCTAGAAGATAGACAATTGCAGTATCAAGTTTACTTGATGTCAATTCAGATCCTGATACTTTTGGCATGCCTGGTGGGACCTATTTACAAGAAACACTAAAAAATATATTATTCTTTATTGTTTGTATCTTCTCTCAAAGGAATTAAGACTTGGTGAATTGTCTTGACCTTGCTAAGTGGTGAGCAACAAATTCACCTAGAAAAACCATAAAATTATCCCTGTGGCTTGCAATATTTCCATGAATACTAGGGCATCTGCAAGGAATAACCTAGAATCCTTTTTCTACTATGATCTCACTTTTAGAAGGTCTACTATCATAAGGGACTTGAATCAAGAATTTCATTTAGATGAAACCCCTCTTGAGGTTCATACTGCAGTACCTCCAAGGTCACCTCCAACAGGAAATACACTTGGGAATATGGCCCAAAACCAAAATTAAAATGCAGTTCCAAATTAGCCCTTACAAAAGTATCCTAGCTAGAATGCAACTGGTCCCCTTAGACTGGCCCACATGCATGACATCCTTCAAGTTGTGTCCAAGGCCATTCCAACCTATGATGGATCTGGTAAAACTACATATGAACACTGCCAAGACATTCTAAATCTGGAAACAATCCACAACATAAAAAATGAGGATGTTATTGTCAGAATCCTAGCCCTATCCTTTAGAGGAAATATTATACATTGGTTCAGGACCCTAGAAGACAATACCATTACCTTATGGGCAGAACTAGTAGAATACATTTTGGAAGAATTTAATGAGTCTACTGATTCTTTTTTCCTCCTCAATAAATTCACATCTATACAAAAGCATTAGTAGGAAATCATTTCAGACTTCAAATTGAGGTTTAGTAGGACTTGGAAGAGGATTCCCCCTAAAGCTAGACCTATTTATTCTCTCACTTTCATGTATTATATCAAATCCCTTAGATCGAAGTTAGGTCTACAAACCCAAAAATCTAAATTATATACCTTCCCATAGGTCTACAATGTAGTCGTACATGCTAAATATATCCTCATTAATGTGGGAAGATTATCCCTAAAATTTGTGTTGCCCTAAAATTTGTAAAATCCTAGTGTCCAATGTCAGACAGCTACATTATCTTATATGGACCCTCCTATTTTGTCATTCCCATTCCTGTAGATGACCCCCATTCCTCACTCAAAAGTATCACCTACTACAATTCCCTTCCCTCCACTTCTTTCTCAGATACCCCAAGAATCCTTTGTGCTCCTGGATATACAGAATACTTTGAAATCTCTCAACAACAATATGAATTCAATGGAGAAAATACAGATAGAGAGATCTCAAAAAAGGATATTTCCTTATGTTAACAAGGATTAAAGACCTTGTCCCAACAATAACACCGGGGTGAGAGTAAATGTGATGCAAGAAGATCCAAAATGTTCTTCGAAAATAAGTCTGGTGAATGTATGGTGTCTGGTGTGTGATAATCCCCATGACTTAGAATATTGTGTTATGTACCAACACCATGTACAGTAGTGTAGCACCCTAAAATTGGTGCAGTAAACCTTAGCAAATAATTAAAATTACTTTAGTAATAATTCAAAATTCAATTTTAACCCCGAACCGCCCATTAACCGCCTGTTAAACAGCTTTCCCCATTTTTCGTGCCATTTTTAGGATTTGTTGTGACCGTTGGACGATATCGTCTCCGATCAGACGATATCGCCTCAGATCGGATGATTTCGTCTGGAGCAGAACGTCCAGACGATCTCGTCCCAAACTGATTTGTGCATAATTAGCTTCTGTTTCAACGACGTCTCTAATCTGGGCAGAAGCGTGTCTGCACCGTTAGAGACCTCCCCCGTTGGAGATCTTCCAGATTAGGATGATCTCCAACCTCCTAACCTCCCTCCTAAGCCTACTTAAACCTTAGTACCCCCCTTGACATCCCCCTGGCTGAATTTTTCCTATAACTTGACCTTTGCGTGCATTAGAATACCCTAGATTACCATCTGCATTTGTGCTTTCCAAGTTTTCTTGTAGGGACCTCATTTATTCTTCAGTCGGAGCAAGCTCAGATCGTCGCAGACGATCCTGTACAATCTTGGACGATCCCGTCAAAATTCGAGACGATTTCGACTGTAGTCTACATTGGGGGCAATCAGTGCCCAGAGTTTGCATTTTTCCTATACCTTTCTGCTATTTTATTCTGCATCTAGTTAGTTTTATTATTATTTCCTGTTATTCTGCATCTTGGAGTTCACCCATGTAGCTTAAATGCATAATAAAATCATGATTAGCTATTAAAGCATGATAATTTACTTGCATTTCTATTTGGGATTATCTTATTAACATCATTATTGTCATTTCACATCATTTTCCTTTATCAGCATAGCTGCATTTTCTGTATTTTGTGTCCATTTCTCTGATTGCAGGTCTCTCGATGAATTCGTCAGATCTCAGACGATCTCGTCAGATCGGAGACGATCCTGTCAAATTCCAGGCGATCTTGACTGCTCAAAAATCAGAACCTCCATCAGACATCCGGATCAGGTATGGATTTCTTCACTTAATTTATTCTCTGTGTTTTCTATTTAAATCTATTTTTTGTATTCATTTAAATTTGCATTTCATATAGAACAACTTAGATTCATTTGGCCAAACCTAGGATTTGAATGTTTAAAGATAAAATTGAACACATTAAACACATTCCCAACCTAGGCGTGGAGACTGCCACTAAACGTTTCCTGGTGAACCCCACCATCCGTCAAAAAATCACCTTAATACACCTCCCCCGAGAGGCGGGACCTTCAAAGGGCCTCTCAGTCCGAGGTATTGTCCCATCCTTCTCGCATCCCCCTTCCGGGCGCGGATCCTTTAGCCTAAAGGTAAGGGTGCAAAAAATTTGGAGCGATACATTTTGGTGAACCCGACGTGAATAACATAGGCATCTTTCTAAAAAAATATAAAATAAAAATATATAAAAATAAATATATATATATATATATGTATACAAAAAAAAAAGTAACAAAATCATCATTTCAAGTTTGTATGTTTTAGATTCAATTCTAAATAGTAGATACTAAATATTACTTTTAGAAGTACTAAAGAAACCATGAGTTTTTACTCAAATCAATATGAGCCCATCAGTAATGTTGGAAGAATTCAGCTAAATACATTTGTTGATTATGACCAACCTCATCCCTATTCAACACCACCTCCATCACACTTTTCTCATTTTTCATCCTTACCCCAACAAGACAATCCCTTTGCCAATCCTCTTCATAACGATATTATCTATTCTCCCATATATCCATATTATGTCTATCGATCCACATACAATCCTCCTCCACCATTTCAATATTCTTCTTTCAATACAACACATCCATTTCAACAAGAAAATACTTATTCTTCCAATTCTACCATGCACTCACCTCATACTTCGCAATCTTCCTATCATCATTCTACCCATAATAAAGAAAGTAGAGGTGAGAAACCATTAGGCCCTTTTATGACTGAATTCCTAAGGCACGTATCAAAAACCTCTCGAAAACCTTCATCACGTAAATTTACTAAGCTCAATCAACCAATGGATATAATTCTCAAGTATTTACTTGACACAAATAAGATTGAACTCCCTTCCATAAGACAACCTGATACCACAACAGATTGGTTTAAACCTGAGCTACATTGTGAATATCATAGAGTGGATGGACATATGACACAAAAATGTAAAGATTTAAGATGTTCAATTCAAGATTTGATTGATGAGGGTCTTTTTAATATAAAGGAATTACAATCTACAACTGATTATAAATCTCCAGTAAACAATCAAACTCCTACACAACAAATACCAATAATCAATCAAGACATGGGGATCTCCCAAGAACCCCTATTCAATTATCAACAACAAGAAACCAATCAAATATTGCATGTTAATGTGTCCCATCATGATGATATTATTAATATTGTAACAAAAACTACAAATGAGCAACCTCAAGTTCAATCAACTCAATATTCAAGACATGGATTCCTCATTTGACCAACCTTCAAAACTATCTTTGGCTCTAGAGAATGATCCAAAATGGAATGTAAGCATAGAAAGCTTATCTTTAAAATCAAAATCTCAATTTGAAGTCCACTTTGATAGCCAACAACAAGTGATTAACCCTCAAGCAAAGATATCCCTTTTAGAAGTATTACAAAGTTCTCATAAGGAAACTGTTGTTCAAAATACCTAGCCAACAATTTGTTCCTCATGATATTTTCCCTAAGGACATAATTAATGGTGTAAACCCTCTTGAGGTTAATCATATTTCATTCTATGATGAGGATATTCCTTCCTCTACTCCACAAGAAGACTCATCTCTTTACATTACAGGATCTAGTAAAGAAATACTTGTTAAAACTATCATGGTAGATAATGGCTCCTCTCTTAATTTATGCACTTATCAATTATTCCAAAAACTCAAATTAAAGGAAGAAGATCTTAATGAATCAAATGTTATTATAAAATCTTTTAACAATGAAATTCAAGAAACATCAAGTTCTATACATTCTCCATTGTCACAATTACCTTCTATTCCTCACTTTTCTTCATCCATATATGATCATCCTTGTTTACCAAATAACACTCATGCATATCTTTCACATATACTCTCTCCATCTTATCAAGACTTGGAATATAGTGATAAGAATGAAGAACCTTCTTATCCTTCTGACATTTTATTTTGTAACATGATCAATTTTACACATATAAAAGTAAAATATTTTGCTACATTATTCTACATTATAACAAAGCTTTTGTTATCGCTACCTTTTATTCATCACCTTTTGTTCTTACCTTCAACACAACCAAATTATCCTTCAAAACCTCCTTTGATTTTGAAGCAACCTTAGACATGCTATACTCAAATAACCTTATATAATGTATATAGATCATCTTGTATATACCACAATTCCATCATCTAAAAATTCATATAAAAATATAAAAGTTTCAAAAAAAAAACAATCACATTGTATTTCTTTCAATTCATCAATTAAAATATAAAAATACAAAAACATCCAAATCATCAAAATCTTCAAAAAACATCTTTTATTTTTGTACCTCTCAATTTGTGAAGTATTGCAGTTATATTTTTAGTTATTTTGGATAAATTAGCATTTATTTGGAATCCCGCACTTTCACATTCACATGAATAAATATCTTGATTTTATTTGTTATGATTACTAATCTCTCTTATATCAAAGTCCACAAAATTCAATTAAATAAAGTTTGAGCACAGAGAATTGATCTTGTTATTTACTTAAACCAAGCATATCCTTTCACAATAAAATGATTATATTTGTAATGTCCATGCTATGCTACATAGTAGAAGTGGTTTCCTGAGCGAAAAGTTTCCCCTGCTATCCTATCATGCACATGGTCTAGAATCTTTGAGAATTGACAAAAGGACAAGCTCACCCCTACCCAGAATAAAAATCCCTTGCTCTACAGCTAATCCGAGCAAGTATCCCTAGCATAGGAAGCAAAAGAAAAGTTCAAGAAAAAGAGAAAAAGAAAAAATGTCCTATTTCAGCATTATCTCAAATATCAAAGCAAAAAAAAATACAAAAATACAAAAAAAAAAAAGAGAGCAAAAGAGAAAAGCAAAAGCAAAATGCAATAAAATCCCTTTCCCTACCCATTGAAAAGAAAAGAAGGGTTGATGAGCTTGAATCCCCGGAATTCTCAATTATTCGAAAACTGTGAGGTAAGCCCCATAACAGGTGGTTTGTGCCCAACCCGCTTGGCCTTGGGTAACTCCTAGCATGGTGATATGTCTGTCACATTAGCGACCTTCTTTTGTACAGACCTATGTCTGCTTATGGATTAGCTAGCTCTTGATAACCCGACTTACATAGTAGTCTGGTACGGTTATATGCATCTAAATCATGGTTAATGAACACTTATTTGGTTAATTCAAATCACTTGTATCAAATTATCTTGCTCAAAACTGGTAAATGAACAATGCAATTGCACACACATTTGTATTTGAGAGATTTTGTGTATCATTATGATAAATCAAGATCGGTAATGAACTCACATTTGCACATGAGGATTCCTTATAAATCTACATTTCTCTTTGAGATAATTTAAAATATTTTTGTAACTCTTTTCGGAATAATTTTATCCTTTTATTTCAGAATTTTTGTTTTGTATAAAAGCAATTACATACATCTTCTCACAAAATCTCAAAAATAATTTCAAACAACATTTTCATATTATTATTTTTCTGTTTATCAAAGATCAAAAATCCATCTTGCAATAAAACCAACAATTTATTTTCTTCTTTGGATTTCGCGATGATGGTATAAGTCTATACCTAAATATTCTATGCCTAGCGCAAACCATCGTTCTAATTTTATTTCCCATTTATTTTAAAACAAAATTCATCAAAACATGTGACTTAAATCATTATGTTACACAATTATGCTTTACAAACAAACAAACACTTATTCTATTTCATGTCATTATGTCAAAATTCAGTTTTTGCAACCATGGTATAAATTCTAAGGAATTATTCAAAATTTTATCACACTTAGGAATTTATGCCTAGCAAAAATCATTTTCTAATATATTTCATGCATAATATTTTCATGGAAATCTGAAAACAAATCACCATCATCATCATCATTTGCATCATCACAACAAAGTCTTAAGACAGTCTCTTAAGCACTCTTTTACTTTTAGCAATATTTCTATACTGGGATTAGCTTGACGACCGAGTGAGCGGCGACTCCATGAAATGGTCTATAATAGCGACAATGTCCTTTGAAATTATTGTTAGAAGTCCCTTTTATTTTTTATCAAATCACACCACAACAACCAATTTGTTTACATCAGATTATTTCATTTAAATTTTAAAAGCATGACATTCAAACCATAATATTTCAAAACGACATAATTACATGAATCCTCAATCCAATAAGCAAACAATCAAAACATTAAAGCATCATACAAACACATAAGACAAGTCATATCATCAAAAAGATCATATATATATCAACAAAATTATGTACATCATATCAAAACCAGAAAAAATGAAAATGAACAGTAACAATGAATTAGGGTTTTACCCTATTTTTCTTAATTTTATTCAAAAACAATTAAAAACATTTTAAATTTTGCTTTTCCGTGTTTTTACCTCAAACGTTCGATTTGGGTAAAAACACGGAGGGGGCACCATAGTAAGTTGTCGTACGATTCGACCTAGAATCGTCGCCTAAAAATGGGAATAAATTTTTGCTTTCTCGTAGATCGAGAAGAACTCATCTTTAACGCATTTTCTTCGAAAAATTCGCTAAAGAGGGGGCAAAATGTAGCACCCTAAAATTGGCACAGTAAACCTTAGCAAATAATTAAAATTACTTTAGTAATAATTCAAAATTCAATTTTAACCCCGAACCGCCCGTTAACCGCTTGTTAAACAGCTTTCCCCATTTTTCGTGCCATTTTTAGGATTTGTTGTGACCGTTGGACGATATCGTCTCCGATCAGACGATATCGCCTCAGATCGGATGAATTCGTCTGGAGTAGAACGTCCAGACGATCTCGTCCCAAACTGATTTGTGCATAATTAGCTTCTATTTCAACGACGTCTCTAATCTGGGCAGAAGCGTGTCTGCGCCGTTAGAGACCTCCCCCGTTGGAGATCTTCCAGATTAGGATGATCTCCAACCTCCTAACCTCCCTCCTAAGCCTATTTAAACCTTAGGCCCCCCCTTGACATCCCCTTGGCTGAATTTTCCTGTAACTTGACCTTTGCGTGCATTAGAATACCCTGGATTACCATCTGCATTTGTGCTTTCCAAGTTTTCTTGTAGGGACCTCATTATTCTTCAGTCGGAGCAAGCTCAGATCGTCGCAGACGATCCTGTACAATCTCGGACGATCCCGTCAAAATTCGAGACGATTTCGACTACAGTCTACATTGGGGGCAATCAGTGCCTAGAGTTTGCATTTTTCCTATACTTTGCTGCTATTTTATTTTGCATTTAGTTAGTTTTATTATTATTTCTTGTTATTCTGCATCTTGGAGTTCACCCATGTAGCTTAAGTGCATAATAAAATCATGATTAGCTATTAAAGCATGATAATTTACTTGCATTTCTATTTGGGATTATCTTATTAACATCATTATTGTCATTTCACATCATTTTCCTTTATCAGCATAGCTGCATTTTCTGTATTCTGTGTCTATTTCTCTGATTGCAGGTCTCTGATGAATTCGTCAGATCTCAGACGATCCTGTCAGATCGGAGACGATCCTGTCAAATTCGAGGCGATCTTGACTGCTTCAAAAATTAGAACCTCCATCAGACATCCGGATCAGGTATGGATTTCTTCACTTAATTTATTCTCTCGTGTTTTCTGTTTAAATCTATTTTCTGTCTTCATTTAAATCTGCATTTCATATAGAACAACTTAGATTCATTTGGCCAAACCTAGGATTTGAATGATTAAAGATAAAATTGAACACATTAAACACATTCCCAACCTAGGCGTGGAAACTGCCACTAAACGTTTCCTGGTGAACCCCACCATCCATCAAAAAATCACCTTAATACACCTCCCCCGAGAGGCGGGACCTTCAAAGGGCCTCTCAGTCCGAGGTATTGTCCCATCCTTCTCGCATCCCCCTTCCGGGCGCGGATCCTTTAGCCTGAAGGTAAGGGTGCAAAAAATTTGGAGCGATACAAGTAGGCTATGAAGAAAGTAGAAATAAATTAGAAATAAATAGTGAATATGCTCTAGCAACCAGATCAAATCATGGTTGAAAAATATCTTGATGGGGATGGACCCATTTCTATCATGACAAGGTCAGGTAAGAAAACACTTCAGGTTGACCCACAAAATATGGGTCAATTTTAGGTCCCCTATCAAAATAAGAAGAATCCACCTACCCAAAGTAGTAATACATTTCCTATCCCCCAGGCCAATGAAAAGAGATACATGGTCCCTAAAGGCCAAGAAAATGAGGTCAATTTCCCCAAGAGGTTTGAGAAGGAAAATGAAGGAGATAGAATGAGATCTAAGAATGAAGCCCAAGAGAGGCTTATATTTCCCTCCATAACCATGAGATAGAGAATTGAGGCCACACAATAGTATAATAGAAAGTATGGTGAGCCAGAGAGAAGGTTTGAGAGACCCATCTCTGCCAAGTCTAAATATAACATCATGGAGGAAATGAATAAGATACCATCCAAATCTAGCCTATATGATACTCTCTTCATTCTTGGCCAAATAGACCTGCTAAAAGCTTATTTGAACAAATATTCACAAGAAAAGTAGGCCACCACAATCCTTAGCATACCCTATGGAAAAGACAAAATGTCCCCTGCTAATTTAAAGAACAAACTCCCTCCATTTTACATTTCTATAAGGATGGAAAGGTGGATTTTCTACAACTGCATGATCGACTCAGGGGCTTCCACCATAGTTATACCCAAAGTAGTCTATGAGGAGATGGGAATGGAATATACTAGATCCTACCCTAGAGTTCTAAATTTATATGAGACACCAAAGAAGATAGTGGTAGTAATAAAATATATTCTTATGAGGCTACATAGAGCTCCAGAGGTAACCATCATGCAAGAAATAGTGGTGGTGGGTCCAGAGCCTTATTTTGGCTTGTGCCTTTCAAGATAATTCACTATAAAATTGGTAGGATGCATGTACATGGATTATTATAGCATGGTGATCCCCTTCAAAGGAAAGAGGATAAGAATAATACCTAAGAAACTTGTGTTTTATCATATTGAAAATATTTAAGAATACATGAGTAAACTCACTCCCCTGGAGGTATTTGAAATAGTGGATAGTTTTGAAGAGCTAGAGACTAAATGTGAGCTTCCTTTCAGAGAGGGTTATATTTAATTTAGGATAGGTATGGGTACTTATACCATTTTTATAAAAATAGAGAAAAGAATCCCTGCTATATCTAACCAGTTCCTAAGAGAAACAAAAACATGCATCATGCACTTTGATGGTGCAAGATGCAAAAATGCTTTCAATGTTGGTGTACTATTATAGTCCAAATTAGAAGGGACAAAGAGTTTCATGTATAGGCTAACATGGTCATGCACTAACAATGCTAAATAATATGAGGATTTATACCTTGGGCTAATGCAAGCTAAAAGCATGGGCATCAAGATATTAAATATATATGGTGACTCTGAATTGATCATCAATCAGGTAAGAGAGAGGTGCAACAGTAAGCACCATTACCTAAAAGTATATAGAAATAGGGTATGGGATTTTATGGAATCCTTTGATGCCCTAAATATTAATTTTATTCCCAGAAGATAGAACACCTTGGATGATTCCTTGGAAGTAAGGGGAGCTAATTTCAACCCTTCTACAGATATAAGAGTTACAAAAGACAAAGGGATCAAAATGATTTTCAAGCCTACAATACCAGATAAGCAATTTTTTTGTCAGGTCTTTGAAAGTGACGAGTAGATCATTGATTTTTTGGTGAGAGAAGCCTTTTTATCTATTGTTCAAGAGGAAAATATAGAAGAGATAAACCAATAGGATGTCATCCAACTTAAGAACAATCATATACCTAGAGGGTTGGTTACTCTAGAAAGCTTGTTTGACAATGAAGATAGGAAAAATATCAAATCCATGGAGATCAATGAGAAGATCTACAAAGAAATTGAAATTGAAAAAAAAAAAAAAGCTCAAAGTTGGAGTCTGATGTTCTCTAGAAGAAGAGGAGGATATCAAAGCTCTATGCCTAAAATACCAAGACATTGTGGCTTGGTCATAAGAGGATATTAAAGTATATGACAAGAAGGTCATCCAACATACAATTGAGCTAGAGCCAAATGCAAAACCCTTCAGGAAAGAAACAGAGGCCTGTGAATCCTAGAATCGAAGCCATAATGAGGGAAGAACTATTGAAGCTACTAAAGTCTAAGATCATCTATCCAATCAAGCATTCAACCTGGGTAGCTAACTTAGTCCCGGTAAGGAAGAAGAATGGTGATATCCGCTTGTGTGTAGATTTTAGAAACCTCAATCAAGTGTCATTAAAGGACCACTATCCCCTCCCTCAGATCAATTAAATCTTGCAAGTGGTGAGAGTAGAGAGGTTCTCACTATTATATGGCTTCTCTAGCTACAACCAAATTTGGTTAAAATATGAAGATCAGTTAAAAGCAACATTCAGCACCAAATGAGGCACTTTTACCTATCAGAGAATGCCTTTTGGGCTATCTAATGCAGGAGCCACATTCTAGAGAGCAATGGATTATGCCTTTTGGATATCTGATCAACAAGGTCATTCTAATCTACTTGGATGACATGAATATATTCTCCCATGATAAGCAAGACCACCTGGCACATCTAGAGCAATTATTTTAGAAGTGCATGGAATTTGGCATCTCTCTTAATCCTAAGAAGTCATTTTTTGTAGTTCATGAGGGAAATTTGTTAGGCCATGTGGTCTCCAAAGAAGGTATGGCTATTGATCTAGATAGAATCAAATCCATCCTTGCTCTTCCACTACCCATGAATAAGAAAGCTTTGCAATCCTTATTTGGTTAGATAAAATTTATCAAAAAATTCATCTCTGATTTTTCTCAGAAGGTGAAGCCTATCTTAGAACTACTAAAGAAGAATGCAGATTTCAAATGGACTAAAGTGAGAAAGCAATATTTTGAAATCATCAAGAAATCCATTGCTACAACTCTAGTTCTAGTCAATCCAGACTTCAACAAAGATTTCATTCTTTATGCTTATGGAGCTAAAGAGAGCTATGCATCAATGCTCACCTAGAAGAATGATGAAGGAGAAGAACATCCCATATTATTTTGGAGCTAAACTCTTCATGAATATCAGGTCAAGTATAATTTTATTGAGAAACAAGTATTTGCAATAATGAAGTCATTGAAAAAATTTAGGTAATACTTGGTTCAAAGTAAAACCCTGGTCTATGTGGTTCACCCGGATGTGATAAGTTTCATTTTACAAGGTGAACTAGGAGATAAAAGAGTTGGTTGGATTACCAAGATCCAGGAATATGATGTGGAAATTCATCCTACCAAGTTGGTCAGAGGTAGAGCACTATGCCAAGGTTTGACAGAAGTAGTGGTTTCAGTAGAAGTGATAGTCTGACAGTCAATAACAGAAGATTAGACTAAAGAACTATAGTTAGGATAATTAGACTGGATGGATCAGATGACCAAGTACTTTCTGACTGGAGTGTGTCCCTCTAATATCAATCCATCATAAAGAAGAAGATATAGGCTTCAGGATTTGAAATATGTCCTATTACCATAAGGTCTATACAAGAGAAACCTTGATGGAGTCCTCCTAAGATGCTTAAGAGATGATCAGAAACAAAAGGTCATAGAGGAGTTCCATGGGGGATTATCTGGAGGACACTTCTTAGGAAGAGTCACAGATTTGAAGATCATTAGGGCAGGCTATTACTGGCCTACCATTTTTTCTGACACATTCAAAGTTACAAGAGCCTATGATGAATGCTAGTGGTATGTGGGAAGAACAAGGAATGCATCATTCCCCCTCAAGCCAATTCAAGTTGAAGAACCATTTCAGCAATGGGGGTTGGACTTCATAGGGGTTATCAATCCAAATTCCTTAGTTGGGTACAAGTACATTTTTACTACCACAGACTACCTCACCAGATGGGTAGAGGCTATCCCCATAAAGAAATCATACCAAGAGGTGGTGATAGATTTCATGGAAAGCTTAATCACAAAGTTTGGTGTCCCAAAAGCTTTAGTGAGTGATAATGGACCAACATTCATAGGAGCTAAATACATTGAGTTTTCCATTAAGTATGACATCACCATAAAAAATACCTCTAACTACTACCCCCAAGGGAATGGATTAGCAGAAGCAACTATCAAAAATTAGCTAAGAATTTTTAGAAGATTATTAGAGGGTAAAAAGAGAAGTTGGCACCTACTATTGAAACAAGCTCTATGGTTAGATAGGATCACCATCAAAAAGTCCATTAAGACCTCCCCTTATGCCTTAGTATATGGAAAAGAAGTAGTATTGCCTATTCACTTGGAAATTCTAGCCCTCAAGTTGATAAATATAGAGGATGAGTCTGAGCAGAATCCAATTGAAACTAGGTTAACACATCTACTGCAACTAGAAGAGAAAAGGACTCAGGCATATGAGGATTTCCAAAATAATTCATTTGATATCAAGGTATGGTTTGACAAGAAAGCTAAAATTGAAGAGTTCAAAGTTGGAGATTTTGTCCTCGGGTGGAATGTAGAAAGAGCTAATTCAGGGCACCATCATAAGTTTGATTCCTTTTGGGATGGTCCTTTAAAAATAGCAGAGGTTAAGGAGACCAATGTTTTCCAGCTTGAAGATCTTGAAGGAAACATGCAGCCAATATCGGTCAATGGTTTCCATCTTAAACTCTACTTTGATTGAGCTAAGTTCATTGTAATATATGTACATATTTTTGTATCATATCCTTTTTTCCTTTACTTCAAAGTTTTCATTTTGGTAAAAAGTGTTATATAAAAAAAAAAAAATTTGCTTCAAAAAAATTAAGTTACAAGTTGCAAAATAAGCTAAGGCAGCAGTAGAATACAACATGGTTCCATGCCACTCTCAAATAAACTAAGGTAGCAGTGTATCATAGCATATGTTTCATTTCACTAAAGTTCATGACCTTTTTAGAGTGAAAATCAAACACTTGTGCTACATCGCTCTTCGAAGAAGAAAATATCTGCAAGTTTCGATGTGAGTTTCCCGTGCCACTCAAAAGGAAGGAAAGATGATGAAAGGCATTATAGGGCTAGCAAAGTGCTTTGTTCCATAACCAATTAGTAATTGATGTAACATCCCTAGCCATCAAGATGCATGAGTTTGAAATGAAAAGCGTGCAAACATGCAGTCCGTAGTGACCACATTAATGGTGGAAGGTGTACATGCGGTAGCATTTAAAAGTGCCCAAAGTGCAAAGCTCATTCATTTGGAAAAAGTAATGCTTACCTAGTAGAAAGAGCAAGGGAGTAGCAGAGCACTATTTGCAAATACTAGAGAGGATAAAATACTATGAGAATTTTCATTAAAATAGCCTTCGAAGAGACCCAAGAAGCAAAGCCATTGACAAATGAAGAGCTGGGCAATTACATTGACAAAGCAGGAGTAGTGGCTAACACTAGAATAGTTCTCACAGAGAGAACTAAGCTTAGAAAGAGCATCAATGATAAATATTAGAAAGGTGAAGCCTTGACAGTCCAAGGTACTTGTGTTATTCGCTCTTTCTTGTATTTTTACATTTGTGATTTGGTTCATCCTTGTTCAAAGTTAATAGAAGCCATTGTAAAGTTCTATGACCCTAGGGAAAAAGTGGTAAAGATAACTAAGGGTAAAGTCTTTTTTAACATCACTACCAAGGCTTGTCATGACCTTTTTTCTCTAGGAGTAGAACCACCCGTAAGGCCTAAAGAGTTTAGTGTATCGGAGCAAGTCAGATATTACTCCTTGCAATGGCATGCTCATGAGGGGGAACCTTTTAAGAAATGGGTTTATAGCCAATTCAAAACCATTAGACCCAGGAGAGGATTACCCAATACCCCAATTCCAATTGAGTAGTTCATCAACCCAGAGCTTTATTCCATGCTAGCTTGTTTAGAGGGTTTGGATTCTAACCAATATGTGAGGGATTGGCAAATAGCCACTATGTACTACATTTCAAATGAAAGGATGTATAAACCTAACGTAGAGAAGGAAGGTATCAAGACCATTTACTTTGACTAGCCAACTTTCCTTACCAAATGAATGCATGAGCAATTGGTAAGGATGAAAAGGGATTTAGAGATACCCTCTTTTTGACATTGTTCAAGTTTGTTCTGGATGTTCTATGCCGCTATGAGACACATGATGCCCTGGATTCCTATGAAAGAGAAAAATTACAAGGGAGATCCTATCCCTATGTATTATTGGATTGTTCACTTGAGGAGCATAGAGTCATTTTACAGGTTTAACCTAGAATTCCTAGGGCCTGCTTTGAAAATCATGTACGGGAAATGCCCTAGGTTACTGCCTCTAACTAGAGAATTATTAAGAGTACCAGGCACCGAAGAAGGGTACTGGTATGTTCTCATAGAAGGTATGGTTATCAAACTTTATGGCTTCATTGGTAAGCCTTTTTTGCTACCCCATTTTGTTATGAACATATTTTTGGCTCTGGAATATTTGAGGTAAGCATATTCCATTAATATGAATTAGGGCTTTGGTAATAAAATAAGTTGTTTATTGAATTACCATAATGTCGATGATATAACTATTGTTAGAAAGGGCCAGGGTGAATAAATCACCCAGTATTTGGATAGGCTGGGCCTATTTTACATCCCACAGAGGTGGAGATATGACCTCAATGACAAATTCCTAAAGAGGAACATTACCCTTAATGGAGAGAAGGCCCACAAGTTTGAGAAGACCTCAAGGCCTCATTTTGAACAGGGGAGGAATAACAAGGAAAATGCCCCATTAGATTGGAATGTTGCCAAAATGGAACAAATTCCTCCATGGCTATAATTGTATGAGCAAATAGTTGATTTTGATTCAAATAACCATGAAAGCCACCAATTGAAGGAGTCTAAGATCAAAGAGTTTAAAAACAAGAAATATTGTTATGAAGGCAAAATTGTAGACTAGTAGAGAATGAGAGTAGTGTTGACTCCTTCACAACGACCCCAAAATTGGGGACCCACATTAAATTTTATGATTTTGAGGGATTTTTGTTTATCCAATTTTGCTCGCATCAAGGTCTTGGAAAATATGATTTCACTTTGGAATTGCTGGCATATTTGCATTTTAAAGGTTTGATTGTAGTTGCAATGCTTCAAACTGAATATTTTGATTATTTGCATATTAATTGCATTATTTCAAATCAAATAAATTGATTAAAATAATTTTCAAAGGTTTAAATGATTAATTTTCATTTAAATAATTAAATTTTATTTTAGGGTTAACCCTAAAATTAATGCAAAATTGAAATGGACATATCTTGAGGTAGACAACTCTGTTTGATCTTATTCAAAACTTGGTAAAAATATATGGATTTTCTCTTTCTAATGATACCAAACTTGCAAGATTTTAGATGTCAATTTCACCAAAAAATAGCAGGTTAATTTAACAATATGAGAACTTTGAAATAATTTTGGTAAAAAATGAAAGTCACGGGAAAGTAAAGTTTGGTTTTGTTTTAATATTATGATTATTATTTCATTATGCAGGTAATACAAGGGCAAGGGTTGAAGAATATAGTTATAAAATCCGTTCCCAAAACTGTGATGAAATGGAATAACTAAACTTTTCAAATTATAAATAATTCATTGAGATTCATGGAAGAGGTCGGACATTTTTTGCAGAGAAGGAGAGAAGGAAAGTTGAAGGAGCAAAAGAAAGGAAAAAGGAGCTACAGAGAGTTGAAAATTACAAAGAAAAATATTCTATTGTAAGATTTTTGTTTATATCAAAATATTTTAGGGATTCAAATAAGCATCATTTTGGTATAGTTTTCAATAATTAAAAATTCCACGAAATATTGCATCATGTCATTGTTCTATTGTGTGAATACTGGTGGGAAATGATTTGGTTTAAGTCTATGTGATTATACTTGTCTGTAGCATTTGTCTGAGATAGTATAATATTTCTTCTTTATAGAACTTTTGATTATTTATTTGATATCCAATTATGTTTGCATAGCCTAGTTCAATGTTCATGAAAATTAAAATTTGATACTAGGTTATTATTAATTTATTATTTAAATATTAAATTGTTTTAATATTAAAATAAATAAATATATATAATATAAATGAGTACTCTGGTTTCAACTTTGATTTAATGAAGTTGATAATTATGGTTGATATATTATTTTGAAATTTGTTTGGATTTCGTGCTTCAAATACTGTTTTATTTACCCAAGTGTCGTAGGTGAGTTGGAGAGGAGAGGGAAATCCTCGAAGAGAGGTCCCAGGTTCAAATCTCCACCCTACCAAAAAGCTAAATTGGGTATCCAAAATCCAATTGATAATGTTGGTGCGGGCAGGGTCGGGTGCGACTCCGGGTGACTTTGACGGTGTAGAACCCCCTGTTCGTGGTCTCTCAGACCAAGGCGGCCCGCAAGGGGTTTTTCGCTTAAAAAAAATATATATTGTTTTATTTATTTACTGATCCAAACCCTACATTGAGAGGATTATATTTATTATTAAATGTTTTATTCCATAAATATTTAATATGCAAATAATATGAGAAAAACATATTTATGAACTTGATTTTCAAAGTATAAAATTCACAGATCAGTTTTATATTAAAACCCTATGGATTATAATTATAATATTTGAAAATCTTACAATTTTAGGGTTAAACATTATTACTTTATTTCATTACCAAATATTTTAATGTTGATTTTATATTTGGGATGAATAAAATGTTTTATAAATTAGTATTTTGGTTTTAACTTTGATTTAATAAGGTTGAGAAGTAGAAGTGATTTATTTTATTAAAGTTTGTTTGGATTTCATGTTTTAAGTATAATTTGTTTATGCACAAATCCAAAAATTACATTGGAGGATTATGTTGGTTATTAAATATTTGATTTCATAAATATTTAATAAACAAATATAATAAGGAAGTACATTTATGAACTTGATTTTAAATCATAGAACTCATAGTTCATAAATAATCTTTATAGCAAACCCTATGAATTTATGATTAATAAGATTTTTAAAACCTTATGATTTTGGGGTTAAACATTTTTATTTTTTATTCATTATCTCAAATAGTTCAATGTTAATTTTATATTGGAGATGAATAAAATCTATTCATTGATTAAATCGTAGGTTTTAAAGGTGAATATTTATAATCAGGGTTTATATAATCATTTTGAAATTTCACATACTTTAATTTTTATTAAGGTAATTCAAATTTTACATTAATTAAAATGCTAAGGCAAATTGTTATTTCAAATTAGTTTTGAAAGCATTTTAATCAATGGTATTGTTAATTTTGCATCAATAGATATTAATCATAAGGCATATTTACTTTATCATTTGGATAATAGAATTTGATGAAAAGCATGTTATACATGATAAACTTGAAATCATTTACTTAATTCCCAAGCCCCTTGTAAATAGAAACTTGCAAACCCAAGAGTTTATTCAGGCACTTATATAAACATCTATGCATGACACATAAAACATTAAGTGAGAACCTTGGAGAAATATTACATTCTTTGCAAGAGAGAATTTAAATTCTAAGTTGTCGAGTGGTTTCGTAACCTGACAAAATCACACCTCAACAAGTAGAAATAGACACAGACAAATCCAAATTCTATCGGGTAATAGATGATGATTTTTTTGAGAGATATGATAAAAACATCAAAACCTGGAAAGTGAAGGACCCTAAGAATTTGGTACTAATTTATAATAAGACACAAGCAAGGATATAATCTCATTCTCCACCTTCATAAGAGAAAAATTAGGAGGTAGAGACTGACACTCAATCAGCTACTGTTGAAGCTCCTAAAATATTTGAGCCCTCAACAGAACAACTGGATAAATTCCCTATATGTGCATAGTTAATAAGTAAAATGCATTATTCTGATGATAGGGCCATAAACACAAAAGTCATCAAAATAGTTAGTAGGCCCAAGCACCTAGCCTTGGGTGGAGAGCCCCCTGAAATTGAAATAGATTGGAATAATAAGGATGAAGACTTCGTGTTTACACCAATGAGTTTCACTACCATAGCCACATTTGATCTGAACTATATTTTTGAAGATGTATTATAGGAGGGACCTTCTGAGGAGGATACAGATAGTGATAAGCTGGCAGTATTTTGAGTTTTTAAGAGAAAACTAAAGATGTACCAAAAGAAACCTAGAAGGAGGTTTGTAAGAAATAGCAAATGGATAAGGGAAAAAGTTTTGATAAGACTTCTATCTTAGTTGTAGAGAAATTAGTACAACAATTACAACAATAAAGTGGAGAGGTGGTTCCATAACATCCTACATCTATAGGTGAAGGTTCGATTACTATCCCTTCTTCTCCTTCTCCTCCTCTTTCCCCATAGAAGTATCCTTCCACTTCTCAAGAAAATATCGAAACAAAGGTGCCCTCTCCCCCTCATAATTCATCACCTATCTCATCAGCTAATATAGAGGGCCAATCCAATCCATATCCTCTACATTCACCTAAAATTCTAGTTTCATCATCCCTAGTTGTTCCACCTTTGCCATCGCAACCTCCAACATCATTTGCAACACAATTTGTTTCATCCACACCCACTCACCCTTATTTAAGTTTCATTCTAGTTCCCATGTATTTCCCCATTGCAACCACAACAATAGTCATAGACTCAACTGTGATCATTACCACTCCATTATCATTAGCTTTTGAACCTGCCCTTCCATATCTTATAGACTTACAACTTCTCCTCCTCCTACAAGGTATCCCACATTGGCTTCTTTTCAAAAGGAGAAGTATGTTTCCTAGAAGATTTAGGATTTTTGGGTAGAGAAGCTATCCAAACCTTCAAAAAGGATGGCTATGAAAATGAGCACAATTTTTGTTGACCCAATCAAAAGGCAGAGAGAATATAGATCCATTATCCTTTTGGTGAGTAAGCCTGAAATAGAGATGATTGTGCAAGACTATCATCTAAAGGAGTATACCAAATACATTGAGCAGATACCTTTTAAAGTTGAACTAGTTATAGCAAAAGCTCACTTAGAGACTTTCTATGTCAAGATTGATATATACAAGGATAAAGTTGACAAGTTGGAGCAAAAAATAGAAAAATTGGAGAAGAGGGCCAGAAACAAAAAATAGGTAGAGAAAGCTATCAAGAATGAAGTGAAAAACTGGTAGAGAAAATTCCAAGAGGTCATTAAGCTCAAAGATCAAATTAAGGAACAAAAAAAGAAAAATGAAGAACAAACCAAGGAAATACAGGACTTGAAGCATTAGCTTCAAATGGAAAATGCCAAGTCCTTAGGTTTCTCGAAAGCAAGAGTAAAGAAGGTAATAAAAGAGCTTTGGTCTAAATTTTTGGAGAAATGCTCTAAACTACAGTCCATCATAGATTATATGGATGATGCTAGCCATTTGCTCTAGAATACTCAAGAAGACCTGGATAAATTCACTCAAAATATGCAGCCCATGGTTATTCTAGTAGAACAAATCTATAAATTGGCAGATAGCAGGCTGAGTGAGACTGCTAAACTAATCCCCAACAAGGAATGAAATATTGTTAGATTGGCTACCAAAGTAGTAGTAAAGAATAATAGATTGCTTTAGAAGGCTTGGTTGTTATATGATAAAGTGGAAAACACAATTAGAGATGTGGTGGATATAAACCAAGAAATGACTCAATATGGCTATAAAGAACTTTGGATTGAAAATAATACTCTATTATCAGAGGATGAGATCAAAAAGAGTGTAGCTTCAAGCAGTCAATATGAATATGAAGTTGATGCTACGAAGGATCCAATCCATCAGGAACAAGTCTCCAAGATGTTAATTGATTTAACCAAACTCAGATATTTGATGGAAGACCTGGTGAACAAGGGAAGCTTTGCAAATTATGAAGATACTGCTGAATTGGATTTTATTCACAAGTAGCTTAAGGAGACTTCTAACCCTTCTGAAGTAGTTTGGAACCAAGCCTTGTAGACTCTTAAACTGATGATCCAATTGTTTGGGATAGAGCCTGAGAAAAGGGATAATGAGCAAGACTCACCAGAATATGAAGAGGCTGACCAGGATTAGGAAGGCAATGGTGAGGAAGAAGCTCATAAAGAAGGGGAGGAACCAGATAGGGTTTTTGAAGACCCTCAAGAGGCACAAGTGTAAATTTTTTCATTTTTAACATTTTTGTAGTCATGAAAAAGTGTTGTATTTTTGTTTTTATTCTGACACAGTCAGAGGATAATAATAAAAGTATGAGGTAAAAGAGAAAAGAATGAAATTTTCATGAAGATATTTTGGTCATTTTGATCAGGCTTATAAGGGACAAAAGTGCTATGTTTTTCTTGACATAGAGCAGTTTTGAAGGAGCAACAAATATCATTTTTTCCAGTATGATTTCCATATGAATCATTATTCTCTGAATGGCTTCACAAAGTTTTCAGAGGGTAATGATCATACAAAAATTATTCTATGAAGCATTGCTTGAAGATTTGTATTTTGACTCCTAATGCCCAATGGATAAGACTCTGAGTTCATTGGCTTTGCAAGAAAATCCACCCGGGAGGCACTAGAATGTAGGCCCAAAATGGTCACATCCTTAGAAATTTTTTGAAAATATTTTCTAAGGCATAAAATATGCTCCCAACTGCTTAGGATATAGTGTATTTTAGAGCAGCCTAGCACAAGATGCTCTCATCCGATCAACACTTGGTATTTTTTTTGTAGCATAAGCAAGGTGTTCCACGTCACTCAGTATTTAGTGCACTTTGCAGCGACCTAGCACAAATGTTCCAATATGTTGTCAAACCAAGGTAAATATGATGTCAATATACTCTTTAGAGTGGATTGATGCACATTCCTATCCCACACGCTAAAATGACTAAGTATCAAAGATGTCATATGTTGTTGAGTTCCATGACTATTCTAGTGCAGATTGGTGACATGCTCTACACTAGTCAAAGAGGTCAAAGTACCCAAAGAAAAGTACAATAATGTGGTATAATGCAAAGCGATATTTTACACTATTTCTTGAGATCGGTGACATGCTCTATTCTGCAATCAACCTGGATTAATGCTTGAGGAACGGATATTGAGGAGTGGATTACAATATATGCTCTATGTCATGGATGAAAAAGGGAAATAAAACAGTTCAAAGAATTAAGAGAGTGGATTGGTGACATGCTACATTCTGCTCAATACTCAGTGTATTTTCATAGATGTTCTAATATGCTGGCCAAAGCAGTCTAAGCTAACATAAACATTCTTTTAGAGAAAATAGAGAAAATTTATGACATGTTCTATGCTACTCATCTGTAGAGAATTATTAAAGTTTAATCATAGTTGTTCATGAAATACATAAATTATGGAGATCATGCTGACATTTTCTTGGTAAAAGAGAACCGGTTGGTGTGAGTGGGTAGACAAAGCATCCATGGAGCCAAGAACCAAGAACTCGGGTAGTTGTATATCTACGGTAGGAGGAAGTCCTCAAGAAATATATACAATTAAGATCCTATTTCTAATGTCCTAGAGTCTAATTGCCATTACAGAACCAATAAGTTGCTAAGCCTAGTTGTCATGGCATGCGACATCGAGCGGATTTCCTAGACCTTGTAGGCGAATGAAATAATACCACTGTAGCATTCTATTGATATAGCACAATCAAATCCTTGTAATTTTCTACCTATTTTCTTTCATTGTAAAACTATATATAGAGGTCAAACCCTCGATTTTCAAGATCAACTCTAGAGTTTTTGCTTGCCCTACTGTGTAATATCTTTTATAAATTAATGGAAGGAGCATTACTTGTATTTTTTACTCAAGAATTATCATCTTCGATATCTTTGTTAAGAGGTTCAATCTGTGAATCACATTTCTATCAATGTTATTATGGTTAGTTCATTCCACTGATATTGGATTACTAGTTGTGAAGCAATTGAAATATTTTCATAGTTAGATCTGTGCTTGCAAGAGGTTTATTTCTGTTAAATCTAGATATTGATCTATTCTACTAAATTGAATTGTTAGTATTATGGATGTTGAAATTACTTCTTGTAGCATATCTCTACTTACTCTTTCTTGTACAAATATTACTCTATTTGGGTGCTACTAATCTTGACTATGGGACACTGGAAATAATTTGCTAAAATATTTTCCTTGTGGACGCCTATGCTATTAGCTCTATTTGACCACTATTTATTCATAACTTCTTAATCCTAAACCCTTTTCTAACCCTATTTCTCCAAACCATTATTGAGCTTAATTGATTCAACACTTTATCAGTTGACAAGGAACTAGCCTACTCTGGAGGTTGGGCTAGAGTAATCTTTATTCCATCCAATGTTGAGTTCTAAGCTATTACTAGCGGGTGCAAGCCTAATCATAAATTTGGAAGATAGACAGTTGCAGTATCAAGTTTACTTTATGTCAATTCGAATCCCAATAGTACCTTCATGGTACATGTATAAATAATAGATTAGGATTGATTTATAGTTTAAAGTGTGAGTTATTTTTTCCCCTTTTATATAAGTTTGAATGTGCAGGAAACACACAAGTGTCATGTAAAAGTGTAATGTGTAGGAAATTCACAAGTGTCATGTGAGTTAGAGTGCAAGTTGAGTCTATGTACACAAGTTTATTATATGTAAGAGTGCAAATATGTAATGTAAATATATCCACAAGTTTCTTAGATTAGAGTGTGCAAGTTATAGAAGTGCAAGAGTCATGTATAGGTGTGCATACATTATAGATTCAAGTGTTCATAAAGTATGCAAGTGTCAAGTAAACAAGCCAAGAGTCTTGAGACTTGGCATATGGAAAGGAATAATAAAGTATCTAAAAATTCATAATACTATGGCTATATTATAGAGGCAATACTCCATAACAAAAAACACATCACATCACAATACGAAGAGAATAATACAATTACAAGCATTACTTTGTAAGAAATAAATATTACATACATTTTGAGCAATTAATGTTGTAAGTTATATTACATGTTTAGTACATGTTCATGAAGGCTATTTGCATTCATATTGTTGCTTATTAATTAATGTTATTTGATATATTATAAGCCTTATTCTACATATTAATTTGCTCATATCATTATATTGACCTTATTATGTTGTGGTTATATTATATTTGATCTTTTGATATTTAACCTGTGATAATTTTGATAGTATTAAGGCTTAAAAATCCATAAGAAATACCCTTTAGGTAGGGTAACACCAATAATACTCCTTAAGGAAGAAATAAATCCATAATATCCTCAAGTTCCATAAGTCAATATTGTTATAAAGAATACTTGATATAAATACCTTTATAATTAGGGGTACATCTATCTTTATACAAGAATATGATAGTTCATCTTCCATGAGTTAGAAGTTCACCCATGTGGTGATTCACCTTCCATGAGTTACAAAGTGTATAATATTATAATAACCAACATTGGGTTATGTGTGGCCCATGCCAAAAATGTAATACAATAGTATATTATTAAGTACCTATCTTGGATACCTAACACTTTGCTCCCCTTACAAATGTTTCATCCTTAAAACATAAGAAGAAAATAAATACTATGATCTTCTAAACCATGTTGATAATTGGTATCAGTATTTATCATCCATCCATCCTAATGAAACTTTGGTTAGTGGTCTTCTTCGATGATGTTAGTAGGTCATTTTTACACCTAAGTATACCTTGGTCCATGTGTTGGCTACATATTTCTATTGGACATAAGTAGTATATCCATAGTTTTTCTCCTCTAGTTCCATGTATGTCCCTTATAACTCTCCTATGTATTTATTCCATGTATCCATGATCGTTGCCTCTCATGGTGGTGTGGATGAGATATGCTCAAAAATTAGCTTGGTGTTCTAATTTTTTAACTCTTCAACATACTATTCATATATTTTGAACTCTTTTGGCATGCTCTCTTATTTTGATTTATCCTTGTATTTTGCATTTGCTTATTCTTGGATCTCTATTACTACGTCCTCATTAGACTTTGTTTTAGGTTATTCTAATTCTCCTACAATAGATTCCTATTTTTTTCCTAATCAATGTTACTTAAGGTGAGAAATCACTCCACAATACCTCCAAGATCCACGAGCTAAGATTTTTACAAAAAATACCTGATATGGATGTTTTTACAATCAAGGGCACATCTCTCTTTATACAAGAATATGATGGTTCACATTTCATAAGTTATAAGTTCATCCATGTGGTGATTGACCTTCCATGAGTTACAAAATGCATAATAATATAATATAACCAACCTTGGGTTATATTTGGTCCATGACAATGATACACTACAATATCATATTATTAAGTACTTATCATTGGTACCTAGCAAAAATAAATTTTATCATTCCACATGACAAGAACCTATTTTCTCTTTAAAATAAATTATTCATCTATATATGTAAATATTAAATATATCATCCATAGTAATTAGTCTACACAAGAAAATATAAAAATACCCTTTAGGTATGGAAACACCAATAATACTTCTTAAGAAAATAATCACTCCATAATATATTCAAGCTCAATGAGCCAAGAATAATACGTATAATACATTATATGAATACCTTTACAATCAGAGGTACATATTCTCTTTATGCAAGAATGTGATGGTTCACATTTCATTAGTTAGAATGTCACCCATGTGGTGATTCATATTTCATGAGTTAGAAGGTAATCCATGTGGTGATTCACCTTCCATGAGTTACAAACTACAAAACATTATAATTTTACCAATTTTAGGTTATGTGCATCCCATGCCAATAATACAATACAATATTATATTATTAAGTACCTATATTGGGTACCTAACATGTAGTCCCTAATTAGTCAACATTGAAATGACCTTTTATAAACTTCTAGTTGATAAACTCAAGATTGAATTCACTAAGCACAATGAACCACTTAGAAATTTGTCCCAAGAGATGATTTTTAAACATGGGATAATGTAAGGGATTGATCCTTGTGATGAAAAAGGTCTTGTGCACAAGCATATAGTGTATAAGCTTCTAAGAGACAAACATATGGGTAGGAAAATCTTGTCTGAAGGGGTATATTAAACTTCATGATTAACCAAAGTCTTATTGATGTAGAAAATGGTCATTTCTCTATGTTTGTAATTGTACTATGCTAATATATCTCCTAATGAATGGTTGATGGATGCTATGTATAGAAAAAAGGGGCTATGAAGATAAAAAAAAACAAGGACAACTAGGAATAAAAGGTAGTATTTGAGAGCATAAAATTCATCTTGAAAGTTAGTGTCCATTTAAATATCACATCATTCCTCAAAATCTTTGTTAAGGGTTGGCACTTGTCAGCTAGCTAGGAGATGAATATCTATATGACTTGGATTTTTCCTTGGAGGCTTTTAAGTTGGGTTAGTGTTCAAGGGGGTGGCATATCGACAATAGTTGATATCTTACCAGGATCACCTTTGATGCCATATTAGGATATAATGAATCCTAATTTTTTTCCTAATATCACCTTAAATATGAAAATTTAAGGCTTTTGACATACCTTGTACTCCCTAAGCCACTCGAAGATGCACCTTATATCTTGAATTAATCTTCCCAATTTAAAGAGTTACTGATATTGTTATTGACATAGCCTTCCATCACATCATGCTCATGTTATGAAAAATGTATGTCATGGCTCACTAGTAGGTAGATATTGCATTATTTATTCCAAATGACATGAATTAATAATAATAGGATCCCATGAGGTGGTGAAAGATATTTTATCTTGGTGTTTACTGGTAATCTTAAACTGATTACAACCTAGATTTCTATCCATTAAAGATAACATACCACATCATGCAATGAAATCAATAATTATGTTGATTTTTGAAATGAGGGAAGTCATCCTTGGGACATGCCTTGTTGATGTTCCAAAATTAATTACATACCCTAATGCTACCTATTTTCTTAGAAATGCAATGAACCTCTTTCTCTCATGCAAATATTTCACTTCAAAATTCCTAGTTCTAAGTTGTGCTAAGATAAGAAATTTAGTGCCAAGGATAGTTCTAACTATGATTACAAGGATTATAAACAACAAAAAAGCTAATATCTCATGTCCAATAATAGAAGTAATAAATAAATAAAAATGGAAAATCAAAATAACAATAAATGCAAAAATTTAGAACAAGAAATATTACTATCATTAGCCTCTTTGATGGGGCAACCTCCTTAAAAATATATTCCAAATCTTCTCTAATACTATGAGTTTTACATCCTTTATTTTTATAATATTTTCAAGTATATTTATTGACAATTTTGTAACAATATTCCTCACTACATAGTCTATTATAGTTACATACATTGTTCTAATGTGATTACATACATGATTCTATGATAGGTAGTTGTGTACATGATTCTATGACAGATGATTACATACATGGTTCTACAAAATATGACCATATTCGTATACTCTTTGTGGTGCAATATCATAGGATAATATGTGTTATGTTCATGGGGTACATAACATGTCAACCCCCTTAAAAAATATTTGTCCTTAAAGTTGTAAATCTAGAAACTAGTGTTGAAGTTCCTATAATGACTCGCATATGGTATCTTATAGGTAAACCCCTACCATTGTATTAGAAAGTTGGTTATGTCATAGGCATGATGATATAGTGTCCTGCAATCAAGGATGACTACTTGTTCAAGAAGGATAGATCCTTCTTCATATAGTTTGGGAAGAACCCTTTGCACTTCAGTCTACTTGCCCACCACCTTCTATAGGCAAGACACATGGAAGATTGGGTGGATCTTGGATGATTCTAACAGCTCCAATTTGTAAATAATTTCCCCTACCTACTAGAGTGCCTTATAGGGACCATATTACTTAGGTGCCAACTTGTGTTGAATTTTTTATTTTAAGGATATTTAGGGTTGAAGATAATGTAAAACCATGTCTCATTCTACAAACTCCCTGTTGATATTGTGTTGGTCCACCTATTGTTTCATGCAATTTTGAAAAGCTACTAAATTTTATTATAGGTTAGATAATATCTCCTACCTACAACTAAGGATTGTATCAACTGCTTTGACCTTTGAGCTACCAGGTAAGTAAGAAGTGAGTGTTAGAGGCTATTGGTAATACACTACCTCATACAAAGTTATCTTTGTGGTTGCATGAAAAGTGACGTTGTACCACCATTCTACTAGGGAAAGCTATTGACTCCACTTATATTGTTGACTAGAAAAAAATCATTTAAGGTATATATCAAGGTATTTATTATCCACTTATATGTGATCATTAGTCTATAGGTGATAAGACATGTTGCATTTCAACTCTGTTCCCTAAATATGATGGAGCTCTTCCATAAAATTGCTAGTGAGTACCTTGTTATGGTCACTAAAAATAAGGTGTGGGATTTTATGAATCCAAAATATCTGATCCATAAACAATTGAGTCATTGTCCTTACTTTATAAGGATGACCTATGGAGAAAAAGTGAGCATACTTGGTCAACTTGTTCATTATCATCATGATAGATGATTTTCCACTGGATGGAGGGAGGCTTTCAATGAAGTCCATGGAAATATCTATCCATGATGACTCCAAAATTGGTAGAGATTTAATAAGACCTGGTATGTTGTATGTTTCCTTTTTTATCTCTAGCATGTATCATACGTACCCATAAATTATTTTACACTGGATTTTAACTTAGGCCAATAAAAACTATTTTTAACCTATTCATAGGGTCACAAGATTCTGGTATGTCCTCCTATTGGAGAAAAATGAAGCTCTATTAATATCTAAGTTCCAAATTCTAAAGTGGATGGGATAACAAACCTCTATCTGTAGCAAAATGTTCTCTTTGTTCATTTATAGTAAATATGATCCTACACTACTATCTAAATATCATGAATGAGTGTTGTAAGTGTGGAGTCACCTTTCCTTTCTAATTTGAGTGCTTCTATCTAGTCATCCTAGAGAATAGATATTACATACAAAGTTTTTTGTGTTTGATAGTCCAGAAAGGACATTTGTTGCCACATTATCTTTTCCCTTATGGTAGACTATTTTATAATCATACCCTAAGAGCTTAGTGACTCATTTTTGCTACTCAAGAGAATATACCCTTTGTTTCAAGAGATAATTTAGGCTACAAAGGTATATCTTGATGATAAAATGATACCTTAACAAATATGGTCATAAAAGGAAGACTACAAAGATAATGGCCATCATTTCCTTCTCATAGGTTTATTTTGATAGATTCTAACTAGATAAAGCCTTGCTTATTAATGCAAGAGGTTTTTATTCTTACATGAGTATAGCCCCTAGATCCACCCTTGATTCATCACTCTCAATCACAACGTCCTTAGAAAAATATTATATTATTAAAATTATGGTGTGTTACATAGCATTCTTTAGAATTATGAAGGCATGTTTTGTTTCATTATGTTGGATTTTTATACCTTACTACCGTAAAATATCATAGGTTATCTCATAATATTACATAGGTCCCAAATATAAAATAGCCATAATATCAAAGGTAAAATATAATTGTATAATGAGTAGAAATATATAAGGAAAGTAATATGTATATCAAGGCTTATAAAAATCAAATAACATTCATTTATATACTAAAATATGAATGTAAATAGCCTAAATCATTCATGAAATATGCATGAAGAACAACTTAAAATATTAATTTCTCAAAATGTATACAATATTTATTGCTCCACTTTCTCTTATAACTCTGAATATTAATACTTGAATCTTGACAAAATTTGATTGTTTTTCTATGGATCATTGTCTCCATAATATAACAATACTAATATTACTCTTAACGTAATTGACTATTGTTCTTCATATGCCAAGTCTCATGACTTTTGGATTATCAACTTGCCACTTGCATACTTGATGAACACTTGACTCTATAATATTTGTACACCTCTACATGACTCTTTCACTTCTACATACACTCTTAATATAAGACACTTGTGCACATCTTTACATTACATATTTACACTCTTACATACAAGATACTTGTGCATATTTACTCAACCTACACTTGCACTCTAACTTACATGACACTTGTGCATTTCCTGCACATTACACTTTTACATGACACTTGTGCATTTCTTGCACATTCACACTTATATAAAGGGGAAATATAAATCACACCCTAAACTATTGACTCAAACCTAATCTATTATTTACAAATATACCATGAAGGTACCATGGGGGTATATTAACATGTACAAAATAATGTAATATACCTCAACACATTATTCTATGCAAATTCATCCTTGTAGCATAGCTATTGAGGGTGTTGTAACCTTACCACAATCCCTAAAAAAATTGTGATAGTACCCTATGATCCTGAGAAATCCACAAAGGCTCCTCAATATTTTGGATTTCAACCATTCCTTCATAGCCTTGATTTTTTTAGGGTCTACACATAAACCATACCTAACCACATTATGTCCCACCTGTTCTACCTCCATTTCCCCAAAAGTGCATTTGGTTTTCTTGACATACAATTAATTTTGTTGCAATAACTCCAATACTTGGTTGATATGTTGAAGGTTTTCTTCCTATGTCCTAATCTATACTAAAATGTCATCAAAGAAGACCAATGTAAAATTTTGTAGATAAGGCTTGAGAACCCTATTCATCAGACCTTGGAAATTTGATGGTGCATTGATGAGACCAATAGGTATAACTAAGAACTTATAGTACCCCTCATGAGTCCTAAAAGCCATTTTGGCTGTCTTTCTCATAAATGCAGATATAATGGTACTGTAATCTAAGGTCCAATTTGGTGAAGTATTGATCCTCATGAAACTCATCCAATAAGTCTTCAATCACTAGGATTGGGAACCTATCCTTTATTGTGATATTTTTGAGTTCACAAAAGTCCACACACATCCTCCATGATCCATCCTTCTTTCATACTAATTAAATTAGGGTTGAGAAAGGACTTGCACTTGGGTGAATTAGTCCTAAATTAAATAGTTATTTTACTTTTTTCTCAAATCCATTATTCTAATGATAGGGATACTTTTATGGCTATATATTTGGGGTTGACTCCCCAATATCAAATTGATTATATTATCTTCTAGTTGACTAGGAGGTAATTGATTAGGTGTATTGAAGACCTTATAATTATAGGTTAGAATGGTTGACAAGTATAAAGGCACCTTATCATTATGCATTGTACACAACTATATTTTGTAGAATCTACCAACTACTACTCTATGATCTTTCCTAATAAGCTATTGTGTTTGATGGGACATGATGATCTTGGGTTTTCCATATCTTATCCCTTGAATATTATGTGTTCTATTATTAATAGGGAACTACATCCAATTTTTTGAGAAGTTCCACAAAATTGGTCCTAAATTCCTTAGTCATGGGTATCCTAACACAATATCCATACCTCCCAAGGGAACTACATAAAGATCAATTTGAAATTGGTAGTCACCTATGGATAGATGAAGAACACAAGCTTATACTGAGAGGGGGGTGAACAGTATAGCGCCCACTTTTTACTTTCTTTCAAAACCAATATCAATTAATGTCCTTAATTGCAATAACCAAATATAGCAGTGTGCATTAATAACTCAGATAGCAATAGTAAGCAAGAGCACAAGTCACCACACACAATTGAGACACAAGATTTAACGTGGTTCCCCCAATGTGGGGTACTCCACAAGATAATCTCCTTATAATATTTCACACAAAAATAAGGATCCTTATCCAATACAATGATTACTTTGATCTGCTCAAAGCTAGGCAATACACTGATCTGCTCAGGTAGGCAATCCACTGATCTGCTCAGCTAGGCAACACACTGATCTGCTTAGGTAGGCAATCCATTGATCTGCTCAGCTAGGCAACACACTGATCTGCTCAGGTAGGCAATCCACTGATCTGCTCAACTAGGCAACACACTGATCTGCTTAGGTAGGCAATCCACTGATCTGCTCAGCTAGGCACTCCATTGATCTGCTCAACAAGCTCACACAGAACTTGTCCAAATCTGCTCAACAAGCTCACACAGAACTTGTCCAAATCTACTCAACAAGCTCACACAGAACTTGTCCAAATCTGCTCAACAAGCTCACATAGAACTTGTCCAAATCTGCTCAACAAGCTCACATAGAACTTGTCCAAATATGCTCAACAAGCTCACACAGAACTTGTCCAAATCTGCTCAACAAGCTCACATAGAACTTGTCCAAATATGCTCAACAAGCTCACACAGAACTTGTCCAAATATGCTCAACAAGCTCACACAGAACTTGTCCAAAAATTCTCAACAAGCTCACACAAAACTTGTCCAAATCATACTCAACAAGCTCACATATAACTTGTCCAAAACTACTCAACAAGCTCACAAAGAACTTGATCAATAATTAAATCTCATAGGAGCATAAAGAGAATTGTTAGAGACTCAATATGTTCTTATACTCAAATCCAATCTCAACTCAAATCAATCTCATAGAAGCATAAAGAGAATTGTTAGAGACTCAATATGTTCTATACTCAAATCTCAATCTCAACTCAAATCCAGAATATAGAATAGTTTGTTTCATGGAACTTGAACAACCACTTCACACAATCACTTGACTAGGCTCAAACAACTCTTCTCAACCAACTACCACAAGGAACAACTCTTTCTTACAAACCCTAGTCCAAGCATGTATCAACCAACTCAAATATTTCCAACAATGCTCAACCACAAATCTCACATAACAATGATACTCATGTTCTTCTCAAGTTCAAGTTCTTTGCATAACCAATGGGCTTCAACAACAATGCTAATAAAACATTCTTCACATAACAATGATACTCATGTTCTTTTCAAGTTCTTTGCATAACCAATGGGCTTCAACAACTATGCTTATAAAACAAGGTTTAACCACAACTCTCAAACTAGAAAACCTTGAAGCATTCAACCAACCACTTTCGAAAAGGAAACCACAATCAATCCTTTTCTCTCCAATGATATTTCAGAAATCAACCACCATAATCAATCAATAGGAGAATGTGCCCATACCTTTTATGAAGATGAAGAAACCTCTTTGGAAATCTGCCACACTCAACAAACTTCTTTTTCAACTTTCAACAAGGGTTAGAGATCATGATTAATATCACAACAACAATATCCAAATAACACCTTATCACTCCTACTCAACAAAATGCATCATGTCCCCTTATGAAAGAATTAATCACTTTTGAAAAAGAACAAAACAACCTTCACTTTTGAACCCCTTTACAAAAATATAAATATCTCTTTACATACACCTTATTTCTCCCTCTAAGCAAGTTAATCAAATAGCCCTCGAAATAAGCTTTCCAACGATATATAATATGATATACTTCTAAAAGGAAAAACACCAAAAATTTCTCTTTTTCAAAAGTGGATCACAACCCTTATTCCTCCTAGAAATAACAACAAGCTTACAAAACCTTATAACTCCCTATCTCTAAAAAAATATTTTTCATACACCCAAAGCATTCACAATATCAACTATGCAAGGCGCTTCTCATAAATACCTTTAATTTCGAAATTGTGGCCTTAACCTTTGAAAACGTTTCACAAAAATTGATGAGCGCCTTCACACTTGCGGGAGTCAAACTCTGTTCCTCCTTGCTAGCGTTGTGAGACGCTAACCACGTGGGTGCAAGCCCACATTGGAAATAAATCCCAACCTTGTTGTATAAACTGTGCTCGATTGTTCTTAAAACGAAAAAACGTTTTCCACCAAAACTTCTGCCCCTACGGGATTCGAAACGCAGACCTCCCTTGTGCCAAAGTTATCTCTTGCCAACTGCATTGTGTTGTCCAACGTGATGTCAGGTCTAGACGTCCTCGATTTTATTTAACCCTCAAAAATGACTTCTTTATTTTTTCGCCTTCCGCTTCCTCCACGCACGAATTACTCTTCGATTTTCTCAACCTTGGCATTACTCAATAGGCAAAGTTTTTAACCATTATATATACACATTATAATGCTTCGAAAGACGTCGATGGATTATAATCAAACCTTCATTCTTTTGGACGTCGACGATAATAAAATATTAAATTTAATTTAAATTTTAAATAATTTAAAATTTAAACTTAAATATTTAAAATTAAATATCTCCTTCACCGGGGCACCTTTTTTGATGAAACGAAAAGCCAACCTGGGTTTTAAGAAAAACCCATTTCAAATCTGCCATCCATGGTTTTAAATAAAACCTTTTATTTTGCCTACCTTGGTTTTCACAAAAACCTTGTATATATCCATGCTTTCCAAAATATCATAAATGCTTATTTATGAAATACTTTGGCCACCAAAACTCAATGTGATCCATGTGACATCAATGATCCATGTGACATCAATGACAACATAAAATACCTCAAATTTCCAACAATCTCCCCCTTTGTCATTGATGGCAACACCTCTAATGCAAATCACCACAATCACTGCAAAAACCATTTCTGAGAATCAAAGTTGCTCCCCCTGACTCAATACTCTCTTTGGAGGCTGCTCCCCCTAACTCAATGCTCTCTTTGGAGGCTGCTCCCCCTAACTCAAATCTCTCCCCCTTACTCAAATATCTCCCCCTTTGACATCAATGGCAAAAGGGACACCTATGGGGCTAAAATATATGACTCTTAAGCTTAGCCCCCTCACCACCTTCTCTCTTGAGGTGATTAATTTTGGGGTGGGAGTACTTTTACTCCCATATTACATTGTTTCTTTCCTCTATCAACTTCCTTCCATGTTTTCTTGATATCCTTCTCTTGATGAATTACTTGATCTTCTTGTCTAGAACCTGTTTGACCTTCTTGCCTTGAACCTGTTTGGAATTGAGTCCTACACCATTTTGCAATATGTCCAAAGTTATTGCAATTAAAACACTTGATATTGTAGCCTTTGGATGGTGCCCAAATCCTAAATTCTTTCTTGAAATAATTTCCATATCCATTCCTTTCTTGAACCCTGTATTGTGAAGCTCTATTTTCATGACCATTATGACCATGACTTCTGAATTGTGTAGCTCTAAAACCAAAACCATTTTGCTCATTTTCTTTGCACTGAGAAGCTCTATGACCAATCCTATTGCATAAGAAGCAATGTCCCTAAAAACCATACCTTCTTCCTTTGAAGTTTCTTCTAGAAAAATCAAACTTCTTTGATCCATGGACCCTGCAGTGTATAGCCCTGTGTCCAAATCCATTACAAGAAAAACAATGTCCTTGAAAAGCCCTTTGTTCATGCCTTAGTTCCTCATACCTTTCTTGACCATTATCCCTATGATCATTTTCAACTTGTGCATTGCATCCTTGAACCTTCTTTGTAGTATCTAAATCCTTTTCCTTAATTTCTTCCTTGCTTTCCTCTTCAAGTATTTATTTTCCTTTTGAACTTGATTCACCTATCTCAAAATAAGATCCAAACTGAATATTTGGAGCCATAGGAACTTTGGAACTTTCTTCATAAAACTTAGGTGCTTCCTTGCTTTCATCTTTTAGAACTTCCTTTCCTTTTGAGTGTGATTCCCCAAACCTGAAATATGAGACCTTTGGTGCTTTGGAATCTTCCTCTTCTTTCTCTTCATTTGTGTCAAGTAGCAAATTGGCATCCATATTTATTGTCTCTGAAATACATGTTTCCTTCTTAGTGAAAATATCTTGACCTTTTGAGTCATGTGATGGATCAAACTTCTCACGTATGGAACATCTCAATTCTTTTAGATTCTCCTTAACCTCTTGTAGTTGCTCATGGATATTATTGAAGTCTTCCTTTAGATCATGAGACATCTATCTTTCTTACAATATTCTCTTGTATAACTTCTTTTTCTTGGAGTGAATGTTCTTCTTCTACTTATTTTATCCCATAGAAAAACCCTTCTTCATCTTCACTGTCACTAAGATCATTATAATCTTCTATAGCAAACAAACTCTCAAGTTTTCTTTGACCATGCCTGTTTCCTTGATGTGTCATCTCATCTTCACTATCACTGAATCCATTGCAATATCCTGATCTGTGATCTCTTTGACCACACACAAAGCATTGTTCTCTTTCACCTTCTATTCCTAGGAATAGATGTTCTTCCTTTTCATCATCTGACTTGTCTCTATCACTGTGATCTGAGCTATCACTTGCTTCTACAATGTAGTAAGATTTCTTTACCTTACAAAAAATTTTCTTCTTCTCATACCTGTTTTGCTTGTATCTGTCATCTTTGTCATGCTTATGCTTTCCATATTCTTTTCTTCTGTGACCCTATTTTTCATCATCACTATTTTCTTCATGTAGACACTTGTGTGCATAGTGACCAAGATCACCACACTTGTAGCATCTGACTTTCCTCATATCCCTAAAATTCCTTGAGTCCTTATTCCTTTTGATGAAGTTAGCTTCCTCATCATTAACTGGATCTCTATCTATCTCTGGAACCTTCCCTTTCTCTTTCTCTAAAGCCTTGAATGCAATCTCTTTTATTGGAACCTGATGCTTACTCACCCTCATCTCATAAGCTGTGAGAGTTCCTTGTAGTTCTTCCATTGTTAGCTTGTTGATATCCATTGTTTCTTCTATTGCTGAAACCTTTGCATCATACTTCATGGGAAGTGATCTCAAAACCTTTTGAGTAACTTCTGATTCTTTCATCTCAAATCCTAGGCCTCTCATGGTGTTAGTAATCTCATCAACTCGAAGTAAAAACTTTGCAATATCTTCAGAATCTTCCATTTTCAATTCCTCAAATATTTTTCTATGAGTTTGTAGTTTTGACAACTTTACCTTGGAATCTCCTTCATAAGTATTCCGCAACTTGGTCCACATTTCATTAGCTGAATTACATACCATGACCTTTGCAAAATCTGTCTCACGTAGCCCACTCAAAATACAATTTATTGCCCTTGCATTGATCTCAACCAATTTCCTGATAGTCTTATCTGCCTCGGGATCACCTTCAACCTTATACTCTTTTTCAACCATCTGCCATACCTCATATCCCTGTGATATCAAGTAGTTCTTCATTCTCATGCTCCAGAAAGCATAATTGTTACCGTCAAACAGTGGTGCCTTATTTGTAGATGATCCATTCTATGAAGCCATCTATGTTCTTGTAGAATCTGCCCTCAAGCTGTTAGCCTTTCTGAAGGAACCCACTCTGATACCAATTGAAGAACACAAGCTTATACTGAGAGGGGGGTGAACAGTATAGCACCCACTTTTTACTTTCTTTCAAACCAATATCAATTAATGTCCTTAATTGCAATAACCAAATATAGTAGTGTGCATTAATAACTCAGATAGCAATAGTAAGCAAGAGCACAAGTCACCACACACAATTGAGACACAAGATTTAACATGGTTCCCCCAATGTGGGGTACTCCACAAGATAATATCCTTATAATATTTCACACAGAAATAAGGATCCTTATCCAATACAATGATTACTTTGATCTGCTCAAAGCTAGGCAATACACTGATCTACTCAGGTAGGCAATCCACTGATCTACTCAGCTAGGCAACACACTGATCTGCTCAGGTAGGCAATCCACTGATCTGCTCAGCTAGGCAACACACTGATCTGCTCAGGTAGGCAATCCACTAATCTACTCAACTAGGCACTCCACTGATCTACTCAACAAGCTCACACATAACTTGTCCAAATCTGCTCAACAAGCTCACACAGAACTTGTCCAAATCTGCTCAACAAGCTCACACAGAACTTGTCCAAATCTGCTCAACAAGCTCACATAGAACTTGTCCAAATCTGCTCAACAAGCTCACACAGAACTTGTCCAAATCTGCTCAACAAGCTCACATAGAACTTGTCCAAATCTTCTCAACAAGCTCACACAGAACTTGTCCAAATCTGCTCAACAAGCTCACACAAAACTTGTCCAAATCTGCTCAACAAGCTCACACAGAACTTGTCCAAATATTCTCAACAATCTCACATAGAACTTGTCCAAAATTTCTCAACAAGCTCACAAAGAACTTGCTCAATAATTCAATCTCATAGGAGCATAAAGAGAATTGTTAGAGACTCAATATGTTCTTATACTCAAATCCAATCTCAACTCAAATCAATCTCATAGAAGCATAAAGAGAATTGTTAGAGACTCAATATGTTCTATACTCAAATCTCAATCTCAAATCAAATCAGAATATAGAATAGTTTGTTTCATGGAACTTGAACAATCACTTCACACATCACTTGACTAGGCTCAAACAACTCTTCTCAACCAACTACCACAAGGAACAACTCTTTCTTACAAACCCTAGTCCAAGCATGTATCAACCAACTCAAATGTTTCCAACAATGCTCAACCACAAATCTCACATAACAATGATACTCATGTTCTTCTCAAGTTCAAGTTCTTTGCATAACCAATGGGCTTCAACAACAATGCTAATAAAACATTCTTCACATAACAATGATACTCATGTTCTTTTCAAGTTCTTTGCATAACCAATGGGCTTCAACAACTATGCTTATAAAACAAGGTTTAACCACAACTCTCAAACTAGAAAACCTTGAAGCATTCAACCAACCACTTTCGAAAAGGAAACCACAATCAATCCTTTTCTCTCCAATGATATTTCAGAAATCAACCACCATAATCAATCAATAGGAGAATGTGCCCATACCTTTTATGAAGATGAAGAAACCTCTTTGGAAATCTGCCACACTCAACAAACTTCTTTTTCAACTTTCAACAAGGGTTAGAGATCATGATTAATATCACAACAACAATATCCAAATAACACCTTATCACTCCTACTCAACAAAATGCATCATGTCCCCTTATGAAAGAATTAATCACTTTTGAAAAAGAACAAAACAACCTTCACTTTTGAACCCCTTTACAAAAATAGAAATATCTCTTTACATACACCTTATTTCTCCCTCTAAGCAAGTTAATCAAATAGCCCTCGAAATAAGCTTTCCAACGATATATAATATGATATACTTCTAAAAGGAAAAACACCAAAAATTTCTCTTTTTCAAAAGTGGATCACAACCCTTATTCCTCCTAGAAATAACAACAAGCTTACAAAACCTTATAACTCCCTATCTCTAAAAAAATATTTTTCATACACCCAAAGCATTCACAATATCAACTATGCAAGGCGCTTCTCATAAATACCTTTAATTTCGAAATCGTGGCCTTAACCTTTGAAAACGTTTCACAAAAATTGATGAGTGCCTTCACACCTATGGGAGTCGAACTCTGTTCCTCCTTGCTAGCATTGTGAGATGCTAACCACGTGGGTGCAAGCCCACATTGGAAATAAATCCCAACCTTGTTGTATAAACTGTGCTCGATTGTTCTTAAAATGAAAAAAATATTTTCCACCAAAACTTCTGCCCCTACGGGATTCGAAACGTAGACCTCCCTTGTGCCAAAGTTATCTCTTGCCAACTACGTTGTGCTATCCAACGTGACGTCAGGTCTAGACATCCTCGATTTTCTTTAACCCTCAAAAATGACTTCTTTATTTTTTCGCCTTCCGCTTCCTCCACGCACGAATTACTCTTCGATTTTCTCAACCTTGGCATTACTCAATAGGCAAAGTTTTTAACCATTATATATACACATTATAATGCTTCGAAAGACGTCGATGGATTATAATCAAACCTTCATTCTTTTGGACGTCGACGATAATAAAATATTAAATTTAATTTTAATTTTAAATTTAAATTTTAAATAATTTAAAATTTAAACTTAAATATTTAAAATTAAATATCTCCTTCACCGGGGCACCTTTTTCGATGAAACAAAAAGCCAACCTGGGTTTTAAGAAAAACCCATTTCAAATCTGCCATCCATGGTTTTAAATAAAACCTTTTATTTTTCCTACCTTGGTTTTCACAAAAACCCTGTATATATCCATGCTTTCCAAAATATCATAAATGCTTATTTATGAAATACTTTGGCCACCAAAACTCAATGTGATCCATGTGACATCAATGACAACATAAAATACCTCAAATTTCCAATAATAGACACATATTTCTACACCACTTGTTACAAGTCATGATATCCCCATTAGCAATTTTGATATTAATTTGATCATGACCATAGATGAAACAATCCACCCTTTTTGCTACATTGGGATCAATAAAATTATTTATACTTATTGAGTTTAGTAGTATCAATACCTTATGCCCTTTGAGGAAACCTTGGGTTGTTATGTATTGGGTATCGATATTCTTGCAACAAAATTTACGAAAAGTGTAGGATTTTCTTCTTTGGTTATATCAAGTGAACTTTACTCATCCATTGAGTCTAGTTGCTCTTTTACTGAATCTATAAATTCATTCCCTATGTCTATGGAAGAAGAAATATTGATCATGTCTAGAAGGTAGAGGCATTATGTTTTACATTTATGTCCAATAATCCATATTCTTCATCACAATTATAATAGATTCCCTTGGCTCTATGGTTTTCCATATCCTCTAGTCTTATCCTATTAACTATTGGATCCTATGGGGCATTGTTGTTTGTGGGTGAAAAGGTTCTATTTAGGAATTTTGCAGGTTTGGAGGCCTTTTGTTGGATATTCCATTTTATTTCTACAAGTTTATCCAACCCTTTATCAGTCATATAAATGGCCGGTTCGAGAGTTTGGACCTCTATTCTAATTTCCTCTTTAGGGATGCTAATGAAAATACTCTTGAAAAAGTTGTTTGATAACCCTTATGTTCTGTTAGCTATTTTTTCAAAGGTTATAATATACTTAAGGATTGAACTTGTTTGTCAAAGCGTGGTGAGAGCTCCAATGAAATCTTCAAACTCTAAAGGGCCAAATTGACCAAAGAGTTTATTCTTGAACTATGTCCACCCTATGTTTGATACTTTTTTAGTAACCATTGATGTCAATAGAAGGCTTTAAGGTTAAAATTAAAGGTAACCACAAAAATCTATTGGTTTATGGGTTTTTTTATGTAGTTCATACCATTGCTCTACCTTAATTAACCAACTTTGTGGGTTAGTATTGTTAAACCTTAGGAATTCTATTTTTGAAGTCTAGGAGTCATACCCCTCTAATGTTTTGATTGTTGATAGTTATCCTCAATAATATTTCTAAAAAATTTGTTCTATCAAGATATTTTCCTTATGGACCCTTTGGGCTATTTTTATCATATCCATAAAAATTGATATTTTTGAGCTTAAGCACTTAAATGTCCTAGAGTTATTGTGTCCTATACATGTTTGAAAACTACGATCAAGGTTGTGGTGGAAGATATTTGACCTTGGATCTCAGTTATGGCATCTAATTTGGTAGTTATTCCTCCATGTTATGCTTTTTGGCATCCATTGCTTGAATTTGGATCTCAAGTGGAATTTACTAAAAATATAAATGCTTGTTTAGCAATTACTATTTTTAGTAAGGCTATAAAATAGCGACTTTGGGGCCCCAAAAAAGTGTATGGGAACTATATACCAAAATGATCAACTTGTTGAGATGATCACAATGAGCTATATCCCAAAATGATGTTTTTTAACAACCCAAACTTTTTTGTTGTACAAAATGGTTTTTAGGTTGTGTATCTTCTTCACAATGCTTTGGATTCAAAAATATTTTCACTATGATCAAATACTATTTTTACTTATGATACTACCATAAGTAAAAATAAGGAAAATTAGGTATTCTAGGTTGAGGTGTGTGTACTCTTCATAGCCCTCTAATATATAATAATAGTATTTGAAGGTAATCTCCTTGAGTGTTGTTCTTCATGCACTATGGATAATTACATGGATGAATTGGTTTGTTAGAGGTGAAGGTTTAGCTTAGGTTTTCTAAAAATAATCCTCGATATATGCAAGGTATGTGGGAGCTCAAATCCATGTACGAGTGTTATATGAGGCTTGGTATTAGATCATTATTATCCCTCACTTCATTAGATGCTTTATGGGCTATCTAGCCTAGCCAATAATTACAAATCCTCTACGTTATTTTAAAATGGCTAAAATATCATTCTAACCTATAAACCTAGGGTTAAATATTTTTTTTTCTCACAAGAAAATCTTATCACACCTTGAAAAGGGCTCTGATACCACTTGCAATGAACCTCTTTCTCTCATGCGAATATTTCACCTTGAAATTCTTGGTTCTAAGACTTACTAATATTAGTGTCAGGATAATTCTAACTATGATTACAAGCATTATCAATAAGAGAAAAGCTAATATCACATATCCAATAGCATAAGCATTAAATAATTGAAGCATGGAAACTCAAAATAACAATAAATGCAAAACTTTAGAATAAGAAATGTTACTATTGATGGCCTCTTCAAGGGTGTAACCTCTTGATAAAATATTTCAAATCTTCTCTAGTAATTTTTAGCTTTTGATGGTGTATGCCAAGGGAGAATACAATCATAGGATATAAAATATGCATAAATGTAAGATTTTGAAATATGCTATTAATGGAAAGTGACAAAAATGATACAATGCAATATAGAGGAAATGAACACTCCAGAACTGATTCTAAAGAAGTACATTATATCCATCACCAATCTATGTGGTGATCTACACATTATACCTACTACTACCTACAACGATGTATAATCACTCACTATGAGGCCCTTTATATAGAAATATGGATTGCTTGGCCAACACTTTACTTAGTTGTACAAGGGAACACCTTACACATAAACACTTGTGCATTTATTATATTACTTGAAGTAACTAGCTAAATACCCCCTAAAGTAATCTACTACTCTGATTATGTACCAAGGGTGGTATATTTACATGATCCAAATGATGTAATATACTCTAACACCCCTTGTATTAAATTATTTGGGTATTGAAGACTTAGTATTCAATATGGATCTTCTTCTCTATTTCTTGCATCATGTTCAAGCAAGTAGTTAGTGTCTTCATACCATGTTACCCTTGCTGTAATATATTTGACTTCTTAACCATCTATCGTATCTTCTAGTTCTTCAATTTAATCAATCTTTTGAGCTAGATATCCTTTTGATTCCCTTATCAATATTCCAACTATGGATAATAGTTCTGATTTTGAGATTGTTTTTTTCATGGATTATTTTGATATTACCTTGGTTGGAATACCCTATTTTGTTGGCTTCTATAGTTCATTTGATTTCTTTGATTCTGATTTCTTGGACTAAATCTACAGTAGCTAATGTTATATATTTTTCTCCTACATATATGATAATATCTATTATTCCATTTCCTTCGATATTTTGATGATGAAGCAATGTTTCTCTATGGATTGTATTTTAGTACCAATGCGTTGTTAGTCATTTCATCTTTCACTATATTTTCTATGTCAAATTCTTGAAGAATATTGATTAGTTCATCAAACTTTGTATCTTTTCTTAGAACCTGTAAGGATGTAACTAGATGCTTGTAGCTATATGGAAGTGTTCTCATATTTACTTGAACAAGGAATTTATCTTCAACCTTTTCTTCTAGGGTTAGTAATTTTCCTTTGATATCTGCTATATTTCTTAAGAATAGTTCTATGCTTTCACCACTGTCCATTTTCAGGGAATGTAATTGAGTTTGAAGATTTAAGATAGTGGCTTTATTTTTCCCTTCAAATATTTTCTCTAATATTTTCCAAGCATCTATAGATGTCCCTACTGAGATAATGTAAGCTTGTATTTCATCTATGATGGAAAATTTTATTATCATTAATACCTTTTCTTCACTTTCTTCAAAATTCTAAATCTTTGTTTCTCCCTGAGTTGGTTTGGTTCTTGCTCATTTGACAATATCTCAAAGTTTTTCAAATGTTAGAATAGCTCTCACTTTGTTTTTCCATGAGAAATAATTTGGGTCCTTAAGTAGTTGGGATTCTTTAAGGATGAACTTATTTGTGGTCATGATGAATATCTAGGTATAAAACCTTTCTTGGCTTTTAGGTTTTGTAGAATTCCTTATATCTCCCTAGTTAAGAGATGTGAACTAATTTGACGAATACCTTTTTAGAATTAGGTTTTATAGGTTTCCATATATCTCCCTAATAATTAGAACATGCTTAGTTCACCTTCTAAGTTGATTTTGAAATATTTTGAGAATAATCAGCCTTTTAATTTTACCTTATATTTCCCAATGAAGTAGCTTTAATGGTTGGATTTATTTTTGTCTTATTATAATGATTATGAGACAATATTTTTGATAATTAATCAAAGAGGGTTTTTATAGGATACCATAACCAGCTACAAACACTCCCGAGGGAGTACAAAAATATAGAAACTTGAAATGGTCACATTCAAGAGTAGCATAAAATTTGGGAACTAGAACATCAAAAGAAAAGAAAAGTCTTCCCAAGAACAAGGACAAAAAACTCAAGGTAAAATATAAGAATTATCAGGAGCTTTCATGCCTGAAGCAAAAAAATCTAGTAGGACACCCGTCCTTCTATTCACATCCTCTGTAAATTCAACTACAATCTTAAGCATATCTAGCACTATTTTTTTCTTATCTTCAATGGACTTGATCGACTATAGCAATAAAAACTTGGTCTTGGCACTATCCATAAAAATATTCCTAGTAGACCACACCTAGTGAATCCCATCCTAAAAGACCTTCATTGAAGAAAAAGAATCCTTGCAGCTAGAAAATTCCTTTACATTCTTCTTTGAAATTCTTAATGAGCATCACTTTTTATGACCCTTGAAACAAATCGAGGTGATTGAAATCCCTCCAGAGTGCCAACTCCCATTAGAACCCTTGTCTAAGATGGGCATGTTTACCAAATTTGAGCCGGTAGCACCAGACTCCATGGGCTAGTTGAATTTCCCACCATGCGCACCAAAAGAGGATATAGATAGCTCTTAGCCTAACGGTTAAGTCACGATCCCTAAACCAGGAAAAAATAGAGCCATTAGAAATCTCATGTGCAGATAGAGAAGCTTTGGGCACAGGAAGCTCTAAAGATACCATTGGATTGATCTCAATAATATTTTTTGATCTCGACCATGTCAATCCTATTTTTAGTAGCCATGAATTCAACAGTTAAAATAATTAAACCTTGGTGCAACAGATTCAAACCCTTACCATTTTAGACATTCAAAAGTGATTTCTTCAATGAATGACATAGGAACACCGAAACATTCATACACCTCCCTCTCCTTAGCTAGTTGAGAAACATTACATGATAACTTCTAATGACTTCATGAGGGGTCTAGAGATAAATAGTCCATAATGACCAGGATCACCCAATCCTAAGGTGGTTGGAGGGCCTTAGCTTTGAATTCACCCTTCTACTTTGGCAAGAATTTGCCATCTTCAAGAAAAAAATCCTAATTCCATAAGTAGGGAATGGTCATATCTATTATGGTAGTTCCCATCCAACAAAATTCTAGTCACCTTAGCTATGAGCTCATCATCAATATTGAATCTTAGATTACCCACCCTAATAATGCCTTCACTCCAGGAATACACCACCCACCTAGAAATTAGGAGATTATGTCTATGAAATTTTCTAATAAAATCTAGGAGTCCATCCCTGCTTAGAATGTTTATTACCTCCTCATCCATAATCACAGTCACAAGCTTAAGGCAGAGTTTGAGAATACAACTTTCTACTTCAAAACTTTTGATTTCCCCACTAACCTAGACCAGCCTCCGTAGCACTCAAAAAAGGCATAAATTGAGCAGATACCAGAATGCTTCAGATAAGTTCCATAAAAAAACCAATGGATGTTTCTAGACGATTTCCTGTACAAAATATAGATAATTAAAACACCTAGGTAATAGAACCAGAGGAAACATACCCTAATTAATAAATAAAAATTGAAGCCACAATCACATTTTGATCCAATCATGAACCTCCATCAATTTCTATAGGCTATAGAAGAATGTACCACCTTGGAGTCTATAGTCTCTCTCAGTAAGGGTTGGAGACACATGGGTTGTCTAAGGAGGAATTCGCCAACACACTAAGAACTGGACCATCCAGTCACCATTGTTGATTTCCACCTGGATGAGGAGACCAAAAAGGATGTCCAAAAGGATCCACACAACATAGCATGCCCTCCCCTCCAAAAAAAGGTCATGGTCTGTCAACATTCAATAAGATACACAGGTTCTATGGGAAACTAGATCTCCAATCCGATCTTCCCAGGTGCATAGCCTCCCAATTCACCAAAATATTTACCACTTTATTCCCTTCTCACGAAGTGTGATCTATTTGGACTTCCTCCATTAGAATTATTATTCTCTTGGTTTCTAATATCTCATTAAAAACCCATCAATTTAGAGCCTTGTTCGATTTAAATAGATTTATGAGATAATTTTTACCAGTTAATTCCAACTCTATATGTAGGCAATTAATTTGCTTCTCTTTCCAATAGATTAATTTTCTAAATTTCAATTATACATATATAGTTTGAAGTACTATGCCTTATATCTCCCTAATTTTTGGAATATTAGAAAACAATGATATTTGCAATAATAGATTTTTAAATTTCCAAGTAGAAACCCTTATATCTCCTATGTTCCCTAAGAGGGATATTTTGTAACCTATTATAAAGACAATTCCAAATTATTAATGAGAAGGGCATCATATTTTCTTATCTTTTTGTCATTATGGTTCGTTATTTTTATTACATATTACATGGTTAGATGCATGGTTTTTGTCGCTTTACACCTATACCTTGTTCTTAAATTTGATACATGACTGGATTTCATGACCATTTACTTGATGGTAAGATCAGTATAGGTCCTCTCGATACCACTTAAGTTTTGATCTCTTAGGATCCAAATGGTGAATATTTGGTAGATCTATAGGCTTGGCCTCACATAATCGATTAAAGAGTGATGTCAAAGATTCAAGCAATGGCATATAAGTGTGAGGTGCGTGGTGTTGTTTTCTTTGGCCCTTATTTTGATGAAAATCAATATTGGACCACACAGGAGGGGGTTGGTCCTGATCATCATGTGGTTGATATTTTTGATGACTCAATCGTAACTCAATGCTTCTTAGTCGATTCAGGATTCGTTGTAAATCATTATGTTGGTGACTCACTTGTATTTCAATTTTAGCTAGCCAATCCAAGATATGTTGTGAAACTAGTGGAGGTGATGACTGGATGGCTATTGATGAAGTTGGATGGCAAATGATAGGTGGTGGAGGTGGATTGGGTGTGGGTGTCAAGAAACAATGAAGTGAATGTGGATCAAAAATCCTCAAAATTTGAGAATATTTGGATGGTTCATGATGATCTTGTCTAGTGAATATATCCACATGCTCTTCTTCCTAATTTAGCCCATGCTCTTGTTTCAACTCAAATTATTCAAATGTGGTAGCTGGATTATCCCCATTTTGGAGTAATGGGTATACTTTTTCTTGATTTTATGGATATTTTGAGTGATATGGAGTAGGTGTGACCGAATACAGATATGGAAGCACTTGTGGTATGGAGGGAATGTTGGATTGAGTCCCATGTTTCATATATTGATTCAGAGGACTCTGGTTCCCTATCATCATATTGATAATTTTCACAAAATCATGATAAGATGTATTTGCATTTGGATAAGTCATGGATACCTCATCAACTTGTTTAAAGTGATTTGCTTGTCCCCCATGTTTGGGTGATGAATCAAAATGGTACCAATGGGTAGCGACTTGGTAGGAGGATGACCTAGATCATTGATTGAATTGATGATAAGCATGAATGTAACGTTGAGCACTATGTATTCATCGATTTTAGGGTTGGTCAAATGAATTATGTCGTCAAGTGTGGTGGATGAAGATGGTATGATATGATCTGATTAATCCGTAATAATTGTGGGTTCCTCCTTGTTGGTAGGAGTGGGAAGGTATTTTGTTGATGTATTGAAGATGGTTGTGAGAGCCTCCATAATTGGCCTTTTCAACTCTTCCTTACTCAAAAAAATTGAGGATGAAGGAGGAGTGGTGGTAGAAAATAATGGTACTAGAATCTAGTGAATATAGCTTCATAACTAACTATGAGTTTGAATCTAGACTCTGGATAAGATCACTAGGTTTAGTGTCTAGGTGTGTGGATGGAAGGGTAGACTCCTACTGATGATCATACTTATTGTAATATTTGAAGGGGTTTGGATTGGAATGAACCACATGGACTTGAACTTCATGAATGTATTTGATGCATTGATGTACGATGGAGGGGATGCACTCCATGTATCTCATCCAAGGCCTTCCTAGTAATATGTTGTACTATCTTGCACCTTCCAATATGTGGCACAATATATGCATAGTATTTTGTCCAACTTGAATAGGTAGGACTATCGCACCCACAATAGAGGACAAAGCATCATTAAATTCTTGTAAGGTGAACGTGGATGCTACAATGTGCAAATATAAAATATTAAGATGTTTTAGTGTAGTTGTGGTAACAATATTTATTGTGGAACCCATGTCAACCAATACTCACTTATAGGGGATCTTGTTGATGCACTCGATGATGTGCAAAGGAGGGTCTGGTAAATTGGTAGGTATGGGTTTGATCTCATGATCCTGAAAGGATATAACAATATCCTTGTACATTTGTATGTATCCCACAAATTTGGTAAAAGCATAAAAATCTTGGGGTTGTAATTTTATTGAATTTAAAATTTCCATGAGAGTTTTCCAATATTGGGGGATTTTTGTATTAACTCGACCATGGTCATGTTGGATGATGGTGTACGTGAACATTGCATAGTCCTAATATGGATTGTCACCAATCATTGTATGGGAGTTCAAGGTGGCAATGGCTACGATGTAGAGGGAGTGTGGACTTCCCTACTAGACCCCGTAATAGACTAGTTATGTTTGGTTGTGTCCTGGAATCGATGTTGGCTAACTGAATAGTCCACTTGATCATGTGGATAATCCATTGGTGTTCCCCTAGCAGAGGTACCTTGGTGGTCATATCCTTTGGGTGAGGGTTTGACCTTGTGATGACTTTCAAGGTGTCATACGGGAATAAGGATATCCTCAGGGTTATATTGAAGGCTTTCAGGGCCTCCTTGTAATTTTTTTGCTTCATCGGATCATGTTTGAGCCCGACTACATGTAGTTATCATGTTGTCTTGATTACGTAAAATAGAAGGAAACAATCAAAGCATACAAAATGATTATCTCATTTAAAAATTTCTTTGTGAATCCTAGACTATTTGATGTGTTTTGATTTTTTGTTATTTTTCTCTTTTGTATTTTTGATTTTTTATTGATGATTTTGACTTAGTTTAATGTTTTCACCTAGATGCTCACACACACTAACTTAGTGATAAAATCCAAGTTGTGAAACCCACCAGGGCTTGGTGATGAAATCCAAACTTGATGAGGGAGCCCAGGTCCTACAAATCCTCACCCAATTCACCTTGGTCAGCGATATGCCTCTTTGAAAAGATATACCTGCTCTATTCCTTGATTATGATGGTTCTTGGACTAGCCTTGGCCAAAAATAGGATACAAAATGATTAACAGTTAGTGATAAAATCCAACTCATTAACATTTAAGATGTGTCATGGTGTGTGGGGTTCTTTTTATTTTTATGCAAAAGAAAATGAAATCATCAAGCACTCCATGCTCTTTCACTAATGCATAAAAAATTAATGTTTCAAATTTATATTTCTAAGTAAAATAATGTTTAAAATTTAGAAATCTAAAAATACAGAACCCTACACGAGTAGCCTGTAAACAGGTAGCAATAAGCAATCCAAGGAAGCAAAAAACAAATATTGTAATCTCTTTTTTTTTGTAATGGAAGAATTTATTTACTTTTCTTTATGATAATATGAAAAGAAGGATAGATGCACTTACTTTGATAGCCTATGTTTGATGAATATCTCGTTTGCTACTATTTTTACCTTTTGATTTGAGGTGTGTGGTCATGCACTATTCGTAATAGCAAGCATCCAAAAAGAAGGTTCACAGGAGGGCTTAATTTTTTGCCATCCATACGACCATCTCAGGTCAAAATGGCTTCAATCAGGGGTTGCATTAATACTACCCCAAGACCTGTTCTTGAGGCATCACATTCAATCACAAATGGTTTGTGAAAATCTGGGATTGCCAAAACTAGAGTAGTACACATCACTTCCTTGAGTGCCATGAATTCTTGAGTGGCCACTTCCAACCAATGAAAAACATATTTTTTTGTGAGAATGGTGAGATGGGTTGCAATTTTATCGTAATTGCAAATAAGCTTGCGATAGTAACCAGTAAGACCCAAAAGACTGTAAAGTTTCTTGATGGTTTTAAGTAAAGACCAATCCTAAATGGCCTTAATTTTATTAGGATCCAATTTAACACCTTCATGAGAAATGATATGACCCAAATATTCAACTTCTTAAACACCAAAGGAACAATTGGAGTGTTTGAAAAAATATTTTTCCTTATTTAATATATGAAGAACCTTTCCCACATGTATCAAATGGTCCTTCCATGTTTTACTGTATACTAGAATTTCATCAAATAATACTAAGATACATTTGCGAAGGAATGGATGAAAGACATGGTTCATGATACTTTGGAAGGTGTAGGGGTCATTAGTGAGACAAAAAGGCATGACTAAGAATTCATAATGACCTTCATGAGTATGAAATTCAGTTTTGGAAATGTCCTCATCTCTTACTCTGATTTGATGAAAACTAGAACATAGATCCAATTTTGTGAAATATTTTGCACCATGCAATTCATCTAATAAATCATCTATAACAGGAATAGGGAATTTATCCTTGATTATGATTTTGTTGAGGGGACAAAAATCAGGACACATACACCAAGAGTTATCCTTATGATGGGCTAAAACCACTAGTGAGGAATAAGGACTAGTGCTATGATGAATGACTCCATGTTCTAAGAGTTCTTGGACAATATTTTCAAAAAATAAATTTGAGGTTGAGAGTAGTGATAAGGACGGACATTAAGAGGAAGGATTCCTAGAACAAGATGTATGGCATGGTCATGAGACCATTTGGGAGGTAGGATTTTTGGATCTTTGAAAACTTCATCATAGTTAGCCACAATATCTTGATGATCCTTTAAGTAAACTTTAGGAATATCTTGTGCTTGCACTTCTAAACAATTGTTTTGAGCTATGAGTCCATAACCTCCTTTCCCTAATATTTTTTCCATGCTATGAGAAATCACTACCTTTGATAGTGGTGTTTGAAGTCCTTGGAGGCGAATGGTCTTTCCATTTTCTTTCCATTTCAAAAATAGTTTTTTGAAATTAAAACTAATAGTGTCTAGTTGTTCTAACCATTCAACTCCCAAAATAACATCTAAATTTCCTAAACTCATAACAAAGAGAGTTCCATGCTAAGTATAACTTCCCATTTGTATTAAAACTAGAGATGTTCTACCAATACATTGAGCATTTCCTGTATTTGTAACTAAAAATTGAAACTTATCTTTATTGGAGGAGTTAATGTGCAAGTTCAATGCTTTAGTAGTTTTGGGGTCAGTAAAATTATGAGTACTACCTGAATTGATCAACACATGTATTCTTTTCTCCTAATAAATCCTAGTACCATAATTGTATGGTGAGCTGCTAATTCCATAAGAGCATGTACTAAAATAGCCATAGTATCTTCGTCAAATTTTTCTTCATTATTATCTATTTTTTCTTCATACATAGGTGATTCTTGCTGATTGATATCCTCTACTTCCTCTTCTTCTAATTTATTATCATATTATATTTGAAAGTTTTGTCTTGGTACACATGCTTGATCTTTTGGATGATGATTGTGACATTTATAGCAATAATATCTTGATGGTTGGTCATTTCTATGAAAGAATTTGTTGCGATATTGAGGACGGTTATAGGATTCATATTTAAAAGATGTCAAATTTTGCATCTTTTTCTCAGCAAGCTTAGCAATCCTTATAGTTTCATCCAAAGAGTATGGATCATGTAAGTCTACTTCAATTTTAATATTCTATTTCAAACCATGTCTAAAGGTTGAAACCACCACATCAACTTGTACATCTCTTGTATAAGCAAAAAGACTTGTGAATTCTGAAACATAATCTCTAACAGACCTAGTTTGTTTAAGCACCAATAGTCGAATGATGTAGGAAGAGGAACTACCTTCATCAAATCTATTGAGGAAAATATCCTGAAATTTTGACCATAATATGGGATGATTATGTTGATTTTTTTCCAAGCAAACCATAGGTAAGCTTCAGTACCTATTTTTGAGGAGGCATAAGAAACTTTTTTAGCTTTAGGAACATGATATAGGTGTAGGATACCCTCCATTTTAGCTAACCAACCACATGGATCCCCACCCTCAAATGTGGGCATATCAGTTTGTGGAACATTAACACCTATAGGCCATCTTGCATATTGATAAACTTCCTTTGTATCTTGATTCGTATTATCATTTTTTTTATGGTAGTTATTTGGAGAAGGAGGAACTTCTTGATTTTTTTTATTTACTATTCGTCCAAGAATTATTGACATGTTATTCATATTACTCATTATTTGAGTCAAACATGCTTGTAATTCTTGATTTTCCGTATTGGTATTTCTATTTCCTCATGTGTGATATTTTCTTAGAATAAGTTGGGTGAGTTAGAAGGAGCCACAGGGTTAATAGTAGGATGGTTGGGGTTAAAACTATTAATGCGTAAAGGAGAATTATGTTGCATATATTTAATTTGTGAAGGTCTTATTAGTGAATTTGAGGGTTCTTCATTTGGATTATTTGAGCTATAATCGTCTGTTTGACCCTTTATTCCACCTGCCACTCATGCACTTGCTGACTACCACTATTTAAAAAATTTGTTAATATCCATTTAATTTTGCTACAACTACGAATGAATAGTGTTTGGCCTTTCTACTCCCACAGTTAGTTGGTATTTTGGAAATTTCACAACTATGAGGGCTCAATGGCTATAATTCAAATAAACAACTATAATTCAATCCAACGGATATATTTTCAACTAGACTGGCTACGTGATACAGGACTCGCAAAGAAGAGACGAGTTATAATGTAATAATGTAATAAGACTCACTTTACATTATTTGGTTATTAAAGACTTCAGTATTTAATATGGATCTTCAACTTGTAGATACTTTTTGTTGTGTCTTGATTCATGTTTTAATTTGATTCGTAGATGTCTTGGCAGTTGACCTCTCATTTTATTTCATCTAAATCTAGTATCTCTATAGTATAATGAGTCTCAATTTTCTATGATATGTCTCATAGAAAAGACATTTGTATTATCCTAAATTATTACAAGCTCTTGTGAAAAACCAATGGAATCTAGAAAGTATACTCCCTTGTTAACTGAACTTGTAGCCTCTATTTCATCTAGTCTTTTGATAAGACATATGTTCTTCTTATTCACACATTTGAATTCTACTATTTTTCCACTTTCAATTAATTTGGTAACTGAAATGAGGTTTGTGGTCAATCCTGGTATATACATAACATTATGCAATATAAAATGTGGATAAGATGCATTAGGTATTACACATCCATATCCATGAACCAAATATTTCTTTCCATCAGCTAGCATTATACCAAAGTTATTAGTAACCTCTAGGTAATCAAACCATTGTAGATTCCTTATCATATGATGACTTGCTCCTGAATCAATATACCAAATATCTTTGTCATCTTGAATAGTGGAATTATTTTCTTGTGAAACAATTTTGCATTGTTGATAAGAAATAGAGAGAGTGTTTTATCTTTGCATTTGATGATGATATGTCCCTCTTGCTAATTTATCCATAGTTCTTCAATTACTTAATCTTTGTAAGTTCTCTTCTTAGGTTGAATTCCTTATGACTCCCAAATAGTAAATGAAAGACAAATTTCAACCACTCTACTTTTGTTCAACCTTAGTCACAAAAATATAAACTCTAAATTTCTTAATTCCTATGTTGATGTTGAATTCCTTATATCTCCAATATTAGAAATTTAGAAAATATATTTGCAATTTTATAACTCTAATTTGATGTAGAAATCCTTATTACTCCAATATTATTGAATTGCAAATATTCCAAAATTGTTTTGTAACTTCAAATAATTAAATTACAAAACCTTAAGTTTACTCCTTAATTATTTTAAACCAAACTTCAATCTTTCATAAAACTTTAAATAATTCCAATATTACTTCTAAGGCTAATACTTATCTCTCCAATGTAAATATTTAACCTTTATCCTTAGTAAGTAATAATTATTAATGTGTTTCCTTATATCTCCTATTCATTGTATGTAAGCTTAGAATAGAAATTAATTACCTTTAATCTTGGTAATTCCTTGGAGTTGATAATGTTTGACTCCCTAATGTATGTCTATCAAGTTGGTGCTAAACTTAGGCTTTCTTCAGAACCAATGCATGTCTCTATTATTTCTTCGAATCAATGCACATCTCTGGTATTCTTCAACCAATGCATGTCTCTGACATTCTTCGAACCAATGCATTATTTGATGATATTCATCACTATCCTTCAATTTTGAATAAAATTGTCTTCTTCTTAGGTAGATTCAACCTTCTCAATGGCTTTATCTACAATAACTTCAACCTTGACCCCCTGGGTGGCATTTTTGTCTCTCCTGCACTATCAAATGGTGAATTCTTGGTCACTTTCACTTTGACCTATTGAGGTATAATTTTGTCCAATCATGAAATTGCCCTCACATTTAGGATTTTAGGATTTAAAATCCCCTCTTGCAAAGAAATGTGATTTCCTCCAAGGTTCCTTTCACTTAAAGTAATTATATGTCATGATAATGTGTTAAATAAGTGCTTAGAATACCTTAGTGATTTGCAAATAACTATTAACAAGGGGACTGGATTTTAAAGTATTTTGATTTGAAATATTTGTATGTGGTCTTTCATGAACTTTTCCTTTCAATGTCACAATTAACTTTGCCTTAAGTATAAATTTCTATGTTGCAAACTTAAACAAAATTCTAAAATGATATTTTTTTTGTATAATACTTTACTTTCATGAATTACTTTGAGCATTATACTAACAATTTAAGCTTGATCTTGTCTATGAAAAGATAATAAATAACCTTTTTAAACCCTAATTATAAAGTTTGATAACTTTATAATATTTAACAAGGATTTATAAATATTACCTAAATCATAAAATAACATTTATTTCATTCAAAATAAATTCACATAAATTTTAAAGACCGATGTACATGGATATTAATTATAAAGTTTTAAGATTTATAATATTAAAACTAAAATCCACATAAAATTTCTCTATTTATTTATGCAAATATTAAAATGAATTAAGTATTCTAAAAAAAATAAATATGAGCCCTCATTGTTTTTTTTTTTTTAACATGGTGGAATCGGCGCCACGAATCCGGGTAAGCTGTCCAACTTTTTTGACCAGTATTTTGCGTTGTCTTTCTCGAAAGCTGCCACATAGATCTTCACGTAGTATGCCCCTATTACTGCCATGCAAAAATTATTTTAAACCTTTTACGCCGTTGAAAGCACTAGGAAAGGGACAAGCGCTCAGTCCAGCGATATGAACCCTCATTGTAAAGTTTGGATTTTTTACAATTTGAGATCAGAGCTTTTATAAACCAAACTTAATTAATGTATATAAAATTTTAATTATGAACTTTAAACTTTATGATTTAAAACCAAAGTCCATATAATATTTTTATTTTCTCTAAGATTTATTTCCCAAATATTCATTAACTTAAATAATTAGAAATAAATAACTTTTAACCCTCATTGAAAAGTTTGGATCTTCAAAATTCAGAATAGAGCTTTAATAAACCAAACTTAATTAATTCATATGATCTTCTCTTCCGTAAAATTTATTCACCCAAATAATTGGATTAAATATTTCGATGATAAACAAATTTAAACTTAGTTATAAAGTTAAAACTTTATAATAACAACTAGGTTTTAATTCAAAAATTAATATCTGAATTAAATAAAAAATATTAAAGTAAAAGAAATAAAATAAAACTTCAGACAAGTTACTGAGCAAAATTGAACAGAACTTTTGGGAAAACTAAATTTATGCAAACCTGAATTAACACAGTCCTACAATAAACCTAGTGCTATCTTCAATAGAACTTTAAATAAAATAACTAAATCAAATTATTAATTAAATTAAATCACCATATTCATGTTTTTCTTAATAAAATAATTAATACTTCTTCCAAAAATCTTTGTACGCTCAGCCTTTCTGTATAACCTGCCTTTGCTTTCTTGCTTCCTTCCTCCTTCAATGCCTAGCTCGACCCTTTTCTTGGCTTTCAATCCTTTATTTATAACTGAAAAATTTGTTGTTCTTGATTAGTTATTTTCATTATCTGACATTTTTTAAAATAAATTTTATAACCATGTCATACCGTTTTCTGCTTTTTTTTTTTTTTTGACATAATTTGAAATAACATGTTTTGATTTTATAAAACTTATCTTAAATACCATTATAGGACAAATGCATTTCATTATTTTAACATTCCCCCTATAATTATTAAATTTTATATTATTTTTAGCTTCTTTTGTAAACCATCAATGTTGTCCTCTGGTGTTACGTAGGACTACGTTGTACATATTTCATTGATAGTCGACAACAATCGACCAAAACCAAAGCATCATATTTCCTTATTGGATTTGATGTAAATTCCTAAGTCACCGATCTCCCATCAAAACTGCATCCATTCGAAAGGTATTTTATCAACCAGTTTGATAATTTTCGTTGGCGTCTGAAATTTGAAAACAACAATTCACTTCCAACCTGCATTTCCCCATTATGTTGTCATAAACACTTTACTATTTTCATCATATTATATCCCTTATATACTCTTTTATTGCACCATAATATTCCTTATCATATCGTTGTAGGTCATCCGGTATTCCCTACAAACCCAATATTGGTAAATAAACCACTTATGGTAACATTTTATATTATTCAGTGTTGATCAATAGTTTCCTCAGATTGATCATTTCATAGATGTAAGATTTGCTGACGTTTAAAATATCTACCCGGATCATGCCCATACCAAATCCAATAAAAATATCAACAATAGTGATGAATGTGTTTCATCTGTCAACAATCCATAGTGCCCTCCATATTATAGAATCAAAATTGTAAGCACATATACACCACCTGTTTCAAATCCAGGTATTCACCTTCTAAAGTATCCAATTTTCATTACACCATAATTGGCCATCGAATGATGTCCATCATTCTATAAACATTGACATTTAAGCTATAAAATATCTGAAATTCATCCATAACTAATATGTATTATTCCTTGATTTCTATGTTATCTCAAAAGGTTTATGCATTGTATTCAACTTAGTCATCATCAGCCACTAAGTATTGTTGTTCTGCATCAATGTTCATTGCCCTATAGAGCTCAATGTAGACCGCTTGACTTTATTTCGGAGCACATGATGGGACTATTGCCCGTATACTGATGCCCATCTACCAAATTGTTGATGAATACGAATATCATATTTGAAATGCGTGAACTATCTAACCTGCATCTACTTCTACATCCTTCGATAGCCTTCATGTTGAAACATACTTTCGAATCATCGGAGACAGTTTACCATAACCTTTCTATTGTAGTATAGCTTCGAGCACTTTTGTGCTAAATTTGGCGTACACTACTTATCAACTTTACAATTCTTTGACCATTATTATTGTATTATTTTTGTTTGGGGCCTCTTTGATGCCTTTATATTTACAATCTTTAGGCACGGTTGTGAACATTTATTTAAATAAAATTGTTCTTGCATGAAGCATTCCAAACCAGTAAATTTCTTTATCCTATCCTTCAATTCTTGTTCATGATGTGATTTAGGTTCATTAAGTCATTGACATCACCAATATTCATGTCCGTCTCCGATAAGGTCATAACATGACGATGTTTGTTTCTCCAGTATATATTTCATGCCATGTATGTTCTTTAATTAACAATAAACAAAGCGCCTAAATCATCCTCGCAGTTAGAATTGCGATGATTTATTTCATTCTTCTCTACATCTCATAAAATGTGTCCTTTCACCCTACACCATGTGATTCTACTATTCACAATCTGCTGTCGAGTTGCTATGTAGCATTTTGTAGCTCACTTCCATGTTACTACCATATGTATTCACATCCATAGTGACGAGAAACTTTTAAATCCCACAAATCCTACATGCATTACGAACGTTCACTATAAGCCCCTTATTAATGTAAACTCATCGTCACATAAGTGACGAGTCATTTACACTCTCATGCACGTCTTTAACAGAACTTGGTCCTCAAACCGCATGCCCTGGTGCTACCCACCGAGCTACTCTAACCATCTCACAAACTGCTAGGTTGAGTATGTTGACAAACCTGCAAAAAAATAAAACACCTTTTTTATTAATATTTTTAAACAATGAAAATGTTTTATTATATTAAATTAAATATAAATGTTTTTAAATTTCATTTTTAACACATATCAATTTAAACCTTTAACATAACTCATAATTATACTTAAATAAAACATCATCAACCTTGTTGTGGAGTTTCCACAACCACCCCAAAATTCTTGGGGACCCACTTGTCATATTTTGATATGAAAGATTTTTGGTTTTCTTTGGTTTGTAAGAATAGGGATGTTTGACCATTTTGTTTTAATGATTTGAATTGATTTGGTTATTTGATATTTAATGATTAATTAGTCTAGGCATTAATGCTTAGATTAGTTAAAATTCATTTTGATGAATAGGAGTTTAATGTTCTTCATACTATCTAAGGTGATGGAATGTGTTTAACAAAGCAAGGCCTGACCTAAAACAAAAAAAAGATACAAAAGGTACAAAGAAATTGAGATAGAAGCCAATATGCTATTATCTACCTAATATAATTGCATTAACTATATTATGTACATAATAGTAATATTTTTAAGATTATGTTATAAGGTTCTAAAATGTTATCATTATACTAATATTATTATGATTATATTATAATGTTATTATTATAATAATATTTTTGTGATTATATTCTTCTAAAATGTTATTATTATAATAATATTATTATATTGTATATAATAATATTATTATAATGTACTTTATAAAAGACATGATAATAATATTTACGATAAGGTAAAGTTTAACATCATTTTGTTTGATTGCAGATAAGGCGATGGTGTCTATTCAAAAACATTCAAATACATGAGTGGCTAGTATAAGAACGTTCAGCGCTATGGCAGCGAAGCTTCACGGAGCAACACCAGCAAAGAAGAGGCGGTCCAAGATGGCATTAGGGTTTTAGAAGAAAAGCATGAAAGGCATCAGAGTTGTCAGTGAAACGATCGAGAGGCAGAGGCATGCCATCAAACAAGGAAGGAAGAAGCGTTATTAGGGCAACCTGTGATGCCAATTGATAGAGTCAAACATTGACCTCAAAGAGCATGGAAGTTTTTCGTGTTGCATCGATTTCATTACGCTATGGTAGCATGAGTTTGAGAGTAGGGATTTGAACAACCCCATGGCTGCGTAGGTTTGGCAGCACCATGACATCGATGGCAGCGTTGATGGCTATGTAGGTTTGCCAGCACCATGACGTCGATGGTAGCATCGATGGCTACGTAGGTTTGGCAACGCCACAACGATGATGGCAGCGCTATGACTGCATAGTCTTGGTAGCACCATGGCTGTGTAGGTTTGGTAGTGCCACGACATCGATGTTAGTGGTATGGTTGCATAGTCTTGGTAGCACCATGGCTACGTCATTGGCAGCGCTATGACTGCGTAAGTTGGACAATACCATGGCTGCGTAGGTAGTGTGATGGTTTCATTTGGTTACATGGAAACTAAAGTGCCCAAGATGGGGGAATGCCATCCCAGTCCTTGGGCACATTGGTATGGCTTAGGATAAATACCATCGGGTCTCGGCTTCAAAAAGTGACAACAAAAGTTTCACTGAATAATATTGGCCTGTATTATTTTAGTTAATGTGAATGTGGTTTGATCACATTCAATGTTTTAAAGGAGGTCTAAAATTGTAGGGGTTATAAGGTATATTTAATGCTTTTATCATTCATTTTATGGATGTAAAGGGGTATTCTTGGATAGAATGCTTATAATAGAAAGGGGAGATACATGAGGCATGGAGGGTTATGTTTTTTTTATTAGTTTGTAAAAAATAAATAACGTTTAGAAGTGTTATGTTTATTAAATCACAGAAAATGATGATGGATTATTTTCTTATATCCATTCATTATTTTGGTTGTGAGAGAAGATTAAGCAAAAGGACTTCTAAGCATTATTTATACCTTGCTATCCTACCTTTTTCAAGGGGGGCTGGAAATGATGTAACATTCCGAAAAAGCAATAAAGAAAGAGCATTTTTCAGATTTTGAGAGGGTAGCAAACTTCTGTGAGAAAAATCAAAAGGAGGGTTTTTATCATAAAACTAACGTTTTTAGTGTCTTATCATTTCTACATTTTAGTGACTTCTAGCCATTGTCTTATGCCATGAAATGGGTTGCAATAGACAAAGGTCAATATTATGTCATTTCTTTATGTTTCCTTTGAGTCTCACACTTGATTTAATGGTATTGTGCTTATGTTGCACGTCCATTGATTCAGGTTGTTTTATGATTACCTCATAACTTAGGATTTTGCAGGGAGGAGCTTGCTAAACTAATTCAGAATTTGACTTTTTCAGCTAACCACATTTACAGGTTTAGTTCATTTACTGTTCTCAAAGTTTATTTTATTCCAAGCATTCAAGCATTCCATTCTGGTTCATCCACAATTTTAGTTTCTTTCATTTCCATTCAGGTCCTTTTCCAGAATTTTTGCTAATTTCTTGTTAGTTTCATTTTTTCTGGTCCATTTCCAGAATTGTTAAGCTTTCAAGTTATTTCCATTATAGTCATTTTCTAGAATTTCTTCACCTCCAAGTTTAATTAATCTAAATATTTCAAATAAAACACATGGTTTAGGAGGGATACTAACCTACTATTTCACATTAAACTAAGATAAGAAATGAAAGCTAACTTTGCTAACATTGTTAACATGCTAACTTTTACTAACCACTATTAGGGTAGTGGCATCAACATAAGGAAGATAAAATGAACCCAACTATCTAAAATTTACTTCATCTTAAAGGCATGGGCATTAAAATGAGGTGGAAAATTCCACATTTTGTGATTTGAAACCTTTTAAATGAAGATAAAATACTCTACTAATAGGGATTCAGGGTAGCACCAATTTAAAAAAACCCTAAAAAGAACTGCTTTTATTTTTAGTTAGATCTTTCAAATCACTAAGCATTGTTTAGAACCAATAAATGCCCCTTGTTTATGGTCACATGCATTATTGAATTATTTCTGGCACTATTGTAATCTTTTAGATATTTTACCAGAACCTTGGAGAAGTTGAATGTTTATCATTTGGTTTTTTTTCAAGAGAGAGTTTTATATTCAATACTCTGCATGTGGTGGTATTTTGCAATTGGAAAAAATATACACTCAACATATTTGGCACTAGAAGGAGGACCTTCTTTTATGCTTTGTGATTTAGTTTTTTGCTAATGCTAATGTGGTCAATTTTAGTTCAATAGTATTGTGTTTGTAGGTGCCACATTTTACTCTTGACTAGTTTGTGAGAAGCCTTAATAGAATATATTTAAGTTTTTCCAAGCTGGACCCACGTAGACGCATTGCTACTAGGTCTAAAACCATTGAGGAAACCATTTTTCAAAGTCTTTCTCCCAAAACTAGGAAACCGAGGTACAAAATCTAGGAGATTAAAATCCTATCCGAGCTTTCTGATACGTTAGGTTTAGATATGCTTTGCTAAGATTTGGAAAGGCTAGATCTTAGACCTCTAAATCTGAATACCTTCAGTGGATGTGCATCCAATAGTTCCACCACAAGAGCTACATCAAGTATACCTATCTCCATCATCCCGAGTGTATCACCTACTTTAGTAGGATCATTACCTTTGGTTAATATGGCCCAACAACAGCAGCAACAAAAACTAGTTCCCTGGTTTGGTACCCAAAGTTCTCCGTTAAGTATACCTGGGGATGTCCATGACATACCTAGGAACCTTGAGAGGTCTATCCCTAAGTTTGTCCATGATGGTCCCATTTTAGCTAAAGAGCACGTTCAAATTTACAAGGACCATATGATTAGGCAGGGAGTCAGTCATGAAGACGTCGCTTGTCGACTCTTCCCTAATAGCTTTGACCAAATGGCTCATGAATGGTACAAGAATCTTCTTGCATGGTCCATTACATCTTGGGCCCAATTGTAAGTTGCATTTGTTAATCAATTTAGTTCATTGCTAGATCCTACCATCATGTATAACCAATTTGTGTCATGCAAGAGGTATCCTAATGAACCTATCAAAATCTTTAATGCCAGATTCCAAAAGCTTTACACAAACGTGACTCGTCACTTTGCAATAGATGTTGTTGTGGAATTGCAATTATACCTCACAGCCTTAGATCTGATGACATCCATGTTTACTAGCAGAAATCATCAAGTTACAATGTTGGCCTTAGCCTATGCTGAAGCCATGACTATTGAGCAAAAAATGACATCGCAAGGTGGCACTATGCCTCAATTTCCCATGTTAGGGAAATATGGCCCTTACAATCAATTTGCTATGATTAATCAAGCTATGACACCTCATATGCCCATGATGAATTATTTGCCATATCATCAGTCATACCCATTTGCTCCCATGCTTCCATATTTTCTGACATACCCTAGTGCTACCATTCCACCCACTCCAAAAATGGTGGTTGCTAATCAGATAACCTTGCTAGGATTTGAGACGAGTAGTACTCAAGCCTCAAATGCCTATCCCATAGTTGTGCCTCTTCAGGCCAAGGGTCCATGGTGGACCCAAAACATCCAGAGTCAAACCTTAGTGCCTAATATAGAGGTTGCTAATATCAAAAATGTCAATGGATATGGGGTTGTCATGCCCCAAGACTAAGGACCCAATTCTAAGCTGGAAGAGCTCAAGAGAATGAGCATCAAATAGGGCAATGACATCATTTGATTAAAAAAAAAAGTTACCCAAAATCACATGCCCAATCAAAACCACAACCATAGGATAATAGGACCGTACAATACGTAGCCTAATAATGGACGCGTACCCAATATGATAGCCAATCAGGTTGATGCGTTAGGAGATTGTGATGAGTCAAAGTCATGTGATGAGAAAATGCATCACTGTTGCCATAGAAAGTCAGACTCTTTGGTGTCTGAAGTCATTCATTATTTAGAAAACGATGAGATGGAGGAAGATATGAATGTGTTAGGAGAGGAAGAGGATGAAGCTTTGGAAGCCTAGGCCGCTAAATTTTTTGGGAAAGCTAATCATAAGTATTTTACTAGGAGTTCTAAGGATCCCAAAACCTCATCTACTCCCCCAAACAACCCTTTAGTTCCTCCTGATACAAAAGGTGATGTGAATCCACCACCTCTATTTTTGGAAGCACCTAGGAAAATGCCAAAAGTGTCAAATCCTGGAACATCCACTTATGACTTGGAAGAATATATGAAAAGGACCAAGGCCAATATCTCAATGTATGAGGTCTCTCTATTGTTGGGGCAGGATAAAATCATGGGGAAGAGATTAAATTCCCCGAGTCAAATTCATGAGGTTAAATCTATAGAACCCCAACTTGCTATGATGAAAGAGAAACCAGAGGTACCTCATTTTCTCATAACTATTAGGATCACAGGAAAGAATTTACACAACTGTTTGATTGATTCTGGTGCCTCGACCAACATCATGCCTCTTGAGATAAGCCAAAATCTAGGACTTAAGCATGTTCATTCAAATAGCAAAGTGGTCCAATTAGACAGATCTATGGTGGATACAATAGGTGTTGTAAAATATGTCCTAGTTTAGATCAATTTAGAGCCTAGGGTCCAAAATTACATGGATATCCTTGTGCTAAATATTACTACCAAGTATGGCATGGTGTTGAGCAAGGATTGGAGTATAAATATCAATGGTTATGTGGTTACTGATTCCTCCCATATGTGGTTGCCATGGAGAGGAGTTGTAAACCAAATACAGGTAGATAGAGAGCCTAGACTTAGGGAAATTATTACAGAATATAATAAACCCAATGAGATTCATTTTACTGAAATAGAATTAGGGGTTTAAAATTTTTACATAGAGGACATAGTCGAAGGGTCCCAAAATGATAATATTTACCATTGTACTCAAGAAGAAAACAAGAGGGTGTGGACCCTGAAAACACGAGATTCCGGAAACAAAAAGGATAAACTAAAATTGCAATGTAAATGAAACTAAAATAACGCTTAAACCCTATGTTATTGAAAAATGCATAAAAAGGAAGAACATGAACACAAGATATTAAAGCAATATAAAAATCGGCCCTTTTATTGATATGCTTTGCGAATTCGTGTTACAATGCGTCTCCTTCCTTTTTATGGGATAGGAGCGTTAAATATTGCTCTTTTACAACTTATTCCAGAATTCCTTCTTCCGCGTGCCCACATATAAGATGGGCGAACCAAAACGTCATCGCCGCTTGCGTTGATAAAGGTCGATTCCTCGCTGCTCCTCCAATGCTGCAAATCTGCGTTCAAAGAAACAAACAAAGAATCAGTAGCACCTGTGTATGAAAAATAAAAGATAAATCTAACTATGATTGAAATGAATCTAAATGAAATGAAGACTTGACAAAAGCATAAACATGAAACTAGCTAAATACTATAAAAGAAATAAAGCGGGGGGTGCCCGAAGGCAAACCACCCGCGGGTGAAACTTTGCTTCGACACCAATCCGCTTAGGATGGGTCCGAAACCTGATGTGATGTGTTGTCGGCAAATTGGTAGAATATTGTGGTCAGAAAATCGGTGTTGGTTCTTGATTCGTGCTTTCAAAAGTCACCCAATAACCTCTCTTTCGATTAAGAGATTATGGATGTTGAAAACACAAATCGCAAGTAAATGAATTAGCAGCACTTCGTCGCTCAAAATGCTCCTGCTCGGTATATCTTTTGGGTGAGGAAACTCACCATTTTATAGACCCAAGGGGTCTCTTTGAATTAACATGCAAAAGTGTTTCTTTGCATGAATGCTTTTTGCCTGAAAGAAAGACTTCTTCTTGATCAAGGGATTCTTAACTGTCTCTGTGCATGTCTTTGTATGTTTTAGAAAAGCTCACTTGCACTCCCATGCAATGAAGGAATAGCTAAGTGGCAAATCTGAGTTGTCTTAAAAAGCTCACTCTTATTCCCATGCAATGAAGGGAACGTCAATTGGCAGATATGAGTTGTCAAAAGAACTCACTCGCACTCCTATGTCATGCAAGAAAAGCTAAGTGGCAGTTCTGAGTTGTTACATGCCGAGATTTGACTTTTTGCCGGTCAAACTTGACATTCGTCCCACCCCGAAGCGAGCGCTGGTAATCGTCCCTGGGTGAGACGAGTATAAGTCCGCACTCGTCCCTGGGTAGGACGAGTATAAACCGCACTCGTCCCCGGGTGGGACGAATAAGAAGCTGAGTGTCTAAAAGATGCCAAACTGATTTCTCGACTTGCAAAATCGTTGTGTGAGTGGTTAGAACCACTGTTTAACCTCTGAGGGCTGCCCTGGGGGCTGTGTGTTAGTTTGATCAGTGCTTGTTGTCACATAATCGGATTGGTGCTGTTTTGGTGTCTACAGATGCCCCTTTTTGGGAAGCGTTGCACATGGTGCAGTGCTGAGCAAAAATATATAACCAAAGCACTAATGATTAGGGTTTCTCAATAACCTAACCAACTCTTGATGCCCCAAGTATGGAAAGGGCACGCATTCTTGAATCCTTGCTTCTGACGAGCTAAGGAACTCAAATCAAGTATTAACCCGGTTCGGTGAGGTATTACTTGAACTTAGACATTGATCAGTCATGAATAGGCAAAGGGCGCAACCTTTTGTTGTGGGAACCTTGAGTTCATGATTCACGAATGCCAAGTATATGATCAGTTGATGATAATTGCTTGTTTGCTGCCCCAAGCGAGGGCGCGATTGTCTTTTGCAATGATCCTTTGAATGCGTGTCATTTCCAAGACTGGGTATATTGGTGTTGATTGGCAACTAAGTGTGACTACCCCCTCAAGCGACGAATCGATGAGGGAATGACCGACATGAGAAAAGCGACGAGTCGCTTGACCCAAGATGACTTGTGCAAGGGTGCCTTTAGATGGTTTACCGCTAAGCATGCTCGAGCAGTTTCTCGACTGTTTTGACCTATTTTTGGTGGGTGTGAACCCATTTTGGGATGCCATTTGGGGTTAACATTGGCGAAAATCCATCTTCCCGTGGAGCGGTCCGGCTAAGGTAGCCTTCTTAGGGAGTAGGATAACGACAAGGTAGACCTCGACATCAGTTTTCTTATGCCAAGAGGTGAAGTGCAAGAGCACTGTTGTCCGGCAATTTTTAGTGGTTTTGTTGGCATTTGTCATTTTTATGTTGTGGTTGTTGTTGATTGATTTTTTTTTGTTTTTTTTGTTTTTTTTTTAATTCGTCCCGGGGGGGGACGAGTGCAATGACGGTACTCGTCCCGGGGTAAGACGAGTGCGCCACGATGGTAATCGTCCTGGGGTGGGACGAGCGTGCCGAAAAGCGCTCGTCCCGGTCAAGGACGATTACCAGCTGGCAAAAAGTATAAATATGCGAAAATGACGGATTTGGTTCATTTGCACTGTTCATCGATTGCGATTTGGAGCTCTGGGGAGGAGGAGGTAGATTTTCTGACGCGAAGCGCTGCCAAAATTTCTAGCTACCATGAGTGCACAGACCGGGTCGTCGAGCGGCGGAGCCGAGGCGAGACCAGTAAGTGCACTAGCTCCTCGATTGTGAATTTGAAAAATGCAAATGTGTTTTTATTGTTGTTCGTTTATTTAAAGCATGAAACCTTAATTAATTAAATTAAAAGGTAAATGAATGAAACTGAATGAAACATGGATGCAAACCGATGGAAACTTAGATGGAAAACCATAGGATAAACCCAAAATGAAACTTAGAGTAACACTTTTTAGGGTAACCATGGTTAAAAATGTGTTTCTATGTGAATGGTAAAACTTAGGTCGAAACCGTAGGTAAACCATGCCCATATTTTTTTTGATTTGTATGGAATTAAAAATGGAAAATGGATAAAAAAAATTGTTTGAAATGGTAAACTTAGGTCGAAACCGTAGGTAAACCATGTTGATGTTTTTTTGTTTTTGATGAAATGTAAAAATGAAAAATTGATGAATTTTTTTGTTTGAAATGGTAAACTTAGGTAAAACCGTAGGTAAACCATGTCAAATTTTTGTCGTTTTGTGATGAAATTAGAAAATGAAAATTTTTTTATTTTTTTTTGAAATGGTAAACTTAGGTAAAACCGTAGGTAAACCATGTCAAATTTTTTTTTTTTGATGAAATTAAAGATGAATTTTTTTTTTTTTTGTTTGAAATGGTAAACTTAGGTAAAACCGTAGGTAAACCATGTCAAATTTTTGTTGTTTTTGATGAAATGAAAGATGAATTTTTTTGGTTGAAATGGTAAACTTAGGTAAAACCGTAGGTAAACCATGTCAAATTTTTGTTATTATTATTATTTTGTTTTTTTTTTTTTTTTTTGTGGATGTACATGTGAATGAAAGATGTTACTGTACAATTATGCATTTTTGTACATGTGATGGTGATTTGATGCATGTTTTTGATGTTTGTTGTTTTCTGTGATGTGCAGGTGGTGAAGAGTCGACATCGGGTGCCGACGATTTTTTCTAATGCCCGCGAGGCGTTGAGTGATGATGACTGGGAGTGGCTTGATGCCTTAGGGCTCAAGCATGTGGCTCGGTTGGATGCAGTTGTGGCAGATCGGGCGTACCTCACAACATTGATCGGCCTATGGGATGTTCGGACGAACACCTTCCATCTTTCGACAGGGGAGATGACTGTCACCTTAGAGGACGTGTATCGGATTCTCTGGATTTCGATAGACGGGGTCCCCATCCGGACGACGCCACGGGGCCAGAGGATGGCTGTACTGACGCGGTACTTTGGATATGGAGAGGATGATGATGGGATGACCTCGCTGGAGAGGGCGGAGCTGGATTGTCATATTGGGGGGATTTTGGTGCGATATTGGTATGCGAGGGGAATGTTGGGAGTGAGGCATGCATTACTCATGAGCCTCATTTCCAACATGCTCCTGCCAGACTCGTCAGGAGCGAGGTTCCCATGGAACCTATTGGAGGTGGTGTGGCAGCTAGTGGAGTGTCCGGTGACAGCACCGATGATTATGAGATGGGGTCAGACACTGTTGGCACAGTTATATGATGAGTTGTATGAGGTCCGCTGTCGAAGGCGGAAGGGGATTGGGTGCAGTTTCTTGTTGCAAGGTCTGGGCCCGGCAAAGACATAGCCGTAGAGCGACCACGAGGGTTGCCTTGGACTACCCGGGCCGACATGGTTGACAGAGACATTGGGTATGGGGCTCTATGGTATCGATCGGAGGAGCGGGGGTAGAGTCGACGGTTCACGGGAGACGTCGACCATTACAGAGATGCACTGGCACGACTGACTCCCGGAGATGTGATATGGAGGCCATATCGGGATTGTCCCGCATGGCCAGAGGCTGATGAGTGGCTTCGGCGGGTTCGGAGGGGGAGATGGGTGATTGGGCGTCATGGGACAGAGCAGGAGTACTTTCATTATCTCCGAGTGACGCGACAGTTTGGGGTACGCCAGGGGTTTCCTGGGGAACCCATGGGCTATCGACATCGGAGTGATGAGAGGACCTTAGCTGCGCCGATCCTCGAGCCATTGGGGGAGGAGTCTGATACTGTACTGGACATTCCGGACGTAGATGACGTCGGAGTGACGACCGAGTATCAGGAGTGGTGGACGCTGCGGCAGTGGCGAGGTGAGGGGCCACTGGGAGGAGCTGAGGCAGCGGGAGGCGGAGAGGGTGCAGAGGCACCAGGAGAGGGTTGGGGAGCTCCTGTGGATGTGGAGATGGTGGAGGTGGCAGATGTAGGAGATGATGTTGATGAGGAGGATCAGCCGGAGATGCAGGATGCTCCAGAGCAGGCTGGGTCGGAGGAGACGGAGGCAGGGTTGCGCGCTGAGGTAGCGCGACTGACGGGGTTGTTGCAGAGGCGGGATGGAGAGCTTGCGGCGATGACGCAGGAGAGGGATCTCCTACGGACATAGTTGGCAGGGCGGGGGAGCACAGGGGCTGCGTCTCACCAGCAGGCGGGGGATACGGATGCTGCACGGGAGAGGGATCTCCTGCGGGTGCAGCTAGCACAGCGTGATGATGCCATCGCGTACTACCGTAGGCGGGAGGCAGAGTTGAGGCTACGAGAGGCAGATTGGGGGCGGCATCGGGCGAAGATGGAGGGTGAGATTATCCGCCTTGGTGGGCGAATACCAGAGCCTCCGGTCAGTGGCTCGTCGCACAGGACGAGAGACAACGGGACGGAGCAGTCGGCATCATCTCGACGTAGGCGACGAGAGGAGGGCGGTGCGAGTGGTCGGGATGCAGGGGCGAGCAGTCGCCCTGAGAGGTCTCAGAGGACGGATACCGCAGGGGGTAGCTCTCGTCGCACCGATCCTGCGTGATCATGGTGGTCGACGCCCTAGGCTGGGGGTTTTGGGATTTTGGATGATGGGAGGGAGGTCTGAGGACCAGTTTTGTAGCCTACGGGCAATTTTGTTGTGATATATATATAGATGATTCTTTTTGGTGTTTATCATTCTTCGTGATTTATCTTTATGTGCATGTTTTTACATTGATGTATGCATATGCAATTTATGAATGCTATGATTCTGATTTGTATGATGTATGCATATGGAATGAATGAAATGAATTATTGATGGTTTGTCGATGCACCATAGACTGTACAAGATTGGATTGACTTGCTATAGTAATGGGATAACTTTGTGGAATGCTTGTGGATGTGAAAACTTTGTTTTTGTATTTTGTCTATTTTCTGATGGTGATGTATGGAATGAAATGTATCGATTATTTGAAAATGGAATTAAGCTTTTCTGAGATGCAGATATTTTAATTAACTAGCCAAAACTGTATATTTATCTCGCAAGACTTTTTGAACAAGGTATAAATCCGACTTGAATTTAACCAAGTTATTTCACATCCCTGTGTGTGCAATTGAGTTCGTTTATGTGTTATTCATCAGGATACCGCCAATGCCAGATGGGCTTTCAACCGAACCTGTACCGAGGATCACCTAATTAGCTCCACTAACTCCTTTATTGTATTTAGTCGGATTTTTCTGCGATGTTATCTAGGATACCATAAGCTAGCTCATCCACATGCAAACATTGATCTCGCACACAAGTTAATGTGACAGATATATCGTCATGCGGGAGGTTTACCGCCAGTGACCAATAGGCTATCAACCAAACCGGTATCGAAGCTTGCCTCATGACCTGTCGAAATATCGAGAGTTCCAGGGATTCAAGTTTGACTCCCTTCTTTTCTTCAAGGGTATGGGGATACTTGCTCTTTTGTAGTGATAAAATCACTGTTTATTTTTTATGATAGTACTCGTCTCTTTTTTTTTTTTTTTTTTGAGCAAGGGATTTGAATATGGAGTGACGAGAATCACTATTGTTTGTGCCTTTTGATGTGTGCACTGTAGGATGTCAAATTTTAGTGTTTTGACGTTTTGCAAATTTTTGATGTTTTTGCAACTTTTGAGAACTTGGGATTCATGGGGAATTGGGTAGGGAGGATGCTTGTCCTTTTGCCAACTCTCAACATTTCTAGGGTCAATTGCATAGGGGGATAAGCAAGATAGCCGTTTCGCTTATGGTAACCGGGATTACGGTGCAGGTTTCATCTTTCGTTCACACAACTTAGGAATTATTTTATGTGTGTTAATTTGTGTTGGGATGCTACGTACCAAGGTGGGATCCAAGTAAAACTTTCCCGTGTAAAATCTGCTTAACTGTGTACAGTTATTGGCTAGAAATTTAAAGACATCTGAATGACAAAAACCCTATATACATTAGACGACAACTGACGATGCTAAAATAAAAGGGTGATATGCGGGATGTATGCGTTTATGAAAATGGATCCGAGGTGGAAATGATGGAATTGCCAAATAATGACAGCCTATGGTGCTTTTGACTTGTATGACCTAGCGAAATATGCAATGTATGGATGCAATGCTTAATGCAACCTATATTTTTGTATTTTGATTTTTATGAGAATGCATGGAATGGAAATGCAAATGTTTTTGTGATTTTTTTTTTTTTTTGTGAGAATGCATGGAATTGAAATGCAATTGTTTTTGTGATTTTTTTTTTTTATGAGAATGCATGGAATTGAAATGCAATTGTTTTTGTGATTTTGTTTTTTTTTATGAGAATGCATGGAATTGAAATGCAATTGTTTTTGTGATTTTGTTTTTTTATGAGAATGCATGGAATTGAAATGCAATTGTTTTTGGGATTTTGATTTTTTTGTGTTGTTTTTGTTGATTTTTGAATATTTATGTTGACCAAGCAGATTGTGGTAATGCTTGGAGCTTTTGGTGTTGACCAAAGGGTTTATAGATACCTTTGGGGCTTTTAGGGTTGACCAAGCGATTGTGGTAATCCTTGGAGCTTTTTGGGTTGACCAAGCGATTGTGGTAATCCTTGGAGCTTTTTGTTGGACTATGGCTCTCTAGCTGTGGAATGACCTCAAATGAATGATGTTCAAGGGTTCTGTTTCCTTGATTCCTTCAAGAGAGGCAAGCCGGTATGTTTCGGGTCCTATTTTACCGTCAATGATGTAAGGACCTAACCAGTTTGCTGCGAACTTGTCCCGTAGATGGGACGGCAAATTAGAATTCTGCTGGTTCTCTTTTAAGACCAAGTCACCAACCTAAAATTCCCTAAGATGGACTTTCATGTTGTATGCTTTCTTAAGTCGCTCTTGATAGATACGTAAATGCTCGAGAGCATTAACGCGTCGTTCATCGAGCAACATCAGTTGATCTAACCGGGCCTGTCACGAAGTGTCATCATCGATGAACTCTTGCATTGAAATGCGTAGGGAAGGAATTTCCAACTCAAAAGGCATGACTGCCTCGGAGCCATACACCAACGAAAATGGAGTTGCCCCAGTGGGCGTCCGAATGCTGGTGCGATAAGCCCATAGGGCAAGCGGGATCTGAATGTGCCAGTATTTATGATTGTCTGCAACTGTCTTTTTGAGAATGGCGACTAGCATTTTGTTTGACGCCTCTGCTTGCCCATTTGCCTACGGATAATAGGGTGTTGAAAAGCTATGCTGAATCTTGTACTTTGTGGTCAAAGCACGCACATATTTATTCTTGAATGGTGTCCCATTATCCGAGACTATTTTGGATGGAATACCAAAATGACATATGATGTTATGCAAAATAAATTCCGCAATGCGGGCTCCAGTCGTAGTGGTCAGCGAAATTGCTTCCACCCATTTGGTAAAGTACTCTGTGGCCGTTAAAATAAACGTGTGACGACCAGACGACGCAGGGGAGATCTTTCCAATTAGATCAAAGCCCCACTACGAAAAAGGCCAAACCGATTGAATCGGCTGCAAGGCCTGAGAAGGTACGTGTGTCAAATTAGCATGGTGCCGACACTTCACGCACTTCTTCACATATGCGCAACAATCTCGCTCTAAAGATGGCCAATAATAACCCATGCGAAGAATGCGCTTTGCGATGGCCATACCGCTGAAGTGGCCACCACATGTACCATCGTGAGCTTGGGTGATCGCCCAAGCGGACTCCTGTTGGTCCAAACAACGAAGAAGAATTCCTTCATAATTTTGACGATACAAAATGTCTCCTAACAAGACATGCTTTGCCACTTTCTGTTTGAATGATCTTTTCGCGGCGTGTGTCAATCCAAGTGGGAGATTACCTAGCTTGAGGTAATCCCGAATGGGTGTGTACCAATCTTGCTGATCGAAAACCTCGATAGTATGAACGGCCAATCCCTCTTGAAGTCTATCCCGAACAAAAGCCGAGCAGGAAAGAACTTGTAAAAACAACGTGGTGCTGCTAGTAAGAGGGGTCGGGGAGAACAAGGACCCCCAGCTTGGCTTGAATCAAACAATCTCGAATTCGAGAGAACTTATCCGGAGATGGTTCAATCTGGATCATGTGGATTCCTCGGCGTCGGATCGTAGCTTGCACGCTCCATCGCAGATTGCGATAATGTTGTAACCTCGAATGGTTGTCATTTCACCAGAAGGGTCTTACGGGATGAGTGACCCCAAGGAGGCCATAGTATCCGCAAAATGATTTGATGATCGAGGGAGTGCCTCGATGTCATACCATTCAAGTTGTGCCAGGAATTTGTCCACAAGGACTTTATAAGACCGCAAAACTGGACATTTACATTGGTATATCCCCTTTACTTGATTGACAATTAACAGCGAATCACCAAAGATGTTCAATCGTTTAATGTTCATGGTGATTGTTGTCTGAAGACCTATGAGCAAGGCTTCGTATTCTGCATTGTTGTTGGTGCATGGGAAGTCTAATTTAAATGACAAGGGCATTGGAGCACCTTGTGGAGTGAAGAATACAATTCCCGCACCACCCCCTTGCTCACATTTAGAACCATCGAAGAATAGGGTTATGTCAGCCGTGACTCAGGCTCATCATAATCTGGCGACTCTGAAACATGGAAGACCCCATCATCAGGTAGTTCAAAAGTCAGAGGCTGATCGTCTTCAAGAGGAGCCTCAGCTAGTTGATCGGCGATGACTTGACCTTTTATAGATTTCTATCCAATGAACTCTATGTCAAACTCCGTCAACAACATGATCCATTTCGCCGTGCGGCTACTATGATAAGTACGACTCATCATGTATCGCAATGGATTCTCCTTAGACACAACATACGTCTTATTACTAAGCATGTAGTGGCGTAGCTTTTTGGTAGCAAACACCACTGCCAAGCGTAGTTTTTCAACATATGCATAGTTAAGTTCATAACTGACCAGGGTGCGGCTAAGATAGTATGTAGCCTGTTCTCTGTGAAGTTCATTTTTCTGGGACAAGCATGGCGCCCAGTGCCACCTCGATGGCTGAGATGTATAAATAGAATGACACTCCCGGTCTGGGTGGTGCCAATACTGGCGGTGAAGCCAAGTACTATTTAATGTCGTCAAAGGCTGACTGGCACTCGTCATCCCAATGAAATGTGACCCCCTTATGCAATAATTTATTCATGGGTCGGCATTTGTCAGATAACTGCGCTATGAAGCGCTTGATCGACGCAACCTTTCCCCGCAGACTCTCGAGCCGCTTGATGGTGGTTGGGGGACGCATTTCAAGGATTGCCTTGACTTTGTTTGGATCTACCTCAATTCCTCGTTTGGAGACTATGAAACCCAAGAGCTTTCCAGAGGTGACGCCAAAGACGCACTTCTTGGGGTTTAGTCTGACTTTATGCTCAATGAGGCGATCAAGGACCTTGCTCAAGTCACCGATATGATCTGGGCGCAAAAGAGATTTGGCCAACAAATCATCCATGTAATCTTCCAAAGTTTTGTGCATGTAATCGTGAAAGATGTACGTCATGGCACGTTGGTAGGTGGCTCCGGCATTTTTAAGGCCAAAAGGCATGACCTTATAGCAAAATGTCCCCCAAGGCGTTGTGAATGCCGTTTTTAGTTGGTCCTCAGGATTGATACGAATCTGATTGTATCCTGAGAAACCATCCATAAGGGAAAGCATTTCGTGGCCCGCTGTAGCGTCTACCAACGCGTCGATGCTCGGCAAGGGAAAATCATCCTTAGGACTCGCTTTGTTAAGATCTCAAAAATCGGTGCATATGCGAATCCTCCCGTCGGGCTTCTTGACAGAACCATGTTAGACAACCATGGCGGATAATCCACACAGATGACAAACTCGGGCATCCAACAACTTTTGTAACTCATATTTTACCATTAAGGCCACTGTTGGATGCATCTTGCGTAGTTTTTGCTTGACCGGCTTGATTGTCGGATCAAGCGTTAAATTGTGCGTGACTAGTTGTGGGTCTAGTCCCGGCATATCCTTGTATGACCATGCAAAAACCTCCTTCTTTTCCTTAAGAAGGGCAACATAATCGGCTCGCTCTTCGGGGGAAAGACTTACCCCTAGCTTGAGAATCCATGGATTCATTGGATCCGTGCCGATGTCTACATCAGTCGTTGCTTCAATCGACATATGGGATCCGTCTTCCAACTGGTGTGGAATTGGGATTAGATGGATATCGTTTGCTGAATTAAGATCGTCATTAGGAACGTCAAGTTCCTCTTCAGCATGAAAGACATCCTGAGTCTGTCCTGGAGTGAAATGAAACATCCCACCGCAAGGCCAATACTTTGATGGAGATGGTGGTGTGTCAGCGCGATCCCAATCGATAGCTTCTATGTCTAGATGCAATAATCATGTTGGATTGGCTGGATCATGGATGGGGGCGGTCAAGTCAATGGAGACCATGTTGATGAAATGATTGTAATCTCCATTACCGCAAATGTGACAACTCTGACATTCTAGATGTTCTTGGTGTTTTGGATCTGGCTCTGTAGGCACTGGTACAAAGGGATCAGCCCTATGCGCGGACCTGCAAACAGGGTCTGCCCTAGGTACTGATGGTTTGATAGGGTCTCCAGGCGAAAGATGCTCGCTGTATGCCTGGAGTGGCGGGTGCAGTAATTGCTATAACTACGCCAAAGTGAAATGCCTCCTAGGTCTTGGATCTATGTGTAAGTGTTCAAACATGTCATCTATGTCCAAAGGATTTTGTTGTTGTTGAGGTAGCCTATGCTCACTAGGATCATTCAATGGGAACATCATCAAGAAGCTTCCCTGATCGTCATTCATTGGATATTCATGCGAATGATCGTACTCCGACTCATCTTCAGAAGACCCTTCGTGGTCTTGTCCATCTTCCCCTTGTGGGTGAGTCCATGAGTTTTCTCCTTGTTCAGCCGTAGGGAAAGGGTTGGTGAGGTCAACAAGGTTATTTGTTTGTAATGGGAAATAATCCCCCAAGTGTATAAGTTGTATTTGGATTGACATATGGATCTGATGCCAACCCATCCTTGTTGCCTATCCCTAGGCCTTGCATGTTTTTGACCAAGATGTCGAGGGGCAAAGGGTGATTAAACCCGACTCCTGATTTATCATAAGGCATTTGGTATCTTGGTTGACACAAAACATGCATTCCTTGTTCATACCGGCCTAACTCGTATCCATGCCAATTGCATTGGCTAAGATATCGTAATGCGAAGTCTGGGTTAGCCAGATAGTTGACATCTTCCACAAATGGATCTTCATCTTCCTCTTCTTTTTGGGAAGGTTCAACACCATGATCCAGGCCCCCAAAAATAAAGTTTGTCTGATTAGGTGGGTAGCCTAAAGGAACCACGGAGCCTATGGGGAGTCGAGGTCGTCCCATGTCTTGCATAGATTGAAGTGTGGGCGTTGCAACAACATTGCGCACTATGTACTCCCCCATGCCCGTGTTAGACATCTCAACAGTAATCGTTGGCGATTGAGGGGAAGCGAATGGGAGTTCTCCTTGAGTCCACTCCATGTGGGGTGAACTAGGCGTCTCAACTTCCATTCTATTAGGCGTCTCTTCTGTAGAGATGTTGGAGACTAAAGGTGGTTCCGCTTCCAGGGGCTTCTTTCCTTTGTCCGTTGGTGTGGCCACCGTAGGTGGCGTCATTGTTGGAGGACTGGATGAAGAAGATGATCCCGCCTGAGAATTTGATTGACTTGGTGATGGAGATTCTTGCTTAGTCAGACCCCGTTTAGATGGATTTAACTGGAAATCCACGTGCGTTGAAGGAAGGGTCGACTGCGGCATGATTTGCACTGAGTTGCAATACTTAAAAGGTTCCAAATCTATGGGGACCACATGCACTTGTCCTTCAAATGTATACTTCAAACATTGATGAGCAATTGAAGGGACACACTTCATATCTCGGATCCAAGGCCGCCCAAGCAAGATATTGTAAGCCATCTCACCTTCTAAAATGTGGCACAATGTATGAATGGTCTTTTGTCCCACTTGGATGGGCAGGACAATTGTGCCAACTGTCGAGCATATCGCATCATTAAATGCTCGAAGGGTATAAGTGGAAGGTGCAATGTGAGAGGCTGGTAGTTTCAAATGTTTCAGTGCAACGGTTGTAATAAGGTTACTGGACGAACCAGTGTCTATCAACACCCGTTTGTATGGAGTCCCGTTGACCCGCGCAATAACGTGCAGGGGTGGATCCGCTACATCTCCAGTCACCATTTTTAGCTCATCTTCCCTGAAGGTAATGACTCGGTTCAAGTACACTCGTTTGACATGCCCCACAAAATTGTTGAACGAATCCGCTTCGTGGGGTTGCAATTCAATTGCCTTTAATATCTCCATAAGAGCTTCCCGATGGGGCGCCGATTGTTGAATAAGCTCATAAATGGAGAGCCTAGCCGATGTGGTCCGTAGACTTTGAGTAAGTCTAGTTCGAATCGTGGCCACTGGGTCTAGGTGGGGGCAACTCGTGTAGGATTTGGTTGATGTTGTGACGTGGATGAAGCTTCCCTAGTGGTCGTTGTGGGGACAACTCCCGGGTGTCTCTTGTTTCTTGTCACAATGCTAATCATTCCAACATACCCCTCCATGGGGCAACTCGTTGCACTTCGTTGACATGCAAAGGTTTTGTTTGTGCATCATGTGTGGGTAAAGGATCTTTGAAAACACCCATTTGTTGGTTGTTGGGTGCGATGGGGTTATCCACTACCAATGTGTGATTATCAATGAGATCTTGCACTAAACCTTTAAACGTCCAACAGACATTAAGGTCATGCCCTTTCCTTCTATGGAATCTACAAAAAATATCCTCTCTGTAGCCCTTAGGCTTTGGCGCATTAGGATCAATTGTTGGAATATCTGGCAGATTAATCAAGTTTGCCGTTGACAAACGGTCAAACAAGGAATCCCTAGACTCAGTGTATGGTGTAAATTGTCGCTTAGGGCGACGCTGCTGATTTTGATCCTGCTTCTTGTTATCTTTCTCATAATTATTGTGAGGCACCGCCTGATAATTAGCCTTTGAAGGCTGTGTTGCTTGGGCAGGCGTAGGGGCATTAATAGCAACTTGATTGACCGCGACGGGTTTCTCGTTGCGTATTCCCTATTTTGGTGCTCTTGTTCCACCTTTTTTCTTAGGCTTGGCAATTTTGCCATCCCGTATCTTGATCTCTTCGATACGTCTGGCTTGTGCCAGAGCTTCTTCTAAAGTGGCGTATTGCTGCAGCTGCAATAGCACAGAGATCGATCGCAAACAGCTCTTTGCGAACATTTGAGTTAGGTCGGACATAGGAGGGAGGTAGGACAACTTTGAAAGTACCGTCCTCCACCGATTCCCATATGCCACCATAGACTCCTCCTCATACTGTTTGAGGCTAGCTAGATCACTGAGTGACGCCTTTTTCTTTGTATTGAAAGCAAAACGTTCTAGGAACGCGTCCACTAGTTGATCTAAGTTGTAGATGCTATGCTTCGGTAGATGGGTAAACCAATCCGAGGCAGATCCTGCGAATGTGGTTATGAATGTTCTCAATAGCAATGCATCATTGTCTTGTATACCAAAGCATTGGCTCAAAAATCATGTCACATGCTCTTGAGCATCCTCATCCCCTTTAAAGAGTGCCAACTGGGGCAACTTGAAATGTTCGGGGTATGGAGGTGTTGGCACTGATGGATGTATCGGATGACTACGAAGTTGGCGTAAGGTAGGCTTTTGAGGCCCACCAGTCTTAAGTTCCATATTCTCCAAGCGTTCTAACAACACTTTGTAGGCATCGAAGGATATAATTTCCTCTTCCTTAGTTTGTTCCCGCTGTGGGTTGCGGGGAACCTGAGGCCTTTGAATGGATAAATGAGTAGCATCCCTTCTGCCTTGATAGGGCATTTCAGCCCACTCTTCTTCTTGGTAATAATCCTCATAATCTTCTTGAGGAGTGTTTGGCCTAGGCCTGTAAACATGGACGGGTGCCCGCGGAGGATGCCCATCATGGTTGCGGGGAATGGCCTCCCGCTCAGGTCTAAGAGGTCTTGGAGGCAGTGCTTGCTGTGGTCGCGGAGACCTATCTCGCACTAAGGGGTTGTGCCTCACATACATCTTAGATTGTTGTGCGCGAGGAACTGGGGCCTTCTCAGGCGCATGGTTGTGAAACAATTCAGTTGTCTGACGCTGAATGCGCTCTTGATCAAGGCGACATAAATGTTCTAATTCCTGTTGTTCTTGCCTAAGCCGCGTGATTTGTGCTTGGTGGGCGGCTAGTTGTGTAAATGCCAAATCATTTTGTTCTGTTGTCTCTTGTTTTATAGGCCTAGATGTCTCTCCTACATATCTGTTTCGATTATGGTGCTCTGAGACCCCTATATGTTGCTTCCCTCTGTCGAGGTTGGCCGCATTAACTTGAAACTCGGGTCTCAATAAGCGATCTGGATATAAAGCAGGTGCAGACGTGCATCGTTTCGGCACTGGATACTATTCTGGAGGAATGTAGTGATCTTCCTCTCTCTCTCTATGATATGCATAAAAAGTGCGGGCATAATTGTCTTGCCCTGTAGGGAGAACCTGATGTTCTGGATATGGTCTACTATGTCTGACATTAATTGGGGGTAAATTAGGAACCACAAAATCATATGGTTCTTCCTTTTGGACCCTTTGTTGTTCCATAGCATTACACAATGCTTCATCACTAGGCCATCCATAATGAACTTCCATAGGAGGCCTCGTGTTTAGACCAGGTGGTATATATATGTTATTGTCTTGAAAAGATTCTTGTTGCTCATGAGTTTCCCTTAGGGAAGGGGTTCTAAATTCTCGTCTATTGAAGGCCTGACTTGGAGAGCCCCTCAAGGAAGGGCCTCTAGAACCATGTTCTATAACTGTATGGGTTGGAGTGCCCCTCAAGGAGGGACCTCTAGAGCCATGTTCTGCATGGTGTGAACTAACTGGTATACCCTGCCGTCGAGGCGGGATGACTAAGTCTTCAAGGCTATATCGGAGACGATTTGTCTCTCTTGGTGCATTTTCTGCAGCTTTTGCCCGTGATTGGGCTTGGCTACGAGTATTCACCATGGTAATGCTAACCTAAAAAATGCAAAAATTCTTTTTATGATTTTTTTTTTGTCTAAACAGAAAATAGCATACACACACACAAGCAATGATTATCTCTTTTAAAGATTAATAGTGTGCCCTAAATCTGGTTTAGTGTGTTTTTGTTGTTTGTTTTTGTGTTTTTGAAAATTTTGTGAAACGTTTAAATGCAATTATGAAGGCTCTTATAACTCCCAAAATGGTCGCCCCTTCAATATACCATTGCCGGACCGATATACCAACCTCTCTATATACCCGCCCTTACGTGAGGGAGACTATAGGTACGTGAGAGCAGATGATACGTGGAACATAGGCGGTACGGAAGGGGAATCGCTCTGTTTATGACACCTACCATAGAAGACTTATCCTCGCATGTTGGGAATCACCCCAAGCTACACTCGGTCAGCTTTCGTCAGGATTTACGTCTAGCAACAATCGCGATCGAGGTAATGGATGCAATATCTCAAGCCAAAGTGATAATGGAATCCACCTTTGGTCTTGCTCAAGGGTTGGGGTTTTACGACCAACGCCTTGGTTTAAAATACCACGTGATGTGTGGGGTTCATTTTAATTTTGCAAAATTGAAACAAGCAAACGAAAAAGAAATCTTTCCCTAAGCCATACAAAACCGAAAACCAAAAAATAGAAAAACAAAAATTTGATAGAAGCTTTAAAAAAACCCCTACCTCTTCTCTGCCTAATCGGAAGTTTCTGATTTGCTCTGAAAATTGCACAGAATTATACTCGTCCCTGGGTGAGGCGAATATTAGAACCGTAATCGTCACAGGGTGAAACGAATAGTTTATTCGTCCAGGGTGAAACGAATACCAATTCTGTAATCGTCACTTGCAGAGACGAATAACAGTCCGATGTTGAAAAATAGGTACCTGTAAAAAAACAAGCAATTTTAGATCAGTAATTTAACCTAAAAAAAAACAGAGGACAGAGGTCCCACCGTGATCGCCATTGAAAACACGAGATTCCAGAAACAAAAAGGATAAACTAAAATTGCAATGTAAATGAAACTAAAATAACGCTTAAACCCTATGTTATTGAAAAATGCATAAAAAGGAAGAACATGAACACAAGATATTAAAGCAATATAAAAATCGGCCCTTTTATTGATATGCTTTGCGAATTCGTGTTACAATGCGTCTCCTTCCTTTTTATGGGATAGGAGCGTTAAATATTGCTCTTTTACAACTTATTCCAGTAATTCCTTCTTCCGCGTGCCCACATATAAGATGGGCGAACCAAAACGTCGTCGCCGCTTGCGTTGATAAAGGTCGATTCCTCGCTGCTCCTCCAATGCTGCAAATCTGTGTTCAAAGAAACAAACAAAGAATCAGTAGCACCTGTGTATGAAAAATAAAAGATAAATCTAACTATGATTGAAATGAATCTAAATGAAATGAAGACTTGACAAAAGCATAAACATGAAACTAGCTAAATACTATAAAAGAAATAAAGCGGGGGGTGCCCGAAGGCAAACCACCCGCGGGTGAAACTTTGCTTCGACACCAATCCGCTTAGGATGGGTCCGAAACCTGATGTGATGTGTTGTCGGCAAATTGGTAGAATATTGTGGTCAAAAAATCGGTGTTGGTTCTTGATTCGTGCTTTCAAAAGTCACCCAATAACCTCTCTTTCGATTAAGAGATTATGGATGTTGAAAACACAAATCGCAAGTAAATGAATTAGCAAGCACTTCGTCGCTCAAAATGCTCCTCGCTCGGTATATCTTTTGGGTGAGAAAACTCACCATTTTATAGACCCAAGGGGTCTCTTTGAATTAACATGCAAAAGTGTTTCTTTGCATGAATGATTTTTGCTTGAAAGAAAGACTTCTTCTTGATCAAGGGATTCTTAACTGTCTTTGTATGTTTTAGAAAAGCTCACTTGCACTCCCATGCAATGAAGGAATAGCTAAGTGGCAAATCTGAGTTGTCTTAAAAAGCTCACTCTTATTCCCATGCAGTGAAGGGAACGTCAATTGGCAGATATGAGTTGTCAAAAGAACTCACTCGCACTCCTATGTCATGCAGGAAAAGCTAAGTGGCAGTTCTGAGTTGTTACATGCCGAGATTTGACTTTTTGCCGATCAAACTTGACATTCGTCCCACCCCAAAGCGAGCGCTGGTAATCGTCCCTGGGTGAGACGAGTATAAGTCCGCACTCGTCCCTGGGTAGGACGAGTATAAACCGCACTCGTCCCCGGGTGGGACGAATAAGAAGCTGAGTGTCTAAAAGATGCCAAACTGATTTCTGACTTGCAAAATTGCTGTGTGAGTGGTTAGAACCACTGTTTAACCTCTGAGGGCTGCCCTGGGGGCTATGTGTTAGTTTGATCAGTGCTCGTTGTCACATAATCATATTGGTGCTGTTTTTGTGTCTACAGACCCTAAATTTTTATGGGTCTAAATCTAAACAAGGTGCGGGAGCTAGGGTAGATCTCACATGTCTTGGTAGTAAGCATTTGCTTGCTGCCTACAGATTACAGTTCCTGGCCACCAATAATGTGGCAGAGTATGAAGCCCTAATTTTTGGACTTCATTTGGACCTAAGAGAAAAGGTAAAATGCCTTAATGCATCGGGGGACTCTAGAGTTAGTAGTCAAATAGGTCAATGAGCAATATACCTGTAGAGACAAGAGGTTGAACTTCTATAAAACCAGAGTGAGGAAATTAATTAATGAGTTTGATGCTTTTAATATTTCCCTCATCTCAAGAAAAAATAATAAAATGGCTGATTCGTTAGCCATAGCGGCCAACATGCTTTCACCTGCCAACCATAAAAAATGTAAAAAAAAATTCATTGAGTTAGTTCCTTGCCCCTCCATACCAAACAATGTCATGAACTTACAGGTCTTTGATAGTGATAGATATATTTTTAGTTTTGTCACTAATTCTGGTATATTTGAAAATCAAGTTATAGACGAAGAAGAGAGGAATTATGTAGAAGTAGGAACAACCGTAGTATGGAATAATATGCCAAGTGATAGGGCCTCTCTATGAAAGTTGTTTGATATTGGATATCAAAATAAAAAAGAAAGAAAAATACCATCCCCAAGGAATCATGTAATTCAGTCAATTTGGGGAGTGTCGTAGATCCATGTGAAGTGTTCATTGCAAAGGCATGAACACAATGAGAGAAGGAATCAATAGCTCAGGTTTTAGGAGAATACATTTATTGCATAGCTTGGAGCTATGAAGAGCTGAAAACTTATGACTCGAATGTAATCATGCATACTATTCCTCTAAAGCCTGATTCCAATCCTTTTAGATAGAGGTAAAGAATGGTTAACCCAATCCTACAACCCTTGATAGAGAAGGAAGTGAAGAGGTTGTTGGAAGCCAAAATAATATTCCTTGTTAGGCATTCCACGTGGGTGGATAATCTTGTCCCTATTAGGAAGAAGAGTGGAGAGATTTGGTTGTGCATAGATTTTAGAAATTTGAACAAAGCTTGCCAAAAATACAACTACCCTATACCCACCATTGACGAGATACTTCAAAAGGTAAATGGGTCTAAAATGATGTCATTCTTGGATGGATACTCAGGATATAATCAAATTCTCATATATACAAATTACAGGATGAAGACGGCCTTCACCATGAAGTGGGGAACATTTGCCTACCGAAGGATGTTGTTTGGTTTGTTGAATGCTGGAGCCACTTTTCAAAGAGTCATGGATTTTGCATTCAAGGGGCTCAGTGGTAAGTGCATTATTGTCTATGTGGATGATATTATTTTCTTCTCTAAGAAGAGGGAATATCATGTTAGATACTTGAGGAAAGTGCTCCAAAGGTGCAGGGAACATGGAATTTTACTAAATCCAAAAAAGTGCATCTTTGGGGTAACAGAGGGTAAGCTGTTAAGACATGTTATTTCAAAATATGGGATTGCTATAGACCCAAAGCAGATAACCACTATTGGGGATATTCCTCATCCCAATAGCAAAAAAGAGCTTAGGTCCTTTTTCGGTAAGATTAACTTTATGAGAAAATTCATTTCAAGTTTTACTAAAATCGCCAAGTCCCTAAATGACATGTTGAAAAAAAATGTTCAGATTAAGTGGACCAATGATAATAGGGATGCCTTCACAAGCATCAAGGATGCTATTTCCAAAGCCCCTATTCTCATTAGTCCAAACTATGCTAAACCATTTTATATTTACACATTTTCTTCAGATCATTCTTTTGCAAGTGTGTTAACTTAGAAAAGTGAAGACAACATTGAAAATCCTATAGCCTTTTTGAGTTCTCCTTTGAAGGATGCGAAACTAAGGTATTATGTCCTAGATAAGCAAATGTATGTCTTGTTTAAAACTGTAAAAAAATTCAAGCATTACATTATTCATAGTAAAGTTTTTGCTATAGTTCCTGACCTGACAGTAAATTCCATGTTCTTACAGAGTGAGCTAGGTGAAAGAAGGGGGAAATGGATTTCCACACTTCAAGAATTTGAATTAGATATAAAACCCATGAATATAGTGTGTGGACAAGTTTGGTCAAGGATATCACAAAAATTGACCCTTTAATAACGTGCCAAAACTATGAGGTTAATGATATCACTATAGAGGAATGGTACATAGATATCGTATATTTTTTATTGCATGGTAAGTGCCCTTCTCATTTGAATTCCACTCAGTGCAGGGCACTGCGTTTAAAATCAGCTAGATTTTTTATTAAATCTAGTATGTTGTACAGGAAGAATCACGAAGGAATTTTCCTTCGTTGCATTACTCAAGAGGAAGCAACCCAAGTACTCAAAGACTTCCATGGTAAGTATGGAACTGGACATGGGTTAGCAAATGTGACATCACACCAGATTCTTAGAGCTGGGTATTATTGGTCCCACTTGTTTAAATACGCACATGCACATGTAAGAACATGTCGCATATGCCAAGTGGCAGCCAACATAGAAAGAAATGCAGCAATGTCATTGCAGTTAGTGGTAGAGACGAGACCATTTGTACAATGGAGATTAGACTTTGTTGGGGTGATAAATCCTAACTCGTCTAATTCCCATAAGTTCATCCTCACCATTACTGATTATTGCACAAGGTGGACAGAGGCTATACCTACTAAGAATACCACCTCCGAGGTTGTAATTAGATTTCTAGAGGAAAACATAGTCACTCGTTTTGGAATGCCTAAATCCATAGTAAGTGACAATGGTTCTACCTTTTCCTCTTTAGAATTTACAAATTGGGCGTATGACAATAAGGTGAGTCTAAAATTCTCTTCCAATTATTACCCCCAAGGCAATGGTTTTGCAGAATCATCAAATAAAAATTTATTATGCATAATCAAAAAATTACTTGAAAAGAACCCTAGAGATTGGCATAGTAAATTTATATTTTCCCTTTGGGCAGATAGGACCAGAAGCAAGGATTCAATTGGGACATCTCCTTATCACTTAGTCTATGGGAAAGACCCTATTTTTCCTACTAATCTTAAATTGCAAACTTTACATTTTATAAAAGACTATGTTGGGACTGATGATAAACTTGAAACCAAATTAACCCAATTAATGCATCTTGATGAGAAAAGAGAGGAAGCCATGCTTCATTTTAGCAAACATCAAGACATAATAAAAAGGTGATTTGATAAACGATCCAAAATTAAGGTCTTTAAAGTTTTAGATTTAGTTTTGTTGTGGGATAAAAGGCATGAAAAAAAGGAGAATATGAAAAGTTTGATTGCTTGTGGCCACGACCCTATCTAATATCCGAATTCCTAGGTGAAAATAGTTTTAGTTTAAAAACCTTGGATGGAAAATGTTTGGCCTTACCCATCAATGGCCTTCATTTAAAGCATTATTTTTAGGCCTAAGGGTAGATTCATTGTATTATACGTACACTAATCAACTTGCTTAATTGTTTATCTTATCAGTTTTATTTCCTGTTTATTTGATCTTGTTTCTTTGATTTCAAAAGTATTTAGTATGTCAAAGTGGTCCAGTTTTGGATTTGATTGTAGGAGTAAGAGGTCAGCCTATGTGTATACGAATGTCAACCAAGACTAAAAGGATGTGAAAAATTGGAATCATATGGCAAAAGGCTTGAACATGTGAAATATTGTTTGTAGCTCATGCAACATGAAGTCATTGATCTTGCATATCATCCACCCATGTCTCAAAGGCACATTCTTATTACATAAACATCATATGCTAAACCCAAACACTGAAAGTGATGTCCAATTATCTTGGGATCAAAGGCACAAAGAACACTAAGAAGATCTTAGGTTTGGAAGTTGTTTCCGAAGTTGTCGTAGGTCTATCACATTTTTTTCCATGTCCAACATCTTGGGTAAAATAATATGAAACCATACTTGGATGGGGATGTGAGGCGAAAATATAATTCTGGTATATCCTGCCCTGCACATAGTCCATAAAATAGTGGTTTTTACCACTTTTGCAATACTTGAAAGCCCAAAATCAGAGTAGTAAGGATAGGGTCAAATTCTCATCATGCTTAGGTTGAGAATTTGATTCCCCAAAGCTTTGATTTTGCCTCCATCACACCATGGATCATTGGGTTGTAAGGATCATACTACGTGTCCCTCAGAAGGATGGGTAGTCATCCAAAGATTTAAGAAATCCAAAGAAAAATGTTCACCACTCTGTTTCCATCACACCATTGACTATTGGGTTGTAAGGATCATACTACGTGTCCCTCAAAAGGATGGGTAGTCATCCCAAGATTCAAGAAGTCAAGAGAAAAATCATGGACTATGGAGTTAACCTCCATCAGAGCTATAGACGCTTGACTGGCAGTGTAGTACACTCATGCCTAATGACATGACTCCCATAAGTTTGAGATTTATGGTCGCCATGAGGATAGATTAGTTTGATGATCTCATCCATAATCGGTTTAATTATTTTGGTCAAATATGAGAGCAGTAAAGGATAGGGCTATATTCTCATCACACCTTGGTTGAGAATATGATTCCCCAAAGCTCTAAGGTACACTTGCACACACTAGTCCTTGATTATGACAACTCATAACCAAGCCCTAGATCTAGTCAATGAATTCATCCCACACACAGTTGATCCTAAGATGGTTAGACATTTTTGAGGTGTTTGCTCAAGCCACCATAGAATGTGTTGCTCATGCTATAAAAATTTTTACCCTCAAAGCTCTCCATATCCATTGCCATAATTCTAGTCAAGTAAAATTGATGATGCAATGCGGAAAAGTTACAAAAAAAATAAGGTGTGGAGTGCTACACACACCCAGAGCTAATATTGCATGATTCTAATATTTTACTGTTCTTATAATTCTATTGACATTATTCATGCATTTGTTGATGCTTGTTTCTTTTTGGTTTGTAGTGTGTTTTCAGATTTTCTTTTTGGGTTCTCACCAAAATGCTAAGGATCATTTTCGAGCAGAGTCGCCATTTGTTGTGGAGTTTTGACAACCACCCCAAAATTATTGGGGACCCACTTGTCATATTTTGATATGAAAGGTTTTTGATTTTCTTTGGTTTGTAAGAATAGGGATGTTTGACCATTTTGTTTTAATGATTTTAATTGCTTTGGTTATTTGATATTTAATGATTAATTAATCTAGGCATTAATGCTTAGATTAATTAAAATTCATTTTGATGAATAGGAGTTTAATGTTCTTCATACTATCTAAGGTGATGGAATGTGTTTAACAAAGCAAGGTCTGACCTAAAACAAGAAGAGGATACAAAAGGTACAAAGAAATTGAGATAAAAGCCAATATTCTATTATCTACCTAATATAATTGCATTAACTATATTATGTACATAGTAGTAATATTTTTAATATTATGTTATAAGGTTCTAAAATTTTATCATTATAATAATATTATTATGATTATATTATAATGTTATTATTATAATAATATTATTATATTGTATATAATAATATTATTATAATGTACTTTATAAAATACGTGATAATAATATTTACGATAAGGTAAATTTTAACGTCATTTCATTTGATTGCAGATAAGATGATGGTGGCTATTCGAAAACATTATAAGACATGAGTGGCTAGTCCAAGAACGTTCAGCACTATGGCAGCGAAGCTTCACGTAGCAACACCAGCAAAGAAGAGACGGTCTAAGATGGTGTTAGGGTTTTAGAAGAACATGAAAGGTTTTGGAGTTGTCAGTGAAATGGCCAAGAGGTAGAGGTATGCCATCGAACAAGGAAGGAAGAAGTGTTATTAGGGCAACCTGTGATGCCAATTGACAAAGTTAAAGGCTAGCCTCGAAGAGCATGGAAGGTTTTAGTGTTGCATCTATTTCATTATGCTATGGCAACGTGAGTGTGAGAGTAGGGAGTTTAACAATGCCATGGATGCATAGTTTTTGCAGCACCACGATGTCGATGGCAACATCGATGGCTGCGTAGGTTTGGCAACACCATGATGTCGATGGTAGCATCGATGGATGCATAGGTTTGGCAACGCCATGATGACGATGGTAGCGCTATGGCTGCATAGTCTTGGCAGCACCATGGCTGCATAGGTTTGGCAGTGCCACATCATCGATGGCAGCGCTATGGCTACGTAGTCTTGGCAGCACCATGGCTGCATTGTTGGTAGCGCTATGGATGTGTAAGTTGGATAGTGACATGGCTGCGTAGGCAGTGTGATGGTTTTATTTGGTTACATGGAAACCAAAGTTCCCAGGATGGGGGAATGCCATCCCAGTCCTTGGGCACATTGGTATGGCTTAGAAGAAATACCATCGGGTCTCGGCCTCAAAAAGTGACTATGAAATTTTCGTTGAATAAGATTGGCCTGTATTATTTTAGTTAATGTGAATGTGGTTTGATCATGTTCAATGTTTTAAATGAGGTCTAAAATCACAGGGGTTATAAGGTATATTTAATTCTTTTATCATTCGTTTTATGGATGTAAAGGGGTATTATTGGGTAGAATGCTTATAAGAGAAAGAGGAGATATAGGAGTCATGCAGGGTTATGTTTTTTTTATTAGTCTTTTAAAAATAAATAACGTTTAGAAGTGTTATGTTTATTAAATCATAGAAAATGATGATGGATTATTTTCTTATATCCATTCATTATTTTGGTTGTGAAAGAAGATGAAGCGAAAGGACTTCTAAACATTATTTATACCTTGCTATCCTAAAATTTTCAAGGGGGGCTGGAAATGATGGAACATTTCGAGAAAGCAATAAAGAAAGAGCATTTTTTAGATTTTGAGAGGGTAACAAACTTCTGTGAGAAAAATCAAAAGGAGGATTTTTATCATAAAACTAATGTTTTTGGTGTATTATCATTTCTGCATTTTAGTGACTTCTAGCCATTGTCTTATGCCATGAAATGGGTTGCAATAGGCGAAGGTCAATATTATGTAGTTTCTTTATGTTTCCTTTGAGTCTCACACTTGATTTAATGGTATTGTGCTTATGTTGCAGGTCCATTGATTCAGGTTGTTTTATGATTACCTCATAACTTGGGATTTTGCAGGGAGGAGCTTGCTAAACTAATTCAGAATTTGACTTTTTCAGCTAACCAAATTTACATGTTTATTTCATTTACTATTCTCAAATTTCATTTTATTTCAAGCATTCAAGCATTCCATTCTGGTCCATCCAGAATTTTAGTTTCTTTCATTTCCATTCTGGTCCATTTCCAAAAATTTTGCTAATTTCTTGTTAGTTTCATTTTTTCTGGTCCGTTTCCAGAATTGTTAAGCTTTCAAGTTATTTCCATTTTGGTCATTTTCTAGAATTTTTGCACCTCCAAGTTTCATTAATCTAAAGCTTTCAGATAAAACACATGGTTTAGGAGGGATACTAACCTACTATTTCACATTAAACTAAGATAATAAATGAAAGCTAACTTTACTAACTTTGCTAACATTGCTAACATGCTAACTTATACTAACCACTATTAGGGTAGTGGCATCAACATAAGGAAGATAAAATGAACCCAACTATCTAAAATTTACTTCATCTTAAAGGCACAGGCATTAAAATGAGGTGGAAAATTCCACATTTTGTCATTTGAAACCTTTTAAATGAAGATAAAATACTCTACTAACAAGGATTCAAGGTAGCACCAATTTAAAAAAACCCTAAAAAGAAATGTTTTTATTTTTAGTTAGATATTTCAAATCACTAATCATTGTTTAGACCATTAAAGGCCCCTTGTTTATGGTCACATGCATTATTGAATTATTTCTCGCACTATTGTAATATTTTAGATATTTTACCAGAACCTTGGAGAAGTTGAATGTTTATCATTTGGTTTCTTTTCAAGAGAGAGTTTTCTATTCAATACTCTACATGTGGTGGTATTTTGCAATTGGGAAAAATATACACTCAACAAACCTATACTAACAATTTATTTAAATACAACAATATGAACATCTTAACCCTTAGACAATGATACCTAAATAATATATAAAACAACAACAAAAATAAAACTACAAAAAACTAACTCACAACACACAATGACAAACCAAACTCTCAATCATGATAATCAAAAATTTCCCAAATTTTCAAGTGGGTCCCCAAAATTTTGGGGTCGTTGTGAAGTGGTCACAACAAATGGTGACTCTATTGGGAAATGTTCCTGGACATTTCAGACTTAAGAACCCAACTTTGAAATCAACAAAACTCAAATATTAGAAACATGAGCATCAGTAATATCCAGAGAATGTGAATAGACAACTTCAATCTGGAACAACTAAAATATTTGCATCTATTGGTGTGTGCAATGTGGTTCATTTTTATATCCCTAAAACCATTCAGATTTCCATTCATTATTTTTGCATTTAGGCTATTAGAATTTTTCTCTTTGAAGTATACCTCTACATTGCTCTCTTCAGACATTGCTCTACTTTCGGCCAGGCATTTATAGCCCTGGTAGATATTATCTGAATCTCCCAAATATTAGGTGAATTTTACATTTTGCTTTTCTTTATTTGAGTCTAGACCTATCTGGAATCTATAGCCCCGGTGAAGGCTATCTAGACTGTGGTGACTAATTTGTCTTTACTTTCCATTGTATTTTATTTGCTTGTGTTTTATTCAAGCTTGATATTATTTTACAAAATTCACCTACCATTTGGGTTAGAGATCAAGTAAGGCTAAATTGAGTATATTAAATTTTCACCTTAATCTGCAAAACCAACAAACTTCATCCTTCCAAATTTTCAAAAGATATTCTTTTAATGTGTTTGTAGAACTTGTGGAGCTTTTGCAAGATGATTCCATTGTTCCAAGTTTCATTGTCTTAGTCCAAATTCATAAAGATATACACTAAACATCTCACTTTATTTTTCTTCAAGTTTTGCATGTTTTCAAAATAAGCAATTTTATCTTGAATGACCCAGGAACAAATACCAAATGAAATCATCAAATGTTTAGTGTCCATATAACAACTACCTCAATCAAGGAAAACCTCACTAAAATATTTATCAAACTCAACAACAAACATCATCACAATAACTAAACTTCAAAATTTGGCAAAAGCTAATTTATTGCAACATAACAGAACAACACATCCAAAAACTTTAACAAATTGAGCAACATGTAAACAAACATGCACAAAACAACCAAAACAAATGACAAACAACAGAATATATACAAACAAACCAAAACTCTATGTACATGAGATGGATATATATAAAAATCTAGACTATTCTCTCCCTGGATCCCAAATATGATTATCACAAGTCAAACAATACCTATTATGGTATGCATACCAAACTTCATATAAATCCAACCACAATAGAATAAACCAAACAAAGACTCTCATTTTATCTTTCTCTCCCCACCATTGTATTTTAATTCCATTAGCAATCTCATAGTGAAGTTTCAATTCAGCAAATAAATAAGACAATGACTGATTCTCAATTCCTTCTTGTCTATTCCTTATAATGCAAATTTCATAATTCAATTCCTGATTTAGAGTTAGACTCATCATTTCAAACATGAGATTTTGCAAGTATGAACTTATTTGAAACAATTTCAAAGCTAAATCCTTTTATTTCATTTTATTTATTGCAAAAAAATTAGGAGTTATCTCCAATTCCTTGTCAACAACACTCGATATTTTATTATCAATAGCATAGGTATTCAAAGGAACATCATACTACTTATTACCTAAAATCTCCATAGCCAATAACAGAGATGAATATTCTACCTTGTCATCCACAATTAACATATCATGAGTAGTATTTACCAAAACTTGGTGAGCCATTGCAATTTCTTCTTTTTCTTTATGAGCTCCATCATTGTCATCTTGTAGCCTTTTATCTTCATCAACTACCTGCCTTTCAAAAACACAAAAATTAGGCACCCAATTAAAAATATGTCCATATTTTTCAAACCATAAATCTTGTTTATCTAAGGATGTGTCAAATAATACATCTCCCTGATCAACCACTTGAATATTTTTATCATTTGAATGAATAGGAATCAATTCTAATTCCTTGTTATCCATCAATGATATTTCTTTATTTGAATCTCCAAGACAATCATGTGGATTGGTACCCAAATTTTCAATAGTCAAGAGTAAAAGAGAAGACTTTACCTCTTCTTTCTTCATAACAAATGAGTCATAAGAAATATTTACCATTTCTTCATTTTTAATTTCAACAAGGTGTTCAATAAATTCATCTTCAAAGTGATTCAATTTTGGAACCTTATCTATTTTTGCAATTGACACATCATTTTTTGATTGCATGAAAATTTCAAAATCTTCATTTGAGGTAGAATTTTCAACATCCTGCATATCAAGTGAAATAGAAATTTCATCAATAGGATTGTGAGCAAATAATGATTCCTCATGTCCTTTTAAACAATTATAATAATGGTCATCTAGAATCATAGGATGAAACTCTATTGCATCTTCCTCATAATTTTCAAGCTCGTCAAGAAATTCTTCTTCAAAGTCACCTACAACCATTTTTGGTGACTCCAGAGTCTCTGTTACCAAATCAATATCAAATGTGTATATGCCTAGCTCAATATCATTATAAATAATCTCATTAAACTCTTTATTATAATCTGTGATCATGTTCCTTAACCTAGGCTCCCTTTCCACTCGTATTTGATTGGCTACACCTTTCCAAGGCAACCACAGGTGTGAAAAGTCTATAGAAAAGTATCCATTCAAATGCCTGCTCCAATCCCTGCTCAATAACAAACCATACTTGTCAGGAATATCGACAATATGAATATCTATATAATGTTGCACTCTAGGCTCTGATGACAATTGAATGTGAATATTCTTAAGCATACCTATGACTTTTACTTCTATTTTATCTAACTGCACAACAATTTTATTTGAAGATGTCAGTTTAAAACCTAAATTTTGACAAACCGTAAAAGGCATCACATTACCTGAAGCTCCAGAATCCACCATGCAATTATGTAAATTTTTACCTACAATTCTAACAGTTAAAAGAAAAGGAGGAGCTTCCTCTTTCTCTTTTCATGCAACATATTGTGCTTCGGTGATTTTCTTAACTTCTTTGTTACTTTGGTTATCAAAAGCTTCCATTAATAACTCTTGTTGATTAGGTAACTATGCAACTTCAAACAGATTGATATTGGCTTTAGTTTTCTTAAGATCTTCAATAATATTATAAGTCATCCTTTCATTATTTTGCACCTTATGTGTAATTTTAGATGCATCAAGAGAAGATGGAGGAACAAGATTATTATTTGCATTATTATCCGGAGGAATGATAACATTGTTAGGAGGAGTAGAAGTAGTATTGTAAGACTTACTTTTACTTCTCAAATGATAGCCATGATTCCCATTTTTGTACTATTTCAATGTATGAATTTCTTTGATATCTTCATCCTCTTCTTCTTCATCATCATCATCATCTTCACTTGAACTAAGAATATCAAGAACAAAAGTAGTACTTTTGCCTTTACTCATACTAGCTTCATCATAAACATCATTAGCAACCAATTTGTTCAATCCTTGTTGAATAAAATCTGTAACATGGCTAAATTCAGCACATTCAAGCTCATTGTGTTCATTAGTGCCATGTAATCTACACCAATTATCCAACACAACTTCAAATAAATTAACAATTGTAGTTTTATGGCTAGAACTATTAGAAGCACCATTGTTGTTGGTAACAGGAGTTGGTACACCCCCGTTATTAGGCTTCGTGTTAAATTGTTTTCTTTGCATGGTGAATTTTCTGCTTGATTGTGAATTTTGAGCATTTTGCTTTTGTATTTGAACCATGTCATTGCTTAACTTTTGATACATCCTTTTTATATCTGCCATTTCTGAATTAGACTCATTAGCAGTATTAGGAAGATTATTTTGATTTTGATTCGACATGACATTTTGAGCACCTAGATTTAACCAACTTGGAACATTTTGACTTGGCATAACATTTGAAATGTTTTGGTTTGGTAAAGTATTTTGAACATTTTGATTTAACCAAGGATTTGCATACATTGAATTACCCTGATTTTGTAAATTTTGTGCAAGCATTGGATTATTTTGTTGAGCATGAAAGTTTTGAAATGAATTTACATTTTGTGTTGCTGCTACATTTCCAAATGTATTCAAATTAGGTACATCATTATTCCTTATCTTATGTGCAACAAACTAGCTTTCTAACAACATAGGATTGTTTGACTATGCATATACCATTGAATTTGTGACATGTGGTATTGTGTTTAACATTGGCATTTGATTAGATAATGCATGATTAATCATTGGGATTTGATTAGGCATACTTGGATAACCAATCGATGGCAACTGACCTAGTCCATAACTTGATTGCATCATTTACTATTCTACTATGAGTGCTTTCGTGTAAGCTCCCGTAAGAGTTGTGATTTGTCCTACTCTCTTGATGAACATTGTTGTCAACGGATCCAAAGCTCCAAAGTATATTTGAATCGTGGTTGCTTCTGTAATATTATAGGGAGCAGTTAGTCTTGAAAACATTTTATGAAACATAGTGTTAAACATGCGTAATGGTTCATTAGGCTCTCTCCGTGTAGATGCAAATTGTAAATAAATGCTAGCGGGATCTATAGAAAATTTAAACTATGTAATAAATGCATCTTTTAACATGGTCCAAGAAGTAATAGACCCAGAAGGTAAACATACATACCAATCATATGCAACTTCATCCAATGTTAGAGGAAATAATCTATAGGCTACATCTTCATGTTCTACTTGTAACCTAGATAATGCATCTATGTATGCCTGTATATGTTCCTCTGCTAAACGTACACCATTATGTTTATATTTAGGAAAATGTTTTTCTACACTTTTAGGCATCTCATGAACATCACCAGGAATATTCAATGGACTCCTTTGATTTCCCATCCATGCTAAATTTGGTGCAGCCATAGTAATAAGTGGTGGGTTTACTACTAAATTAGGATTTGTACTAGGAAGTGATGGAATAATCACAGTTTGAGTTTGACTTCTTCTATGCCTCCTAGTAGGAGATAAACTCTGAAAAATGGTGGATCATGTCGATTTAGATCTAGTGATTATTTTCTTAGGCTCCAGTTTAATGAAACTTAGATGCTCTAAAAATACAACACTCAAATATGATATCAATGTAACAATGAAATCACATGATCCAAGTAATGTATTTTAAGCATGAATTTTCAAGAATGAACAAGTGAATGATTGATAACAAACAATGAAATGCTAAAATCAAATTACCTATTTTTTGGGCCCTCCTTCTAGCACCAATTCTATTGAGGTATAATTTCACCCAATCATGAAATCACCCTCACAGTTAGGATTTTAGGATTAAAATCCCCTCTTGCAAAGAAATGTGAATTTCTCCAAGGTTCCTTTCACTTAATGTAGTTATATGTCATGAAAATGTGTTAAATAAGTGCTTAGAATACCTTAGTGATTTGCAAACAACTGTTAACAAGGGGCCTGATTTTTAAAGTATTTTGATTTGAAATATTTGTATGTGATCTTTCATGAAATTTTCCTTTCAATGTCACAATTAAGTCTGCCTTAAGTATAAATTTCTATGTTGCAAACTTAACCGAAATTCTAAAATAATCTTTTATTTGTATAATACTCTACTTTCATGAACCACTTTGAGCATTATACTAACAATTTAGGCTTGATCTTGTCTATGAAATTTACATGAAATGAAAGATAATAAATAACCTTTTTAAACCCTAATTATAAAGTTTAATAACTTTATAATATTTAACAAGGATTTATAAAGTTTACTTAAATCATAAAATAACATTTATTTTATTCAAAATAAATTCACATAAATTTTAAAGACCGATGTACATGGATCTTAATTATAAAGTTTTGAGCTTTATAATATTAAAACTAAAATCCACATAAATTTCCCTTTGATATAATATTTATTTATCCAAATATTAAAATGACCTAAATATTTGGAATTTATAAACCAAACTTAATTAATATATATAAATTTTTTCAATTATGAACTTTAAAATTTATGATTTAAAACCAAAGTCCATATAATATTTCTCTTTTATGTAAGATTTATTTCTCAAATATTTATTAAATTAAATATTTGGAAATAAATAAATTTTAACCCTCATTGTAAAGTTTGGATCTTCAAAATTCAAAATCAGAGCTTTAATAAACCAAACTTAATTAATGTGTATAAATCTCAATTATGAACTTTAAACTTTATGATATTAAAGCTAAAGTTCATATGATTTTCTCTTTTGTAAAATTTATTCACCCAAATATTAATTGGATTAAATATTTGGATGATAAACAAATTTGAACCTAGTTATAAAGTTAAAACTTTATAATAACAAACTAGGTTTTAATTCAAACATTAATATCTGAAATAAATAAAAAATATTAAAGTAAAAGAAATAAAATAAAACTTTGGACAATAAGTTATAGAGAAAAATTGAATAGAAATTTTTGGAAAACTAAATTTATACAGATCAAAATTAACACAGTCCTACAATAAACCTAGTGCTATCTTCAGTGGAACTTTAGATAAAAGAACTATATCAAATTATTAATTAAATTAAAACACCATATTCATGTTTGTCTTAATAAAATAATTTGATATAAAACTTATGGATCTTACAATAAATACTTCTTCCAAAAATCTCTATGCGCTCAGCCTTTGCTTTCTCGCTTCCTTCCTCCTTCAATGCATATCTCTCATGCAATATCTTCGACATTTTCTTGGCTTTTAATCCTCTATTTATAACTTGAAAAATTTGTTGTTCTTGATTGGCTTTCAATCCTCTATTTATAACTTGAAAAATTTGTTGTTCTTGATTGGTTTTTTCTGTTCTCTGATAGTTTTTAAAATAAATTTTATAACCATGTCATACCAAAATTTTCTTTGCTTTCCATTCTTTTGTTTGACATGATTTGAAATAACATGTTTTGGTTTAATAAAACTTATCGTAAATACTATTATAGGAAAAATGCATTTCATTATTTTAACATTTTCCCTATAATGTTTAAAATTTTATATTCTTTTTAGCTTCTTTTGTAAACCACCAATGTTGCCCTTTGGTGTTACATAGGATTGTGTTGTACCCATTTCATTGATAGCTGGAAACAATCGACCGAAACAAAAGCATCAAATTTCCTTGTTGGATTTGATGTAAATTCCTAATTCACTGATCTCCCATCAAAATTGCATCCATTCGAAAGGTATTTTATCAACCAGTTTGATAATTTTCGCTGGCGTCTAAAATTTGAAAACAACAATTCACTTCCAACCTACATTTTCCCATTATGTTGTCATAAACACTTTGTTATTTTCATCATATTATATCTCTTATATACTCTTTTGTTGTACCATGAAAATTATTGCACCATAATCTTCCTTATCACATCATTGTAGGTCGTCCGACATTCTCCATGAACCCAACATTGGTAAATAAATGATTTATGGTAAAATTTTATATTATTCAGCATTGATAAATAGTTTCCTCAGATTGATCATTTCATAGATACAAGATTTTGCTCACTGGTGTTTAAAATATATACCCAAATCATGTCCATGCCAAATCCAACAAAAATATCAACAATAGTGATGAATGTGTTTCATCTATCAACAACTCGTAGTGCCCTCCACCTTATAGAATCAAAATTGTAAGCACATATACACCATCACTTGTTTCAAATCTGGGTATTCGCCTTCTAAAGTATCCAATTTTCATTACACCATAATTGGCCATCGAATGACACCCATCATCCTAAAAACCTTGACATTTAAGCTATAAAATATCTAAATGTCATCCATCACTAATCTATCTTATTCCTCGAGTTCTATGTTGTCTCAGAAGGTTTTTGCATCGTATTTGACTTAGTCACCATCAACCACTGAGTATTGTTGTTCTGCATCAATGTTCTTTGCCCTATAGAGCTCAATGTAGATCGCTTGACTTGATTCTAAAGCACATGATGGTACTATTACCCATCTACTGATGCCCATCTACCAAATTATTGATGAATATGAATATCATCTTTGAAATGTTTGAACTATCTAGCCTACATCTACTTCTACATCCTTCGGTAGCCTTCACACTGAAACATACATTTGAATTGCTAAATACAGTTCACCATTAACTTTCTATTGTAGTATGGCTCCGAGTTCTTTCATGCTAAATTTTGTGTATACTATTTATTTACTTTACAATTCTCTAACCATTATTACTGCATTGTTTCTATTTGGGGCCTCTTTTATGTCTTCAGATTTACAATCTTTGGCCAAGGCTATGAATATTTATTTAAATGAAATTTTTCTTATGTGAAGCATTCCAAACTGATAAATTTCTTTATCCTATCCTTAAATTCTTGTTCATGATGCAATTTAGGTTCATTAAGTCACCGGCATCACCAATATTCCTATCCATCTTCTATAAGGTCACAACATGACATTATTTTTTTCTCCAGTCTATATCACATGTCATGTATGTTCTTTAATCAACATCAAATGTACGGATCTTCATGTCAAGAAAAGATAACCAAAATGATGCAAATACAAAAAATAATTTCACATTTAGAAAATTCTAATCACTATTTAGAAAATGCATTCCAATCATCTGCAGTATGTGGTTTTCTTAGTGCATCAAAGCTATGGTTAATGTAACAATTTATTGTATTAATTTTTATATTTTAAGGTTTTGAAAGGTTGTCCTCTCCCTTCACATAACTTTTATTCCATTCTTATCTACATCTCATAAAACATGTCCTTTCATCCCTGCACCACATGATTATACTGTTTGTATTATGTTGTTGGGTTGCTATGTAGTGATGTGTAGCCTGCTTCCATGTTACTAATGTACATATTCACATCCACAGTGATGAGAAACTTTTAAATCCCACAAATCCCACATGCATTATGAACGTTCACTATGAGCTCCTTATTAATGTAAACTCGTCATGACATAAGTGGTGAGTCGTTCACACTCTCATGTGCTACCCATCGAGCTACTCTAACCATATCAAAAAATGCTAGGTTGAGTATGCTGACAAACCTGCAGAAAAAGAAAATACCTTTTTATTAATATTTTTAAATAATGAAAATATATTATTAAATTAAATTAAATATAAATGTTTTTTAATTTCATCTTTTAACACATTTATATCAATTTAAACATTTAAAATAAATCATAACTTTACTTAAATAAAACATCATCAACCTATACTAAAATTTATTTAAAGACAACAATATAAACATCTTAACCCTTAGACAATGATACCTAAATAATATATAAAACAACAAAATCAAAACTACAAACAACTAACTCACAATAGACAATGACAAATCAAACTCTCAATCATAACAATCCAAAATTTCCCAAATTTTCAAGTGGATCCCCAAAATTTTGGTGTCATTGTGAAGTGGTCACAACACGAACTTTCCAATCAATGACATCTCTTACACCTGCACTTCCACTAGTACATATCTACCAATATGTATTTAACTCTTCTAATCTTGACTATTATACTTTAAAATAGGTGCTTCAAATTTCTTAACCTTGTTGACCTTCCAAGTTATGTGTGCCACATGGTTCTTAGACTCTTCAATGCCCTAACATAGTTTTTGTAACATCCCTTTGTTCGACTAAGCAATGTTGTAGCATCTTGAGCATTACTGGATAAAATATATAACACCTTTCTTCAATTTGGGTGCTAATTGCATCTCATCCTTATCTTTTCCAATGCGTGTCCTCTGCATGTAATGTATTCACCAACTCACAAATTTTCCTAATATCAACCCTTTTATCTTATTTTTATATCCTCTTCTTTTTTACGTAGAAACTAATTCGATTGGGCTTCTTGATGTAGTTTTCTAGTTTGCTCGATGCTTTTGATGGTGACTCTTCATAGATGGTGGTTGTCTTCTCTCTGTAATCAATGGTAGCACTTCTTTGTGGTGGTGTTTCCTTGAGCGGCGGTAATCCTCACTTGAATGGTGGTTTATTCTCCTTACCATGGTGGTGCTTTCTCCTATGTCTGTAAATGATGCTTTCTACTCCAAATGGATGTTCTTCACTTCTCCTTTGGATCATGGCTACCTAGTGTCTTTTGACACTAAAAACCTTACTTTGTTTTTAATCCTTTGCTTGGTTCCTATTTACTTAAACCAATGCTATAGATTTTCTTGATTTCACTTTAATAAATTTGCATTATTAAAACCACTCACTAATAATATAATGCCTTATTATTTCTCCTTTCCAAATAAACTAACATTTAGATATTTTGTTGCTTCAATCTTGCAAATATTAAGATGTATATGTTATCAATACTATTATGCTTGAATTCTTATTTTTCTCTAACTTCCTTCTTCAAAATAATAGTAATATGGTTCTCAAATACTTGATGTAGAACAGATTTAAATGCTTCAATAGTAATCTTAAGTTGCACCAATATCACATACCTTTTGATCTCCTTGTTAGCTAGTTTCTTTGGTGATTTGATTCACCCTTTAGAAATCTATATATCATAGGGTTTTTGCACCCTTACTCTTTCTCACTTCACTATTCCAAAAACTCACCAAATTTGTAGCTCTAATTGCTGCTTAAATACTACCTTCTTGCTATCCAAACTTGTAGCAATTATCTCCTTTCAAATGATGCTAAGTTCTCCAAAAACTCAGCTCTCTCCCTTCTTCTAATTCTTTCCAAAAATATGATTTTGTGGCTTCCACTCTTCTCCAAATATGTTCTCCCAAATGCTAAAACTAGAAGCTATTAATGCTACCCCAAATGGTATTCATAAGTATACAACTATGCAGTCAATTCCTTCCTTATTTTACTATCTAAAACCTACAATGAAAGTCTCCATAATGTTGCTTTCTATCACTGTCTAACTTCTCCAATATCCTATCCACAAGCACTCAAAAATATTCCAGTCTTCTCCAAATTGTAGCTCTAGGCTTCCTTCAATCTACTCTTCCACAACCCTTCAATATCTACTTCAAAACTTGCAATCTTATCTTATCAAATCAGCCTTCTATGGCTATCCTTAGATTTCCCAAAACTATAGGCTCTTCAATCTTATCTTATCCTATAATCTCGTTGTTGAATTCTGACTTTAAAATTGATCTCCTATGTTGTCCACTTTATCAAGAATTTGAATGTCTTGATATCTTCAAATCCCTTCTCCAATATTTGGAAAATGTATTGCCAAAAATTTCTTCCTTTTGGGCTTGTTTTTAGTGTAGAGGGGTAAAACCACCCTAATGCATACGATTCTCAAGGTTGGATCCATGGGGAAGCCTTGAGGTGAACCGCAAGGATACGTTATTCTCTACACTCGATGTAAAATAGGAGGGAGGGTTTCACCAGGAATGGTTTAAGGACTCACTCCAAGTCCACTAGTTTTTAGGAATGTTTGATGTATTCGATTCAATATAATCACCTATGTTTGGCCTTTCTAGATTTATGCTATGAAATATAAAGGACAATGTAAAAATATAGTATGCAAGAAAATAAGAACTAACCCTAGAATTATTTTTCCTTTGAATACTTTCTAACCCTAGGGTTTCAAGACATAAAACCTTCAAGCAAGGGCTCAAGAGAAGATGCACAAACAATATTAACCATTATTGCACACTATATGTTGTTTTCCTTTCAATGCCTAGAAATCAATTAAATATATTTTTTATGTCAAATCTAGGGTTTATAATAGAAATAAAAAACACCCAACAAACACTTTAAAGACTAACTTAGGGCACTTATCTTATCTGGTGGTTGATCCTAGATTTTATCCTTTGTCCAACGATATCAACAAAACTTGTTTCTTCAAGATAGCTTGGAAAACACTTGAACAATGTGATTAGAATTAGGGGGCCTACTTAGGCCACTATATATCAAATTCTTAGAGGTATAGTAGTCAAGCCCCCTAGGTCCTTTTAGCTGACCTTTAAAAATAGAAGTGAAAGTTGATCTTTGGAAGATGAACAATCATAATAGAATATAGAAGAATAGAACAATATAACAAAGCATAGAATGCAATAGTATGTCCTATATGTTATCTAAAATATAGATCTAGGATTTGGGTGTAGTAATTTTCCCCCAAACGTGGTCTATGTGAAATCATGCCCTGTAAAGAGTGACCTCGATTTCGTAGATCGAAAAAATCATACCCTAGTATGACCGAGTGCAATTTCACAAAACCAGAGAGAGAACTCAAAAAATATGAATTGATAGATTCATAATCAAAACCTAACTAATATGCAAAATACAGAAGAGCAAAAACAACCTAGTGGTAGTGAAGAAGCAAGCAAAAGGGATGGAGACCTTCAAGTAGTAGATTCCTCCTTAGGGCTTCAACACTTGTTCACCAAGAGTAGCAACACAATACTATGTAGTAGAAAACAAATCTTCAATAGATAACACTTCACACTTGCAAGTTAGCTTGCTTGTAGAAAAAGAAGACCTCAAGAAAATAGAACTTGAATAAAAAATTGTTGTGTTAGAATTGAACTTGCTTTATTCCTTGATTGGAAAAAAGAAAACTTCAAACCCTCCTTTTATAGTGGATTTGAAAGAAGAATGGGTGGGAAAAACCAAGAACATCTGAGCTCAAAATAAATTGACATTGAAAATTAGGGTTTCCTAGAAGAAAACCCTAAAATGTGAAATCATGCCCCATAAAAGTGGGTCGTGATTTCACAACTTCTAGACCCCCATGTGGTTTTCATGTATTTTGGAAGGTCAAACAAAGTCAAAATGGGTCATATCATATAGCGTTGGAAAGCTATTTTCAATACCAATATAATTGTATAGTATTTAGGAGGAATGGAGAATATTGGTATGATAAAAGTTAGCCCAAATGTAACCTTAATGTTTTGAGGAGAAAACAAGAAATCTAGGGGAAAATAATCACCTTAGTGGGTCAATTTTCTATGTCTACATTTTACCCCCTCTTTGATGCATTTAAGACCAAGTAAATACATCAAAGAAATATATTGACTCCTATGGGAAATAAATCAATAAACACATAAAAGGAGTGGCTAGGTTTGGACAAAGGGGTGGTGCAAAAAGGGGTACCATGAAAGATACTTTTAATTTTTGCACACAAGGCAAGACATTACTACCATTAATACCTCTATAGATAGGGTGCCCCCTCAAGTTTTGAAAGGAATTAAAATTCTTTAAGAAACTTAAAAAATAAAAAGAAAATAAAATAAACATAGAAATCACAACAAGCAAGCAAACAACAAAGCAATGATCACTCAGTACAATCATGAATCTAATGTAGCTAGCATGAAATGCATAGATGAATAGAAGAAAAGGGAAGAAAGAATAAAGGAAGATGAGAGAAGAAGAATAACATCTCCCAAGAAGGTCAAAAATAGAAAAGTGATAGAAGTTGATCAAAAACCTTGAATGAAGGATGTTATACCCAAAAATATGGTCCATATGTGAAGTGAAAACCTGCTATAGGTGTAGTACTCACTAATATGGATAGATGGGAAAAATATGGAACGTAACCCACTATGGGTAATTGCTCACTAAAATTATGGAGTGTAACCCACTATGGGTGATTACTCACTGGTGACTATTATGGGGTGATTACTTACTAGGATGTGTGTTGAGGCCTATTAAAATGGCTAAGGAGCTTATCCTATAATGGGGTGTAGAGCCCGTTGAGTCAAAATAAGCGTAACCTGATAGGGGTTGTTGGGAACTAAATTGCCGTCAAGTTTTACTTGATACTACAATTGTATATCTTCTAATTTTCTAGCCAGGCTTACACCCAATGGTCACAACTCAGAACTCAACATTGGATGGACCAAAGATTGCTTCAATCCAACCTCTAGAGTAGGCTGGTTTCTTTTCAACTAAATAGGATGTTGACTCAATTAAGCTCAAATAATGGTTTTGAGGAATAGGGTTAGAAAAGGTTTAGGGTTAGTGAATTATGCATTAAAAGTGGTCATATAGGGCTAACAACATAGGCATCCATAGGAAAAACCTCTAGAAAACTACTTCCAGTGTCCCACACTCAGGATTAGCAGCACCCAAAACCATGAAATATTCATACAATAAATCAGAAACATAGATATGTTCTAAGAAGTAATTCCAATATCCAATGTATTAACAATACAATTTAGCAGAATAGATAGATAATCATACTTTGCATAAATAAACTTCTTTCCAAGACATATCTAACTATAAATAGATTTCAACTACCTTAACAACTAGTAATCCAATACAAATGGAATGAACTAACCATTACAGTATTGACATAAATGTAATTCACAGCTTCGAACCTCTTAAATGAAATATATCAAAGATAATGAGTCTTGAGTAAAAAATCTGAGTAATGCTCCTTTCATTAGTTTGCAAAAAAAATATACATAGTAGGGCAAGCAAACGTACTAGAGCCGACCCTAAAAATTGAGGGTTAGACCTCTATTTATAGTTTACAATGAAAATAATAAGGGGAGACATTACAAGGATTAAGAATCTGAAAACTTAGTAGAGATATATGCTAGCATCATTTCATTTTCTTGTCAAGTCTAAGAAATCCATTGCAAGTCATCCACCATGGAAGCTGGGCTCTACAACTTGTTGGTTCGATAATGGAAATTGGGCCTCAGGCTGTTAGAAAACAAATATTGACTACTCATTATTCTTGAAGGCTTCATTATACCACATATCTTCAACTGCTTTTGTTCTTGGTTATTGTTTCTTGGCACCACTGACACTTCAACTACCTACTCAAACTGACTATTCTTCAATCTGCCAAGAATCAGCCTTTGTATGCTCATGAAATTATCAAAAAAATATCCATTGTTGATGCTCTCAGTGAACGGATGTGATTAAACCTCAGCAATGCTCTGTAGTCCAAGGAGGTGGAACAAATCACCAATTTGCTAAAAAATAATGATGACGTTAGCGTAGATGGCTTCAGCCAACAGATTCAAGAATTGGTGAGGAATACACTAAGTTTCAAGTGGAATCAAGTTTGTCATCAATCTGATCACTTAGCCTTTTAAAAAATTTAATTCCTTTCTCATATCCATGGCTTCAAATACAAGTTGCAATCTACTCCAAAAGTAATGTAAAATTACCTTTGTGCTATTATGTAACCTTTACTTCCTTCCAAGCATTTTTTATCTTCTTACCAAGCAGTGCGAAGCTCGTCACCATTTCTCTCAAAAATAGTCTTGGAACTCAACAGAATGAGTATTCTCAATACTTAGTCATTGAAGCGTGCATAATAATACAATATCACCAAACTTTGAAATGTGTTGACATCATTAATACTCGATAGAATTATGGATTGGAAACTTCAATAGAAGATACTATAAAATACACTAGGCATCGAGCAAAATAGAACACTTTACAAAAAATACTAAGTGTGGAGCTCATTAAGGTATCTTGTGTAGATCCACTCAGAAATACACTCTATATTCAGCGGATTGGAGCATCCTCATGCCTTAGAATAATTTTTCAAAATTTTCTAAGGATGTAGTCATTTTTGGCCTACGTTATGGTGCCTCCTCGGTGGATTTGCTCGTAAATCCATCAAACTCAGAGTCTTATCCATTGGGCATCAAGAGTCAAAAAATGTTAATCTTCAAGCAATGCTTCATATAATAATTTCCATATGATCAATTACCATATGAAAACTTTATGGAACATCTTAGAGGATAACTGTTCACATGGAGATCATGTTGGAAATACAAATATCTCCATCACTCCTTCAAAAGTGCTCCAATGCTAATCAAAAATAAAATTATGTTCTCATTTTAAAGCTTCTTCAAAAATGATACGAATGCCTTCACAAAATTTCCATTCTCTACATCTTTTACCTCATGCTTTTATTGTTGCCTTTTGACAGTGTCAAAGTAAAAAACAAAACAAAAATATAATACTTTTACATGACTACAAAAATGTACAACATAGAACACACTTTATGCTTATGCCTCTTTAGGGTTTGCAGTAATCCTATTTGGTTCTTCACCTTCTTGTTGAGCTTATTCTGTAGCATTATCTTATTGGTCTTACTCAGTTGCTTCTTCTTCCACAGGTGAATCTAGTTCTTCATCGTTTTCACCAGTTCCATCACCAAACAACTACACCATCATCTTTAGAGTATGCAAGGCTTGTTTCCATATTGCTTCAGAGGGGTTGGAAGTATCCTTAATATTCTTGTGAATGTATTTCGACTCGATAGTTTCTTCATAGTTTGTAGCACTTCCTTTATTCACCAAGTCTTCCATCAGGTCTCGGAGCCTATTTAAATCAATAATCATTTGTGAAACCTGGTCCTAATCAATTGGCTCTTCTAGGGCATCAATCTCAAATTCATCTTGGAGGTTCTCAGCTACACTCTTCTTGATCTCTTCCTCTAATAACAAAGTGTTATTTTCTAGCTATAACACTTTGAAGCCATTTTGAACCACCTCTTTATTTATGTCTACTACATCTTTGAAGGTATTCTCCATCTTATCAAACAATTACCAAGCCTTTTGCAGCTTTTTGTTCTTCTTCACTATGACCTTGGCAGCCAGTCTAGAAGTATTCCATTCTTTGTTGGGAATAGGCTTAGCAGTATCACTAAGCTTACTATCTTCCAAATTATAAATCTACTCGGTTGTAATCACCATAGGTTGTAGCTCTCCAGTGAAATCTAGATCTTTCTAGATATTCTAAAGTAGGTGACTAGCATCATTCATGTAGTTAATGATGGGCTAAAACTTTGAGCATTTCTCTAGAACCTCAGACAACAGTTCTTTCCTTACTTTCTTTAGCCCTACCTTTGAGAAGCTTGAAGACTTAGCCTTTTCAATTTGAAGCTACTGCTTCAAGCTTTGTATTTCTTTATTTTGTTCTACATTTTTCTTCTTTTGCTCCTCTACCTGGTCCTTGAGCTTATTAGACTCTTAGAATTTATTCTTCCAGTTCTTTGCTTCACTTATGATGATCTTTTCTACCTATTTTTGGTTATTGATTGTCTTCTGAAGCTTTTCTATTGTCTGCTCCAACTTTTCCACTTTCTCTTTGTATATATCAACCTTGACATAAAAAGTATCCAAGTGAGATTTTGCTATGACCAATTCATATTCTACAGGTAGCTACTCAATGTATTCTGTATACTCTTCCAGATGATAGTCTTGAGCAGTCATTTCAATTTTAGGGTTTCTCACTAATGGAATAATGGATATAGATGCTCTTTTCCTTGGAACCGAGTCAATAGACATAGTTCTTATCTTGGTAGCCATCCTATTTGAAGGCTTGGACAAATTTTCTACCCAAACATCTTAAATTTTTTGTGATGTTTCCTTCTCCTTTTGCAAATTTTCTAGTGTAGGATAACTCACAGGAGGAGGAGAGGCTATAAGATAGGGGAGAGTAGATTCAATAGCTAACTATGAAAGAGTAGTAGTGACTACAGTTGAGTTTGTAACCACTATTATTGTTACAATTGGAAAACTCATGGAAATTAAAGTACAACTCACATAAGGGTGAGTGGGTGTGGATGAAATGACTTGTGCTTTAGATGATGTGGGAGGTTGCAATGGAAAATATGGAATTACAGGAGATGATGAAGGAGGAATTTCAGGTGACTTTGGAGGAGATGAGTTGACTTGGCCCTCTGTATTCATCGATGAGATAGGTGGTGAATTATGAGGGGGAGAAGGCACTTTTTTTACAACCTTTTCCTTATAAGGGAAAGGAGTTTTATTTAGGAAAGGAGGAGGAGAAGGAGAAAAGGGGATAAAAATTATACCTTTGCCTACAAATGTAGGGCTGGAGCTACCTTTGTACTTTGTTGATGTGTTTGTTGTACTAATTCTTCTACAACTATGAAAGGGGTTCTCTCAATAGTTTTATCCTTATCCATATTCTATTTTTATTGATCTCATTTTGAGTTCCCTATAGTGCTTTTTTGGGTTTTCTTTTAAAGACTTGCAACACTATCATCTTATCATTATCTATATCGTCCCTAAATAACCCTTCCTACATAGGTTCTACCTGCAATATTTCTTCAGATATAGGATTCAACTCCATTGTAGTTGTAGTGGTGAAACTCACTGGTGTAAACACAAAGTTCTTATCCTTCTCATTCTAGTCTATTTCCATTATAGGTGGCTTTACACCTAGAGATAGGTGCTTGGGCCTAGTTACTATCTTAATGAATTTTGTGCTAATGGTCTTCTCATCAAAATAGTGCATTTTACTCATCAATTATACCCCTTTTAGAAAATTCTCTAGTTGTTTTGTTGAGGTCTCAAATGTCTTAAGATCTTTAGCAACAATTAATGGAGTATCAACCCCTTCTCCATGAGTTTCTTCTTATGAAGGTGAGGATGGAGAGTTTGACCCTGGTTGAGGTTTCTTTTAAATTAGCACTATATTATTTGGATCCTTTATCTTCTAGGTTGTGATGTTGCTATCATATCTATCAAAAAAATCATTGTCAATTACTCATCCAAACTTGGATTTCTCTGTGCCAATTTCAACTCTCATCCTCCACCAATCTACTATCTTAGCTTCATTTCATTTCTTCTTACCCTCAAATTCTCTGATGGTAGACTCGCGCAACTGATGGTTTTCATTCTTATTTGAATCAAAATCAACTATGGGATCATAGAAATCTAACCATGGAGAAATTTGTTCCATCTTGGCAACATTCCAATATAAAGGAGAATTTTCCTTATTATTCTTGCCCTGTTCAAAATGAGACCTTGAGGTTTTCTCAAATTTTTAGGCCTTCTCTCCATTCAGGGTGATGTTCCTCTTGTGGAATTTATCATCCGGGTCATATCTCCACCTTTGGAGAATGTAGAACATGCCTAGCCTATCTAGATACTGGGTGTTTTGTTCGCCCTAGCTCTTCTTGGTAATAGTTATATCATCGGCACTTTGGTAGGTCAACAAACATTTTCTCTTCCTTCCAAATCCATAATTCATATTGATAAAATATGCTTGCCTCAAATATTCTAGAGCTAATAATCTATCTGTAACGAAATGAGGAAGTAGAAAAGCCTTACCATTGACGTCGTATAGTCTAATGACTATGCCTTCTATAAGGACTTACCAATATACTTCTTTGGAACCCTCTATTCCTAAAAATGTTTTAGCCAGTGGTGGTAACCTAGGGCATTTCCCATACATTATCTTCAATGTTGGCCCTAAAAATTCTAGATTAAATCTATAAACAAACTCAGTGCTCCTCAAATGAGTATTCCAATAGTATACAGGGATAGGTTCTCCCTGGTCATTCTTCATTTTAATAGGTATCTAGGGGATCATATTCTTTACTACAACAAATAACATCCAAACCAAACTCAAACAATGTCGAAAAGAGGGTGTATCAGAATCCCTTTTCATTCTCACTAATTGTTCATGTATTATTTGAGCAAGGAAAGTTGGCCAGTCAAAGTAAATGGCTTTAATACCCTTCTTTTTTGGTTCCAGTTCTAGTTCATACATTTTCTCATTCAAAATATAGTATGCAGTGGCTATTTTCCAATCTCTCATGAGTTGGTCTGAATCCAAACCCTCCAAACAAGATAGCATGGAATAGAGCTCTGGGTTAGAAAATTGGTCAATGGGGATTAGGACTTCAGGCATCTCATCTTCCTCTTTTATTCATCTAAATTGGAAGTGAAGCCATCTTTCCATGACTTCCTTTTCTTTAGAAGCCATTAATGAAGCATAAACCCTAGCTTGTTCTGCTATATCAAATTGTTTAGGTTCTAAGGGTGGGCTCACCCCTACGACAAACAAATCATGATAAGCTTTTTTGATAATGGTGAATAGTGTTATGCCATTAGGATTTTTCACTGCCCTCTTCTTAGGGTCATAAAATTTAATCATTGGAGAAATTAGCTCAGGGCAATGGTGAACAGAATCATAAATGTAAGAAAATAATAAGGATTTTATAGCAATGATACCTTGAGGTCAAATTGGTCTCCCTTTAAAGTATTTAAATTAGAAATTTCTTCTCAAGAAGGTTATCCTCACTTGATTCATTACAGTATCTGCCAACCACCTTGTCTGGTTTACATAGCCATATAGATCTACCTCTCTTTTCTGCATATTTGCTAGTGTTTTCATAGGAGCCATTTTGCAAAAATATTTAGAATGTTCTTTCACAGGCGCTTGTAGATAATGCTTTATTATTATCCACTAGTTCTACTTGGTAGGTATTTCTTTATCAATTGAATGAGCTCTACACTTTAGCACTTTTAAATGCCACTACATCCACTGCATGCACATCCTCCGCCATTAATGCGACCACTACAAGAACTATCCGTTTCCACACTTTTCAAATTAGAATCATGCATCTTGGTGTCTTGGAGATGTTATGCTACTTTCTGATTGGCTAAAACACATGACACTTTTCTACACTTGTGGTTTCGCTTATCGTCTCTCTTTCCTTTATAGTGGTGCAAAAATTTCACAATATGATTCATGAATATTTTCTTTCTTTGGAAGTGGTGTGGCGTGAGATTTAGCTTTCTAATCAAAAATAGTCATGAACTCTGGTGTATTAAAACTCTTGTCATGATCTACTATCACTTAGTCTCTTTAAGAGCAATGAGGCACATGTGTAGCATTCATCTACTTTATTAGTTTATTTGAGAGTGGAACAGAAACCTATTGCTTCTTGTTGATACTTAGCTTATTTCTTTGCAACCTTTTCATTTTATATATATATATATATATATATATATATAAGCATTTTATCAAAAATGAAAAATTTAAAATAAAATGGAAAGGATATGATACAAAATATGTACATATATTACAATGAGCTTAGCTTAATCAAAATAGATTTTAAGGTGAAAACCATTGATCGGAATCAATTGTATGTTTCCTTTGAGATCCTCAAGCTAGAAAACATTGGTTTCCTTAACTTTGCTATTCTGAAAGGGCCATCCCAGAAGGAGTCAAACTTCTGATGGTGTCCCAGTTTAGCTCTTTCAACATTCCACCTGAGGATAGAATCTCCTACTTGGAATTTTTTGAACCTAGATTTCTTATCAAACCATACCTTGATGTCAACTAAATACATTTGAAAATGCTCGTATGCCTGATTTCTTTTCTCCTCTAGCTGCAACAAGTGTTTCAACCTTGTTTCCACTAGATTTTTCTCAAATTCAAATTTTTTATTTATCAACTTGAGTGTTGGAATATCTAAATGAATAGGTAACACTACCTCCTTGACATATACTAAGGCATAAGGGGAGGTCTTGATGGAATTTTTGATAGTGATTATATCTACCCATAGAGCTTGTTCCAGCAATAGATGCCAACTTCTCTTATTACCCTCTAATTATCTTCTCAAAATTCTCAATAGATTATTGTTATTTGATTCTGCTAGTCCATTTCCTTTGGGGTAGTAGTTTGAATTATTCTTTATGGTAATGCCATACTTGCTGGAAAACTCAATATAGTTGACTCCTATGAATTTTGGTCCATTTTCACTCACCAAAGCTTCTAGAATGCCAAATATTGTATTCAATCTTTCTATGAAACCTATCACCACTTCTTGGTATGATTTCTTTGTAGGAATGGATTCTACCCATCTGGTGAGGTAGTCTGTAGCAGTCATAATGTATTTATGTTCAACTAGGGAATTTGGATTGATAATTAAGAACATGTGCTTATACTGAGAGGGGGGTGAACAGTATAACATAAAAATTTTCCCCAAATAGTAGCATCATCATTAATAAAATAGTAAACATCACGCAAAGCATCACACACATGAGAGACATCATTTTTAACGTGGTTCACCCAATGTGGGCTACCTCCACAGAAAAATATTTCTTCTAAATATTTCTCAAATAATCTCTTGGGAATCCTTCCCAATTACAATGTTTATGGACCTCTGTCCAAAGGAGATGTTGATCCCCTAATCTCAAGTTCGTGGATCTCTTCCATAGGAGAACTCTTTCCCCTTCTGCTCTGGCTAGTGATCTTCTAGAAGACTTTGTCTCTCTGTTGCACTGACTGGTGGATCTCTCTCCACTTGAAGACTCCTCACTCAGATCTGTCTTCAATTGTCCTGGCTATTGGATCTCTATCCACTGAGACTTTGTCCTCTATACTCTGTCACCTCCAAAGCTCTGTCAATAGGTTCACTCAGAACCTTCTCAAATCTGCTCAATAGGCTCACTCAGAACCTGTCCAAATCTTCTCAATAGGTCCACACAGAACCTGCTCAAATCTGCTCAACAAGCTCACACAGAACTTGTCCAATCTCATAGAATCACAAAGAGAATTGTTAGAGACTCAATGTGTTCTATACTCAAATCCAATCTCAACTCAATTCAGAATATAGAATAGTTTGTTTCATGGAACTTGAACAACCACATGCATCCACTTGACTAGGCTCAATCAACTCAACTCAACCAATCACCTTAATGAACAACCCTTTCTCACAAACCCTAGTCCAAGCATGTATCAACCAACTCAAAATGTTTCCAACAATGCTCAACAACAAATCTCACATAACAATGATACTCATGTTCTTTTCTAACTCAAGTTCAAGTTCTTTGCACAATCAATGGGCTTCAACAACAATGCTTATAAAACAAGGTTTAATAACAACTCTCAATTCAGAAAACCTTGAAGCATTAACTCAACCACTTTCGAAAAGGAAACCACAATCAATCCTTTTCACTCCAATGATATTTTCAGAAATCAACCACCCAAATCAATCAATAGGAGAATGTGCCCATACCTTTTATGAAGATGAAGAAGCCTCTTTGGAAATCTGCCACAATCACAATATTCTCTTGCCAAACTTCATGAGGGTTAGGAGAATTTACAAAACAAATATCATAACCTTTTACACCTTATTTCTCCTAGTCAAAAATCACATCCACCACTAGAAAATAATTAAAAATAATTATTTCCTTAATTAATTAAGCATAGCATGAATATCACCACAACCATTTACCATTCCCTTATTTCTCCTAAAAATCACTTTGCACTAATGCACAACTCACTAAGCTCCTTAATGCAAAAATTCCCACATCAAATAGTGCAAAATATAAACCACAACTCATAAATCACATCACCATAGTATACCCTCAATAATGGTGCTTGAAACCTTAGCTTTGAAAAATTAAAACATTAATTATTCATTCTCCAAAAATTGTGGTGATAGGCATACCTTAGAAAATAAAATATTTTTTGGCTCCGAAGAATGCGACGACAACAAACCATGCGAAAACGGGTTTCGGGTGACTCGAACCCAAGACCTGCAGCGAGTGCACCTTTGCACTCCCTCCGCCCACCAAGTGGGCTAAGCTTCCCATGTGGAAGCTATTCCACCTTGTGCTCCTTATGCTTCTTCTTTTTGCCCATGAGCTTTTAAACAACGAACAATGCTTCAACCAATACAATGCTAAAACGATGCTCGTGAGAATCGAACTCACGACCTCCGTGCTATCAACACCTTTGCACAATCCAAGCTGCCACTAGGCCATGCTGCCCAATGTGATTTGGGAAGTGGTCGTTGTCTGCTTTTAACCATTCGCTGCGTCACATAAAACAAAACACAAGCTCTTTCCTTCGCATATACCACGCAAGATTATCAACGAGCAAGGATAATCGATTTAAAAACTTGGTGGCATATTTATATGCCTTTCCCTTCACTTGGAAACATCGGTGCTTTTAAAACTGCCCTCATGACGTCGGCGGACATGGCGGAAAACTTTTTATTTAATTTTAAAATTTAAATTTAAATTTTAAATAAATTAAAATTTAAACTAAACCTTTAAAATTAAATTTCTCCATCACCGGGGCACCTTTTTCGATGAAACGAAAAGCCAACTTGGGTTTTAAGAAAAACCCATTTCAAATATGCCATCCATGGTTTTAAATAAAACCTTTTATTTTGCCTACCTTGGTTTTGATAAAAACCCTTCCTTGCACTTTCACAAAACATAGTGCATACCATCATAGATCCTTTTGACATCAAATAACCTTTTGACATCAATGACAACATTTTAGCTTAGGGACTCAAAATGTCCAACAATCTCCCCCTTTGTCATTGATGGCAACCCATATTCATTTTATTGAAACTTGATCTTCTTTTCTGCTCCCCTTGGGACTTTGCTCCCCTTGGCTCAATGCTCTCTCAAATATCAAATCTCTCCCCATATCAAAACTCTCCCCAATATACACAAATCTCTCCCCCTTTGACATCAATGGCAAAGGGTCACCTTTGGGGCTCGGGGCTAAGAATGAGCCTCTTAGCTTAGCCCCTCCCCCACCTCCACATGAGGTGGTTAATTCTGGGGTGGGAGTCTCACTCCCAATTTTCCTCGGAGATACTCAAAAATTTCCTTTGAGAGTGGCTTAGTAAAAATATCTGCTATCTGTTCCTTTGTAGTGACATACTCCAATCTGACCTATTTATTTGACACCTGTTCTCTCAAAAAATGATACTTAATCGGAATATGCTTTGTCCTGGAGTGCATTACCAAATTTTTTGAGATACTTATGGCACTAGTATTATCACATAGTATAGGAATGGGCTGATCATGCTTTATCCTGAAGTCTTCTAAAGTTCTCTTCATCCATAATACCTGTGTACAACTAGCTACTGCTGCAATATATTTTGCCTCTACTGTAGATAGTGATATTGAAACCTACTTCTTACTTAACCAGGAGACTAAACTCTCTCCAAGAAATAAAGCTCCTCCACTTGTGCTTTTTCTATCATCAATGCTACCGGCCCAATCTGCATCTGTATATGTTGTGAGTGTGAAACTGTCACTTTTGGGATACCAAAGCCCAAAATCCATAGTTCCTTTTAGATACCTGAAAATTCTTTTTACTGCTGCCACATGTGTTTCCTTAGGTGCTGCTTGAAATCTTGCCACTAATCCCATTGATTGTACTATGTCTGGTCTTGTAGCTGTGACATATAATAAGCTGCCAATCATGGATCTGTATAGTCTCTGATCTGCCTCTGGAGATTCATCATCCTTACTCAACTTGCACCCTGTGACCATAGGAGTACTTACTGGTTTGCAATCTTCTAACCTGAATTTCTTCAACATCTCCTTGATGTACTTGGCTTGAGAAAGAAACACTCCCTTTCCTGATTGTGAGATTTGAAGACCAAGAAAGAAGGATAATTCACCAAGCATAGACATCTCAAATTCATTTTGCATATTCCTAGTGAATTCTTTGCACATCTTGTCATTGTTTCCCCCAAAAATTATGTCATCAACATAAACAACCACTATTAGAAGATCATTTCCTTCATTTTTGATATACAAATTACTATCTGCTATTCCTTTCCTGAATCCTTATTCTTGTAGATACTTATCCAATCTTGAGTACCATGCTCTGGGAGCCTGCTTTAAACCATACAATACCTTTTTCAATCTGCATACCTGATCTGGTGTATCTGCTAGTATGAATCCCTCTGGTTGTTCAATGTAGACCTCTTCTTCTAACACCCCATTTAGAAAAGTTGACTTGACATCCATCTGATATACCTTGAAGTTCTTGAAACTTGTGAAAGCTAAAAATATCCTTATAGCTTCAAGTCATGCAACTGGAGCAAAATTTTCATCAAAGTCAATTCCTTCTACTTGTGCATAACCTTTGCATACTAACCTTGCTTTGTTTCTGACCACTTGTCCATCTTCATTCAACTTATTTCTAAAAACCCATTTTGTGCCAATCACATTTTTGTCCTTTGGTCGTGGAACAAGCTCCCAAGTTTTTCTTTTCTCTATCTGATCCAATTCCTCATTCATTGCTTCAACCCAAAATTCATCTTCACTAGCCTGAGTGAAATATTTTGGCTCAATCTTAGATAGCAAAGAAAAATTTGCTTGTTGAAATGGTTTTATTATTCTTCTCCTTGTCTGTCTTTCATCTGGATTTCCAATGATCTGATCTTTTGGGTGATGTTTCTGTACATACCTGGAAGGAGTCTTAGGAAGAAGCCTTTGTATTTCTTCTTCATCATTGTTTGATTCTTCACAAAATTCTTCTTGACAACCTCCATCTTCTTGGCATACTGTTTGTTGAATTTGCTCTCTGGAATCTATCTTCTCATCAACTGTTACATTCATACTTTCCACCATAGTACGTGTTCTTTTGTTGTAACATCTGTAAGCCTTGCTTTTTGTGGAATAACCAAGAAAAATTCCCTCATCACATCTTGGATCAAATTTACCCAAATTCTGATCTTCCCGTCTTATGTAACATTTACTTCCAAAGATCTTGAAATGTTTTATAGTAGCAGGTCTTCCTTTCCAAAGCTCATAAGGAGTCTTGTGATGATTTACCCTTAGTTGAGCCCTAGTAATTATGTACACAGTTGTAGCTACTGCTTCTTTCCAAGAACCCATCTGACAACTTAGATTCATTTAACATAGCTCTAGCCATGTTTTCAACAGTCATGTTCTTCCTTTCAACTACTCCATTTTGTTGGGGAGTTCTTGCTGCTGAGTATTCTCTCTTGATTCCATGTTGTTCACAATATTCCACAAACTCATCTGAAGTAAACTCTCCTCCTCTATCAGATCGTAGACACTTAATCCTTTTGCCTATTTCATTTTCAACCAACTTCTTGAATGCTTTAAATTTTTCGAAGGCCTCTGACTTCTCTCTTAGGAAAGTTACCCAAACCATTCTAGAATAATCATCTACAAACAACATGAAGTAACTCTCACCCTGAATACTTTACATTCTGGTAGGACCACACAAATCAGTATGTATTAAACTCAAAGGCTCAGATGACATATAGCCTTTTGGTTTGTAAGTTGTCCTAGTTTGCTTTCCATGTTGACAAGGTGCACAAATTGTGTTTTGAGGTCTTCTTATTTTGGGTAAATCTCTAACTGCCTATTTATTGCTTATGTTGACTATGTTGTCAAAATTCAAATGACCCAATCTTCTATGCCACAACCAGCTCTCATCTTCTTGTGATAGAAAACATTTTTCCCCTTTGATCTCATTGAGCATGTATAAGTTGTTTGGGGTTCTTCTTGCATTTGCAATGATTCTTCCTGTTTCTATTTTCCTTATCTCACATCTATCTGGATGGAAGGTAACCATATATCCTTGATCGCAAAGTTGACTTATACTCAGTAGATTGTGTTTTAACCCTTTGACATACAACACATTTTTGGTTTTTGTTTTTCCATTGTCTAGACTTAGAGTGCCTTTCCCAACAATCCTAGCTGATCCATTATCACCAAAACTTACTGATCCTCTATTTGTTTCCTTTAGGATAATGAACTTGTCTTTGTCTCCTGTCATGTGACTAGAGCAACCACTATCCAGATACCATTGTTCTTATTTATTTTGGGCATGTAGGGTTGTTTGTACTAACATAGATTTGGCCCTAACATTCTTTCTTTCATCCTTCCTAGTTGTTGGAATTGTTTTTCCAGACTCAAGAAATATCATTTTACACCATCTAGCCTTGTGCCCAAAATTATTGCATTTGTAACATATAACATCATCATCCATGAGAGGTGCAAAGGAATTGAAATTTCTATTGTATCTTGCATGATGAGTACAATGTGCAGCTATATGACCATATTTATTGCAAGAAAAACAATGACCATGAAAGAAATTATGTAACCTGTTTGGAGGTCTTGGATATTGTGAAGAAGTTATCCTCTTCTTGTGATTAACCTTTATCCAGGGTTCCTCTTTGCTTTCTTCCTCTCTGATGTCCTTTGCTTGCTTTTCTTTGTTTGAAGTTTCTGCCCTTTGGAAGCTTGATTCCTCTTTTTGTTTCTCATATTCTGTATTTTGTGGTATCTTGATCCCTTCCAGTTTATTCCTTAGGAGAATAATTTATGCTTCCAATATTCCACATTCTATTTCCTTGGTTCTCAATAGATCTATCATATCTTGCTCAATCTTCTTTCCTTCTTCTACCTTAATCTTGAATTTTGTAAGGTTCTGTATAAGTTCCACTCTCGCTTCTTCATCTTCCTGAATTTGTTCTTTCAAGCTAGAATTTTTTTCTCTAAGTCTTTCCAATTTTTTGAGAGCAACAAAGAATTCTTCTTTTATATCAAACATACTTTCTTCTTCACTTTTTGAGGTCATGTGTGCTACCGAAGGATCCTCTTCCAAGTTGTTAAACTCTTCACGGAGAGACCCGCTCTGATACCAATTGAAGAACATGTGCTTATACTGAGAGGGGGGGTGAATAGTATAACATAAAACTTTTCCCCAAATAGTAGCATCATCATTAATAAAATAGTAAACATCACGCAAAGCATCACACACATGAGAGACATCATTTTTAACGTGGTTCACCCAATGTGGGCTACCTCCACAGAAAAATATTTCTTCTAAATATTTCTCAAATAATCTCTTGGGAATCCTTCCCAATTACAATGTTTATGGACCTCTGTCCAAAGGAGATGTTGATCCCCTAATCTCAAGTTCATGGATCTCTTCCACAGGAGAACTCTTTCCCCTTCTACTCTGGCTAGTGATCTTCTAGAAGACTCTGTCTCTCTACTGCACTGATTGGTGGATCTCTCTCCACTTGAAGACTCCTCACTCAGATCTGTCTTCAATTGTCCTGGTTGTTGGATCTCTATCCACTGAGACTCTATCCTCTATACTCTATCACCTCCAAAGCTCTGTCAAATAGGTTCACTCAGAACCTTCTCAAATCTGCTCAATAGGCTCACTCAGAACCTGTCCAAATCTGCTCAATAGGTCCACACAGAACCTGCTCAAATCTGCTCAACAAGCTCACACAGAACTTGTCCAATATCATAGAATCACAAAGAGAATTGTTAGAGACTCAATGTGTTCTATACTCAAATCCAATCTCAACTCAATTCAGAATATAGAATAGTTTGTTTCATGGAACTTGAACAACCACATGCATCCACTTGACTAGGCTCAATCAACTCAACTCAACCAATCACCTTAATGAACAACCCTTTCTCACAAACCCTAGTCCAAGCATGTATCAACCAACTCAAAATGTTTCCAACAATGCTCAACAACAAATCTCACATAACAATGATACTCATGTTCTTTTCTAACTCAAGTTCAAGTTCTTTGCACAATCAATGGGCTTCAACAACAATGCTTATAAAACAAGGTTTAATAACAACTCTCAATTCAGAAAACCTTGAAGCATTAACTCAACCACTTTCGAAAAGGAAACCACAATCAATCCTTTTCACTCCAATGATATTTTCAGAAATCAACCACCCAAATCAATCAATAGGAGAATGTGCCCATACCTTTTATGAAGATGAAGAAGCCTCTTTGGAAATCTGCCACAATCACAATATTTTTTTGGCTTCGAAGAATGCGGCGACAACAAACCATGCAAAAATGGGTTTCGGGTGACTCGAACCCAAGACCTACAATGAGTGCACCTTTGCACTCCCTCCGCCCACCAAGTGGGCTAAGCTTCCCACGTGGAAGCTATTCCACCTTGTGCTCCTTATGCTTCTTCTTTTCACCCATGAGCTTTTAAACAACGAACATCGCTTCAACCAATACAATGCTAAAATGATGCTCATGGGAATCGAACTCATGACCTCCATGCTATCAACACCTTTGCACAATCCAAGCTGCCACTAGGCCACGCTGCCCAATGTGATTTGGGAAGTGGTCGATGTCTACTTTTAACCATTTGTTGCGTCACATAAAACAAAACACAAGCTCTTTCCTTCGCATATACCATGCAAGATTATCAACGAGCAAGGATAATCGATTTAAAAACTTGGTGGCATATTTATATGCCTTTCCCTTCACTTGGAAACGTCGGTGCTTTTAAAACTTCCCTCATGACATCGGCGGACATGGCGGAAAACTTTTTATTAAATTTAAATTTTAAATAAATTAAAATTTAAACTAAACCTTTAAAATTAAATTTCTCCATCACCGAGGCACCTTTTTCGATGAAACGAAAAGCCAACTTGGGTTTTAAGAAAAACCCATTTCAAATCTGCCATCCATGGTTTTAAATAAAACCTTTTATTTTTCCTACCTTGGTTTTGATAAAAACCCTTCCTTGCACTTTCACAAAACATAGTGCATACCATCATAGATCCTTTTGACATCAAATAACCTTTTGACATCAATGACAACATTTTAGCTTAGGGACTCAAAATGTCCAACAGATAACCCCTATGAATTTCAATCCCCATTTCTATAAGGGTTCTTCCACTTGAATTGGCTTAATGGGAAATTATGCATTCCTTATTCTTCCCACATACCGTTGGCATTCATCACAGGCTCTAGTGACTTTGAAGGTGTCAGAAAATATGGTAGGCTAGTAATAGCCTACCCTGATAATATTCATTTTTTTTACTCTTCCAGAGAAGTGTCCTCCATTTAGTCCTCCATAGAACTCCTCTATGATCTTTTTTTGTTGATCATATTTAAAGCATCTTAGGAGCACTCCATAAAGGTTTCTTTTGTATAGACCTTCTGGTAATAAGATATACTTCAAATACTAAAGCCTATATCTTCTTCTCTATAATGGATTAATATTAGGAGGGCATAATCCTATTTGAAAGTACTTAGTCATATAATATACCTAGTCTGATTAACCTGATTGTAATTCTTCAACCTGTTCATCTGTTGTTGACTAATAAGTTGTCACTTCTACTGAAACTGCTACTTCTATCAAGTCTTGGTATAGGGCTCTGCCTTTGACCAGCTTGGTAGTATGGATTTCTACATCATATTCTTGGATCTTAGTAATACAACCAACTCTCTTGTCTCCCAGTTCACCTTGTAAAATAAAACTTCTCACATCTGGGTGAACCACATAAACCAAGATCTTGCTTTGAACCAAGTATTGTCTAATTTTTTTCAAGGATTTCATCACATCAAATATTTATTTCTTAATGAAATTATACTTAACCTTATATTCATGAATATTATGGCTCCAAAATAATATGGGGTGCTCCTCTCCTTCGTCATTTTTCTAGGTGAGCACTGATGCATAGCTTTCATCGGCTCTACAAGCATAAAGAATGAAGTCCCTACTGAAGTTCGAATTGACTAATATCAAAGTTGTAGCAATGGATTTCTTGATGATTTCAAAGGTTTTATTTCTTACCTTGGTCCATTTGAAATTTGTATTCTTATTCAGTAGTTATGATATAGGCTTCACCTTCTAAGAAAAGTCAAAGATGAATTTCTTGACAAATTTTATCTATCTAAAGAATGACTGTAAAGCTTTCTTGTTCACAAGTAGTGGAAGAGCAAGAATGGATTTGATTCTATCCAGATCAATGGCCATACCTTCTTTGGATACCACATGGCCTAGCAACTTTCCCTCATGAACTACAAAAAATGAATTATTAGGATTGAGGGAGATACCAAATTCTCTGCACTTCTGAAAGACTTGTTCTAGGTGTGCCAAGTAATATTGCTTGTTTTGGGAGAACATAGTCATATCATCTAAATATATTAGAATTACTTTGTTGATCAACTCCCCAAAAGCGTAGTCCATCACTCTCTAGAATGTAGCTCCTACATTAGATAGCCTGAAAGGCATTCTCTGATAGGTAAAAGTTCCCCATTTGGTGGTGAATGTTATTTTAAACTAATATTCATACTTCACCCAAATCTAGTTATAGCCATAGAAGCCATATAATAGTGATAACCTTCCTATCCCTACCACAATCTGCAATATTTGATCAATCTATGGGAGGGAGTAGTGATCCTTTAGTGACGCTTGATTGAGGTTTCTAAAATCTACCAACAAGCGAATATCACCATTCTTTTTCCTCACAGGTACCAAGTTGTCTACCTAGGTTGAATGTTTTATTGGATAAATGATCTTAGACTTTAGTAACTTTAATATTTCTTCTCTCATTATGGTTTCAATCCTAGGATTCACGGGCCTTTTTTTCTACCTGTATGGTTTTGCATTAGGCTCTAGCTCAATTGTGTGTTGGATGACCTTCTTGTCATATACTTTAATATCTTCATATGACCAAGCCACAATGTCTTGGTAATTTAGGCATAAAGCTTTGATATCCTCCTCTTCTTCTGGAGAACATCAAACTCCAACTTTGAGCTTCTTTTATCTTTCAATTTCAAATTATCTATAGATTTTATCATTGATTTCCATGGATCTGATCCTTTTCCTATATTCATTGTCAAACAGACTTTCTAGAGTAACCAACCCTTAGGTATATGATTATTCTTGATTTGAATTACATCTTGTTGATTAATCTCTTCTATATTTTCCTCTTGAATAGTAGACAAATAGACTTATCTTACCATAAAATCAATGATTTGTTCATCACTTTCAAAAACCTGCCAGGAGATTTGTTTATCTGGAACTGCAGGCTTGAAAATAATTTTGATCCCTTTGTCCTTCATAACTACTATGTCTACAGAAGGGTTGAAATTATCTCCCCTTACTTCTAAGGAATATTCCAAGGTATTTTTCTTCTAGGAATAAAATTTATGTTTAAGGCGCCAAACGATTCCATAAAATACCATACCCTATTTCTATATGCTTTCAAGTAATGGTGCTTACTACTGCATCTTTCTCTTACCTTATTAACAATCAATTCAGAGTTGCCATATATTCAAAATATTGATGCATATACTTTCAACTTGCATTAGCCCAAGGTATAGAGCCTCGTATTCTACAACATTGTTAGTGCACGACCATGTTAGCCTATATGCAAAACTTTGTCCCTTATGATTGGTACTATAATACTACACTAGCACCAGCACCATTTCTGCATCTAGCACCATCAAAGTGCATGGTCCATATTTTTGTTTCTCTCAAGGACTAGTTAGATATAGCAGGAACTCTTTTCTTTGTATTTGGAAAAATATTGTATGTGCCCATACCTATCCCAAATTGACTATAATCCTCCCTAAAATGTAGTTCATATTCAATTTCCAACTCTTAAAATTTATCCACAAATTCAAATTCCTCTATAGGAGTGATATTGCACATGTCCTATTTGATTTTTTCATTGTGGTAAGACACAAGATTCTATGGTGTTATTCTTATCCTCTTTCATTTGAAAGGAATCACCATGCTAGAATAGTCCATATACATACATCCATCCAAATTTGCAGTGAATTCTCTTAAAATGCATAATCCAAAATAGGGATCTAGATCCACCACCACTATTTCTTGCACTATAGTTACCTCAAATGCTCTATGTAGCCTCATCAAGACATATTTTATCACTCCCACTATCTTCATAGGTGTCCCATCTAATTACAGAACTCTAGGGTAGGATCTAGTATATTCCATAACCATCTCCTTGTAAACTGCTTTAGGCATAACTGTAGTAGATGCCCCTGAGTCAATAATGCAATTGTGGATAACCTAGCCCTCCATCCTTGGAGAAATGTAAAACGAAGGGGTTTTGTTATTTAAAATGGTGGGGGATATTTCTTTCTTTTCATAGGGTATGCTAAGGATTGTGGTGGTCTTATTTCCTATGGGTGCTTGTTCAGAGAAGCTTTTAGTAGGCCTATTTTTCTAGCAATGAAGAGAGTATCATATAGGTTAGATTTGGATTGTATCTTCTTCATTTCCTCCACAACGTTATATTCGAATGTGACAGAGGTGGTTCTCTCAGGCCTTCTATTTGACTCACCATATTTTCTCTTATACTATTGAGTGGCCTCAATTATCTACCTTTTGGTAATGGAAGGGAACCTAAGCCTCTCTTGGGCTTCATTATTGGACCTCATTCTATCTCCCTTAGTTTCTTTCTCAATTATTTTGGGAAAATTGACTGCCTTTTCTTGGCCCTTAGGAGCCCTGTCTCTTTTTTTATTGGCCTAGGGGATAGGAAATGTATCACTGCTTTGGGAAGGTGGATCCTTCTTCTTCTAAGATGGGATCTAAAATTTATCCATCTTCTATGGATCAACCTGCAGTATTTTCTTTCCTGACCTTTTCATGACATCAATGGGTCCATCCTCATCAAGATATTTTTCCACCATGATCTTCTATGGATTCCAGAGAATATTCACTCTTCCTTTCTAATTTCCTTCTACTTTCTCCATAGCCTGTTGTACATGGTGTTAGTACATAACACAATATTGTGAATCATGAGGGTCATTGCACACCAAATGTCATACACTCACCAGACTTGTTTTTAAATAACACTCAGTATCTTCATATACTACACTTACTCTAACCCTAGTACTATTATTAGGACCAGGTCTTTGATATTTATTCACATAAGAAAATATCCTTTGTTGAGACCTCTCCATATCTCTCTTTTCCATTGAATTCATCTTGTTGCTAAGAGTTTTCAAGGTATTCTGGATATCAAGGAGGACATAGGACTCTTGAGGAATCTGAGAAGGAAGTGGAGGGAAAGTTACTATAGAAGATAGTGCTTTTGACTAAGGAATCAAAGTCATATATGGAAATGGATATGACAAGGTAGGAGGTTCCATATAAGATGAAGTAGTTGTTTGACTTTGGATATTAGTGATTTTCAAATTTTAGGGTAACACAACTTTTGAGGGTAATCTTCCCACATTAGTAGGGATATTTTCTAGATGAATAGCTACATTATAAACCTATGGAAAAGTCTCCACCCTAGATTGTTTGTTTTGCAGGCCTAACTCTGATCCAATTGCTCTAATATAATACATGTAATCAAGGCTTGCAACTTTTCTAGTTGCAGGGGGAATTCTCTTCCATGTCCTATTGAACCTCAAGTTGAAATCTAAAATAGTTTCTTGTTGATGTTTCTGCATAGATGTGAACTGATTAAGGAGGAAAAAAGGATTAGTAGATTCATTAAATTCTTCCACAAAGAGCTCAACCAATGCTACCCATGAGGTAATGGTATTGTCTTCAAGGGTTCTAAACCAATACAAAATATTTCCTCTAAATTATAGGGCTAGGATTCTGATAATAACATCTTCATTTTTTATATTGTGGATTGCTTCCAGGTTCAGAATATCTTGGTATTGCTCATATGCATTTTTACCAGATCCATCATAGATGGGGATGGCCTTAGACACAGCTTGAGGAATGTCATGCATTTGGACTAGTCTAAGGGAGCCATTTGTATTCCAATTGGGGTACTTCTGCAAGGGCTGATTTGGAACTGCATTTTGTGCCATGTTCCTAGGTGTAGCTCTTGTTGGAAATGGTGCTGGATGAATTGTAGGGTTCTCCTCAAGAGGATTTTTTTTTGAATGAAAATCTTGATTCAAATTTCTTATAACAGTAGACCCTATATAAGGTAGCTCATAGTATAAAAAGGAGTTTGGGTTATTCCTCTTGAATGACTTGGTATACATGAAAAACTATAATCTACAGGGATAAATTTTTAGGTTTTATAGACCTTGGAGTCGTTAGGTGAATTTGTTGATCACCACTTAACAAGCTCAAGATAATTCACCAAATATTGATTCCTTTGGATAAAGATAAAACAATAAATTATATGATGGGTTTTAGTATTTCTTACAAATAGGTCCCATTGGGCATGCTTAAAAATATTGGGAACTGAATTTTCATCAAGTTCTACTTGATACTGCAACTTTCTATCTTCCAATTTTTTGGCTAGGCTTGCACATGATAGTCACAGCTCAAAACTCAACATTGAATGGACCAAAGATAGCTTCAATCCAATCTCCATAGTAGGTTGGTTCCTTGTCAACTAAATAGGATGTTGACTCAATTAAGCTCAAATAAGTATTTTGAGTAATAAGGTTAGAAAAGGTTTAGGGTTAGATAATTATGCATTAACAGTGGTCGAATAGGGCTAACAACATAGGCATCCACAAGAAAAACCTCTAGAAAACTACTTCTAGTGTCCCACACTCAAGATTAACAGCACTCAAAATCATGAAATATTCATACAATAAAGCAAAAACAAAGATATGTTCCAAGAAGTAATTCCAATATCCAATGTATTAACAATCTAATTTAGCAAAATAGATCAATAATCAGACTTTATAGAAATAAACTTCTTGCCAACACAAATCTAACTATGAAAAAATTTCAACTACCTTAAAAACTAGTAATCCAATGCAAATAGAATGAACTAATCATTACAGTATTAATAGAAATGCAATTCATAGCTTCAAACCTCTTAAACAAAAGATATCAAAGATAACAAGTCTTGAGTCAAAAATCCGAGTAATGCTCCTTCCATTAGTTTGCAAAAAATATTTACATAGTAGGGCAAGCAAACACACTAGAGTCAACCCTAAAAATAAAGGATTGACCTCTATTTATAGTTTACAATGAAAATAATAGGGGGATACATTACAAGGATTAATAATCTAACAACTCAATAGAGAGCTATGCTGGCATCATTTCATTTGCTTGTCGAGTTTGAGAAATCTGCTGGAAGTCATCCGCCATGGTAGCTCGACTTTGCAACCTATTGGTTCGATAATGGCAATTGGGTCTCAGGCTATTAGAAACCATATTTAGACTGCTCATTATTCTTTAAGACTTCATTCTACCATAGATCTACAAATTTTCTAGTTCTTGGTTCTTGTTTCTTGGAACCACTGACACTTCGACTACCCACTCAAATTGATTATTCTTCAATATGCCAATAATTTACCTCTGTATGCTCATGAAATTGTCAATAAAATGTCCACTATTGATGCTCTCAGTGAATGGATATGATTAAACCTTAGCAATGCTTTGCAAACCATCAGGATGGAACAAATCACAAATCCTCTCAAGAAGAACGATGACATCAGCTTAGATGACTTTGGCCAGTGGATTCGAGACTTGGTGAGGAATACACTGAGTTTCGAGCGAAATCAAGTTTGTCATCAATCCACTCAATTAGCCTTTTTAAAAAATTAATTCCTTTCTCATATTATAGCTTCGAATACAAGTTGCAATCTGCTCCAAAAGCAATGTAAAATGACCTTTGTGCTATTCTGCAACCTTTTCTTCCTTCCAAGTTTTTTCAATATTCTTACCAAGAAACATGGAGTTCATCATCATTCCACTCAAAAATAGTCTTGGAACTTAGCAGAATGAGTATTCTTAACACTTAGTTGCTAGAGCATGCAAAATAAGACAATATCATCAATCCACACTTTGAAAGGTGTTGACCTCATTAAGACTCAATAGAATTGTAGATTGGGAACTTCATTAGAAGCTGCTACAAAATACACTAGGCATTGGGTGGAATAGAACACTTTGCAAAAAATACTAAGTATGGAGCGGATTAAGGTATATTGCACAGATCCGCTTTGAAATACACTCTATCTTCAACGAATTGGAGTATCCTCATGCCTTAGAATAATTTTTCAAAATTTTCTAAGGATGTGGTCATTTTTGGCCTACAAGTCTCAAATTCCTTTCAAACTTAGGAGCCTTCTCACCATCGAGGGTAGTTAGCTTCTCCAAAAATTTATTTTCTAGGTCATATCTTCATATTTGTGAAAGGTAACTAAGGCATAGTTTCTCCAAATGTTTAGTGATCTACTCATACTAACCTTTCCTTGTTATATTAATATCATCCATATTGCAAGGGTAATCCATTGTCCGTTTTCTCCTTATCTCAGTGCTAAATGCGATATTAATGTAGTCAACTTGTCTACAATATTCTAATGCTAACATTTTGCTTGTGATAACGTGTGGAAGCAAGAATGGTTTCCTATTGAAGCCATAAAGTCTAATTACTATACCTTTGGTCAAAATATACCAGTCTCCTTCCTCATATTGCTTTTCTTGCAATAATTCTTTAGCTAGAGGAGGAATTATAGGACATTGGCCATACATAAGTTTTAAGGCTAGCCCCAAAAGTTTCGTATTGAATTTATAGTAGGATTAAGTATTTCTTAGAAGCCTATTCCATGTATATACTGGTATGATATTTCTATTATCGTCCTTGTCTATTATTGGGATCCAAGGTATCTCTTACCTTACAACATTGAGAAACATCCAAACCAAATTAGAGCAATGCTTTAAAGAGGAGGCCTCAAAATATTTCTTCATTGTTACCAATTTCTCATGCATTCTCTTAGAGTCGAAGGCAGGTCAATCAAAGTAAATCAAACTCTTATTACCATCTCCCTTAGGTGTTATATACATATTTTCATTAGAAATGTATTAAACTCCAGCTATCTGCTAATCTCTCACATATTGGTCAAAATCCAAACCGACTAATGTCGCTAGCATGGTGAAGAGTTGTGGGTAGGAAAATTGCTCAGTAGCAAATGTGGTACTAGGCAAAGTGTCCCTAGATATTATAGTTTTAAACTAGTTATACACCAATTTTCTAAAATATTCACCATTTTTTGGATGCCCCTTCAACGAGTAATACCTAGTTTGGTCTTGTGGGTCAAAGGGCTTGGGATATATAGGTGGGTCTATATCCATGGTGAAAAGGTTACGGTAAGCTTGTGTAATAATATTAAAAATGGTTTTGTGCTTAGCTAGTTTTACTACTTTAGCCTTAGGGTCATATAATTTTACTATGCTAGAAATTAACTTTGGACAAGGATGAATTGAATCATAGTATAGAAAGATAAAAAATAGAAGATGACACAAGTACCTTGAAGTGAAATTGCCAGTCCTTCAAAGAAATTATAATAAATCTCTCTCTTGAGATTAGTTCTCATTTTCCATGTCATTTTTTTTAGGAACCTACTATTAAAATAAATCTCACTCACACAATATATTGGAAAATAACTAAAATACATCAAATAATAGAATAACACTATGCAAAAAGTAATTACAAAATTGATCTCACAATAACTCAGAATTGCAGGCCTCTTTGAGGGGGCAACCTCCTTCAATATTTTATTAACTTGTAAAAATATACATTTGTACATGGCTCCATGTATTTTAAAGAGAAAATCCATGTAACCCTACCCTAAGGCTCAAGAGTTGGCTTACATGCAAAATTCCACTCGAGCTAGAATCTTCTACCAAACATCGGTTACAATCTTGATGATATTTACATGAATTGGTACCACTTGGATAGGAGCCTTACTTGCCACATACATTACAAAATATTACAAAATAGAATTATATATGGAATCCTCCCATGTTGAAAGTGGGTCATTACATAAGCAAATGAGAATTACAAAATAACATTAGGATGGGATCCTAACATGTCCTTCCCCTTCAAAAATCATTATCCTTAAAGTTGAAGATGAGGAAAACGGTGTTAGAGCTATTGGAGAGAATCCCATATTACATCTTTTGGCTAGAGTCCACACCACTGAACAAGGACCTCAGTGATGGTGTAGTTATGAAGAGTGTGAGTCTAATGATCCAACAACTATTCAGGTTCAAGCAAGATAGAACCTTCTTCATCCAATTTGGGAAGTACATATTGAACCTACACTTGAGTGCCCACAATCTTTTTGAGATAGAAGATATGTAAAATAGGATGGAACTTGGATGTATGTGGGAGAACCAATTTGTAAGCTATAGCACCAATCTACTGTAAAACCTGGTAGGGCCCATAGTATTTCACAACAAGTTTCTAGCACCTACGAAGCTATAAGGACAACTATTTGTATGATTTCAAGTGAAGGAAAACCATATCACCTACATCAAAGTTACACTTGAAGCAGTGTTGGTCAGCTTGTTGGTGCATCCATTTTTGGACCACATTCAATTTCATCTTTAGTTGATAAAATACATCAACATTTTTACTGAGAGTAGTGTTGATTGCATGGACCTTGGAGCTACCTAGAATGTAAGAGGAAGGCATGAGTGGAGGGCACCCATAAATTACTTTGAAATAAGTAACCTTGGTTGCAGTGTGATAGGAAGTGTTGTACCACCACTCAGCTAAAGTAATCCACTTTATCCATTGAGTAGTATGATCAAAGGTAAAGCAATGAAGGTGGATCTCTAAATATTTGTTGAAAATCTCCATCTGGTCATCCATTTATGGATGATAAGTTGAACTCATTTTCAGCTAAGTTCCTTGCAACTTAAAAAATTCTTGCCAAAATGACTAGTAAAGGTTAGGTCACGGTCAGACAAAATGGAGGTGAGTATACTATGAAGGTGGAAGATAGAATCAAAGAAAATTTGGGTAATAGTGGAGGCTATGTAAGGATGGAAGAGGGTTACCTAAGTCCAGAGGTAAATCCATTATTTTATGGTATTGGATCAGTACAAACCTAGTCAAGAATGGGCAAGGGTTGGAGAGTGCCTAGAGAATGCACTATTTTACCTTTCATCCGTTACAAGCTGCCATAAAATTATGAATATCATTTTCCATACCCTTGCAAAAAGAGGTGTGCTTAAGTCATTCATATGTTTTAAGAAATCTGGAATGGCATCTAGATGGGGTGGCATGTAGTTCCTTCATGAGAAATTCTTGAAAGGAAGATGTGTGGGGAACAACAAGGCATTGGTGGTAATGCCAATCATAACCATCCTAAGTGTAGCCAAGATATGAAGTAGAGTCAGTGCGTAGAGAGGTAACCAAAGTTTGCAAGTTTGAATCCTGAAGTACCTCCTATCATAAAGAATTGATCCACTATGGAATGGGTGATGAAATGGTGCATAGCATACTATGAGTCTCAAATTTGTGAGAGAGAGCATCAATCGCAATGTTCTTCTTGCCTTTATTATAAGTGATATCATAATCATAGCCCATGATCTTAGAAATATATTTTTGATATTTGGGGGTGGCAACCCATTGCTCCAAAAATTATTTGAGACTTTTATGGTTAGTTTTAATGGAGAAATTATGCCCAATGAGATATGGGTTACCACATGCATAATGGCTAGCATTTTCTTAGCATAAATACATTTTTGTAGATTACGACTAGAGAGTGATTTACTAGTGAAATCCAAGGGTCATCCTTCTTGCATCAACATTGCATCTACCATGATCAAAAGCATCACTTTCAATAACAAAAGGTTTGGAAAATTTTAGCATGGCTAAGACTGGCATGGTGGTCATAGCATACTTCAACTCTAGGAAAGTATGTTCAATAGGTCCTGTCCAAGAAAATGAGTCCTTTAACATGGAAGTGAGAGGAGCTAAAATTTTATCATAATTATGAATAAATTTGTGATAATAACGTATAAGCCCTAAAAATCCCCTAATACCTTTGAGAGTGTGATGTTTTTTGACATTCCTAAACCACCTGGATATTTGAGTCAATATTGATGACATATTTGGTGATTATGTGTTCCAAATACTCCACTTCTATCAACCCAAAGGAACACTTGTACCACTTAGCATATAGTTGATGTTGTGCCAACAACTATAAAGTTTTATCCACATGGACGATGTGCTCTTCCCATGAGCGTTTATAAACCAAAGTATCATCAAATAAAACTAGGATGAATTTTGGAATGAATGGTCAAAATATATTGTTCATGAGGCTTTAAAATTTGGAAGGATCATTAGTCAAGACAAATGGCATCACCAAAAACTCATAGTTACCTTCATGAGTGCAAAAAGCAGTCTTGGGAATATCTTCATCCTTGAGCCTGATATGATGGTACCTAAAGCGAAGGTCTAATTTGGAGAAGTACATAGTCCCATGTAGCTCATCCAATAATTCATCCATTTTTGGAATAGGAAACTTATCCTTGATGGTAAGTTTATTGAGCTCCTAGTAATCAATACATAACCACCAAGACCCATATTTCTTATGTACCAATAATATTGGAGAAGAGTAAGGACTGTTACTTGGCCTAATTATTCTAACTTTTAATAATTCATGTACTAACTTCTCAATTTCTAATTTAAAAGTATGAGGATACCAGTACGGTATGATGTTATATGGTGCATTACCAGGTAACAATGGAATAGCATGGTCATGGGAGTGACAAGGTGGCAATTCTGATGGTTTAGAAAAAATAGAATTGTGCTTGAACAAAATAATTTATAAATTTGTGGAAACAAAATCCACATCAGAAGTGTGAGATTGGATCATGAATATTTGAGCTATGACTCCTCGAGAATATTTTTTCAACAACTTCTCCATACGACTTGAACTGATAATCTACAAAGGCCCTGCTTTTGACCCATTGAGAGTATGGGACTATTCATTTTATAAAAATTATATCTAGAGCTCAACAAAGTTCCATAAGATGGTTCCCAATATGCCCAACCATTGAGGTCCCAACACGATATCACATCCCCCTAATTGGAGAGTAAAAATATCATGTTTGAGCTCATATTCTCTACTTTTTACCTTAATGTTATGATATTTACATTTACAAGGTAATTTTCCTCCATTGACTACCATAACCTCAAAGGAATTACATGTGTATACGTAATAATTAGCCTATTTGGCAATGCAGGGATCAATAAAGTTGTGTGTACTATCTGAATCAATTAGGATGGTAAGGCGTAAGTATTTGAAAAAATCCATAACTTTCATGATTTGGGGAGTAGTAATTCTAGAAAGAGCATGAAAAAAATTTAGCCTATAGTTCTTCTTGGATTTCTTCCTCAGTTTGACGTGGTTCCTCTACTAGTTTTGTATCATCATCACTTTGGTCGCCAGTGCCAGGCTCATCAACATCTATGAAAAAAATGTCTTTTGGGCACATCTATGCTCATGAATATACTTTTCATCATAATTGTAGCACAACCCTTGGGTGCATTGCACATCCATTTCTTCTATAGTCAAATATTTGGGTGAACAAAAATTATGTTCATTATAATTTTGGATTCTAGGAGGAAAGGAAGGTCTAGCTTATGGAAATTTAGATGTTCACCTTTGAGTTGAAATTTTGGATTTGGTCGTAGCCTGCATCATGGTTTGCAAGTTAAACATATTGAACTCAAATTGGAGATCATCCTTCAAACCACTAATGAAACAACTCCTAAAGAACCCTTCATTCAATCCCCTAGTTTTGTTGGCCAATTGCTCAAATTGCATTTGGTATTCTTGAATTGTACAAGTTTGTTTCAACTTTGTCAATGCTCCTATAAAGTCATACTCACTAGGACCAAATCGAGTGAGAATTAAGACTCAAAGTCTTCCTAAGAAGGATCAAGAGTAGTGTTTTGCAACCCTTGGTACCACTGTAAAGCTTCATATTCCAAGTTGAAGGAAGCCATATGAACCCAATAATATCTAGAGACATTGTAGAGTTTAAAGACTTGATCAACATGACGTAATTACCCATCTGCATCCTTCGTATTGAACTTAGGAAATTATAATTTAGGCATCTCAAAGGTAGTATCACAGTCATAGTGAGGGTGATAGTCATTAATTTCCTTACCTTTACCTCAATCAAATTGTTTAGTACAATACTTAAATCTTCTTAGACCACCTTACAATTTGGACTCAACATCTACAAGTTATTCTTCCAAGCAATTTTTAGAAACATCATAATCCTCTTTAAAGCCTTGAAGCTCTTCCCTTATGACTTGATTTGCTTGGTTCATGTTATCAATCGAGGTTTTTATGTATTCAAATAATGGAGTGATTTGGCCTATCTCTTTTTTATGTCTACGAGTACCAGTAGCCATTTTGGAGTCTTAAACCTCTTTCACTAAATTAAAAATGGAAGTGTGGTTTTAGGAGTTACTATTTTTAGTAAGATTTTTTTTTTGAAAATTAGATTGGAACACTTACTTGAGGATAGAGACCACTTTGATGGCTAATTGATCTTAGTTCTCAATGAAGAGATATACTGACTTCTTTCACTTTTTGTGGTCTCCTGGTTTGGTGCAAGTCGATGTCGAGGCAATTTCTTCAACTTGAACTTAAAATTTCACAAGTGGGTACTTGAGGGTCTTTGGTGCAAAATAATGAGATGCTTCTAGTCCAAATATTTTGGGCCAAATTGACTGATCGTTATGAATTTATGGTCTTAACAAGAAAAATCAAAATTTGCCAATGTTGGAAAATCGATGCAAAATTTGACCAAGAGTGTAGTACCCTAAAATTGGCGCAGTGAAATCTTAATAATTACATTCACTCTAGTAAATAATTTAAATTCAAATTTTAACCTCCCAAACCGCCTGTTAACCGTCGTGTAATCCGTTTCCTCCTTTCCCTTACCATTTTTAGAGGTTTTTTTGATCGTTTGACGATATCGTCGTCGATCAGACGATATCGCTCCAAATTTGACGATTTCGTCTAGGCTAGGACGTCCAGACGATCTTGTCCCTAAACTGATTTTGCACAATTAGCTTCTGTTCCAACGGGTCTCTAATCCGGGCAGAAGCGTGTTTTCACCGTTAGAGACCCTCCCCCATTGGAGATCTCCCAAATAGGGATGATCTCCAACCTCCTAACCTCCCTCCTAAGCCTATTTAATCCTAAGCCCTCCCCTTAGCACCCCCCTGGCTGAAATTCTTTGTAACTTGACTTCACATACGTTAAAACATCCTAAATTTCTATTTGCAGTAGTTCTATTCCAATTTTGTTGTAGGTACCTTAGTGTTTTTCAGCTGGAGCAAGCTTACATCGTCGCCGACGATCCTGTTCAGATCGGAGGTGATCTTGTCGAATTAGAGACGATTTCATACCAATACCAATGCGAGACGATTTCGACTGTAGTCAACATTAAGGCAATCAGTGCCTGAAGTTTGCATTTCTTCATCTTTAATCTACTTTTTTTTTATGCTGTAATTAGCCAGTTTATTCAGTATTTTATGCTATTTTGCATTTTGGAGTTCACCCATCTAGATCAAATGCATAATTAAGTCATAATTATTATTTAATTAGTATGATGCATTCATATTTCTGTTCATAATCCTTAGTTTGATATTGCTACTATCAATTTATACTGTTTCCCTCTGTTAGAATAGTTGCATTTTCTATGTTTTGCACCTATTTCTCTGTTTGCAGGTCTCTAACGAATTTGTCTAATGAATTTGTCAGATCTCAGACGATCTTGTCTGATCTCAGATGATCCTATCAAATTAGAGGTGACCCTGACTGCTTCAAGAATCAGAATCTTCATCAGACATCCGGATCAGGTATTTTTCTTTTAACATTCTTTAATTTCTCTATTTTCTGTCTTAATTCTATTTTTTGCATCCATTTAATCTGCATCTTCATATAGAATAGCTTAGACGCATTTTGGCCAAACCTAGGATTTGAATGCTTAAGGCTAAAACAAACACATAAAACATATTCCCAACCTAGGCATGGAAACTGCCATTGAATGTTTCATGGTGAACCCACCATCCATCGAAAAATCACCAATATACACCTCCCTTGAGAGGTGGGACCTTCGCAAGGCCTCTCAGTCCGAGGTACCGCGCCATCCTTTTCACATCCCCCTTCCGGGCACGGATCCTATAGCCTGAAGGTAAGGGTGTGAAAAATTTGGAGCGATACATTTTGGTGAACCCGAGAGACCCATTGGAATAGAAGCTAATTGTGCAAAATTAGTTTAGGGACAAGATCGTCTGGACATCCTAGCCCAGATGAAATCGTCATATCTGGGGCGATATCGTCTGATCGGCGACGATATCGTCAAACGGTCAAAACAACCTCTAAAAATGGCGTAGGAAAGGGGGAAACGGATTACACAGCAGTTAACAGGCGGTTTGGGAGGTTAAAATTTGAATTTAAATTATTTACTAGAGTAAATGTAATTATTAAGATTTGTGATTTAAATTATTTGAATTTTGATCAATTTTTGAGCATCGCGGCCATTTTTGGGCCGTCGACATCGTCGGGACGAAATCGTCCCAATTTCGACGAAATCATCTCAAGTTCGTCGATTTCGTCTAAGGGCAAAATCGGCGAAAGGGGGACGATTTCATCAAATTAGGGACGATTTCGGCTTGCAAAATCGAAGACGATTGTGCTCAAATTTGGGACGATATCGTCCAATAGTGGATGATATCATCAGTTTATAAAATTGAACTTATTTTAACTTGCATTTTTAATCACTTGAGTTGTTATTAATGATTTGTTTTTGTTTTGTTGTTTATGTTGCAGAGGATTGCTAAAGAGCAGAGAATGGAAATATAGAGGTTTGAGACATGACTTGGCCACTCTAACATAGGCAGAGTGGGATCAGCTGGCATAGGTCGGCTTACAGCATGTGGTAGAAATGCCACAAGTGTCTACAGACATGGGGCTACTGACAGCCCTGGCAGAGAGGTGGTATCCGGGTTCTTCTTGTTTTTGGCTACCGATAGGGGAGATGACTCCCACTTTGGAGGATGTATGGAGGATTCTAAGAATCCCCATACAAGGATGATTGATCACTCCTACGGCCAATCAGGGACATGCTATGGGATGGTTGTGTGGTGACCCGAGCTTCACCCTGGAGAAGGGCGGAGTGAACATCGAGGCACTGCATCAGATGCCTGGGGCATCGAGACTCACATGGGTTTTGGCTGGAGTGGTAGGTGGACTTCTGCTGTGCCACCAGAGCGGGTGTAGGGTACCATGGATGCTAGCAGATGTGATCTGTGACATGCGAGACCATGGTTATAGATTTTCTTGGGGCAGCTTTGTTCTATGTCGATTGTACAGGATCCTTCATGGGGTCGTGTACAAGGGTGGTCGATGTCTGGTTATGACATCGCTTCTATAGGTTTGGTGCTGGGAGCACATTGTAGTGCAGAGGCCAGTAGGGCTTCCTTTGATAGGGATTGATAGGGAGAGGCCTCGAGTTTTCTATTGGTGGCTCTAGAGAGGGTCACAACGGCGGATTGACCTACCGATGTCCCGGAGACTACTGGATGACCTTGTCCCGGACCAGATCACCTGGAGGCCTTGGAGGGAGCATCCAGGGTGGGCCGAGGATGGACAGGAGCTAGCTCACGTCAGGCGAGTTTGCTAGTTATGGATGGAGAGGGGAGAGGTGGAGCTCCACCGCTACGACCGAGTTTTGCGATAGTTTGGTCTACAACAGGGGATCCCATCTCTCAGGGATTACGAGTTTTCTCGGACTGTCTGAGATAACACCATAGTGAGCGGGGCTCCAGACATGTAGCACTTCTGGATTCAGGACTCGGACGATGCCCCCATTCAGCCAGTGGATGGGGACGACACAGGGGTAGCCGATGGCTATGATGCCTGGTACGCAGGCATCCGCCCTCCTTGGATGACGAGGGCTCAGGGTCCGATACATGTAGTTGTGCATCGGATAGGGAGGCGGAACTAGGCAGCTATTGAGGTGGCCCAAGGTCATAGCGGGAGAGAGCTAAGGAGGCCACAGGCATAGGAGAGGCCACGGTAGCGAGAGAGGAGGGAGGAGAGACCCCCTTCTCCACAGAGAGAGAGGCCACCATCGCCCGATAAGGGCAAGGGTGTCGACACTGGGGAGAGCAGCGAGACAATGACTCTTCGAGCAGAGATAGTCCATCTCCAGGCACAGGTGCAGACCCTACAGGAGGAGGCTGCATGACACCGAGATGAGGTGACACAGCTCAGAGATGAGATTGCATGCCTCAGAGCATGGGGTGGAGGGGCGAGCACACAGGAGCTGGCACGGTCGATTGCTCAGACCATGTTCTATCAGGGCATCTACTTCCATATGGTGCCAGAGGGTCAGAGGGTACAGCTGCCAGTTGGCATTATGGACCCGATCAGGATTGGGTCATCGAGGACTTCATCCCGATCGAGGACTAGGACTCGCAGTACCACACATACTACGATGGGGCCACCTCGTCCACCTTAGGGCGGGGGAGGAGATGAGGCTGAGAGCTTGAGGGGTTCTCGAGACACTGCATAGAGGACATTTGATTAAGAGGATTGAGTATGCCAAGATGTATATTGTGGCATACCAATCTATTTTTTGAGATGATGTACATATTGTTGATATGTATAGATGAGATATTTTTGATCATATGACTTGTGTTATGTATTGTTATGATGCTTTTATGTTTGATTGATTGATTTGATGATTGGATTGAGGATTCATGTAATTATGTCGTTGAAAATATTATGGTTTGAATGTCATGCTGTAAGATTTTAAATGAAATAATCTGATGTAACAAATTGGTTGTTTGTGATGTAATGTGATAAAAAATAAAAAGAGACTTCTAACAATAATTTCAAAGGACATTGTCGCTATTATAGACCATTTCATGGAGTCATCGCTCACTCGGTCGTCAAGCTAATCCCAGTATAGAAATATTGTTAAAAGTAAAAGAGTGCTTAAGAGACTGTCTTAAGACTTTGGTGCAATGGTGCAAATGATGATGATGATGGTTTGTTTTTCAGATTTCCATAAAAATAGTATGCATGAAATAATGTTAAAATGATTTTTGCTAGGCATAAATTCCTAAGTGTGATAAAATTTTTGGATAATTCCCTAGGAATTATACCATCATTGCAAAATTGAAGGTTGACATAATGACATGAAATAGTGATAATGTGTTTGTTTGTTTGTAAAGCATAATTGTATATTTAAGTCATATGGTTTTCATGATTTTTAAATAAATGGGGAATAAAAATTGTTACAATGGTTTGCGCTAGGCATAGAATATGTAGGTATAGACTTATACCATCATCGCGAAATCCAAAAAGATATAGTTTTATTGCATGATTGATTTTTTTTTATAAACAGAAAATATGAAGATGAGGACTTGCGCTAGGCATAAAATTCTAATTTTGGTTTTGGGACTATACCATCGTCGCGAAAGTCGATAATATATATATATATATATATATATATATATATATATATATATATATATATATATATATATATATATATATGTGTTTTTGATTGTATGGTTTTGAAATAAATTTTGATTTTTCTATTATGCATGTAGTTGTCGTTATACTAAACAATTGTACTTGAAAGAAGAAAATGAATTATTCCAAACAATTTGCAAAAATATTTCAAAGTATCTTAAAGACAAAAGTTAGATTTATAAGGAATCCCATGTGCATATGTGAATTCATTTCCAATCTTGATTTATCATAATGATACACAAAATCTCTCAAATATAAAATGTGTGTGCAATTGCTATGTTCATTTACCAGTTTTGAGCAAGATAATATGATACAAGTGATTTGAATGAACCAAATAAGTGTTCATTAACCATGATGTAGATGCATATAACCATACTAGACTACTATGTAAGTTGGATTATCAAGAGCTAGCTAATCCATAAGCAGACATAGGTTTGTACAAAAGAAGGTCGCTAATGTGACAGACATATCGCCACGCTAGGAGTTACCCAAGGCCAAGCAGGTTGGGCACAAACCACCTATTATGGGGCTTACCTCACAGTTTTCGAATAATTGAGAATTCCAAGGATTCAAGCTCATCAACCCTTCTTTTCTTTTCAAAGGGTAGGGAAAGGGATTTTATTGCTTTATTTTTGCTTTCTTTTTTCTTTCTTTTGTATTTTTGCTTGATTTTGAGATAATGCTTGAAACATTGTTGTAATGATATAAAATAACATTTTTTCTTTTTCTCTTTCTCTTGAACTTTGCTTTTTCTTTTGTTCTATGCTAGGGATACTTGCTCGGATTAGTTGTAGAGCAAGGGATTTTTATTCTGGGTAGGGGTGAGCTTGTCCTTTTGCCAATTCTCAAAGATTCTAGACCATGTGCATGATAGGATAGTAGGGGAAACTTTTCGCTCAAGAAACCACTTCTACTATGTAGCAAAGCATGGAAATTACAAATATAATCATTTTATTGTGAAAAGATGTGCTTGGTTTAAGTAAATAACAAGATCAATTCTCTATGCTCAAACTTTATTTAATTGAATTTTGTGGACTTTGATATAAGAGAGATTAGTAATCATGCCAGATAAAATCAAGATATTTATATTTGTGAGTGTGAAAGTGAGGGATTCCAAATAAATGCTAATTTATCCAAAATAATTTGAAACATATAATTGCAACATTTGTAAGAAGATATATATAAATAAATACTATTTTTGAGAAGTTTTGAGAATGTTGACTCTCTCTTTCTTCTTTATGTTGTTTTGGTTTCGAAAGAGTCAAGAATATTGTTGTTTTTTATTTTTATTATTATTTTTTTTTGAAAGAATTAACAAGTGCCATAAATAAATGCAACAAATAGTTTTGAAGATTTTGATGATTATGAATGTTTTTGGTGTTTTTGAATATATAAATTGAAAGAAATACAAAATAGTGATTTTGAAATATTTTAAACAAATATATACAAGGATGAAATGACCAAATTTATACATAGTAACATTTAAGATGCAAAATGGGTGAAAAAGTGATTGAAATTTTGAGCTCTGGCGATTTGGCGGGAATCCTTCTGCTCTGTCGACGGCCGTGGCTCTAGGGTTTCAGTTCGGAAACCTCCTCCAGCGTGTTTGGGGTCTGTTGCAGGCCTCTGGTCTAGGATCTTTCGGTTTCCCGGGAGGGCCCAATGGGGTCTCTTCCTGGTTCTCGCGAGGGAAAAAAGACCTCTTATGCGGAGATTCTTCGAGATAATCCTGCGTCTTCCTCTGCTGAAGCTCAACGCAGTGCCTTCCATCTGCTAGCCAATAATGCGGGCAAGGGCTCTCCTGGGAACAGAATCAATGGTTGTCTCCCGCAATCCGCATCAAGACCGAAAATAGTCATCGAACCGTAGCCGGTTGAAGACACGATAAACTACCGGACCACGCATGATCTGATTTGCAAGTTCATGGGCATTCGACCCACCCCCGCACTTTTTGCATTCCCTGGGTGAGACAAAACTGGGAGCCAATCGGTGAGTACTCCTTATGGCCCATTAGCAATGGGTATTTCATTATTAGTTTTTCTTCCCTAATGGATAGAAACAGAGCATTTGAATCAGAGAAGAGGAGCCATGGCCCGGCAGGGTTATTTGTCCAGCCGTGGAGAGCGGGTTTCGACCCTCGCATTGAACCCACGGCCGTCCCGGTTTGGATCCGGTCGTATGCTCTCCCGATGGAGTTTTGGGGTGAGCGGATTCTTGAATTGATAGGCAACTCTCTAGGTAGATTTTTGGGAGTTTCTAAGGATACCATTGAAGGAAATACTGCCGTTTATGCAAGAATCTGTGTAGAATTGGATATTAGTCAATCGCTACCAGCTGAGATGGAATTGGAGCTAGCAGGACAATCTTGGGTACAACAGTTAGACTATGAAGCCCTACCTTTCCGTTGTAGAGTCTGTCATTTGCATGGCCATTTGGCAAGGTTCTGTCCAAATATCTTGAGCACCAATGCGGATGCTACACAGGGAATGTCAAATCGCTCCCGAGGAGGTAAGTCCACTTCGGCCAAGGAACCACCCGTCATTCCCACTGGGTCTGAGGGCCAGAATGATGGCTTTGAACAGCAGAAGAGGAGAAGAAACAAAAAGAGAAATGGTAAGGAGCAAGCTCTCCCCAAGCCAACAAATCGGTATGAAATCTTCAAATCTCTTGTGGATCAAGAAGACCAACCTATGGAAGGAGCAGATGGGATCCTTGAGGATAATATTATCCTTACTCATGCTCCTCCTTCCTCAACCCCTGTCCTTGAACAGGCTTTTGATTCCTCTGAGACTTTGCACCATGAAAACCTTGGGACTCTGGTTATCCACGCCCCAGCTCAGCCCGTTATTAAAGATGTTTCTATGGGAATTGCAGAAAAGCTCAGAGAAAGACCAGCTCTTGGAATTTCCCAGGTGGAGAAGAGATCGAAAAATAGTAATTCCCAAGGGGTGGGCAGGAAATCCAATAAGGATCTAATCGCAGTGGCAAGGGGATAAGCTAATCAATGGAGGATTGGCAAGAACAATTGATTCGTATTGCTCCCAAGGTTTCCAATGATTATACAATCTTGGAATGTGAGGGGTTTAAACAAGAGAACCCATCAATCTGCTGTTCAAAGACTTTTAGAAAGAAGTAAAACAGACTTTCTGCTCATTCAGGAAACAAAAATGTCATTAGACCTCATGAGTAAAACTGTCGGCCGAATCTGGAGGGGTGCTGGCCATATGGCAGTGGCTGCTCTTGGTGCCTCGGGAGGGATTGCTACTCTTTGGAATCCTTTGGCGTGGATAGCAGTAGATCATATAGCCTGGAGAGGGGTCCTAACATCTCTTTTCAAGAATATAGTTACAGCTGAACAAGTCTTAATTACAAATTTCTATGGGGCTCAGAATACCGAAGGTCAGCGGTCTCAATGGAAAGTTGTTCAAAACATGAGGTCCTCCCGGGAAGATCTTGATTGGATTTTAGCTGGGGACTTCAATGCTAAATTATCCGCTAGAGATCAGGAAGGTGGCATCCCTGTTCTGGATACAGGGGATAGGCTGTTTATTGCCCACGTCCAGGCCTTTAACCTTGTTGACATCAAAGGCCCTGGTACAAACTTTACCTGGACTAATAAGAGAAGAGAGCCATACAAAGAGGAGGGTTAAGCTTGACAAGTTTTTGGTCTCGGAGGAAGCTTATGTTAGATGGAATATCAAATTCCGGATCTTGGAGGGCCCAGCTTTCGATCACTCTCCCATTTTGCTGGAGGGAGGGACTATGTCAGGAAAGTATTACAAACCTTTTAAATTTGAAAATTTTTGGTTGCAAAAAGAGGACCTACGAAGGAAAATTCCACAGTGGTGGGAAGAAGGCCGTCCCCCTTTTGGAACAGCTATGTTCAAAATTCACAAACAGCTTCTCTATGTTAAGAGTAAACTGAAACAGTGGAAGCAAACTAACAAATCTGATTTCCAGCTCCAACGGGCCCCCTTGCTGGACAGATGGAATGAGGTGCAAAAACAATTCAGAGAAGGAATTATTTCTGAGCATCTTAAATTTGAGGATGACGCCTTACGCAAAGCAGTTGAGGACATTGATAATCAAGAAGAGATCTACTGGAGACAGAGAGCCAGAAATACTTGGCTATTAGAAGGAGACAGAAATACTAAATTTTTCCATCGCTCTGCCTGTGCTAGAAGGCAATTGAATAACATGGAGTTCCTCCAAGATGAGTTTGGAAACTCTTTTGACACTCTTCCTGATATGCATTCCCTATCTATGGAGTACTTCTCAAACCTCTTCAAGGAAAGTATGCAGCATGATGTGGAAGCTCAAAATGAAGTCATTGAGGGAATTCCCTCTATTATTTCTCATGAAGAGAATCAGTCCCTTCTTAAGCCCATTGATCGTGATGAACTCAAGAAGGTGGTCTTTGGGATGTGCACAGGAAAGTCGCCTGGTCCGGACGGTTTCCCTATTGAGTTCTTTCAGGCCTTCTGGGACATCTTGGAGGAGGACGTGTTGGTTGTCATTGAGGAATCCCGAATTAACAAAAGAATGCTCAAGGCTCTAAATCATACCTTTATCACTTTAATTCCGAAAGGAGAGGGGGGGCTCACATTTCTGATTTCAGACCTATTGCTTTATGTAATGTGATCTACAAAATTATTTCTAAACTTATGGCTGAAAGACTAAAACCCCTTCTTCAAAATTTAATTTCCCCTGAGCAAGGGGGTTTTGTTGAAGGAAGACAGATCTTGGATGGAGTGATCTTGGCTCAGGAGGCTATCCATTCTATGCATAATTCAGGTAACAAAGGAATGTTCATCAAATTGGATATGTCTAAGGCTTATGACAGAGTAGAGTGGGGTTTCTTGGTCAAGATGTTGGCAGCCTTTGGTTTTTCTCAGGACTGGATTGCCTGGGTCATGAGCTGTATCTCTACGCCTTCATACTCTATTTTAATTAAGGGGCTTCCCTCGCCACCTTTTGGAGCCTCTCGGGGTCTCCGTCAAGGAGATCCCTGCTCTCATTATCTCTTTCTTATCTTGGTCGAAGGTCTTGGCGGACTCCTCCCCGAGAAGAAGACGTCAAGGACAGATTACAGGAATTAAAATCGGAGCCGAAGTTTTGACTCATTTACAGTTTGTGGATGATACGGGCTTGGTGGGGGTTGCCACCTCGTGAGAAGCAAGAGGAATCAAAGATACTCTTAACGTCTACCTTCGGGCTTCTAATCAAGCCATCAATGATTCAAAATCAAAAGTGGTCTTCTTCAACCTTGATCAAAGGTCGCAAGAGAGAGTTATGGAGATTCTCGGGTTTCACTCGGACCTCCCTTCCCGTTGTTTATTTGGGGGTTCCTCTCGCATTTCAAAAAACTGACAACTGATTTTTGGAAGGACCTGCTAGATGGCATCAAAGAGAGAATGAATCATTGGTCTCATAGATGGTTAAGCTATGGGGGCCGACTAACTTTTCTGAAGTCTGTTATTCAGGCTATGCCTATTTACAAATTCTCAATTCTGGCCGCCCCTCCCTCAATCTGGAAAGAGTTGGACAAAGCGGCTAGAAGTTTTCTTTGGGAAGGTGCCAATGGAGAGAGGAAATGGGCCTTGGTTGGTTGGGATAAGGTCACCCAGCCCAAGGAAAAAGGTGGGCTGGGCTTGAGAAGCTCCAAGTTTAACAATCGGGCCCCGGTCGGGAAATCGGATTGGAGGTGGATTTCTCAGCCTTCGTCCCTCTGCAGCAGAATCCTTTCTAGCAAATACTTGGGTCCTGTTCCTCCCAACGACTTGGGCCGCTATCCTCTGGAAGGTAATGGTTCTCTTGTGTGGCAGGCGCTCAAGCTTGGATCTTGCATTATCAAAGATCAATTGTTCTGGAAAGTTGGGAGAGGGGAGAAGGCCCGGTTCTGGACTGACTCTTGGGATCAAGCATCCTCCTATTCTTGCAAGAGTTTCCCGATCTGCTTCCGCTAAAAATAGCTCTTGAAGACAAAGGTTGGATTCATATTCAGACCTACTTCACTACCAGCCTTCTGGGGGAGTATAAGGTTAAAAAATTTAAGCGGCTGGGTGAATGGCCTATTCCAATCCCTCCGGAGCAGGCCCCAACTCTGGAAAAACTTTTGGCTGAAAGGTTTCTATCTGGGAGAGATGAGGAGGATGAGCTTGCTTGGGGCTTCGGGAACCTTGGGGTTTATTCTGTGAAGGAGGGCTATGCTTCGATCCTACCTGAGCCCCCCCACACTCTTTTCCCTGTTCATGAATGGAGGAAGATTTGGCATCCCAAGGGCTGGCCGAAAGTGAACTTCTTTGCTTGGCAACTGATGCATAATGGTATCTTGACCTTTGACAACCTTAGAATTAGAGGCATCATTGGTCCTTCCTAGTGTGTTTTATGTTATAGGAATGAGGAAACTGTGAACCATCTTCTTTTTGATTGCTCTTTCACACAGCAGATTTGGCAACGTTGGTTCTCCCACTTTAAACTTCAGATGCTTGGAGATCTGTCCCTGACCAATTTATGGGAAAGTCGGAAGAGAGGTAGATTTATTTCTAAAGCTCTTCAGTACCGGGCCGGGAGATCGGTTTCCTTTTTATTTGGTGGCAGGTTTGGTTGGAAAGAAATGCTCGTATTTTTCGTGAAACCTTCTCTTCGGTGGAGGGGATTTGGCAGATCATTTGGAGCAAAGTTGTGGAAACCGTTGCCATCTATGCTGAGAAGGAAAACCAGCCGCTTCTAAGCCTTTGAGTGGGAGAGGTGCTGATCTGGAGAGACAGGTAAGAAGTTGTTGGAAACCTCCCCTGAAGGCTGGGTCAAAATCAATACTGATGGAGCTGCTAAAGGTAATCCGGGCAATGCTGGCAGTGGTGTTATTTGCCGTGATCATGCTGGGACTGTGCTATATTGGGAATTGCAAGGTCCGGGGATATGCCACAAACAATGAAGCTGAGGCCTTTGCTATTAAATCTGCTTCCATCTGGGCCGTCAAGCATGGTCACGTAAAGATAATCATTGAGTCTGATTCCCAAATCTTGGTTGGTGCTCTTGATTGCATGCGGAACTTTGCCTTAAAAGCTTGGAGGCTCCGGATTTTGGTCGCCCAAATTTTAGAGCTTTGGAAGGAAATTGAGGATGTGATTCCTGTTTATGCTAGTAGATCTCTCAATAAAGCGGCCGATTTCCTTGCTAAGTTGGGTGCTGAGAGAGAGGTTGGGATTCATCTGCATAGCAATTTGTCTGTGGAGAATGCCGAGATCAGACAAGGCCTTGAACAATTCCTGAAATAATGTGCAAAGTTTTTTTTGCTAAGGGTCCTTTCTGTCACGATTTCGCGACATGTTGTCCTGTCGTGGCCGTTGGCTGGTTACTGTCGCGATATCGCGACAGGTTGAGCCTCTGCAGTCTCCGGCTGGTTTCTGTCGCGATATCGCGACATGTCGCGTTATCGCGGGTCGCGATTCCGTGACATGTTGCGATATCGCGACATGTCGCGTTATCGCGTGACGCGATCCCGCGTCTTGTTGCGATATCGCGACATGTCGCGTTTTCGCGCCTCGCGATTCCGCGACACGTTGCGATATCGCGACAGGTCCCGCTTTCCAGGTTCGATTGGTGTTTTTACCGCGCTCTCATTCCCTTCTTGAAGTTGAATAGAAATGTAAATATTTCGTCGTGTTTTCGCGACAAGTTTGAGTTTTGGAAGCTGCATGGTTCTTCTGTCGCGATTTCGCGACACTTTTGGCAATTAGGCGGCTGGGTGGAAAATTGTCGCGATATCGCGACCTGTAGTGATGATGCAACATCGAGCTGGTTTTTGTCGCGATTTCGCGACAGGTTGTGCCCTCCTGGTCTCTGGCGTTTTTCTTGCGCGATTTCGCGGCATGTTTGGCTCCTTTGCGACTGGGTGGTTTTCCGTCGCGATATCGCGACCTTCATGAGGCTTGAATGTTGCTTTCTGTTTCTGTCGCGCTGTCGCGACGCTTTCTGCGGGTGGCTGTCGAGGGCCCTTCCTGTCGTGATTTCGCGACATGTCGCGATTTCGCGACATGTCGCGTTATCGCGCCTGTTGGTGCCAAAGTGGCCGTGACGGGTTTTCCTGTCGCGATTTCGCGACATGTCGCGTTTTCGCGACTTGTTGCTGTTTCGTGCCTTCCGTTCTCTGTGCCTTGCGGTACCTAGCGTTGCCTTTGTGCGCCTTCCTTGCTGTTTTGCTTGTGGCTCTGGCTCGGGATGTGTTCTCTCCCGCTTGTATCTGGTTCTTGTATTAATACAAGTTTTCATTTTTTCAAAAAAAAAAACATTTAAGATGCAAAATATTCATGGGTTCTTTAAGTTCTTTACCATCTAAGGTAGATAATTTGTATGCTCCTGATTCAAATTTAGCAGTGATAATGTATGGTCCAAGCCAGTTGGGCTCAAATTTACCTTTAAGGTCCTTAGTTGCATTAGTATTTTTTTATTTTCTTTTAAAACAAGGTCGCCGATCTCAAAGGATCGATGACAAACTTTTTTAGCATATGATCTTTTAAGCTTGTTTTGGTAGGCACGGAGATGCTCCAAAGCATTGATGCATTTTTCATCTAGGAGTTCCAATGGACTCGAGTCTCGCCACTCGATATTCATCTCCTACTTCGGTATCTTGAAGTAGTAGAGCCAAAGAAGGAACTTCTAATTCAAATGGAAAAATGGCTTCAACACCATAAACCAAAACAAAAGGTGAAGTTCCCGTGGGGGTTCGAACACTAGTTCGATAGGCCCACAAGGCTGGATATAACTGAATGTGCCAATCACGGCAAGTTTTATTGACCAATATTTTGAGAATTTTGATTAAGGTTTTGTTAGATGCTTATGCTTGACCATTACCCTGAGGATAATAGGGAGTGGACCAGCGATGTTGAATCTTATATTTTTGGCATAATTTTTTAACATCTTTATTTTTGAAACAAGTTCCATTATCAGAGATGAGATTTGCGGGAATTCCGAACCTACAAATGATTTGATTAAAAATAAATTTAGAGACTTGTGTGCCAGTGCAGGAAGCTAAAGGCATAGCTTCAACCCACTTCATGAAATACTCAGTGGTGGTTATGATGAATTTGTGTCCATCAGATGACACAGGATTAATTTTGCCAATAATATCTAAACCCCATTTTGAAAAGGGCCAAGGAGATGAAATAGCCTACAATTCTTATGCAGGTGCATGGACAAGGTCAGCATGTTTTTGACACTTGTCGCAATGGCGCACATAATCATGTGCATCATTCTCCATGGTAGGCCAAAATTATCCTATCCTAAGGAGCTTTTTAGCAATGACACTACCACTGAAGTGTCCTCCACAAGATCCATCGTGGGATTCACTCAAGGCTGATTTGGATTCTTCTAAATTCAAACATCTTAATAGGATACCTTCAAAAGATCTCCTATATAAAGTATTGCCAATTATTACAAATCGACTTGCTCGTCTACGTAATAACCGACGTTGGTTTCTATTAGAATTGGCAGGGAAAGTCCCATTTTGGAGAAAATCAAATATATCCGTATACCAAGGTTCAGGAGTAGTTTCATTGATTAGAAACACATCCAAAGGTTCTAAGCATGACTTATTTGAAGCGGGTTCCTGGAGTCAATGAATAATGATAGTGGCATATTCGTCATCTAACTCCAAGGGCAGGAGAGATGCAGCTGCGGCCATAGCATCAACTGCACGGTTGCAAGTTCGAGGAATAGCTTCCAAGGTAACTTGATCAAATAGAGACATTAATTGTAAAACATAGGCCTTATATGGGCACATTTTATCATCTCTGGTCTGATAAACTTCATTAATTTGGTTTATAACTAGTTGAGAATCACCAAAAACTAATAGATGTTTAATTTTTAGCGCCAAGGCAGCTCGTAATCCAAGGATTAGAGCTTCATATTCAGCAGTATTGTTGGTGCAAGCAAATGTCAATTTGAAGGACAGAGGAATAAGATGTTTTTGCGGGGATATTAAAATAATACCCACACCAGCCCCACTCATGCATCGGGCTCCATCAAAGTATAAGGACCATTGTTCAATATGGTCTGCCTCTAATTGAAGGCATTCATCAAGAAACTCAATGATGAGGGGATGGGTAGACTCTAAGGGTGTAGCAGCTAATTGATCTGCTATGATTTGACCCTTAACAGACTTCTATCCTATGAATGTGAGATCAAACTCACTTAGAGCAAGAACCCACTTGGCTATGTGACCCGATAAATAAGGTCGACTCATGAGATACCTTAAGGGATCATATTTAGCAATGACATAAGTTTTTTGACTAAGCATATAGTGTCATAATTTTTGCATAGCAAACACAACTGCTAGACATAGTTTCTCTAATGTTGTATAGCGGGTTTCATAACTGATGAAGGTTCGGCTAATATAATAATTAGCACGTTCTCTCTTTTCATCATCAAGCTGAGCTAACATAGCTCCTAAGGCAGAATCTGAAGCTAAAATATATAGGAGAAATGGGCGATCAGGTTTAGGTGGTGAAAGCACAGGTGGATTAAGGAGGTATTGTTTGAGAAGTTCAAAAGCTTCTCTACATTCGACGTCCCAATTAAAAGGGACATCCTTCTTAAGAAGTTTAAGAAAGGGACCAGTTTTTTCCACCAGCTTATCGATGAAGCGACGGATGGCTTGAAGCTTACCTTGTAAACTTTGTAACTCAGATATATTAGTAGGTGCGGGCATATCAGTGATAGCCACAATCTTGAGAGGGTCAATTTTGATACCACGTAAAGAAACTAAAACCCCTAATAGTTTACCGGACTTAACTTCGAATATGCATTTTGCTAGATTTAATCGAATAAGATATTCTTGTAATCGATTAAAAACTTTTCTCAAATCATCTAAATGATTATCTTCATTAATAGAGCGAGCTATAATATCATCTACATAATCATGTAGGATATCATGCATCATATCATGAAAAATATAAGTCATAGCTCGTTGATAGGTTGCACCTACGTTCTTTAAGCCAAATGGCATCACTTTCCAACAAAAAGTACCCCAAGGGGTAATAAAGGTTGTTTTAGCCTGATCTTTAGGAGCTATCCTGATCTGATTATAACCGGAGAATCCATCCATTAAGGACATCATCCCACTCTCGATAGTAAAGTCAATGATTTGATCCATGTTTGGAAGAGGAAAATCATCTTTAGGGCATGCAGCGTTAATATCTCTAAAATCTATGCAAACCCTAACTTTGGTGGCTTCTTTCTTGGTAACTGGAACTACATTTGAGATCCATTCAGCATAATCAATAGCTTGTATAAAAACAACATTCAGGAGTTTTTCTAACTCCCCTTTGACTAGCAAGAGCCACTTTGGGATGCATTTTTCTAAGTTTTTGTTTAACGGGTTTAGCATCCGGATGGACCACTAGATGATGCATGACTACAGAAGGGTCTAGACTTGGCATATCTTCATATGTCCAAGTGAAGACATCTTCATACTCTTTAAGGAATGCAATGTATTGCTCTTGTTTTTCTTGACTTAATTCTGATCCAATATTGATTATGTGAGGATTATCCTCGGTCCAATGTTAATTTTAATGACGTTTTCTACCTCCATGTGTAGATCTCTTTCAAAATTAGGTGGGGCGGGTGAAATGCCCAATTCTTGTAATTCTTGTAAGGTTAATTTGGATAATTCATCTTGAGGATTAGTGGTCTCAAGTTGGGCTATAGTTGGTATAGAACCATCAAAATAAAATCCATTGTGTAACATCTCTTCAACGGAGACATCGTGGAAGATATCTCCTTCCAACTCTTCATCGGGGTCAGCAATCATTTTAGGGTAAGCTATGGATAGCATGTTACATGTAAATGACTGATTTTTTAGAGGCAAATCATCACGCCTATCCAAATAATCTTGATAACATATGAGGTGATCATCATCTTCAAAAGGAAAGGGTTGACCCTTACTAGGAAATAGGCCCACACCACAGCGGGCGGGCCACGGTTCTACCTCGAAAGGTTCTTTCATGCCATTTTGGAAAGGTCCCAAGCCTTTCCCTTTATATCCCATTTTAAGCATTATGGGTTTAGCTTTAATATATTCATTGGTAAAATAACACCGAGCATATCCCTCATGATGAGTTTTAATATTCCGAGGGATTCTTCCCCAATCATATCCTTTATAAATGAAGGCACAACTCCCGACTTGGTAAGTACTTCCCATAGGTTGTGGGAGGCCCAAAGTACGAGGAGATGGCGGTAAGTTATTTAAAAGAATTGAATCTTGCATGAAAGCATTTGTTTTTTCTGATATTAAGGTTGTGGATAAATATGGTAAAAGTTCATCAGAAAGAGCATAATATGTAGAAGGATCATTCCCTATATCTTTAGATGTGGAAGGTATGATAGATGGGTCTATAGGTTTTGAAATTATAGGGATAGAACATGAAGGATTGGTTGTAGATTGAAGATCTTTTTGAGGTTCTAGAGTGGTTTTTTTAGAAGATTGTTGATCTATATATGAGGATGAAATTAATGGAGGGGAAATAGGTGAAGTTATGGGTGTGTGTTTCACATTTTTAGATGAAAAATAAGAATTAGGATGTGTGGATGACAGAGCAGGGCAAAATTGCACTCCAATAGGTTCTACCAAAGCACACATATCAAAGGGTCTAGGGTCACCATGGATAGTGACCAACTGATTTTTAAATTCAAATTTAACACATTGGTGTAAAGTTGATGGGATAGCCCGCATTGCATTGATCCAAGGGCGACCCAAGAGTATATTGTACGATGTCGGGCAATGTACAATAAACACGGTTGTTTCTAGGGTTCTAGGACCAACTTGCAAGGGGATGGTAATAACTCCACACATTTCTTGTGTTTCATCATTGAAAGCTTTGATAATCATATCATTTTTCTTCATTTCATCACTTCTAAAGCCAAATATTTGGTAGAAGTCAAAAGTGCAAATGTTTAGAGATGAGCCATTATCAATCAGGACTCGTTTGACAGCTACATCTCCAATTAGAGCAGTAATATATAAGGGATTATCCTTATGTAAACTGTGTTGTGGGATATCTTTATCCCGAAAGTCAATACAATCAACCTCTCGAGTGATGATAGTATTGGCCATAGCTTCAGGTTGAATTTTTTGAGGTACCATCATTTGGCTTAATGTAAGCATCAACTCATCCCTATGGGTGGGAGAGGATCTTAATAAATCCAAAAGGGAAATTCTGGTCGTAGTATTGGATAATTGCTCATTAATATTGTAAGGGGGTTTAGGTTGAACATGGGAAGCATGATTCCCTTTATTGGGATTTTTCAAAACGAATGGAGCTGATCCATCATTCTGGTTTGGTTCTTGTTGAGAATTTTGAGCCTGTTGTCGGGTAATGACTCCAATGGTACCTACAATGTTATATTGAGGGCATTGAACTAGGTCTCGGTCTAGCATTTATGGCTTGTTCATTAGGGAGGAATTGATTAGAAGAAGGTCGAGTAGTAACTCTTCTAGGAAATGGTTCTTCTGGAACCATAGCATCTATGATGGGTTGAATAGGATCTGATTCATTTTCATAACTATTCGATTGGTTTGAAGTAATGTCTAGTTCACTTTCAGTATCTGATTCTACATCACTAGAATCAAGAGTTTGAATATTATGTAGGGGCCTAGTCGTAACCAGGGATAAGGTTGTGTCAAATATTTGAGGATCCTGAATAGGTAATTGTCCGCTAATAGTTCCTACATATCGGGTAGGAGGAGGAACATTATGATGTTCGATTTGATTGGCCACCTCTTTACCATGTCTTGGTAAAGGGTGTTGAAATATGTCTAATGTTTGATTAGCATTTTGATTTTGATTTTGGGGAATGGTCTTTTGAGTATTATTAGGAGCATTTTGTTTAGGTTGGAAGGCTTGCACCTCCATTTCATTATTATCAATCAGATCCTGTATTTTATGTTTCAACCTTTTACAAGTGTTGGTAGAGTGTCCAGGTCCTCTATGGAAATCACAGTGTAAGTCAGCTCTATATCCGGGTATAGTTGGATCAGGTTCCTGGATAGCTGGTAGTTGGATCAAACCTCTTTCGAGTAATTGAGGTAAAATAGTTGATAAGGGTTGATTCAATCTAGTAAATTCTCGAGGAGGCTTATCAGGAGGTTTCAATATAAATTTTTCTGTTGTTTTCGTTGCATTGATATTAGCAACATTTTCATTGTCGATGACTCCGTCACCAACAACTTGTTTGTTTTTATACTGATTTTTGGATGTTTTCTCATCATCCTTCTTCCTAAGTTGGCCTCTCCTAATGAGGGCATCTTCTACTCTTCGAGCTAAATCTATAGCCTGATCAAAGGTAGTTAAAGTAGCAGTTGATAGCTCATAAGATATTTGTTCTTGTAAATTATTGATAAAAATGTCCAACATTTCCCTATAAGGTAGCACAAAGTGTAGTTTTCCTGTCAATTGCCTCCATCTAGCTAAGAAATTGGCAAAACATTCATCCTTGTCTTGTTTTAAGTTGTATAAATCTTTAATGGTTACATGCCTCTCGATGTAGGCACTAAATTGATGGACAAAAGATTCAACTGTTTTTTCAAAGTTTCTCAAAGAATGAGTGGGCAATTGATAGTACCACTCTAATGCCATTCCACCTAAACTTTTTGGGAACATTTTTAGTAATAGCAAGTCATCATGTGATATATCATGACATGCTATCCTAAACATGCGAAGATGCTCTATGGGATCTTCGTTTCCTTTATATATAGGCAAGATGGGCATGGGAAAATGCTTAGGGTATGGTTGAGCTACAACTATGGGATCCAAATGTTGACTACAGATCTCTCGATAATTGTACGAGGGACGGTAAGGATCTATCTGGTCCATACGTGAAGCTAACTATTTCACCATGGCTTCCAGATTACTGGTTTGCCCACCATATTGGTTCGGTAGGGCATTGATATGGGATTTGTGAGCATATGATGGAGGGACATGAAGATTAGATGCTATGTTGCTATTGTGTAAATTATTGGTAGGAAAGGTGTTATGAAGGAATTTTGAAGTTGTATTATGATGTATTCCAGATTGTTGAAAATTGGTGTTTGGCTTCGTTTTAGGTTTTTGTTTACTTGAAGCATATTGATCAATAGTTTGGCGAAGTAAAGTAGTGAAGGAAGTTTTCTTTTGTGTGGGAATTATTTTAGGTTGAATAACAGGTTCCTTAGGAGGACGGGTAACCTATTTTTTTGACATGTTTTGAATCATAGTGACCATATCTGTATTGGATGGTCCAGCCTTATCACTTTCTTGATCAATGAAAGACAAGGGATTAGTGTGCACATCAAACATATGTTCCATGGCTACTTGAGTGTCACTAATTTTCCCTTTATCAATACAAACTGCCACATTAAGAGCGTCAATGTTATCATTGAGAAATTTCCGGAAATGATCTACGTTGTCAAAAGCAATAGTTCCATCTAGAGCTACTCTAGGGGATGAGGATCCATCCTCTTTAACACTTTCTTCTTGTTCATTATCTTCACCTAGGTCATCTTCTCGTTGATCTAGAGTTTCTCCTTCTGAATTGGATCTTCGGGAAGGACATTTGGGTCTCTAGTTTTATCTTCTAACCAATCTTCTTCTTCCCCTTCAGTTTGTTTACCATTCCTAAGTTTAGGCATTGTGCCTTAATTTTAGATTTCAGCAAATATATATATATATATATGCAACAAGCTTAAGAGGTATATATTAATTATATACCTACTACAATATTTAAAATGAAATGTTTTGGTTTTTGCTATGTTTTTTTTAGTTTTTCTTTGTTTTTGAAATAATATTGTAAAGACAAACAACACAATAAATGCAAGAAATAATACTGAAAGTAATAATCTAGTTTTCTATAAAAAATTTATAAATATCATTAATGGGCTCGAGTTCTTCAGGAGTCATGAAGTGTTCTTCTTCAAATTGAAAGTTTTCTTTCAAAAATTTAATGAAAAGAGCTATAGTGATATTATCTGTCTCAGATGCTGGTTGATAGAAGTAAAGCTCGTGGAAATACTCTCGATATAACACAGCTCGAGGAACTCTATTCCATATTTCCCTATCCGTAAGAACAACCTCTTGGTCTTCTACATGACCTAGGAACTGGTGTACAATGGCTGCATTCTCGAGGTATTCCTCGAAGGTGAACAATTCTGAAGATACAAGAGCTCTCCTATAAGCTAACCATCTATGGCAGGCTCTCTGAAGTTCATGATAAAAGATAAGTTGATGAGGATCCAGGATTCTATCTAGGACAAGCCTCTTGATTTGTTTAAGTTTTGTTGACCTAGATGAAATGACACTAAGTCTTCTATCAAGTTCGTCCCACAAAAGTTGATTTCTATCTATTTCAAGCACACTAAGCACAAAATTGATTTCTATGGCTGCCAATTGGTTTTCAACATTTATAGTAACTGCTAATATTTTCTTAGGAGCTACCATCTAAACATGATATGCAACTTATTAGTTTGAAATGATTTGAAATGCATCTATGTTTTAGTTGTTTTATTTTTTATTTTGTTTTTGTTTTTGTTTTCAAAAGGTTTACAATGCATTCACGTCGGGTTCACCAAAATGTATCGCTCCAAATTTTTCACACCCTTACCTTCAGGCTATAGGATCCGTGCCCGAAAGGGGGATGTGAAAAGGATGGCACGGTACCTCGGATTGAGAGGCCTTGCGAAGGTCCCGCCTCTCGAGGGAGGTGTATATTGGTGATTTTTTGACGGATGGTGGGTTCACCAAGAAACATTCAATGGTAGTTTCCATGCCTAGGTTGGGAATGTGTTTTATGTGTTCGTTTTAGCTTTAAGCATTCAAGTCCTAGGTTTGGCCAAAATGCGTCTAAGCTATTCTATATGAAGATGCAGATTAAATGAATACAAAAAATAGAATTAAGACAGAAAACAGAGAAATTAAGGAATGTTAAAAGAAAAATACCTGATCCGGATGTTTGATGAAGATTCTGATTCTTGAAGTAGTCAAGATCGCCTCTGATTTGACAGGATCGTCTGAGATCAGACAAGATCATCTGAGATCTGACGAATTCGTCAGACGAATTTGTTAGACCTGCAAACAAAGAAATAGGTGCAAAACATAGAAAATGCAACTATTCTAACAGAGGGAAACAGTATAAATTAACAGTAGCAATATCAAACTGAGGATTATGAACAGAAATATGAATGCATTATACTGATTTAATAATAATTATGACTTAATTATGCATTTGATCTAGATGGGTGAACTCCAAAATACAAAATAGCATAAAATACTGAATAAACTAGCTAATTACAGCATAAAAAAGCAGATTAAAGATGAAGAAATGCAAACTTCAGGCACTGATTGCCTCAATGTTGACTGCAGTCGAAATCGTCTCGCATTGGTACGAAATCGTCTCTGATTCGACAAGATCACCTCCAATCTGAATAGGATCATTCTCGATGATGTAAGCTTGCTCCGACTGAAAAACACTATGGTACCTACAACAAAATTGGTATAGAACTACTGCAAATATGAATTTGAGATTTTTTAACGTGTATGAAGTCGGGTTACAGAGAATTTCAGCCAGGGGGTGCTAAGGGGAGGGCTTAGGATTAAATAGGCTTAGGAGGGAGGTTAGGAGGTTGGAGATCATCCCTATTTGGGAGATCTCCAATGGGGGAGGGTCTCTAACGACGCAGACACGCTTCTGCCCGGATTAGAGACCCATTGGAACAGAAGCTAATTATGCAAAATTAGTTTAGGGACAAGATCGTCTAGATGTCCTAGCCCAGATGAAATCGTCAGATCTGGGGTGATATCATCTGATCGGCGACGATATCGTCAAACGGTCAAAACAAACTCTAAAAATGGCATGGGAAAGGGGGAAATGGATTACACGGTAGTTAACGGGCGGTTTGGGAGGTTAAAATTTAAATTTAAATTATTTACTAGAGTAAATGTAATTATTAAGAAGAGCCCGGATACCACCTCTCTACCAGGGCTGTCAGTAGCCCCATGTCTGTAGACACTTATGGCATTTCTGCCACATGCTGTAAGCTGGCCTGTGCTAGCTGATCCCGCTCTGCCTGTGTTAGAGCGGCCAAGTCATCTCTCAAACCTCCATATTTCTATTCTCTGCTCTTTAGCAATCCTCTCTGCAACATAAACAATAAAACAACAAACAATCATTAATAACAACTCAAATCATTAATTAAAAATGCAAGTTAAAATAAGTTCAATTTTACAAATGATGATATCGTCCACTATTGGACGATATCATCCCACATTTGAGCATAATCATCTTCGATTTTGCAAGTCGAAATCGTCCCTAATTTGATGAAATCGTCCCCCTTTTGCCAATTTCACACTTGGACGAAATCGGCGAAATTGAGACGATTTCATCGAAATCAGGATGATTTCGTCCCGACGACGTCGACGACCCAAAAATAGCTGTGATGCTCAATAATTCATTTAAAATTTACCTAAAAAGCATGTAAATTCAAATTCAAGCATTCTAAGCTAAGTCTAGACTCTTACCCGTAGCCTGCGCCAGACCTCTGTCGATCTGTGCGTTGTCTCCACCATTTTGCTTGCAAAGCTCTAAAACCATAAAAATGAATAGTAAAAATGAATTAGGGTTTTACCCTATTTTTCTTAATTTTATTCAAAAAAATAATTCAAAAATAATTTTGCTTTTCCGCGTTTTTACCTCAAATGTTCAATTTGGGTAAAAACACGGAGGGGGCACCATAGTACGTTGTCGTACGATTCGACCAAGAATCGTCGTCTAAAAATGGGAATAATTTTTGCTTTCTCGTAGATCGAGAAGAACTCATCTTTAACGCATTTTCTTCGGAAAATTCGCTAAAGAGGGGGCAAAATGTAGTACCCTAAAATTGGCGCAGTGAAATCTTAATAATTACATTCACTCTAGTAAATAATTTAAATTCAAATTTTAACCTCCCAAACCGCCTGTTAACCGTCGTGTAATCCATTTCCTCCTTTCCCACACCATTTTTAGAGGTTTTTTTGACCGTTTGATGATATCGTCGTCAATCAGACGATATCACCCCAGATCTGACAATTTCGTCTGGGCTAGGACGTCCAGACGATCTTGTCCCTAAATTGATTTTGCACAATTAGCTTCTGTTCCAATGGGTCTCTAATCTGGGCAGAAGCATGTCTGCGTCGTTAGAGACCCTCCCTCATTGGAGATCTCCCAAATAGAGATGATCTCCAACCTCCTAACCTCCCTCCTAAGCATATTTAATCCTAATCCCTCCCCTTAGCACCCCCCTGGCTGAAATTCTTTGTAACTTGACTTCACATACGTTAAAACATCCTAAATTTCTATTTGTAGTAGTTCTATTCCAATTTTTTTGTAGGTACCTTAGTGTTTTTCAGCCGGAGCAAGCTTACATCGTCATCGACAATCCTGTTAAGATCGGAGGCGATCCTGTCAAATCAGAGACGATTTTGTACCAATGCGAGACGATTTCGACTGTAGTCAACATTAAGGCAATCAGTGCCTGAAGTTTGCATTTCTTCATCTTTAATCTGCTTTTTTTTATGTTGTAATTAGCTAGTTTATTCAGTATTTTATGCTATTCTGCATTTTGGAGTTCACCCATCTAGATCAAATGCATAATTAAGTCATAATTATTATTTAATCAGTATGATGCATTCATATTTCTGTTCATAATCCTCAGTTTGATATTGCTACTGTCAATTTATACTATTTCCCTCTGTTAGAATAGTTGCATTTTCTATGTTTTGCACCTATTTCTCTGTTTGCAGGTCTCTAACGAATTCATCTAATGAATTCATCAGATCTCAAATGATCTTGTCTGATCTCAGACGATCCTGTCAAATCAGAGGCAATCCTAATTACTTCAAGAATCAGAATCTTCATCAGACATCCGAATCAGGTATTTTTCTTTTAACATTCTTTAATTTCTCTGTTTTCTATCTTAATTCTATTTTCTACATTCATTTAATCTGCATCTTCATATAGAATAGCTTAGATGCATTTTGGCCAAACCTAGGATTTGAATGCTTAAGGCTAAAATGAACACATAAAACACATTCCCAACCTAGGTGTGGAAACTACCATTGAATGTTTCCTGGTGAACCCACCATCCATCAAAAAATCACCAATATATACCTCCCTTGAGATACAGGACCTTCGCAAGGCCTCTCAGTCCGAGGTACCGTGCCATCCTTTTCACATCCCCCTTCCGGGCATGGATCCTATAGCCTGAAGGTAAGGGTGTGAAAAATTTGGAGCGATACAAAGAGCTACTAAGGATAATTTTATCTAAAATAGAATGTAGAGTTGTCTACTAAATTTTGGATTCAATCTACATTCTAAGTAAAGAGATATCCCCCTTTTCATAAAAATTTAATATTCTTTTTTAATTGTTGTTCTAACGAGTCTACTAGTGGGGTACTATGTCAACTATCTTTGTCCTGTAAAATCTAACTACTAACCACTCCTGTCTCTATCCATATCACTTGTACTATGATTACTAACACTATTTAGACATTGACCCTAGGATTCCTTGTACTTTACAGTTATTGACACTATTTGTTCTATTTTTTTAATTGACAACCCTATAATTTTTTACTGCTTAATGACTGTTACTGACTATTACTACCATTGACCTGAAGGTTACTGAAATAATTCTTGATTGTCACATATAATTGTATACTTTGTCCTAATAGTGTTGTGCATGCAGTTTTTCTATGTAGGGAAGCCTTCCTCCATATGTTCATTTTTGTGGGAAAAAAATATAGGTTTAGCAGAACATGGAGGCTTCATATTTTTTACAGTGGATTTTTTTGATAGAACCACGGTATGCTAAGCAAAGGAGTATGTAATACCCATAGGCCCTCTGTTATACTGTAGTTGTTAGTATCATAATGACACTGAGAGGGGGGGTGAATCGGTGTAGCTCTTTAGAACTTAAATCTTCAACTCTTAAAGCCAAAACAATGAAAACTTGAAACCAAATAAAGCAAGTATAACAAGAGACATCACACAACACAAGATCTATCAAGGTTCACCGATTTGGCTACATCCTCAAAATGACTGTTTGGACTCCCATCCAAATCTAGCATTTGTAAAGCACCAACTTTACAATCAATTTACCAGCACCCACTGGAAGGAGCACCAACCACTGATTTATCTGCATCAACATAAAGGAGCACCAACCCCTGATTTATCTACACCAATAGAAAGGAGCACCAACTCCTGATTTACCAACACCAACTAGAATGAGCACCAAACCCTGATGCCAAGCACCAACTTGGACTTAAATTTTGAAAATAGAAGATTGACATAAAAATGCCTTCACTTTTACAAGACCTTGACTAATCTATTACTTACCCAACCTCCCTCACAATTCATGAAACACACAAGCTTTCAGCCCCACTTGAATTCTCCAAGCAACACTCCTTTTATAACAATCCTTTCTCTTTGTAACTCTAGTTGTAACTCCTTTCATATTCTCATACGCCACTTGTCAATTGCAACACCTTCTTTTGTATATATTGAGAAGGCATTTCGTCAAACACGTCACATGCAAAGAATTGAGACCATATTATCCTACCATGATTGTTCATTTTCTCCTTCATGACTGTTCATTTTCTTTGATGGCTATTCATTTTCTTCTTCGATGAATGTTTGTTTTCTCCTTCATGACTGTTTGTTTTCTCCACATGGGCATGCATCCGCTTCTTTCCATGATTGTTCATTTTCTCCTTCCATGACTGTTCATTTTCTCCTTCCACAACTATTCATTTTATCCACATGGGCATTCATCCGCTTCTTTCCATGGCTGTTCATTTTCTCCTTTCATGACTGTTTGTTTTCTCCTTCCATGATTGTTCATTTTCTCCACATGGGCATGCATCCGCTTCTTTCCATGACTGTTTTTTTCTCCTTCCATGACTGTTCATTTTCTCCTTCCATGACTGTTCATTTTCTCCACATGGGCATGCATCTGCTTCTTTCCATGATTGTTCATTTTCTCCTTCCATGACTATTTGTTTTCTCCTTCCACGACTGTTCATTTTCTCCACATGGGCATGCATCCGCTTCTTTCCATGACTGTTCATTTTCTCCTTCCATGACTGTTCATTTTCTCCACATGGGCATGCATCCGCTTCTTTCCATGACTATTCATTTTCTCCTTCCATGACTATTCATTTTCTCCACATGGGCATGCATCTACTTCTTTCCATGACTGTTCATTTTCTATTTCGATTTATTCCTTATAGGTCCATGTCACTATGTAGTCTTCAGTTTCACCATCCTGGTGTTCATCACTAATGTCAGTCGCACTGTCAACTACTCTGTTCCTTTTGTGAAAATGCAACATGTTGTGATATTGTGACACTTTTGTTTCTCTGCCTGCCTACCATTTTTGAGTCACGAAAATGCGACATGTCACGATATCGCAACACTTTTGTTTCTTTGTCTGCCTGCCCTTTTTGAGTCATGAAAATGTGACATGTCGCGATATCATGACACTTTTGTTTCTCTGCCTGCCTGCCCTTTTTGAGTCATGAAAATGTGACATGTCACGATATCGCGACACTTTTTTCTCCTTGCTCTTTCTCTTCGCTTTGGACCACAAAAATGCAACATGTCGTGATATCGTGACACTTTTTTCTCCTTGCTCTTTCTCTTCGCTTTGGACCACGAAAATGCAACATGTCGTGATATCGCGACATTTTTTTCTCCTTGCTTTTTTGCTTCTCTTTTGGCCACAAAAATGCAACATGTCACGATATCGCGACACTTTTTTCTCCTTTTTTCGCTTCTCTTTTGGTCGTGAAAATGCAACATGTCGCGATATCACAACACTTTTTCTCCTTGCTTGTTTGCTTCTCTTTTGGCCATAAAAATGCAACATGTCGTGATATTGTGACACTTTTTCTTTGTGGTGTTTTGCTTTTTCTTTGATCTTTAGCATATGGGCCACTTTGGTCTTCTTGGAAAATATCAAAAACAACTTTGCACAAACAACCTGTAACAACTTCACCCAAACATCAAAAACATCCTCATAAGCATTTAACATCTGTACATACTCTGAATAACCTCTGAACTCCTGTCCACTGCATCAACTGATCTATCTGACTGTGTTGAAAACAATGACAATACTATCGCTGCACCTTGCTCAAAAATCTCCCCCTTTGGAATTGTTGGCAACACACATGCAATTTCCTGTAACTCTTCTCCCCCTTTGACAACAATATCAAAGGGTTGTTGCAAACTCCCCCTGCGTACAACACGTTGTCACTACAATATATTTTGCCTCTACTGTGGATAAGGATACTGACTCTTGTTTCTTACTATGCCACATGACCAACCTGTCTCCAAGATAGAATGCACCTCCACTGGTACTCTTTCTATCATAAAGTCTTCTTAGATAAGCACTCTAATCTCTGCTCATCGTATTATAATTCCTGTTGTACCTTACTTTTACTTATTTAGTATATTTTGATCAACACGCAACTCTCAACTGCACAAAAGTTACTCCCAAATCAAAAGTGACCGACTCTCTAGGCAGCCTGTGCATAATTTCTTTAGCATTTTGACTGCCACCTCCTCCATGACTAACAACTTTGCCTCGCATCCATTGTGCAGCTCAATGTCTCTAGTTTCTAATGGCTACCATGAATGTTTTCATCATCTGTTCAGGTATTAACAGTGGACCATTACATCTAGCATTGGAACCTTAATCTATGCGCAGTCATCAACACTCGATATTTTGCTTCTTGCTAGGGCATATGTTAGGGCTACTAAATTTCTTAGGTGAATGTTCTTCATGTGATTCCAGGGAGCATTTCTCCTCGCTATGATCAAGGGATTCCTCAGGCAATATCTTGCATTTCTCAAATAATGCAAGACTTTCTTAGGTGCATGGGCATCTTGTCCTCCTTGGTGCTTCACCACCTGGGTGCTATTCTCTCAACGTCTTAGCCTTGCATGTGCCACTTGGCACTCTTGATGAACTGGGTGCTAGTGCCACTTTTTGCTTTGACTTTGGCATCTCTTTGATAATGGCTACTTCTTTAGATAAAATTAATGCTCTCTTATACCAAACGATGTTTTGTATTTTTGGTTAAGAAAGGCATGCCTTCCCACAACATGGATTCTATTTTATCTATAGATTGGGAATGTTACAGGCTTCAAAACTAGCACCTGCCAGCTTATGCTTCCATGACACGTCGACCTGTGCTACATGTTCTATCTTAGATAATGCCTATCAGCTGTTGCATCAAAAACCTAGTTGTTCACCATGTTGTTCTACTGAAGCACATCATTTTGACACTATCTGCTATTGTAACCACCATCACCATAGAGTTTTCACAATAATAATAAAAAAATGGCTCTGTCAAGCCAACGTCTCATGCTCCTGCTTATTACCTCCACAAACAACTACATGAACTAAAACACACTTTGACAACTATACGACAACTCCCCCTGACTACTTGCCTTTCATCCTAAGATAACCAAACAACATAGGAGCATTAAAATAAAACTTTAATATTGCTCCCCATGAGGATGTGCTACTTGGAGCTACTTAGTGCAATAGAGGAGTAGTCTCCTTCAGTCCAAGGCGACACGATTTCCTCTCTTCTTTATTTCTCCAAACTTTCTTGAACTTGGGCTTGAGTTTTTCAATTGCATCCCTATTTTGAATCTTTTCATGAACTTGAAAATTTCTCTTGGGTGGTTGTCTCTTTTACATCCTTGATGGATGATTATTTTCCTTTCTTTGATGCACATGATTCCTTCCCTATCTATGCTACATTCTTTGTGTCTGATGAAATCTACTATCTTGCCTTAGATTAGGTACAAAATTTCTTGGAAAAAACCTTGCTATATGCCCATTACCATTACATTTAAAACATTGCACATGGTGTTCAATCAAAAAAATAGATGTATTTCTACCAGCATAACTCTTTGATCTATTATTCAATCCACAATAAATTGCCTTGTGACCATAATGGTTGCATCTAAAAAAATAGCCATTAAAAGCATTATTATGAATAAAGTGAGAGTGATAGAACCTCTTTTGTTGTGGTTGCTTTTCTATAGATCTCCTTTGAGATTTTCTTCCTTTTGAAGTTTCAGCTTCAAAATTTTCTTGCTTTGATCCTTTAACAGTGGACTTCTTCTTCTCTGTAGATTTAGAAGATGAAGGTTGTTCAACTTCACATCCAAGACCAAGCTTAACCATGGAGCTTCTTTGTTGCCTTATCATTTCATCTAGCAACTTTGTGCTCTTCTCAAATTTGAGATTTGTATTTGCATCTTCTAGTTGTTTTCTAAATAAAACAATATCCTCTTCTTGTTTGCAGCAAACAATCTCTTTCTCATTGATCTATGACCTGAGAGTTTCTTCAATACTTTTGGACTCTTCTACTTGTAGCTTTAGATCACTAATAACTTTTTTAGATTCCTCTTCATGTTTGCTACATACATCGCCTTTATCATCCAGGTGTGACTTCAAGGCTTCTTCTATTTTCTTGGCTTTATGAATTTGTAAGAAGAGATCTTCAATATTATCTCCATATTCTTCCAACTTCTTGGACAATCTTTTGTTCTTTTTCCTTTCTATATGCAACTCTTCAAGTGCAGCGATCAACTCACCTTCTAGATCTACTTCAACCTCAAGGTTTTCATCACATACTTCAGAATTCACTCTTATATTTTCTAGTTCAATTTTCTCTTCCACAGGAACTAAAACTAACTAAGATGCCTTATTGGAGGAGGATCTATTCTTTTTACCCATTGCATACTAATCCAAGATCAACCCTAGCTAATTTAGCCTAACAAGGTAAACTGGCTCTGATACCAATTGTTAGTATCACAATGACACTAAGAGGGGGGGTGTGAATCAGTGTAGCTCTTTAGAAATTAAATCTTCAACTCTTAAAGCCGAAACAATGAAAACTTGAAACCAAATAAAGCAAGTATAACAAGAGACATCACACAACACAAGATGTATCGAGGTTCACCAATTTGGCTACATCCTCAAAATAACTATTTGGACTCCCATCCAAATCCAGCCTTTACAAAGCATCAACTTTACAATCAATTTACCAACACCCACTGGAAGGAATACCAACCCCTGATTTATCTACACCAATATAAAGGAGCACCAACCCCTAATTTATTTGCACCAACAAAAAGGAGCACCAACCCCTAATTTACCAGCACCAACTGGAAGGAGCACCAACCCCTAATGCCAAGCACCAACTTGGATTTCAATTTTGAAACTAGAAGATTGACATAAAAATACCTTCACTTTTACAAGACCCTGACTGGTCTATTGCTTACCCAACCTCTCTCACAATTCATGAAACACACACACTTTCAGCTCCACTTGAATTCTCCAAGCAACACTCCTTTTATAACAATCCTTTCTCTTTGTAACTCCAGTTGTAACTCCTTTCATATTCTCATACGCCACTTGTCAATTGTAACACCTTCTTTTGTATATATTGAGAAGGCATTTTATCAAACACGTCACATGCAAAGAATTGACACCATATTCTCCTACCATGACTATTCATTTTCTCCTTCATGACTGTTCATTTTTTTCTTTGATGATTGTTCGTTTTCTTATTTTATGACTGTTCGTTTTCTCCTTCATGACTATTCATTTTATCCACATGGGCATGCATCCGCTTCTTTCCATGACTGTTCATTTTCTCCTTCCACGACTATTTATTTTCTCCTTCCATGACTGTTCATTTTCTCCACATGGGCATGCATCTGCTTCTTTCCATGACTGTTCATTTTCTCATTTCATGACTGTTCGTTTTTTCCACATGGGCATGCATCCACTTCTTTCCATGACTGTTCATTTTCTCCTTCCATGACTGTTCATTTTCTCCTTCCACGACTGTTTGTTTTCTCCACATGGGCATGCATATGCTTCTTTCCATGACTATTTTTTTCTCCTTTCATGACTGTTCGTTTTCTCCTTCCATGACTGTTCATTTTCTCCACATGGGCATGCATCCGCTTCTTTCCATGACTATTCATTTTCTCCTTCCATGACTGTTCATTTTCTCCACATGGGCATGCATCCGCTTCTTTCCATGATTGTTCATTTTCTCCTTCCATGACTGTTCATTTTCTCCACATGGGCATGCATCCGCTTCTTTCCATGACTATTCATTTTCTCCTTCAATTTATTCCTTATAGGTCCACGTCACTATGCAGTATTTAGTTTCACCATCCTGGTGTTCATCACTAATGTCAATCACACTATCAACTACTCTGTTCCTTTGGAAAAAATGCAACATGTCACAATATCATGACACTTATTTTTCTCTGCCTGCCTGCCCTTTTTGAGTCACAAAAATGTGACATGTCACGATATGGCGACACTTTTGTTTCTCTATCTGCCTGCCCTTTTTGAGTCATAAAAATGTGACATGTCGTGATATCGTGACACTTTTGTTTCTCTGCCTACCTACCCTTTTTGAGTCATGAAAATGTGACATGTCACGACATCACAACATTTTTTTCTCCTTGCTCTTTCTCTTCGCTTTGGACCGTGAAAATGCAACATGTCATGATATCACGACACTTTTTTCTCCTTGTTCTTCTCTTCGCTTTGGATTGCAAAAATGCAACATGTCACGATATCGCGACACTTTTTCTCCTTGCTTTTTCATTTCTCTTTTGGCCATGAAAATGCAACATATCGTGATATCGCGACAATTTTTTTCTCCTTGCTTTTTCGCTTCTCTTTTGATCGCAAAAATGCAACATGTCGCGATATCGCAAAACTTTTTCTCCTTGTTTTTTTTCTTCTATTTTGGATGCAAAAATGCAACATGTCGTGATATCACAAAAAAAAATTTCTTTACGATGTTTTGCTTTTTTTTTATCTTTAGCATATTGGCCACTTCGGTCTTCTTGGAAAATATCAAAAACAACTTTGCACAAACAACCTATGTTTTTCAACTTTGCACAAACAACCTGTAACAACTTCACCCAAACATCAAAAACATCCTCATAAGCATTTAACATCAGTACATACTCTGAATAACCTCTGAACTCTTGTCCACTGCATCAACCAATCTAGCTGACTATGTTGACAACAATGACAATACTGTCGCTGCACCTTGCTCAACAATAGTGAAGAAAAATAGTGCTCAAAGCAATATTTCAAGCCACTAACCAAGGAGGATTCTACATATACCCTTGAGCATACTATCTACCTCTCTAATAGTATGAGAGAGTACTCATCCAAGATGTTGTGTCCCATGGACTATGGATAATACAAGGAAAAAAAACTTTCTATTGGATAAAATTTTGTTTAAACTTAAATGGTCTCCTAATACACCCAAAGATGTGTGGGAGCTCAATTCTATGCACGAGTGTTGTCTAAGGCCTAATTTTTAGATCCTAATCATCCTTTACTTCACTAGACACTTTATGGGCTATCTATATTAGCCAATAACGATAGCTCCTTCATGATATTTTAAAACCATCGACATAGGGTTTTTAGCCTACTCAACTACTTGTAAAAAAATATTGTATTTTTTTGCTTTTTTTTTTTTTTTGCTGGTATTTTTATTTTTTAAATAAAGAAAAATGGAAATGATAAATACAAGAAAATTATACCTAATAAGCAAAATGGATGGGCAATATTATCATAGTCGTATCAAAACTGAGTCCTAGAAAGCGCTCTGATACCACTTGTTAAGAACCTACTATTAAAATAAATCTCACTCACACAAAATACTATAAAATAATTGAAATACATCAAATAACGGAATAAAACTATGTAAAAAGTAATTGTAAAATTGAACAATCTCACAATAACTCAAAATCATAGGCCTCTTTGATAGGGCAACCTCCTTTAATATTTCATTAACTTGCAAAAAGATGCATTCATACATGGATCCATGTCTTTTACAGAGAAACTCCATGCAACCCTACCCTAAGGCTCAAGAATTGGCTTACATGTGAAATGTCACTCGAGCTAGAATATTCTATCAAACATCAGTTACAATCTTAATAACAATTACATGAAATGGCCCCACTTGGCTAGGAGCCTTACTTTCCACATACATTAAAAAATATTACAAAATAGCATTATAGATGAAATCCTCCCACATTGGAAGTGGGTCATAACATAAGAAAAATGAGAATTACAAAATAATGTTAGGATGGTATCCTAACATTTTTGTATCAACTATTGCCTATGCTTTATCAATGTAGCACATAACGTCACTATTTTCTAGTTGGGTGGCTTGCTCTGCAGCTTTTGATACCATCTTCGAAAAAAAATTGAAATTGCTCTTCAGGCACTCTACAAATTCACTTCACCTCACCATCACTACTATTGAAAACTTAGCACTGTTTGCAGAATGAAAATCTATTGAATTTTAGCTTTAAATATTTTGTATGTATACCCCTACCATTAATGTAGTAGATGAACCACCACTTAGATGCACATTTCAAAATTCAAATTGGAAAAAAAATGGTGCAGCTTGTAAGTGATGCCTCATCTACTGATTGATCATGGCCTAGAACCTATCATAGCTCACAACCAACTTTTATTTATTATTTTAGACACGGTACAAAAAACATAGTGGGATAGTGCACCTTCCTTAGATTTGACTCTTTTGACTCCTATCTGGGGACATGTTATGAGTCATTGCCTCTATTTTTCTATTTTTTCTCTATACTAAAAAGCTAAAAGAAAGATAATATAATACAAGTATGTACATATATTACACTAAAATGGATTTCTTACTCAAAGTATAGCTTTAGATGATATCCATTAAATAGGATTGGTTGTAAATTATCCTCTTGATCTTGGAGTTGGAAAGCATTGTTCTTCTTGACCTCAACTACCTTGAATGGGCCATCCTAGAAAGAGTCCAAATTTTTGTGGTTGCTAGATTTGGATTTTTCTACATTCCATCTTAGGACTGAGTCACCAACCTTAAATTTTTTGAATCTAGCCTTCTTATCAAATCATTCTTTAGTGTCTATGGAGTGCTTCTAAAAACTTTCATATGCTTTGGTCCTTTTTTCTTCTAACTATAGGAGATGCATCAATCTAACCTCTTCTAGATTCTGATTTGATTTATAATATTGGTTGGCCAATCTTAGAGCTAGTATCTCAAGATGAGTGGGCAGAATAACTTCTTTCCCATACACCAATGCATAAGGGTATTTTTCTATTAACTTCTTAAAGTAATCCTATTTGCCCATAAGGCTTGTTCTAGGAGAAGATGCTAGCTTCTTTTGTTATCTTTCAGTCTTTTTTTCAAAATTCTGAGTAGATTCTTGTTGTGGATTCTTCTAATCCATTCCCTTGAGGGTAATAGTTAGAAGAACTCTTTAATAATATGCCATATTGACTTGTAAAATCAATGTACTTTGCACCTATGAAATATGGACCATTATCACTTACCAGAGCTTCAAGGAGATCAAACCTTGTGATCATGCTTTCCACAAATATGATCACTACATCTTGATATAATTTCTAGGTTGGAATTTCCTCGAACCATATGGTAAAGTAGTCTTTAGAAATAAAGATGTATTTGTGACTTTTTGAAGAGTTAGAATTTATGACTCCAATGAAATCTAGTCCCCATTATTGGAAAGGTTCTTCTACCTAAATAGGCCTGAGGGAGAACGAAGAATTCCTATTCCTCCCTATATATCTCTGGCACTTATCACATGTTCTTGTTATTTTTAAAGTGTCATCAAATATAGTAGGCTAGTACTAACCTACTCTTATTATTTTCATAGTAGTAACTCTTCCTGAATAATGTCCCCCTAACAATCCTTGATGAAATTATTCAATGACCTTCTCTTTCTGATTATCTTTTAAATATTTTAGAACTCCATCAAGGTTCTTTTTATATTTCAAAGCTTTAATTCTATACCTCATTCTTTGTGAAGCATTAAGATCTTGAGGGCATACTCCTATTTGGAAATAACTTGTTAACTGATCAACCCAATCTGAACCTTCTGAAGAATTGTCCTCACCCTATCCAGATCTTGATGGTTTACAAGTTGATATCTGATCTGAAACTACTTTTGCTATCATTCCCTAACATAATAATCTACCTTTGACTAACTTTTTAGACTGTATTTCTATGTTACATTCCTATATTTTGGTGATCTAACCAACTCTTTTGTCACCCAGCTCTCCTTGTAAGATGAAGCTCTTGATATTTGGATGTACCACATAAAAAAAAGTTTTACTTTAAGCCAAGTATTATCTAAATTTCTTTAATGATTTTATTGCTGCAAAATACTTATCTCTTAATAAAATTATATTTAGTCTGGTACTTATGAAGATATTGACTATAGAAAAATATAGGGTGTTATTCTCCAGCATCATTTTTTTGTGATAGTACTATTGCATAACTCTCCTCAGCTCCATAGGCATATAAGATGATTTTTTTATTGAAATAAAATTTTACCAGTACTGGGGTAGTAGCAATGGCCTATTTTTTTGCCTCAAAATATTACCTTCTTGCTTCAATCTATTTAAACTCCATATTCTTTTTTTAGCAACTTTGAAATAGGTTTAAAAATTTGAGCAAATTTTGAAATGAACTTCCTTACAAAATTGATTTATCCAAATAAGGATTGCAAGGCTTTCTTATTCATAGGTAATGGAAGAGCCAATATTTACTTTACTCTATTAGGATAAATTGGCATCCCCTCTTTAGATATCACATGCCCTAGTAACTTGCCCTCATGGACTGTAAAAAATAATTTATTTGGATTTAGGGAGATGCCAAACTCTGCACTTTTGAAAAAATTGCTCCAAGTGTTCTAAGTGAGCTTGTTTTTATGAGAAAATATAGTCATATCATCTAGGTAGATGAGAATGACTTTATTGATCAACTCCCCTAAAGCATATTCCATGGCTTTCTAAAAAGTGGCCCCTACATTGGATAAGCCAAAAGGTATTCTCTGATAAGCAAAGGTACCCCACTTAGTAGTAAAGGTTGTCTTGAACTGATCTTCATCTTTCACCCAAATTCGGTTGTATCCTAAGAAGCCATATAACAAATAAAACTTCTCGACCCCTACAAGAATTTATTAGATCTGATCAATTTGAGGAAGAGGATAGTGATCCTTTAAATATACCTTATTCAAGTTCCTAAAATCAACACATAGGCATATGCCTCCATTCTTTTTTCTGAAATGTGCTAAGTTAGAAAACCATGTAGAATGTTTGATAGGGTAGATAATATTTTTTTTCAATATTTTAAGCAATTCCTATCTCATTATGGATTTTATATTAGGATTCATGGGCCTCTGCTTCTACTTGAAATATTTTTCCTCAACTTCTAGCTCAATGGTGCGTTGAATGATCCTTTTGTCATATACCTTAATATCTTAATATGACCAGGCTATAATATCTTGGTATTTGAGGAATATGACCTTAATTTCCTCTACTTCTTTTGGAGAACAATGAATATCAATATAAGTTTTTATCCTTTTCAACTTCAATCTCTTTATATATTTCATCATTAATTTTCATAGTTCCTAATTTCTTCCCATCTTCATTATCAAAAAGGCTTTCTAGTGTGAGGAGATGATTATTCTTCAACTGTATGATATCTTATTGATCCATTTCTTGAAGGGATTCTTCCTAAAAATTAGAAAAGCAAGCATCTCTAACTAGTAAATCAATTATTTGATCATCATTCTCAAAAACCTACCAAAAAATATTTCTATCTGGTATTGCAATTTTGAATATCAATTTAACTTTTTTGTCTTTTGTTGATCCAATATTTGAATATGAATTGAAATTAGAACCTTTAACTGCTAAAGCTTCAACCAAAATATTTTGTTTTCAAGGAATAGAGTGGAAGTTTAAAGCATTAAAAGACACCATCGAATACCATACTCTATTCTTGTAGGATTTCAATTAATGGTGCTTACTGTTGCATTTCTTTATGACTTGATTAACTACTATCTCTAAATCACCATATATATCTAGTATCTTGATTCCCATGTTCTCTACTTGCATTAAACCTAAGCACAATACCTTGTATTCTACAGCATTATTGGTACAAGACCATGTCAATCTATAAGCAAAAATTTGCATACCTTATGAAGGCGATTTCAAAATTATACCAGCATCAGCCCCATTTTTGCATCTTGTCTCATAAAAATGCATTGTCCAAATTTTTTACCCCCTTAGTAACTGATTGGATATGGTGAGAGTCTTTTTCTCAGCCTTAGAAGAGATTTTATATGTACCCATTCCTATTTTTAATAGGCTATAGTCCTATTTGAATGGTAACTCATCTTCCACTTCTAAATATTCAAAGCTCTCTACCAATTTAGGTTCATCCAATATTGAGAGGTTACTCATAACTTCATCTATTTTTTCAATGTGATAGGCCACATGCTTTTTAGGGGTTATTATTATTCTCTTACCTTTGTATGAAATCATCATGCTAGATTAATCCAAATATATGTAGCCTCCAAGCTTAGTAGTGAACTCTCTAGAAAGACACAAACCAAAGTAAGGCTCAAGGTCTACCACTATAATTTTTTGTACAATAGTAACCTTCGGAGCTCTATGTAATATCACTAGAACATCCTTTACAACTCCAATGGTCTTAATTGGTGTACCATCCAACTATAAAACTCCTAGAGAGGTACGAGTATATTCCATTCCCATTTCATCACAGACTACTTTAGGCATGACTGTGGTTAAAGCCCCTGAATCTTAAATACAATTATGGACTATCCAACCTTCCATTCTCAAAGAAATATAAAAGGAAGGGGGTTTGTTTTTCAAGGCTACAGGAGTCATTTTTCTTAACCAAAAGGCATGCAAAAAATTATGGTAGTATATTTTGCTTGAGAAATCTTGCTTAAATAAACCTTGAGTAGATCAATCTAACATGGAATGAAGAGAGTGTCATATAGACTTGCTCTAGAGGGAGTCCTCCTTAGCTCTTCTATAATGTTAAATTATGACTTTTCCAAGGGATCTTTCTCGTACTTCCTCTCTAGTTCGTCATACTTTATCTTGTATTTTTGGGTAGCTTCAATTCTCTACGTCTTAGTGATGGAAGGAAATCTCAAATTTTCTTGTACTTCATCCTTATAACCTATTTGTTCTTTACTCTTTTCTTTGTCATACTACTTTGGAGTGTTTGTATCCTTTTCTTGGATTTTAGGAACTATATCTCTTTTTAGTTTCCTAAGGAACCAGGAACTTATCATTATTTTGCAGAGGTGATTACCTTTTATTCTGAGAAGGGACTTGAAATTGATACAAATTTTGTGGATCAACCTGCAATATCTTCTTTTTAGATCTATTCATGATAGAAATTGATTCTTCTTCATAGGGATCTTGTCCAACCATAATTTTTTTCAGTTGCCATAACATGTTGAATCTTCCTTTTTTATTCCCCTAAGCTTTCTCCATGTCTTTTTTCACATGGTGTTGGTACATGACACGAGTTTTAGAATCATGAGGATCATTACAAACTAGGCACCAAACATTAATAAGACTAGTTTTAGGGGTAAATTATTGATCCTCTTCATTTGTGTTAACCCTAGGCCATGCATTACTGCTAGTACCAAGATTTTGAACCCTATTAATGTATGGGAATATTCTCTACTGATATATCTCCATTTCTCTCTTTTTCATTGTGTTCTCCTTGTTATTGATTGTCTTTAGGGTATTCTAAATATCAATAAATAGGGTGGATTCTTGGGAATTCTAATATGGGAGTGGGGGGAAGGAATTGAGGTAAATGTTATTTTGGAAGAAGAAACTGAAGCTATTTGAGGAAGTGGTGATGACAAGGAAGGAGGGTCCATATATGAGGATGTAGATATTTTAGCCTGAAACTAAGGGATCTTAGAGCAATACAGCATGACTATATTTGGAGGGATCCTTCCAATAGTAATTAGGACATTTCTTAGTAATACGGCTACATTGTATACCTAAGGAAAGGTATTTATTCCTAACTGCTAAGTTTGTAGCCCCAGGTCTAACCCAAGGGCTCTGATGTAATACATAAAAGCAAGGGGAGCCTCTGGTCTAGATTTAAGAGGTATCCTCTTACATGTCCTACTAAACCTCAAATTAAAATCAAAGACTAACTCCTACTAATATTTTTACATAGTTGTAGATTGGTTTAGGAGGGAGAAAGGATCAATATATTTATTACACTCTTCCACAAAAGGATCGGCTAATGTGGCTCATGAGTTTATGTTATTGTCTTTAAGGGTTCTAAACCAGTGTAGAATTTCTCTCTAAATTATATGGCTAAAATCTTGATGATGACATATTTATTTCTAATATTGTAGATAGCTTCTAGATTCAATATATCCTGATAGTGCTCATGAACAATTTTACCTAAATCATCTCACATAGGTATAGCTTTGGATATATCTTGGGGGATATCATGCATAAGGATGAGTCCTATGTTGGAAATTTGAGCAAGTTTTGTTGTCATTAATGTCAAGAGGTTTGATGTCCAGTTTTGTTATCATTAAGGTCAAAAGGTTGATTTCTCCAAAAGGCAAGGAACATGTTAAAAGGAAAAGGGTATAATTTTTATTTTAAATATTATATGCCTAAAGAGGCTAAAAAGGTTGAATACCCAAGAAAAGAGAAGCAAGTTTGAAAAGAAATAATAATATTATAATATTTAATATTATAATATTTGGGCAAAAGGAAGAGGTGGAGAATAATAAGGTCCAAGAAATTATTAAAAAATATATATCCCTGGAAAGGCCCATTGAGCAGGTTAGCAAAGGTTTTAATTTATTTAAATTAAAATATTTTAACCTAAGGTTAAAATTTTAATTTAAATAATTAATGGCATCAAAGTTTCAAAGTTTAATTCAAATTTGAAATTCGAAAGCAAAGAGGGCCAACGTGTTTCAATGCAAAGGAAAGAGTATTAATAGGAAATGTTTTTCATTTCCAAAGATCTAATGCTAATTCGTATGCCTAAGTGACAATTGAATTCATGTGCTGCATTTTCAAAAGGGAGAAGATATTTTGTAAGGTTTTTAAATAAATGAAGGGAGACATGTATTGAAATTTATGTGGAGCAACAGAAATATTCCAAGGCACTGGATAGCGCAGACGATGGTCAAAGGTGTGGCTAAGGCACTTGTGAAGAGAAGGTCATGGTTTTGAGTCTCACGTTGTTTTTTTTGATGAAGGAGGAAGGAGTTTTCATTTTTTGTGAACTTTGGAAGAAGTAGATAGTGTATAGGTGCGAGGGAATTTTTATTCATGTGAGGGCGTGTAGCCCAAGCAGCAGCCTAGCCTTGGGCTAAGACTTTGTGGTAGCTTAGGTCATGGGTTTGATTTTGGGCATTGGTCTTTGAGACGTGTGCAATATTTTTGGTGATGTGAGCCAAAAATTATAAGGTATGCAATTTATGAATTAATTTGCCAAGGGTTTTAAATGTGGAAACTGGTTTAAAGTCACATGATATTAAAAAGGGCATGTGCAAAATTGATTAGGGATTCATAAGGGTTGTTGATTAAATATTTTATTTCAGGTGCTTAGAAAATAAATAAAGTATTGGGTATTATAAGGTGTAAGCAAAGAACTTTATTTTAATGTGTGTTGAATATTATTTTGAGAGTATTGGAGATTATAAGGTGTAAGCAAGGAACTTTATTTTGATGTGTGTTTAATATTATTTTGAGAGTATTGGAGATTATAAGGTGGAACTTTATTTTGATATATGTTGAATATTATTTTGAAAATGAAGGAGTGATAAGGTGTATCCATGACTTGACATTTTATTGTATTTGTTGTATGGTGAGATATTTGTTGAGATAAATATTCTTATGGAGATTTTGAGATAGACTGTTGCTCTCTAACCTAGAATTGGAAAAAGGATTTGGTTGTGAGTAAAAAAGGTTTTGAAGATATATCTCCATAAAATAAAATAGGTATGGGCACATCATATTTTGTTTGAAATGTTGGAATGAATGTTATGAAATATAAGGTGGAGTAAAAAGAATTGATGAGTATTGTTTGAAATGTATGAGCAAGTTTAAGTGCACCTTGTTGATGGATGATTTGATTTGAGATAGAGATTGAGAAATATTTGAGTTAGGTTTTGAGACCCACATTGTGCTCTTTGTTTTAAGAAGTTGAAAACACTTGTTTAGGGTTAGTAAGCAAGTTGTGTTTCATTGATTGAATGATTGAGTGAAATTATTGAGCATTGGATTTGAGTGATATTGAAAGTGAATATGCAAACATTAGAAACTAGTTTTGTGAAAGCGACAAAATTAATTATTGAGTAGAACATGTTGAGTTTTTGATAGAGTACATCATTCTCTATATTTTCTAGAGGTTAAACAAATTTTGAATAGAATATGTTTGATCTACTTCAAGTTAAAGGAATTACCTTGAAGATTAGACAAAGCATTTGATAAGTTTGTGTGCAATATTTGAGATTGATTGAGCATATTTTGTGAGTTGCTTTAAGAATGTATTGAGAGCAGATTGAGCAAGTTCTTGAGAGGACTTGAAGGTATATTTGAGGTAATTCTTGGTGAAGACTTGAGAGTAGATTGAGAAAGTTCTTGAGAGGACTTGTAGGTAGATTTGAGGTAAGTCTTGGTGAATACTTGTAGGCAGATTTGAGGTAAGTCTTGGTGAATACTTGTAGGCAGATTTGAGGTAAGTCTTAGTGAAGACTTGTGGGAAGATTTGGGTAAGTCTTGATGAAGACTTAAGATCAGATTGAGCAAGTTATTGAGAGAACTTGAAGGTATATTTGAGCAAGTCTTTGTGAAGACTTGAGAGCAAATTTTATTGATTGATTTGTTCAAGCTTTGTGTTAAATCTTGGGGTAAACCTAAGTAGATTTGATTTGTGATTAGATCAAGATTTGTGTTAAGGCTTGAGGATATATTTGAGGATATTTTTTGGTACATATTTGTGAGCATATTTGTGCTAGATCTGAGATAGAGTTAGAGCAGATTTATACTACACTTGGGATAGAGTTGGAGTAGATTTATGCTACACTTGGGATAGAGTTTGGTGCAGATATGAGATAGAGTTGAGAGCAATCTTTGGAGGTGATAGAGTAGAGGATAGGAATCTCCAGCGGATATAGATCCATTAGCCAAGGTAGTGAGGATAGAGGTATTCTATGGAGAGAGATCTACAAGCTAGAGTAGTGAGGGTAGTAGTCTTCTAGAAGATCATCAACCAAAGCAAAGGGGAAAGATTTCTCCTATAGATCCATGAACCAGAGCAGAGGGGAAAGAGTTATTTTGTGGATAGATATCCACAAACTATAGCAAAGGGAAAGAGTTCTCATATGGAGTGTAATCTATGAACCAGTTAGAAAAATAGAGTTATTATATAGAGAGATATCCACAAACCAATTGAGGAGATAGAGGTCTCCTGGATCAAGTTCCATGAACCAGAGAAAAGGGGAAAGAGTTATCATGTGGAGAGATGTCCATAAATAAAATCATAGGGGATTGGTGTCTCCTTTGGATAGAGGTCCATAAATATTGTAATAGAGAATTGATTCCTAAGAATATTTATTGAGAAAATTTAGTAGAAATATTTTTTTCGTGGAGTAGCCCACATTAGGCATATGGCTAAGTGGTGTAGAATAGAATTTCTAGAGATAAGAAGGAACAGGAATACTCAAAAGAACCAGAAGGATCAGTTGAGGAAGAAGGTGGACAAAGAAAAAGAGCATTGTATGATGGGAGTAGAGATACTCCTACCCCAAAATTAATCACCTCAAAAATATGAGGTGGGGAGGGGGCTAAGCTAAGAGTCTTATATTTAGCCCTAAAGGTATCCCTTTGCCATTCATGTCAAAGGGAGAGATATTTGAGTTAGGGGGAAAGCATTTAGTTAGGGGGAGCAGTTTCTCAGGGGGAGAAGAATTGAAAAAGGTAAAAGGAATGCTTAAAGAAAAAAGAGTTGCCATCAATGACAAAGGGGGAGATTGTTGGAAATTTGAGCATTTTTTGCTATCATTGATGTCAAGAGGTTTGATGTCCAGTTTTGTTGTCATTAAGTTCAAGATATCGATTTCTCCAAAATGCAAGGAAGTTGTTAAAAGGAAAAAGGTATAATATTTATATTTAAATATTATATGCCTATTGAGGCTAAAAAGGTGGAAGATCTAAGAAAATAGAAACAAGTTTAAAAAGAAATAATAATATTATAATATTTGGGCAAAAGGAAGAAGTGAAGAATAACAAGGTCCAAGAAATCATTAAAAAATATATATCCCTAGCAAGGCCCATTGAGTAGATTATAAATGTTAGCAAAGGTTTTAATGTATTTAAATTAAAATATTTTAACCTAAGGTTAAAATTTTAATTTAAATAATTAATGGCACCAAAGTTTCAAAGTTTAATTCAAATTCAAAATTTGAAAGCAAAGAGGGCTAACATGTTTCAATGCAAAGGAAAGAGTATTAATAGTAAATGATTTTTATTTCCAAAGGTATAATGCTAATTCGTATGCCTAAGTGACAATTGAATTTGTGCTCTACATTTTTGAAAGGGAGAAGATTTTTTGTAAGGTTTTTAAATAAATAAAGGTAGAAGTGTATTGAAATTTGTGTGGAGTGACAAAAATATTCCAAGGTGATGGGTAGCATAGACGGCAGTCGAAGGTGTGGCTAAGGTACTTGTGAAGGGAAGGTCATGGTTTTGAATCCCACATCATTCATTTTGCTGAAGGATGAAGGAGTTTTTGTTTTCGATGAACTTTGGAAGAAGCAAATAGTGTATAGGTGCAAGGGCACTTTTATTCACATGAGGACATGTAGCCCAAGTGGCAGCCTAGCCTTGGACTAAGGCTTTATGGTGGATTAGGTTGTGGGTTTGATTTTGGACAATGGTCATTGAGACATGCGCAATATTTTTGGTGATGTGAGCCAACAATTATAAGGTATGCAATATGTGAGTTAATTTGCCAAAGGTTTTGAATGCAGAAATTGGTTTAAAGCCACGTGATATTAAAAAGGGCATGTGCAAAATTGATTAGGGAGTCATAAGGGTTGTTGATTAAATATTTTATTTTGGGTGCTTAGAAAATAAATAAAGCATTGGATATTATAAGGTGTAAGAAAGGGACTTTATTTTAATGTGTGTTGAATATTATTTTGGGAGTATTGGAGATTATAAGGTGTAAGCAAGGAACTTTATTTTGATGTGTTGAATATTATTTTGAGAGTATTGGAGATTATAAGGTGTAAACAAGGAAATTTATTTTTATATATGTTGAATATTATTTTGAAAATGGAGTGATAAGGTGTATTTGTGACTTGAAATTTTATTGTATTTCTTGTATGGTGAGATATTTGTTGAGATAAATATTCTTGTGGAGATTTTGAGATAGATTGTTACTATCTAACCTAGAATTGGCAAAAGGATTTGGTTATGAGTAAAACAGGTTTTGAAGACATATCTCCATCAAAGCAAAGATGTATGGGCACATCATATTTTGTTTGAAATATTGGAATGAATTTTATGAAATATAAGGTGGAGTAAAAAGGATTGATGAGTATTATTGGACATGTATGAGCACGTTTAAGTGCACCTTGTTGATGGCTGATTTGATTTGAGATAGATATTGAGAAATATTTGAGTTAGGGTTTGAGACCCACATTGTGCTCTTTGTTTGAAGAAGTTAAAAACACTTGTTTAGGGTTAGTGAGCAAGTTGTGTTTCATTGATTGAATGATTGAGTGAAATTCTTGACCATTGGATTTGAGTGATATTGAAAGTGAATGTGCAAACATTAGAAACCAGATTTATGAAAGCGACAGACTTAATTATTGAGTAGAACACGTTGAGTTTTTAATAGAGTACATCATTCTCTATATGTTCTAGAGGTTAAATGAATTCTGAATAGAATATGTCTAATCTACTTCAAGTTAAATAAATTACCTTGAATATTATACAAAGTATTTGATAACTTTGTGTGCAATATTTGAGATTGATTAAGCATATTTTGTGAGTTGTTTTGAGCATGTAATGAGAGCATATTGAGAAAGTTCTTGAGAGGACTTCAAGGCAGATTTGAGGCAAGTCTTGGTGAATACTTGAGAGCATATTAAACAAGTTCTTGATAGGACTTGTAGGCAGATTTGAGGTAAGTCTTGGTGAAGACCTGTAGGTAGATTTGAGGTAAGTCTTGGTGAAGACTTGTAGGTAGATTTGAGGTAAGTCTTGGTGAAGACTTGTGGGAAAATTTGGGCAAGTCTTGGTGAAGACTTGAGAGCAGATTGAGCAAGTTCTTGAGAGAACTTGAAGGTAGATTTAAGCAAGTCTTTGTGAAGAATTGATAGTAGAGTTAATTGATTGATTTGTTCAATATTTGTATTAAGGCTTGGGGTAAATCTAAGCAGAGTTGATTTATTATTAGATCAAGCTTTATGTTAAGGATTGAGGATATATTTGAGGACAAATTTTGGTACAAATTTATGAGCATATTTGTGCTAGACCTGAGGCAGAGTTAGAGAAAATTTATACTACACTTGGTATAGAGTTTGGTGTAGATCTGAGATAGAGTTGAGAGAAATATTTGGAGGAGATAGAGTAGATGACATGATTCTCCATTGGATAGAGATACATTATCCAAGGTAGTGATAATAGAGGTCCTTTATGGAGAGATATCCTCAAGCCAGAGCAGTAGGGGTAGTAGTCTTCTAGAAGATCATCAACCAGAGTAGATGGGAAAGCATTTTGTGGATAGATATCCACGAACCAAAGCAGAGAGGAAATATTTCTCCTATGGATAGAGATCCATGGACCAGAGCAAGGGGAAATATTTCTCATATGGAGTGTGATCCATGAACCAGTTGGGAAGATAGAGTTCTTCTATGGAGAGAGATCCACAAACCAATTGAGGAGATAGAGATCTCCTGGATCAAGTTCCATGAACTAGAGAAAAGGGGAAAGAGTTCTCCTATGGAGAGAGATCCACAAATCAAAGAATAGGGAATCAATTTCTCCTTTGGACAAAGGTCCATAAACATTATAATTGGGAATTAATTCCTAAGAATTTTTGTTGAGAAAAATTAGTAGAAATATTTTCTCCGTGGAGTAGCCCACATTGGGTGAACCATGTTAAATTGGTGTCTCTATTGTCTATGATTATTTGTGCATTGCTTTGATTAATTGTATTAATATTACCATTTATAATATTAGATAATATTTTTTAGGAAAGAAAAGTAAAAGTTGGTATTATACTGTTCAGCCCCCTTCTTAGTATAAGCTTGTGTTCTTCATCCTAAAGGACCGATAGTATCCCAATTGGGGTATTTCTACAAAGCTTGATTCTAATTTATATTCTATTGATGAGCCATTTTTACTAGGGTTTTTAATGGTGGTTGACTTGAGGAGAAATTATTTCTTGATGGTATTCAAATTTCTTCAAAGGGTGAATCTAGGGACAAGCTTCTTGTATACCTAGATCTTCTAGATGGTAGCTCAAATAATGGAATAGGTTCTTGACTATTCCTAGTAGATGACCTGGTAAACATGAAATAATGAGCTACTAAAAGGGCTTTCTAGGTTCTTGATTTTAGGGAGTCACCAAGTGAATTTACTTCCACAAATATCTAGCATTTATCACATGCTCTGGCTAGTTTGAATGTGTCTAAGAAAATTAACGACCAATAGTATTTGGCCCTTAATATTTTTTTCATAGTAGTTGTTGGGGTCTAAATTGACATCAAGGTGAACTCAAACTATGACTATCATATGTAATGATTTTTTGGAGGTGAACACTCACTAATCATAGCCCTAACATTGATATTAGATGAATCAAAAATACTTTTAACACAACCTCCAAAGTAGGTTGGTATACCTTGTAAACTAATTGGATGTTGACTTATTTAAGCCTAGTTAAATGAATAAAGATAGGTATATAAAGGGAAAAGGTTTTATAAAGTAATGAATCAATAGTGGATGGATAAAGCTAACAGAATAGGCATCAACAAGGAGCTTCTAACAACTCAATTTCCAGTAAACAACACTTGTGATTAATAGCATTCAAAACCTAATGATCTTCAATACTAATCTCATATGCATACTTCAAATATTATTCCAAACATCTAGGGTATCAATAATCCAAATTAGCATAATTATATTGATACTCTGACTAACATAAATAGAATCCTTTACAAGCATACATTTTAGAAATGAAGCATTTAAATTTGCTCTAAGCTAGCATTTTAATATCATCAAAATAGACTAACCATAGTAGTAGTAGCAGAAATGACTTTAAATATTGATAATACACAAAAAATAAGACACCAATATGAGGCAAACATCTAAGTAATGCTCTTTCTATTGATTTACAAAAGCGTACACAATGTGGTAAGCAAACACTTTAGATTTGACCCTTTAAAGTGGGGGTTTGACCTCTATTTATAGTTTTACAATAATTTGAAATATTTTAAAGGAACATTACAAATAAGTTGAAATGCTAGATCAACAAGATGTTGAGGTGGAAGCCTTCTATTTGATTCAAGAAAGAAGTAAACAACACACTCTTTTGATCTCCTACAACTTGGATTTTGTAAGTTGTTTTGCTCTCATGGCTCCCAGTTGTAGATCTAGTTAATCTAAAATCAAGGTCATCTCTTGTTCTTATCGTGCCTACTCTACCATAGATCTACAACTGAATTGACTCATGGATATTAATTTTTTATAACTTCATCTTCCTGCTCTTCTAGTTTGGAAAAAACTCAAACAGAGGTTTGCTACCTTATGTTGCATCAAATATTACATTTATACATGATTCAAGTTATTTTTGATGTAGATCATTGATCTACTATTGGATGGTTGAGATTAGATCTCTTAAAATCTTGGCACACTTTTACAATTCGTGTTATAAAAAACTTCATGGTTTTGAGCCTATCACATCCTATGACCACCTTTCCTTTTTTACTTCATCTTTCAAAGTGTAAAATATCCTCTAATTCGGTGATTGAATCTCTCATTTGATTCATTTACATGCTTTGACTGTGCCATGGGATAGGAGTATTTTTATCTTTAAGACGTTCTCATGAAACTTTTTTATGGGTCTTGCAACATAGGACCATATTTTGAGCCTCTCTTTGATTTCCAAAGTAGTAACTTTGACCTTGCTAACCATGGTGTAGAACAAATAGCTAAATCGTGTAGCATGGAACCATATGTTGAGTCCATGGTGAAGAAGCATATTCTAAGCCACTTTTTATATTATCAAACTTGGAATTTTTATCATGTTGATCACAATGAGGAACCAAGTTCTGAAGAACATGGTATAGATCCCTACATTAATCCGCACAATGTGGAGTCATGTTTCGAACCACGTTTTAAAATATTTCCATGTCAACTTTAACTATGTTGATCACGATATAGAACCATGTTCTGGGCCATGATGTAAAATCTTTGTTGCAAACCACTTTCTTCTTTTATACTCTAAGCCATGATTTAAAATGTTCAAAGGTCCCATTTAACTAAATTGACCATAGCCTGGGACATGTTGCACTAAGTCGCTATTGCGGTCCGAAGCACCTCTTTGGACTTAGAAATGTTTTTGAAATTTTTTGTAAAATTTTCTATGTGGCCTTTGGGGCCTACATTAGTCTATCTAAATTAGTGACCTCTTTAAAAACCACTATGAAACTCCATGAGCACTTATTTCATCTTATTTGGATGCAAACATCTCAACAATACTTCGTCAAAGTTTCTTTGGTAAAAAACACCTTCAATTAGTACATACTTCCTTGCCTATAAGTTGTATCTATGTCTTTGAGATATAGTTAGGCCATTTAGATATCTTCTTGAGATGAATTAATTCTTCAATTGATCAATACAAGTATTCGGCTATACTTGTACCATTTTTGAATTAGTATATTGTTATTCCCCATTCAGCATATTGGCATTTTGTAAGGTAGATTCTGCTAACTGTTAACATAGGGCTCTACCTCTTATTATACTGGTTGACTTAATATCAATATCATATTCTTGAATCTTGGTCATCCAACTAGATCTTTTGCCATCCATCTCTCCCTAAATTACAAAGTTTCAAACATTCGGATGCACTACATATACCAATTTCTTACTCTAAAAAATAAAATGCCTAAATATCTCCAAATATTTCATTACTACACAGATTTTTTTCTCAATAAAATTATACCTTTCCTCATCATCATGCAAGGTTTGGCTTGGTAAACCTATTGACCGCTCATTATTTTCTTCCCTTTTTTGAGTAAGTACATCAACATAGCTTTATTTTGCCCCAAACACATAAAGGATGAAATATTTGAAGTAGTCTAGATTAATGAGGATGGAGGCTTGAGATATTACTTCTTTAATATTCTTAAAATCATTTGATCTAGACTTTCATCCATTTAAAATCTACTTCATGCTTTAGCATCTCGGTCATGGGCTTGACTATCTGAGTAAAGTCTGAAATGAATTTATGCACAAAGTTAATTGGCCCAAAAAATGACTAAATTCCTATATTTTTTAGTGGTAGAGGAAGGTTTAGAATGGATTTTAACCTATCTAGTTCAATAGCTAGCCCTGTTTTAGACACTAAATGTCCTAACAACTTTCCTTCATGCATGGAAAATTTTGATTTCTTAGGGTTTAATGAAATACCAAATTCCCTACACTTTTCAAATACTAACTGAAGGTGCTTTGCATGTTTCTCCTTGTTATGAGAGAACATATTCATATCATTCAAATATATGACTATTATGTTGGAATATATTACATTATTTGGTACATGATAATGTACCACCTTGGGTACATATTTATATTAGGAGTGTGAGTCATATATTAGGGTTTGAGTAATTACTATATGTAATGCAATAAATGCAAAAGTAATATAAGAATGTGCAAAGTATTCAATAATGTAAATGTACATCATAGTCCATGTGCACATGAGTCCATAGAATAGGAAAGTGAAGATTCATAGGAATATGGAAGTCCAAGATTCACATCCCATTATATATTGGCCTTTGTGTAATTATTATACAAGAATATCATCATTTTCATAGGATAAAATAAAGTAGAGTAGAATACAAGTTTGCTACAATCTAGAACTTGTATGGAGCATGGAGTATTAGTGATTTCCTCATTTTGTATGAAGATACTATTTTCATGAGATTTTAATAATGGTAGTTTTATGAGTATTTACAAAAGTTTCTTATGAATTTCCCATTCTTTGCATATTGCAATTATCTTATATTTAATATTGCGTGCTCATTTTATATCTTGTGGTAGATTTTACAATAAGTATTTAGTATCTAAAGCTAATAGTGGTATCAGAGCCACAAGGGAGATTGATAGGAGATCAAGAGAGCCACAAGAGAGATTGATAGGAGATAGGGATAGCCACAAGAGATACTTATAGGAGATAGAGAGATCTCAAATTTAAAAAAATTTAAAGTTATTTTTTGCCTAAAATATTTCCACAGGGTTGCAGGAAAACTCATGAAGACTAGGATTCAGCATAGATCTCATTCCACTAGATTGAAGGATAACTAGTGAAGTTTATTACTTTTTAGAGCTCTGGATATTTGCATGTATTTTCTTGCTACTATCTAATTTTTTGTTGCAGTAAATTAGTTCTCAGAATTTGAGAAGCTTCCTCCAACATATAGAGAAGAATTTTATCTTCGATTGCCTGAAAGTCTATGTGCCTTCCTTGTGGAGGGATTAGTTCTATATTGCAGAAAAAGTAGATATTGAAGATAAATGAGGTCCAATGAAAATGTCCCATTGGATATTGAAGAGTTACAGAATTTGAAGACCCAAGAAAAGAGGTCTCAAGTAAGATTGAAGAAAAAAATGATAGAAAAGACCTATTGAAGAAGTTGTGTTAGAAATAGATTATATTACATCATTTGGATCATGTAAATGTAACTTTCTTGGTGCTACTTAGGATATTATATTAATTTAGGGGTAATTTATCCAGTTACTTCATGAAATGTAATAAATGCACAAGTGTCAATGTGCAATTTGTATATGTGCAAGTTGTCCCTTGCACGACTAGGTAGAGTGTTGGCCAAGGAACATATTTTCCTATCTAAAGAGCCATAGGTATAGAGAAATATATAGTAGTAGGAAGTATTTTAGAATAGTGTGGTGTGATGTAGCAAAGTGTGATGTAATGTTATGGAGTGTGATATGCTCAATGTTCATTCTTGAGCAGTAGATTTATTTATTGAGTGTTCATTTCCTCCATACCTACTTTGTATACATTTCCATAATTTTTATTTATGGTATATTTTTAGTCTTTCATATTATTTTACATATTGTGATTGCTATATCTCATTACATGCTATATCAAAAGCTAACATTGGTATTATATCTATGGTAGATCAATAGGAAAACCACCATTAGCATTGACCCTAAGTTTTTATCAACCTGACGCACCATTGGACTAGTCACTGTCAAAAAAATTCAAAAGAGTCTAGGTGGTAGAATTAGGGAGAGTCACAAGTAAGGACTAAAATAAATCTTAGTTTTTGAAATACTGATATTACATATGGCTAGTGTCTTTCCATAGAGTTACAAGTAAAAACTCATGAAGACTAAGACTCGAAATTTGATCCGCTAGTTTGATAAATCAATTAGTGAAGCTCATCTAAGAGATCTAGAGAAATTTACCTGAAGTTTATTTTATTACAGGGAATTAATTCTTAGATGATTGGGATACCTCCTACAATAGAAAGCTAGTATATTTCAACTTCATTTCCCAAAGGCTGGAGTGTCTTCATAGTGCAAAGATTAGTTATTGCAAGATAAGAATACTATAGAAGAGACTTTTGGAGAAGAATTATGGTGAAGTTAGGAGATAGGATATATACATTGATAGATTTGTAACTTCACAAGAAGATAAGGCCATAGTAGCCTCAATCCAATAAAATGCCATAGTAGCCTTTATCTATAATAAAAGGCCATAGTAGTCTTGATTCAAAATAAAAGGCCACAAAATACGATATTGAAGAAAAGGCCACAGAAGCCTTGATATTGAAAAATTACATAGAAGCCTTGATCCTAAATAATAATCCAGAAGAAAGTATCTAATTTAGAAGTATATTTTAGTACTAATACTTTATTGCAGGAACAGGGAGATTCAATGAGTTGGGAAAGCTTCCTACAAGTGAGTTAAGAAAATTATCTTCTTCAGAATCAATCCAGAACCTGAATCAAAAGAGATCAGGAGAAGATCTCATTTAATAAATTCTAGACTTGGAATAAGAAGGACTAGGAGAGTCCTCCTTGAATCCAAAAGTAGTAGAATCATAGATCCAAGAGAATATATTAGCACCAACACTTCCAAAAGTAGAAGGTTGAAGATAAGGTCTCAAGGAATACTAGAAGAAGCTACAAGATCAAAGGCATTGGAGAGGTCTCTATGAGCATCCAGTAAAAGGCTTGGAGATTCTTACTAAATATATCATCAAAGGATTTCCAAGGAGAACTCATTGGAGAAATTCACTATTGGAGATAGTGAAATATTTGGGATAAATTTTATCATCCGATAACAAGCCCAAGAAGATAAATTTGTCAAGGAGTACCAAATATCATAAGATCTTAAGATATTCAAAATATTGAGAAGAAGATCCTATTTGAAATCATAATTATATAAGAAGCTTGAAGGAATATTTAGATAGAATAAGCCTACCAAACCAATGATATTTGGATATTGCCTCTCACAGCAAAAAGGCACCACTTCAGAAATAAATATATCTTCAAATCTATAGCAAAAGGAGGAGACTACAAGAGGAGAACAAGCCACAAAAATCCTAGGCTTATGAAGGAGAGTTCGAGACCATCCTTTGGTGAATACGAAGTTGTTCAAGGCAGCCTACAAAGTCTTGCAAGATTTTGGTGATCTTAGACACCAAGATCTACATCCTCTACAAAAGCAACGAAAAGGTATTTTAGAAAAACGTAAGGAACTATTGATGCAATTAGATTTATTAAAGTGGATTACTTATCATATTTTTTTAAGCACCTTAGTTTGGATTAAATTTGCAAAAAGGATAATTGAATTACAATATTCAAAAGTGCAAAAAGATAAATGTTTTTTTAAGTTTCATTTGCACTTTAGAAGTTGATTATATTTCAAAATTTTAAACTATCTATCAACTACCTATCATCTACTTTGGAAAGCAAAATAAGACTAGATCCTACTACCTTGCTTATAAGAAAATTTCAGAATAACTCTTGAAGACTCATTTCATAATATTCTTGATTAGTTATAGTAAATTGATTAAGTGCATTATTTTTTAGAGTTGATTGGAGTGATAAGGTAAAAATTTTAGTGCATTAAAAGTGAAAATTGTTAGATTCATTTGCACTACTATTAATCTCAAAAGAAATTAGTTTTGTGCTTTTGATAAGGGTACAAAATATAGTTTGCATCAAGTATCTAAAGACACTCTTAAAGCATAGAAATATACAACTCATAGTGGCCAATAGAAGCCACCAAAATTTGGTTAGTACAAGTGAATAAAAACTACAAAATAAGCTTCAAATATTGAGGTTTGGTGAGTCTCAAATCCAAAGCACTATAGGGATAAGTGCAATAGAAAAAATCTTCTATATACAGTATATGTAAATCTTGAATCCATCATTAAATATCCAAGAAAATATGGCAAGGAGTCTATCCAAAGGGATGTCTTCAAAACTCTCATTTGTACATTCAAAATCTACTACAAAATTAGACTACAAGACTTGCAAGGAGTGCAAAAAGGGTGCAATAAGAACATATTATTATCATAGAATAATATAAATTATTGCACTACATTGTTCACAGGTAAATGGAATATTGAAGGTGCCACTAAAGGCACAAACACTATAGGGAAATCCATCCAAACGTTAAGAAATCGTAACATCAAGCACTCCTCATCCATGGCATAAGGAGCCATTCGAAGGGACTCACACTTCATGGATGAACCTACAAAAGGAATGCATATATCAATCAATCATCAACCTGCATTTACATAGAAATGGAGTACTCTTTTACAAGCACAAAGGTGGAAGATTCTACCTCAATCAACATGGATGAATAGTGTAAAAGGAGCACATTAGGAACAAGGAACAAGGAGAACATGTGAAATACTCTAGATTGGTGAAGATTATTCATCAAAGAAATCACCTACAGCACCATTCAAATCTCCAAAATTGCATCAAGGATCAACCAACAAGAGAAGATATTGCTTGAACTCCAAGAAATATAGCAAGCAAAAAAGGGCATACAAAAAGGAGTTATACTCTCCTTGGAAGCATTACAATGAAATAATTCCATGCAAAAAGGTTAAAAGCCACTTGGCACGGATTCTCTAAGTTAGCATCCATTTCTTAACATCCAAGAAAACTCATGGAGTTACAAGCACCCACACAAGTGTTCATACGTTACAAGGAAACCAAGAATCTAGAAGTGCGTTACAAGGTGAACAAAAATCTAGCAGTGCAAGCGTTGCTAAAGTATTGATACATTACAAAGGAGAATAGCTCATACATAACACTCAGCAACACTTTTCAAAGCCTTTACCACATTACAAATTATCTAAAAAATAAGTGGCAAAGTGTAAATTTGAAATAATTGCACAGTCAAAGGGATCTGGATGAGAATAGCATAGTGAAACACATTCGAAGTAAAGCATGGAAGGAATGTTATATAATGATTGTGAAATTTGCTCTGATAGAAATTATTCTATAAGACATGATAACATGTGGTACATTGACTCAGGGCCCATTCATCATATGATAGGAAATATACAATGATTTGAATGTCTTGAAAATGCTAAAGGCTACATCCTAAGAATTGCAGATAGCCAAACTTATCCCATCATGAATATGGATGTGTAACACCAAGCAAATAATTTCTAAATCTACTACAAAAAATATTGTATGTTCTTGAACTAACATTCAATCTTATCTCAGTAAGAAAACTAGTAGAAGATAACTATATGATCAACTTTAGATATATGTATGGAATCAATACATGTCTCATCATGAATCAAGGACAGCGATAGGATCAATCCATGGAAATACATATATCCTAGATTCAATGAAAATATCACAAAATATTGTGATGTCTCATAATGATGATAACATATTTTTAAAGGAATGGGTCCAAGAAAATGAAGAGCCACCACATCACAAAGGTAAGCATAGAAGAATCAAAATCAAGAAGATAAGAGGACAAGTGTACCATGCTCTACTCATTCATCAGCATTCAGAGCCAAATGAATATACTTGTGAAGAAAAAAATAAAGGTGGTTGGATAGAAGATAAGGATGATGAACCTCAACATGTCAAAGATCATTCAATGGAAGAAGATCCACATTGAATACTAAAGTCTTCAATATCCAAATAATGTAATATAGGGGGTGTTAGAAATATACTATATTACATCATTTGTATCATGTAAATGTACCTTTCTTGGTGCATACTTAGGATATTAGATTACTTTAGGGGGAAGTTATATAGTTACTTCATGCAATGTAATAAATGCACAAGTGTCAATGTGCAAGTTGTATATGTGCAATTTATCCCTTGCATAGCTAGATAGAGTGTTGGCCAAGGAAATATTGGAACCGATTCTTGCATTCGTAGGAAATCAATTGTCACACTACAAGAACCCGTTTGAAACCAACAAGCTATTACAAGATCCGGTCCACCTGCCTCATGTTCTGTTAAACCCAAATATTGCTATAAAAGATGGTAGAACAGGTAAGGAAACCCCAGAGTCAATTCTACAATTAAACTTCTAATTTGCACTCTCCATATTTATACTAAACTATAGTATTCTTATTAAAATGACCAAGCATAAAAATAACCAATTGTTATGCCTTATGTAGACCGGTGCCTAAATTCATTGGGCTGTTATAGAAATTTAACGGCAATTTTAATATGACATAGAGAGAATGGGAGAAGGAAATTGACGTTCTTAATCTCATTTGAATATCGTAATAAAATCAAGAGCTAACCAATGAAAGAAACATATATAATTGATGCAGGAGAATCTGGAGGTGGAAGAGCAATCTTGCATCACCCAAAAATGTTTTTTTCTCTAAGTACCAAGGCTATCGCGATATCGCGACACTTTTTGCGAAAAGGCTCCAAGGGGCCAAACTGTCGCGATATCGCGATGCTTTTTGAGAAAAGGAGCCAAGGCACACAATGGTCGCGAAATCGTAACATTTTCAAAGCAAAGGAGCCAAGGCGCAAAATGGTCGCAAAATCATGACATTTTCAAAGCAAAGGAGCCAAGGCGCAAAATGGTCACGAAATCATGACACTTTCGGAAGCAAGGCCCAAGGGCACAAAGTGGTCATGAAATCGTGACACTATCAGATGCAAAGGCTCAAGGCGCAAAGTGGTCACGAAATTGTGACACTTTCGGAAGCGAAGGCTCAAGGCGCAAAGTGGTCGCGAAATCATGACACTTTCCAAAACAAAGGCTCCAGGCGCAAAGTGGTCACGAAATCATGACACTTTTGGGAGCAAAGGCTCAAAGCACAAAGTGGTCACGAAATTATGACACTTTCAAACCAAAGGCTCAAAGGTGCAAAGTGGTCACGAAATCGTGACACTTTCGAAAGCAAAGGCTCCAAGGTGCAAAGTGGTCACGAAATCACGACACTTTCGGAGTAGAGGCGATGAGGTGCAAAGTGGTCGCGATTTCATGACACTTTCTGAGAAGAGACGCCAAGGGACAAAGCCATTACGAAATCACAACATATTTTGAAAAGAAGAGCCGAAAGGAGCAACTGTCGTGAAATTTCAACACGATGGCAGAAGTCGAGTGCGAAAGGCAAGGACATCGTGAAATCGTGACATGTCATGGTTTTGCAGCCCGAAGACAGAAGGAGAGTGCGAAGGGCCAGAATGTTGTGATTTTGTGACATGTCGCATTTTCATGGCCCAAAGGAAAGAAAACGATAGGTCGTTCATGACTCCACTCAGACAGGCGGCTGCAGAGGTCGTTGCAGAAGGGCACATGGCAGCAACGTAGGTGTCTTCGAAGCACTCCTAGGAATGATTATTCAGAGGGTGGATGGACAGGCGGCTATAGAACACTTCGCCACTACATGCCATGCTGATTGGAGACACCTAGCAGCATTTTGCAGGTGGCGACAGAACATTCGTGTGGGCGATTAGAAGCAACTTCACATTATGTGTAATGATGTCGAAAAGGAATTGGGGTCCGATATAAGAAACAGCTCATGCATTGTAATGGGGGTTGGCCATTGGGATAACTGCTATATTTCTGAATCCGAAACCTCTGTTAATGAAAATTTTCATGATTTTTTTTGTGTGTTATAACTGTTCTACATCAAGTGGTATCAGAGCCAGAAGGTTCTGAGTGCGCAAACCGATCGCCAGCAGTGAGGTAGTTTGCACCGGGATTATGGTTGTGGGTTGTGAGGAAGCGAGCAGGATACCTCCGCATAGGAACCATGGTGGTGTGAGGAATGGGGGAGCAGAAGTCAATCTTAGAGCCTTGCAGAGGCAAGTTCAGGCCCTGCAAGAGGAAATCAGAAGAGGAGTTGAGCCAAGAATGGAGGAGCCCAGTGAAGATGAAGTTTGGGAAAAATATGGTCCATCTGATGAGGAAGAAGCGTTGGATCCAGTAGAAGCTAGGCTGTATCGGGCCATATCCCAGATCGGGAAGAAGCCAAAGTTTGATGTCTCCACTTATTCTGGGAATCTCAATCCCGAGGAGTTGATAGATTAGATCAACGAAATGGAGGAATACTTCGAGTATGAGGAGATCTCAGATCCAAATCGGATCAGGTTTGCAAAAACAAAGTTGAAGGGACACGCTAGCATCTGGTGGAAAGGAGTACAGCTAGAAATGAATAGGAGGGGAAAGGAAAAGATCACCAGGTGGGATAGGATGGTGGAGAAATTGAAGAGGCAATTCATTCTCGCCGATTATGAGTTGGACCTGTTGAGAAAGATGCAAAGTCTTAGACAGGCAAGTAAATCTGTTAAGGAGTATACGAAGGAGTTCTATCAGATTTTGATTAGAATCGGCCATTTTGAGGCAAATAAGGAGAAAGTTGCTTGATACATCAATGGATTGAGAACCAACATTCAAGAAGAGTTGGGTCTGGTTAGGATGAGCACGGTTGAGGATGCATACCAGTTTGCATTAAAAGTGGAGGAGAAGCTTAATAGGATATTTGATGGTAAGCAAAGAGGAAAGGATCGTGGTGGAAGAGCTGGTGGAAGGACTAGTGGAGGAAGATACAGAGATTTGGGGAAGACTGGTGAAGCAAGCAGTAACCAGAACCAGAAAGAAGAGAAAGAGGAGAATACCCAATGCCCACGCAATCAGAAAAACAACTACCCAAGGAGAAGAGGTGGGCCTAGGCGAGGGTTTGGGAGAGGTGTCTTTCGAGGAACCTGCTTCAACTGTGGAGAAGAAGGACATCAGGCATACAACTGCCCACAGCATCAAGAAATGCCAAATCAAAGACCTGAGCGTCAGGCCCGAGCTGCTATAGCAGACGAAGGTGTCGAATCTGAGCACTCTGAGGAGGCAGAACGAGGGGAGGCGATGATCATCAGAAGAGTCTTGTTGAATGAATAAAAGAAGGCAGACCAGAGGAATAGCCTATTTTGAACAAGATGCAAGTGCGCAAGCAAGGTCTATAACATCATCATCGATAATGGAAGCACTGACAACTTGGTTTCTGAGGAGATGGTTCCTAAGTTGCAGCTGGAGAGAAGAAAACACCCGCACCCTTATCGGATTGCTTGGTTACAAAAGGACCATCGGGTGCTGGTTAGTGAGCAATGCCTGGTGAAGTTCAACATTGGAACTTATCGTGATGAGGTCCTTTGTGACATCTTGCCCATGGATGCATGTCACTTGTTGCTTGGGAGACCATGGCAGTTTGATCGAAGTGTTGTACATGATGGTCGAGCCAATACATATTGCTTATCAAAAAATGGAGTTCAACATAAGTTGAAACCCCTGAAGGAGGTGGATGAGAAGGTATGCAGCAGTGCACGAGTCTGTCTAGTGGATGGCAAAAGATTTTTAGATGGCCTGAAGCCAGATCATATGTGCTATGCAATAATCCCTAGGGTTAGGGAAGAAGAATGCAAGGAAACTCCAGTGGAAGTCATGGGACTGTTAGAGGAGTTCCCAGATATCATTTTTGATAATGTTCCTGAAGGTTTGCCACCTGTTAGGAAGATCAGTCACCACATATATTTGGTGCCTAGATCGAGCTTGCCGAATAAGGCTGCATACAAAATGACGCCTGTAGAAACTGAGGAGTTAAACCGGTAGGTTCAAGATCTGCTAAAGAAGGGGTTGATTAGGGAGAGTCTTAGTCCATGTGTAGTACCTGCAGTACTAGCACCCAATAAGGATGGGGAGTGGAGAATGTGCATAGACTCTCAGGAAATTAACAAGATCACTATTAAATATAGATTCCCATTGCCCAGGATGGATGATATCATGGACTGTTTGAGTGGAGCTGAGTACTTCACAAAGATTGACCTGAAAAGTGGTTACCATCAGATCCACATTAGAGAATGGGATGAGTGGAAGACAGCCTTTAAAACTAGATAGGGGTTGTATGAGTGGTTGGTCATGCCATTTGGGCTAACCAATGCACCAAGTACCTTCATGTGGTTAATGAATGAAGTCCTGAAGGAATTTCTAGGAAAATTTGTTATTGTCTACTTGGATGATATCCTAATTTTTAGCAGAACCTTGGAGGAAGACCTGATGCACATTAGGAGGGTTTTTGAGAAATTACGGGAGGAGCAGCTGCTGATAAATATGAAGAAGTGTAACTTTGTGAAGAGGGAGTTAGTATACCTGGGATTTGTTATCTCAGTAGATGGTCTCAAAATGGACCCCGAAAATGTGAAGGCTATCATAGAATATCCTGCTCCAAGAAACATGACTGAGGTGAGATCATTTCACAATCTGGCCAGTTTCTATAGAAAGTTCATTAGAAACTTCAGCAGTATTTGCGCATCCCTTACAGAGACAATGAGGGGAAACAAGAAGGAATTCAAGTGGATAGTTGGAGTAGACAAAAGCTTTGCTATGTTGAAGAAGGTCACGGAGCAACCTATCTTAGCACTTCCAGATTTTAACAAGGTGTTTCAGGTAGACTGTGATGCGAGCGGTAGTGCCATAGGGGCCGTATTTAGCCAAGAGGGTAGGCCTATTGCTTATTTTAGTGAGAAGCTCAATGATGCCAGGAAGAAGTATTCGGTATATGATCAGGAGTTATATGCCATAGTTCAGGATCTGAAGAAATGGAGGCATTATTTGTTGCCAAAGGAGTTTGTTCTTTATACTGATCATCAAGCACTACAATATATTAACAGTCAAGGAAAGTTAAATCAGAGGCACCTAAAATGGGTGGAGTTCCTACAGAGCTACACCTTTGTGCTGAAGCACCAAAGTGGGAGATCCAACAGAGTTGTGGATGCCTTGAGTAGGAGGCAATGTTTATTTTTGGAGATGAAGGTGGAAGTTGTAGGGTTTGCTGAGCTCAAGGGTTTATACCCTGCAGACCCCGACTTCGTAGAAGCTTGGAAAGCCTGCACTGCACCTATTACATTGGACAGGACTAAGTAGTTAAATTTTCTGATTCAAGATGGAATGTTTTTCAGGGGGAACCAATTATGTATTCCGAGGAGCTCAATGAGGGAGAATCTCATCAAGGAAAAGCACAGTGGAGGTTTAGCTGGACACTTTGGTCGTGACAAGACTATCTCCCTTGTTAGTGAAAACTACTACTGGCCGCAATTGCAACAAGATGTGGCAAAATTCATGCAAAGTTGTAGGATATGCCAGATGGCAAAAGGTGTGAGGCAGCCTACTAGTTTATATCAACCACTACTTGTACCCAAAAGGCCATGGGAGGATATTAGCATGGATTTTGTTCTTGGTTTACCCAGGACATAGAGGGGACACGACTCCATATTTGTGGTAGTGGATAGGTTTTCAAAAATGGCTCATTTTATTCCCTGCCAGAAGACTAGCGATGCGGTCCATGTGGCTGGTTTATTCTTCAAGGAAGTGATACGCCTTCATGGGCTACCAAGGAGCATTGTTTCGGATAGGGATACCAAGTTTGTAGGGTATTTCTGGAGAACCCTGTGGAAGAAACTAAAGACGGATTTAAAATTCAGTTCTGCATACCACCCCCAAATAGATGGCCAAACAGAGGTGGTAAATAGGAGCTTGGGCAATCTACTGAGATGCTTGGTCGGATACAAGCCCAAGGGATGGGATTTAGTTCTGTCGTAGGTAGAATTCGCTTACAACAGCTCTGTCAACAGAAGTACCAATAAATTGCCATTCCAGATAATCTATGGGAGCAGCCCCAGAAACGCTTCAGAGTTGAGAAGGATGGATACAAGAGAAAAATGTAGTGCTGAGGCTGAATACTTTGTTGAACACCTAAAGGGAGTGCATGAGGAGGTGACCAGGCACATTGCTAATATGAATACTTAGTATAAGGCTAGGGCAGACCAGAAGCGTCGGGCTAAGGAGTTTAAAGTAGGAGATTCCGTCATGGTCCATCTACGAAAAGAGAGGTTTCCTGCCAAGACCTATAACAAGCTGAAGATGAAGAAATTTGGGCCATGCAGGATCATTGGGAAACGGGATTTGGGTAATGCATACGAGGTGGAGTTGCCGAGTGAACTTAACATCTCACCAATTTTTAACATCTCAGATTTGGTCGAGTTTCATGAAGGAGATAGCAGTGCAACACCAAGCCCGGATTTGTGGAGCATTCCCATGGTCACTCTAGTCGCAGACGAGATAGAAGAAGTCCTTGATATGTGTGAGGGCCGAAGTACTCGGAATAGGTGTTATTCTGAGTATTTGATCAAGTGGAAGGGCAGACCCATAGAAGATGCAACTTGGTTGTCGAATGCAGAGGTTGACCGCCTAGGTCTACCTCAGACAGATCATAAGTGAAGGTCACTTCTCAATTCACCTCGGGTGTCTGATGCAGGAGCATCCGGAGGTGGAAGAGCAATCTTGCATCACCCAAAAATATTTTTTTCTCTAAGTACCAAGGCTGTCGCGATATCGCGACACTTTTTGCGAAAAGGTGCCAAGGGGCCAAACTGTCGTGATATCGCGACGCTTTTTGAGAAAATGAGCCAAGGTGCAAAATGGTCGCGAAATCATGACATTTTCGAAGCAAAGGAGCCAAGGCACAAAATGGTCATGAAATCGTGACATTTTTGAAGCAAAGGAGCCAAGGCGCAAAATGGTCACGAAATCGTGACACTTTCAGAAGCAAGGACCAAGGGTGCAAAGTGGTCGCAAAATTGTGATACTTTCGGACGCAAAGGCTCAAGGCGCAAAGTGGTCACGAAATCATGACACTTTTGAAAGTGAAGGCTCAAGGCACAAAGTGGTCATGAAATTGTGACACTTTTGGAAACAAAGGCTCCAGGCGCAAAGTGGTCACGAAATCGCAACACTTTTGGGAGCAAAGGCTCAAAGCGCAAAATGGTCATGAAATCGTGACACTTTTGGACCAAAGGCTCAAAGGCGCAAAGTGGTCACGAAATCATGACACTTTCGAAAGCGAAGGCTCCAAGGTGCAAAGTGGTCACAAAATCGTGACACTTTTGGAGTAGAGGCGATGAGGTGCAAAGTGGTCGCGATTTTGTGACACTTTCTAAGAAGAGACGCCAAGGGACAAAGCCGTTACAAAATTGTGACATATTTTGAAAAGAAGAGCCGAAAGGAGCAACTGTCATGAAATCATGACCCGATGGTAGAATTCGAGTGCAAAAGGCAAGGACATCATGAAATCATGACATGTTGTAATTTCGTGGCCCGAAGACAGAAGGAGAGTGCGGAGGGCCAGGATGTCATGATTTCATGACATGTCGCATTTTCATGGCCCAAAGGAAAGAAAATGACAGGCCATTCATGACTCCACTCGGACAGGCGACTGCAGAGGTCATTGTAGAATGGCACGTGGCAGAAACGCAGGTGTCTTCGGAGCACTCCTAGGAATGATGATTCAGAGGGTGGATGGACAGGCGGCTACAGAACACTCCACCACTACATGCCATGCTGATTGGAGACACCTGGTAGCATTTTGCAGGTGATGACAGAACATTTGTGTGGGCAGTTAGAAGCAACTTCGCATTCTGTGTAATTATGTCGAAAAGGGATTGGGGTCCGATATAAGAAACAGCTCATGCATTGTAATGGGGGTTGGCCATTGGGATAACTGTTGTATTTCCAAATCCAAAACCTCTATTAATGAAAATTTTCATGAATTTTTTTGTATGTTATAACTGTTATGCATCAATAATGCATTCAAATAATGTAACCCATCATACAGATACACACAATACTGAGACAAAGAAATGACAGGAATAAAACCTAGAATTGTATTGATTTCATAAAATATTACATGCAGAGTGGACGGGATGCCTTTTAACTCTATTTTTCTTAAAGAAATACATCAATACAATGAAGAGGACTCTATTCAAATAATGTAACAGGTCTCTCCAACTCTCCTTGTTCCAATATGGTAACATAAGAATCTCTGAATCCTAGGCTCAATAAGGCTGGAAATATTCTCAGCTTCTTGAACGCTTTCCTATCATACAATCCTACACAACAAGGGGAGGAAGAAAGAATGAATAAAAGAAAATAGACACAAAGAAATACAACAGCACAACTAACAGGGCACTCAAGTATACCTCTTAGAAAAAATGCTATTCTCTAATTGCTTGATGTAGAATCCAGACTTGCTTGCTTCCTTTTATAGTTGTTGGTTCTTGATTCTATTATTCTTGGTTGAATTCTAGTTGTACACTTGGCAGCATCTGATTGAATCCATTCTACGTGTTGTCCAGTTGGTGTGGCTCTGAACTGGCTATTAAGGTTCTTCTCTAGACTGAAGGGAGCTCTTTGTTATTTTAATTTGGCCTTTTTGCTCTCTTTGGTTGGCCCTAGAAACTAAGGATTCAACATTATATTTTTCCTTTTTTTTCTGCTTGTCTTGGCCACTATGCTTGGCTATTAGGGACCGACCAAGCTGTCATCATGAATATTAGATGAAGGATAGAGGGGGGCTCAACATAATGGTGAAGACAAGGGGTGGCGTGCCAGTGGTAAACAAATGGAGTTGCACTGATCACGAGATAGAGTGAAGAAGTAAGGATGGTGAGGGTCTGATGGATGGAATGACGGGGGTAAATGATAAGAAGCGGTAGTGGGCGAGGGTGACATACTAGGAAAAATTTTAGGATGGTCAAGGAGGAATACCCAGGAGGAGGAGGGTAGTGGTAAGTAGGAAGAAGATGGGAATGGACAACAAGATCTGGAAACATCTATAATTTGCTTCCATAACTATACTCCGTCGAAGTGCTCCCCTGGTAACTATATTTCGTCGAAGCGCGGATTTGAATGGTTTTTCTAAAAATTGAAACCATGCTTTTTCTTCACGTGCATCCTTCACCTTAAGTATTTGTAGAACAAAAATTTAATACATTTGTATTCCTTGTATTCCATTGTTTCTCTTTACTGATGCTCTTAGCTCTTCCCTATTGTCTCTTATTTATAAGCCAGTGACTATGCTTTGTAGTCTTATCTTGTGGTACGCCATTATTCCTATGAGATATACACGATCTGGTGGCATGCTTGAGCATCAGGATTTATCTTTTATTTGGTTTGCTTTGTTCTTAACAAGGTACTATACATGGGATTTTCTTTGATTTCTTCGAATCTTTCCTCCCATGAGTATTCTTCTAGATTCATAGCTTTTGTGCGTACTATTTTGACTCCATCTTGGCTATTGATTTTCATAATGTCTTTCAGTGTACCTTGTTATGAATGAGTCACTTCTTTGATTCCTACCTTGATAATGTTGTAGGTATTTTTGTGAAGTAATCACCTTTCTTTGGAGGCTTGGTCCTTTGAATATTTCTTGCGGGTGATTTTACCAATTTTTTTGGTTCATGATTTTCATAGGTTCCATCATGGCGGTTTTTGGTACTTTTAAACCTTTGGATCATGTGCTACCATTGGATTGATCTGGGTGTAGCGCATCCGTTGTTGTTCTGAAACCTGTATGATAGTTATTGTACCTAGCTGCATATAAACACTTGAAATAACATGTTTTATTGGTCTTCAATTAATCATATTTATCCGATGTTAATCCTTATATTGTTAAACCTTAATAACTTGTTTTAATCGATGGTAATCATAAAATACACTTACTTTTCTTTTGCGATCGTCGTTGGATCTTATGGTGGTGAGGCACGATCATTGGATCATACATATGCATGTATTCTTTAATAAATGGGAAAAATTCATACATACCTCGACTAAATTAATCAACCCAATGCTTAGATTAACCTTTGATTATCTTCCCACATGTGCACCGTTGGATCTGGGTGGTCAATGTCCATTGTAATTCTATTCGTATGTTATAAAAAGGTCTTTATTTAGCCTTTGGATCTTTGTCTCCAGTTACAGGCCTTCGCATCCATTGATTCTCGATTTAGTTTGTGCGCTGCCATTGGATCACTGACAAGATGCATGCTAGATAATAATGTTATAGACCTTTGCTTTCTTATTAATCATGATTAAGGCGAAAAGGGGGAAGATTAGTCAATGTATTAAACCCTTACTAAACATGATTAATATCAATTAATTTTGTCCTTACCCATGCCTTTTACCTTCCATCCTATGATTTTGGCGTGACCGTCGGATCTGAGTGGAGACAAGCGCAGTCGTTGGATCTAATCAACCTGCACGTTAGTTTAATCAAGCATTTATAATATTAATCATGATTAGGGAAAAAGGGGAAAATTAGCCGACGTATTAAACCCTTGCTAATCATGATTAACTTTAATTAATTTCTCTCGATCCTTAACCCTCTTTAATGCATCTTTAATTAGTGCACCACCGTTAGATTAAAAATCATTTGAGCGCGGTCGTCCGATCTTGGTAACAAGCTCGATGATTAATCAAATGGGGTGCATCCTTTTTAATATGGACTTTAAAGTTCATTTTAATCAAAGCAGTCGTGACCATTGATCTAAGCTTCATTTAGCATGATCGTTCGATCTATCGGACTTGCTTGGATTTTAACTTGACATTTGACTTATGATGACTTTACTTTAAACCTTTGACTCTTTAGAGGACATGCAACCATTGATTTTATGGATGATTGAGCGTTGTCATCTGATTTGTTTATACTTACTCACTACTTAATCAAAATGTTGACCATTATGACTCATGCTTAAACTTTTGACTTTTTGGATAGCACACGACCATTGATTTGATCCTCGATGAAGTGCTGTCGTTGATCTTGTTAAAGGTGTAAGGATTTTAACTTTATTAGAGCCTTAGGTTTAACCTTTGGAGTCTTTAGTGAGTGCATGTCCGTTGGATTTGGTCCTCGATGAAGCGTTGCCATTAGATTGAAGACAACTTGCTCAATTTTTAAATCTTAGGTTAAGTTTTATTGACCCTTTGACTTATCTTTCGGACTATTTCGTGAGTGCACATCCGTCAGATTTTCTTAGGCGATGCGCTTCCATCCGATTAAGTCTAAGGTGCAACCTTTTTACTTCCTTGACTACGCTTGACTTTTGACTTATCTTCGGTTTGATTTTATTAAAGCGCTATCGTTCGATTTCTCTGGATCGTGCGTGGCCCTTGGATTAAATCTGAGGTGCTCACTAGTTAGCTTAGCGGGGTGCATACCCTTAGGCTTTTAATCAATTAATATTTATTTTAACCTTAGGTTTTTTGGACTTTGAGACCATAGTGAAATGACTTAACCAACTTTAGATTAGAAGATTTATTTGTTGGTTTAGGCCCAAGGAAAATATTTAGGAAGGTCGAACTTTGGCTTGGGGATTTAATTTGAAATTTTCTTCCCTAACCATTCGAGGTACTTTGATTAATAAAATGAGGCCCACATTATTAAAAGCTAAGGTTAGACTTTTATCAAACCAACCAATGAAAAATTGAATTACTCACAACAACTTTAAGCAATGACCAACAATATAAGCAGTTTGATTGAAACCAAAAAATTTAAATTTGGGGGTTTCAAAGTTGAGTCAAATTTGGCTCCAACATAGGCTCTGACTGGGACAATGTGTTGAAAACATGAAGCACTTGAGAACCACAGAATCTCCTGGTTTTATTTTGCAAAAAATTAACAAAAAACAACAAAATTTTGATTGCTAAACAAAACTTGAAATGCATAACAAAAAAAAACTTCCTTCCTCTTTTTCTTTCTTTTCTTCATCATTCATTTTTATTTTTATTATATATACTGAAAACATGATATCAAAGCAAGTAGAGTATGGAAAACTGTAGATCCCTTTTCATTCAATTTGGAAACAAAGGTTTAGAAATTTTAGAAATCAATGAGTTTTATTTTGAAATATAGTAATGCTTGTTTTAGCTAAGTCATAAGATATGATTACATAGATTTTGTCACAGCCATTTGTCTCATCATATTTTTGCCCATGTGTGTGTTTGTGCATTTTTTTTTGGATTTCTAAATATTTCATAAATTTATCATATCTGAGCAAAATAGCCAAGCCTAATATGTGATTTCACTCTTTAAAAATTTTCACCATTCTGTAGGGCTCCACTGCTAGTCAGGCATCTATAGCCTTGGTGGAGTTGCTTCTAATCCCATCTTAGTTTTACCCTACTGCCAGTCAAGCGTCTATAGCCCCGGTAGAGGTTTTCCAAGATATCTCAGGCAGTGACTCAATTTTACTTTATTTTTTATTTTTCTTTCTCGTGAGAGAAGTGTTTGGATATATAAGTAAATTGTGCAATAAGTATGCCTGAGTTGAGGATTAGTTTCTGGCTATAAAATATGAGTGTAATAATTTTTGGCTCAACTACCCTCTCAAAGATAACTCGGTTCTTTGGACCTTTGAAGTCACTTTAAGTATCATTTGTAATGTGAGGCTTGACATGATGTTTCAATCAGCTTTGTTTTCTGTCTGTTTTATCTCATATCAAACAACTATTGCATAAACACTCATTTTTGACAGAATTGTAAAGCTCATCAATATCTAAAATAAATTTCCTTTTTCCTTTTATTGTTTTTGGTGGAATCAACAGTTAGATATACTCATCAAACTAAGATATCATGTATACAGTAAACTCAAAATTATTCAAGAACAAAAGGGAAGCTTTAACTAATAAACAAAATACACCACTCTATTTTTGGATTTTTGTTTTTCTATTTTTTTTTTTAAAGTACACTTTCAACAGGGATTGTACATTTTGAGGTGTTGGCCATTAATAGGGATAGCCATTATTTCTCCTTGCAAAGTCTATAGCTTGTAAGTATTCTTACTGATAACATGGGCAATTTGGTATGGGCCAATCCATTTAGGTTCAAACTTACCCTTTTCACCATGCTTATCATTTTTAGGATCCCAATAGATGACTATATCTCCTTGAGAAAAAGGAGTACCCTTGGATTTCTTATTAAACAAATTTATAGTTTTTTGGGTTTGTTCCATCATTCTATTGAGGGTCTCTCTTCTTTGTTCTTCTAACAAGACAATTTGGTCAAGCCTTCATCTGAATGGGATCAGGGTTTTCATGATCTTGCAATAAAAGGGAAAGTGCCATTTTTTCCATTTTTGGGGGCAATAGGGCTTTTTCTCCATAAACCATCTCATAGGGGGTTCTTCTTGTATTTATTTTAACAGACAACCTATCAGCCCATAAAGCAAATTTAAGTTCATTGTCCCATCCCCTTTTGTTTTTGCCTAATGACATTTTTATTCTTGTTATTACATTTTTATTTGATGACTCGGCTAGACCATTTCCTTGGGGATAATAATTAGCAGAATGAGATAATTCAATTCCATATTCAACACAAAATTCTACCATTTCATATGACACAAAATATTGAGCATTATCAGTTACAAGATTTTTAGGAACTCCATACCTGGTCAAGATATTTTCTTCTATGAATCTGATGACTGCAGCAGATGTAGATGTTCTCAAAGGTGCAACTTCCACCCACTTGGTGAAGTAATCTATTGTAGTTATGATCCACTTATGCTGGCCAGATGAATTAGGCTTGATCTCTCCAATCAGGTCAATACCCCATTGAGCAAAAGGTGCTTCAATGATTACTGGCTTGAGGGGCATGGTTGGTAGATGTTTTTTCCCTATAAAAACTTGGCAGTTATGACAATTCCTTACATATTTATATACATCCTTAAAAAGGGATGGCCAATAATATCCTACTCTCATGATTTTATTAGTTGTAGCCCTTGGGGCAAAATGTCCCCCACAGAAACCATTATGAAATTCATTAATTATTTTTGGGACTTCTCTTTCATATAAGCAGACTAATAATACTCCATCAGGATGTTTCCAATATAATACTCCATTTTGTATATAATACTTTTGAGCTTGAAGTTTGACTGACCTCATTCTTTTTATTGACATATTTTTGGGGAATGACAGAGTTTGTAGATAGGACAAAATTTCTTCATACCATTTACATTCTTCATTTTTTATTCTTCTATCATCATATGTCTGATCTATGGTAAGAATATTTTTAGATTCTGCTTCTTCTTTGTTAGCCAATAGTTTAGCTAAACCCTGCCCTTTGACTATTTTAACTATTTTGAATTCAACATCATATTGCAAAATTTTTACCATCCATCTTGTTGGTCTTCCCAATGGCTTTGATTGAGAAAAGATATCTTTTATTGCTATAAAGGGAATACAACAGTAAACTTTGTTTGAGCCAAATATACCTTTAAAGTGTTCCAAAGATTGGATGACTGCATAGGCATGTTTTTCCAACAGGGTGTATTTAAGATTCGCTCCTTTTAGACCTGAGCTCATAAAGGCTATTGGCCTTTCATTATTTTCATTATCTTTTTGTGAAAGGACTGCAGCAATAGAATGTTCAGATGCATATGAATAGATATTAAAATCCTTTGCATAATCAGGGCAACTTAAAGTTGGAGTGGTTGATATGGCTTCTTTGATCTTGTTAAATGTTTCCATATTTTCTAATGTCCATTTTATTTCTCCAATTTTCTTCACCATATCATTTATGGGTTTGGTCATTTCTACAAAATTTGGGACAAATCTTCTATAAAATTTATTTTGCCAAAGAATGACCTTACCCCTTTTAGAATTCTTGGGTGGGGGAATTTTAGAAATGGCTTCTATCCTTTTTGGATCAATGCTTATTCCCTTTTCTGAAACTATATGACCTAGCAATTTTCCTTGTGTAGTTCCAAATATGCATTTTTTTTGGATTTAGAGAGATTCCAAATTCCTTGCATCGGGAAAAACTCGTAGTCAAATGTTCTAAATGATCTTCTGGATTTTTAGAAAAAATTGTAATATCATCTAAGTACACTACTACAATTTTAAACATTAGTCCTTTGAAAGCAAAGTCCATCGCTCTTTGGAAAGTAGCACCTGCATTCATCAATCCAAAAGGTATTCTTAAATATTCAAATGTGCCCTAGGGTGTGGTGAATGTTGCCTTGTGTCTATCTTCTAGATTTATCATAATTTGATTGTACCCTAAAAATCCATCTAACAGGGACAATCTAGTTGAACCTACTACTGCTTGCAGTAGTTGTTCCATGTTAGGCAATGGGTAATTGTCTTTTAGTGAGCTCTTGTTTAAATTTCTAAAATCCATGCATAGTCTAATGTCCCCATTCTTTTTCCTAACTGGTACTAAGTTGGATATCCAGGAGGAAAATCTAACTTTTCTTATTATCTTGGAGTCCAACAATTTTTGAACTTCTTTTTGCATTATCGGATGCAGATTTGGATTGTACTTTCTCTATTTTTGTCTAAAAGGCTTGGCCTCTTCTTTCAAGGGTATTATATGTGTCATCACATCCATTTTGAAAGTTTTGAGATCTTCATAGGTCCAAGCAAAATGTTCTTTGTTCTTTTTTAGGAAACTAATATATCCATATTTTTCTTTAGCAGGTAGTGCCATGTCTACTTTCACTATTTTGGGTTCTTTCATTGAGCCAATATTAATATCCTCGAATATCACTTCTCTACGTATAGGTTTATAGGCTTTGTCAAAATCATCAAATAGGCTTTCAAGAGACACCAATCCTTTGGGTATTCTATTAGTTTTCAACTGGATTACTTCTACTGGTTCTCCTATTTGATCTTTTAACTTTTCTTCATATTTTTCATCACAGATGACATTTGCATATTGATTTTGTAAAGTCATAAAATCCTTAATATCTATATCATCTTGAAAAACTTGAAGATAGACTATGTTATCTGGCATAAAAGGTTTATAGACTGAGATAGTTGGAAATATGTCCATGTACTCTGTAGTTATTTCTGGGTGATCTAGACCTGAGGCATTCACAGCTAAGAGATCTGCAACATTATTTTGTTCTCTAGGAATATATGAAATATTGAAAGCCAAGAATTTATCAATTTATTCTAGTACTGCATTTCTATATTGTTTAAGTCTAGGTGGTGTAAACTCAGCTACAAGAGACCAACAAAATGGACTCCAATCACATAACACAAATGCAATAATGGAATAAAACTGCCAATTGATATTCTTATCATTCCTGAATTCACACCCCTTCTACAAAATATTACAATCCATCATATAGCAACCGAAAACCAAAGAAACCCTAAAAATGTCTTTTTTTCTAAAAACTGCTAAAAATAGATCTTTTTCCTAAAAACTGCTAAAAATAGAAATGAGTCGGATTGCACCCAAATTTGGTGCACACATCCCTCTTACAATAATGAACCTTAATTTAAAATATTAGGTCTCAAATTATGGTATAACAAAATATAATAAACTTCTAATAGCCAAAAAAACCCAAAAAACTCGGGAACCTATTCTAAAAGCTAATTTTGGGGCACTAGATGTCGGAGTTAGGTCCCAAAAACATGATTTTTGGAGGGTCAGGTGCATCAAAGATGAGCCTAATGTAGAACATGCATGTGGAACCACCTATTAAATTTCAAGGCAAACGGGCGTACGGTTCACAAGTTATGGCTCCGACAAGGTGCATCATTCTCCTCTAGTGAAAAAGAACTCAGCTCCTGCGAGTTCAGCTGAATTGAAATCCTATAGCTTCTGGTTATCAATTTTCTTTAGCTCTAAATCTAAAACCCAAGTGTTATCTGACTGTGGTAATCCTTCCCACTGAACCAAGAATTTGTTGTAGCTCCCATGTCTGGTGGTGATCACCTTCTTATCGAGCACCTATGCAACTCTATATTTTTTCTTCTTAGGCATCTATCATGCCCAATTTATTGTCTCCTATAATTTTCCATCCTCGGTAGTACCAAGATACTAAAATAAATTAGAAACATTAAAAATGGGTGAAATATCAAATTCATCGGGCAACTCCACTTTATAGGTATTATCATTGATCTTCTTCAAAATCCTACATGGCCCAATTTTCTTAAGTTTCAGTTTGTTATATGTCCCCTTAGGAAATATTTATTTCCTAAGATGAACCATGACCATATCACCCTCTTCAAACACTTTCACCCTTCTGTGTGCATCATCAGACTCTTTGTAGTGAGCATTACTACTCTGCAATTTTTCCCTCACTGACTCTTGCACTTTTCGGATATGCTCAACAAATGCTTCGCATCATCACTAACTTGTTCCCCAATTGGTAACTCAACCAAATCTAATACACCTCTAGGATTTTGACCATAAATAATTTGAAAAGGAGATTTACCTATTGACCTGTTCACTGAACTGTTGTATGCAAATTCAACTTGTGACAAGGCTAAATCCCATTATTTTGGTTTTTCTCCAACTATGCATCGTAAGAGGTTTCCCAAGCTTCTGTTCACTACCTTTGTTTGCCCATCGGTCTATGGGTGGTAAGCACTACTGAAATGCAACCTGGTATTCAAATTTTTCCACAACGTCCTCCAAAAGTGACTCAAGAACTTAGTATCCCGATCAGAAGTAATAGTATTTGGAACACCATGCAACCGCACAATCTCATCAAAGAATAAGACTGTAGTCCTAGTTGCATCATTAGTTTTTTGACAAGCAATAAAATGCACCATTTTGGAAAATCTGTCTACCACAACAAAAACTGAATCCTTACCCCTCTATGTCTTGGGCAACCCCAACATGAAATCCATACTCAGATCGGTCCATGGTCCTATAGGAACTGGCAAGTGGCATATACAACCCTGTATTTTGTGCATGGCCCTTAGCCATTTGACATACTCTGCATCTAGAGACAAACTTGATTATATCTCTCTTCATTTTTGGCCAATAGTACTTCTCCTCTACAAGAGTGGTAGTTTTGGCTACTCCAAAATGACCAACCAAACCCCCACTATGTAATTCCCTCAATATGTTCTCTCTCATAGAGCCATTGGGAATGCATAATCGATTACCCTTAAACAAGTAACCATTCTATAAAAAATACTCTTAAAAAATGGTATGGGACTTGCCCCCTACCGCACTTTTGCACTGTTGCACAATATTCCTAAAATCTGCATCATATTCATATAGATCTTTAATCCCCTCAAATCCTACCACTTCATTCTCCATAGTGGTCAAAAACAAGACTCTCCTACTCAATGCATCAACAACCTTATTCTATTTTCTTGACTTGTGTTTCAGGACAAATGTATACTATTGCAAAAATGAAACCCATTTGGCATGCCTGCTATTTAACTTTTTTTGATAATTGACATACCTCAATGCTTCATGATCAATAAACAACACAAACTCCTTTGAGATTAAGTAGTGCCTCCAATGTTGCAATGCTTGCACAATTGCATAAAATTCCACATCATATGTAGAATAATTCTTCCTTGCATCATTCAGATTCTCACTAAAAAATGCTACAGGTCGGCCCTCTTGACTTAAGACACCACCAATTCCAACAAATGAGGCATCACAATCAACCTCAAACACCTTACTAAAATCTGGTAACACTAGAACAGGGGCTTTCGACACCTTCTTCTTCAAGATTTCAAAACTCTCTGTTGTTGTCGTAGTCCATACAAACTCTTTCCCCTTTGTGCACTCGATTATAGGGGCAGCTATACTACTAAAGTTCCTAATGAACTTCTTGTAAAAGGTAGCTATTCCATGAAAGATCCTTACTTCTATTATAGATCATGGAAGAGGCCATTCTAGAATCGCCTTCACTTTCTCATCATCCATCCTCATGCCATCTCTCGAGATTACAAATCCCAAAAACACTAAACTATCTTGAAGAAATCTACATTTCTTCAGGTTGACATACAATTTCTCCTTCTTGAGCATGTCTAACACTAATTTCAGGTGTAAAAAATGGTCTTCTTCACTTTTACTATAAATCAAAATATCATCAAAATACACAACCACAAAATTACCATTATATTCTTGTAGTACTCTATTCATCAACCGCATAAATATACTGGGTGCATTAGACAACCCAAATGGCATCACCATCCACTCGTACAATCCATATTTTGTCTTAAAAGTTGTCTTCCATTCATCCCCTTCTCAAATTTTGATCTAGTAGTAGCCACTCCACAGATCAATTTTACTGAAGTATTTAGCTCCAGCCAATCCATCCATCATGTCATCCACTCTCGGTATAGGATATTGATACTTTATTGTAATTTTGTTTATGGCTCTACTGTCTACACACATTCTCCAGTCACCATATTTCTTCGGGGTCAGCAATGCTGGAGTCACACATGGACTCATACTCTCCCTAACTAATCCCTTCTTTATCAACTCTATCACTTGCCTACTCAACTCTACATTCTATGTCGGGTTCAACCGATAAGCTTCCTGATTTGGGAGCGTTGATCCTGGAATCAAATCCATGTGATGTTGGATATCCCTTTTTGATGGTAGCCCATCTGGTAACTCCTCTGGTGTGATATCTTTATATTCACTTAGCAACTTAGTTGTTGTAGGTATAACCACTTCCTCTATTTCTAGCTTCCTAGTTGTTAAGGAATAACAGAAGCTAGCATCCCTGATCTCTACAAGAAACTCCTTCATCGTCAATAAGCTCTCACTCGGCCCATCCTCCTTTAGAGGTACAAGAACTACCTTTACACCATCCTTCCAAAATGTATAAGTATTCTTTCTCCCATTATGGTTAGTATCCCCATCGTACTGCCAAGGTCTTCCCAATAGAATGTGATATGCATCCATCAAGATCACATCACACCACACTTCATCCTTGTAAGTGATCCCAATTGAAATTTTAATTAAACACCTTTGATCTACTATTATCTCATTCCCCTTCTTAACCCATAATATACGATATGGATAAGGATTTTTTTCACATATTAGGTGCATTTTATCAACCATTACATTTGACACCATATTCTCATAGCTACCACCATCAATGACAATGTTACATACCTTCCCTCCTGATGTACACCTTGTGAAATATGTCATTCGCAACCAAGAATATTCACCATCTATGGTCTGTCCCTTTGCTTTGCTCTACACCATCTCTTTCTTAGGATCAATCAACATCCTCATTATCATAAGTGCTTCCCCCATGTCAGCAACAACTTCATCCTCATCCTGCTCTTCCATCTCAACCAGATTGACCCTTCCTTGTCCTCCTTGATCCCTTTCTTGGACATCACATTGGGGACACTCAAATTCTTTGTGCCCCTCCTCACCACATCCATAACAGGTATACGACCTCCTCGGATCATTCCCATTTCATCCACCACTATAACCTCTACCTCGTTGGTATCCTCTTCCTTTCAGATTTTGTCCATTTTCTTCTTGTTTAATAGGTATTGAGGATTCTCCCTTGAGAAAATTAGATCCACTTCGACCCCGACCTGAAGAGGGTGTGAATCCCTTCTTACCTCTTCTATTAATCCTTTTCAATTTCTCCTCTGCCTTAAGGGCCATTTGATACACATCCTCCACTATAAGAGTGTGATGCATGCTCATCTCATCTTGAACAACAAAACTTAGGCCATTTACATACCTGACAGCCTTTTGGTCCTCCGTCTCATTATGCTCCACTCGAATGGATAGCTTGTATAATTCATTAGTATAGTCCTCAATTCTTTGATCCTTCTGTCGGATATTTTGAAATCTACAAAATAGGGTTTGGGAGTAGTCTATAGGTATAAATTTTTCCTATAACTTCTTCTTCATCTTTGTCCAATCCTTGATCTTTTCCTTTCCATTCCTCTATCATGTAGTTTGTAAATGATCCCACCAAATCAATGCATGTCCCTTCAACTTTGTGCATGCAAGTTTAATCTTCTTCTCTTCAGCAATATTACTCCATTCAAAATAAACTCAATTGCATGTAAGTAAATTTTCATGTTTTTGCATGCATGTTCTACATCCAAAGCATTTAAACACATTTCCATGCAGAAATTATATAATTTCAGATATGATTTCTAATATTTTGTTTAACATGCGTATATATTAGATTCTCATTCCAGCAATATGATTTATGTATTGTGAAATTTCAGATATAAGAACAAACTCAATTTACAATTCAATATTGTAAGCAGAAATAAAAAACATTAAAGAACATTAATACATATTTTATTCCTTTACAGTTGGCACGTCACAAAATCGTGATGTTCTTTCCTTGCTTTGCTCTTTTGCCGCCTCCAGCCGTTAAAATGAGACATGTCGTGAAATTCTGACACTTTTTCCTCCTTGCTCTTTCTCTTTGCTTTGGACCACGAAAATGCAACATGTCGCGATATCGTGACACTTTTGCCTCCTTGCTCCCTTTTGTTGCTCTTGGCCACAAAAATGCAACATGTTGTGATATCACGACACTTTTTCCTCCTTGCTCTTTCTCTTTGCTTTGGACCATGAAAATGCAACATGTCGCGATATCGTGACACTTTTTCCTCCTTGCTCTTTCTCTTTGCTTTGGACCGCGAAAATGCAACATGTCACGATATCATGACACTTTTTCCTCCTTGCGGTGTTTTGCTTTTTTTTTATCTTTAGCATATGGGCCACTTCGGTCTTCTTGGAAAATATGCAAAAAGGTGCATCAGCTATTTTTCTGTAGTTAGTCACTTTTTGACTAACATTCTTGATGCCTTTCGGGGGATTTTTTGCTTGCAAAAATTTTGAACTAGGCCTTCATCCATTGGGAAACGGAGTCAACAATGTAGTTGTAAAAATAATCTTTCATAGAAAGACAAATAACATAGGAAAATACACTTAGATTAAAAGTGAACATTACCTCGTCAAAACTCCCTCTATACCTTAGTATCTCTATTCCAAAAAAATGTCAACTTCTGATTGGCTACGATTGAAATTTTTTGTTAAGGCCAAAAAATGGTAATATTTACAAATATTGTCTGAATATACTTATATTATACTATACATATAATTCCTTTTCTGCTTTCTCGATAGAAATATAACTTTAGGTGAAATGCATTCACCATGATGGGAATAACCAATCCATCTTGATCTTTCAACTCAAAAGCATTGAACTGTTTCTCTGAAACAATTTCAAATGGTCCCTCCCAAAGAGCATCGAATTTATCATGGTTTCTTGGCTTAGCTTTCTTTACATTCCATTTCAAAACCAAGTCTTCCACTCTAAATTTTTTGGTAGTTGTCTTTTTTTTTAACCATCCTTCAGTATCTTCCATATGCTTCTGATTATGTTTGTATGATTGCTCTCTTTATTCTTCTAACTGTAAGAGTTGCATTGCTCCTGCAACTGTGTGTAGAATTTAGTCAATCTGAGGTAGTGGGTAGTGATATTTGAGTGATGCTCTGTTTAGATTTATGAAATCTACACACAATCTGATATCTCATTTTTTCTTCCTGACTGGTACCAAGTTTGCCACCCAGGTGGAGTGTTTAATAGGGTATACTATTTTAGCTTGAAGGAGTTTTAGCAGTTCTTGTTTCATCAAAGATTTTATCTTCATATTCACTGGTCTTTGCTTTTACCTAAAAGGCTTAGCTCCTTCTTCTGATTCTATGGTATGTTGAATAACATCTTTATTGTACACTTTTAGATCACTATACACCCAAGCTATGATGTCAGGGAATTTTTTACACAATTCTCTGATCTAGTTCACTTCCTCTTCTGTACAACGGATTCCAACCTTAATCATTTTGCCTAGCTCCAACTCTACATCTTTGTATCTTTGTTTATCGACCTTGATTTTCTAGCCAACTGCTCTATCATTGTTATCAAACAATCTTTCAAGGGTGATGAGACCCTTAGGAATATGATTATTTTTTAACTTAATAATGTCCCCTTCCTCTTCATCCTGCAAATCCCGGTTGGCTGAGCAATTCATTTCATGGATTAAGAAATCCAGTATCTGTTCATCATTTTCAAAAACTTGGCAAAAAATATTTTTATCAGGCACTGAAGGCCTATATATAAGTCTAATAGTTTTAGACTTCTGAATAACATTACTTACAGGACAAAAATTAGCTCCCACTAAAGCTAACAAATCTACGTGGGTATTCTATTCTCTAGGGATAAAATTTATATTTAGGGCCTCAAAGGCCTCTAAGAGATCCCACACTTTGTTCCTGTAAGCCTTCAAATAATGTTGTTTACTTATACATTTTTTGGTGACTTGATTCACAATAAGTTCTGAATCTCCATAGATGAGTAACTTTTTGATTCCCAATTTCTCAGCCTTTCTTAACCCTAAGAACATGGCCTCATATTCTGCTACGTTATTGGAGAAACTCCAAGTCAACCTGTAAGAGAAAACCTTTTCCTCTCCGATGGGACAAATCAAAACTATTCCGACACCAGCTCCATTCTTGCACCTAGCCCCATCAAAGAAAAGCTTCCACAATTGATTCACAGAACCATCCTTTTCTAGGGAGGGTATCAATTTTATTTTTGGTTTCTCAATAGAATATTTTCCTATTTCTGTTTCTATCATGGCATTAAAATTTTGTAGAGAAAAATTGTCTTCAGTTTGGAGCTCTTCTAATGTTTCTTCCATTAGATCTTCTATTTTTTCTTTAGTCATCAATTTTACACGGTCATTTTTACCAATATTTTCTACATGAAATGTAGATGGTTTCTCTTTAAAAATTTTGACCCTTCTACCTTTGAAATGTATCTCCAAATGATAATAATCTAAGGATAATAATCCTCCTATATTTTTTGTGAACTCTCTAGATAGACACATACCAAAATAGGGCTCCAAGTCTATGACTACTACCTCTTGTATGACTGTCATATGAGGCATTTTATGCAGCCGTATGGGAATATCCTTTATCACTCCTATAGTTTTTACTAGAGTACCATCTAACTGTAGGATGTCTGTGATGCTCCTAGTGTACTCCATTACCATAATATCACATACCGCTTTGGGTATCACAGTGGTAGCAGCTCCTGAATCTATCATGCAGTTGTGGACAACCAATCCTTCCATTTGAAGGGACAAATAAAAGGGTGGTGGCATGTTCTTACCAGTGGCAGATGTCAAGTTCTTTAGAACTATTTTTGAAGATCATGCAGTCCCACCTCCATTTTTCATTGTTCTTAGGGATTCTTGTAGGAGATCGATTTGACCTAGGATTTGAAGAGAATCATACATACTTGCCTTAAAAGGAGTCTTTTTCATTTTCTCTACTATACTGAATGTAGGTGAATCAACTATTCTTTCTATTTCTTTGGCAAAAGTTTCATATTTATTTTTGTATCCCTGGGTAGCTTTAGTTCTTTGCATTTTTGTCAGTGATGGGAATCTCAACCTTTCCCTAACCTGTTCTTGGGTTTCATTTTCCCCCCCAGGAATAAATTATTTGTGTGTTTCTTGCCCTTGACTTTTGGCTGGAAACTGATATTTTATTTCCTGAGGGAGACTTCCCTTAGGATTTTCTTTGGGAACTTCCTTGGGAGCAAGGGAAACATTCAATGGTTGAAGCTCTTTAGGGTCTACTTGCAGTGGTTTCTTACCTGATCTTGTCAAAATTGAAATCTATTCTACTGTAGGCATCATGAAGTTGTGGTCCTTATCTCTAATTATATTTACATGGCCTTTAATTTTTTCTTTACTCTTTTCAACTGCTATACTTTGTACATAATTCTGGTGTATCATACACAAACTTTTCCCATGTGGAGTGTTACATGTAGTACACAAAAATTTAAATTCAGTGGGAGGCTCCTCGGCCTCTACTGTCTCATTTGTATATACCATGCTCGGTCTCTCTTGTCCCCTATTGCTTGATTGTGTTGCATCTCTTGTTACCTGATGGAACCTCCTTGGTAGAAAATTCCTTTCAGCCTCTCTCTTTTTAATTGATGTTATATCATTTGCTAGATTTTTTATGGTGTCTAGGATAAGAGTAAGCTGATTATCGAGGACTTGCTGAGGAGGTGCTGCAGGTAATGCAGGTATAGCAGAAATAGTAGTCAATGCCAAAGGAATTTGAGGCATTGGTATTGTAGGTACAAAGGGTGATTCATTACATCTTGGAAGATCTGTGAACTTTGATTCAGCAGAGCTAGGAGAAGCAGCATGAGTAGCCTAGGGAATATCAAGAAAAATGGGCATTATTGATTTGGGTGGATACCTTCCAGTGGCTATGAGATCTCTCTTTGCTATATACTCCTATTGATAAATGGCAAGGAATGTGAATATTCTTGACTGTCGTATTATCATACTAATATCTGAATCAAAGGATCTCGGGATAGTAATATATTGCTTGCTCTTCTTTTGGTTTCAATCCTTGAGGAACCCTTTCCCAGGTCCAACTGAAACAGATATTGAAGTCTATAATTTTTTCTTGAGGATGTTTCCTTATGTAGCACCCTAAAATTGGCACAATTAAAACCTTAGTAAAAAGATAAAATATTAAAATTTGAATTTCAACCCCAAACCGCCTGTTAAATTGCATTTTACCCACTTTCCCCGTTTTTCATGCCATTTTCAGGATTTATTTTGACCATTGGACGATATTGTCGCATATTAGATGAAATCATCCCCAATCTGACGAATTCGTCTAGAATAGAACGTCCAGATGACTTCGTCCCAAAACCAAATTTTCATAATTAGCTTCTGTTTCAACAGCCTCTCCAACTCGGGCAGAAGCATGTCTGCGTGGTTGGAGATTTCCCTGTTGGAGATTTCCTAGATTGGGATGATCCCCAACCTCCAAAACCTCTTTTTAATCCTATATAAACTAGGATTTTTCTAGTTTATCCCCCTGTCTCCCTGCCTAATTCTTGTTGATTCTCCCTGAACTCCCAACCCCTTTGTTGACAGGATTTCATTGTAGAGTTAGCTCTTTATTCCTTTGTATTATTGCTTGCATTTGGTATTTTTGCATTTTTATTTGCAGAAACTCTACTGTTTTTTAGTTGAAGCTAGCTTAGATCGTCGTAGACAATCTCGAATGATTACGGACGATTTCGTACGATTTGAGGTGATCTTGACTGTAGTTTAGATTGGGGGCAGTCTGAGTTTAGAGTTTGCATTTTCTTAAGCTTTTTTGCATTTTCCATAACATATTTCTGCATTGTTTTAAGTTATTATGTTTTATGCACCTTGGAGTTCACCTCATTTAGCATAATTGCATGATAAAGGTAAAATCAATCATTAAATTTACTGCATTTCCTCATTTGTTATTAGACACTATTATTTAGGCAAGTTTGTTGTTATTTCTATCATTATCCCTTGCTTCTGCATTTGCATATTTGGTATTTTGTGTCTATTTTTGTGATTGCAGGTTTCTAACGGATTCGTCTGACGAATTCATTAGATTTTAGGCAATTCTAAACTATTTCATGCGACCCTCTATGATTTGAGACGATATCAAGAAATATCAGATGATAATGTGCAAACTGAGATGATCTGAACTGCTACAAGACTTAGAATCTCCATCAGACATTCGAAATCAGGTATGAATCCTTCTGGTTAGCATATTCTCTGTAATCTGCATTTATTTATGCTTTCTATATTCATTGAAATCTGCATTGGCATATAGAATAGTTTAGATTCATATTGGCCAAACCTAGGAGTTGAATGATCAAGCATAAAAATGAACACATCAAACACACTATCAACCTAGGCGTAGAAATTGCCATTCAAAATTTTCTTGTTGAACCCACCATCTATCAAAAATTCACCCTTATACACCTCCCCCGAGAGGCGGGACCTTCAAAGGGCCTCTCAGTTCGAGGTATTGTCCCATCCTTTTCACATCCCCATTTCGGGCATGGATCCTATAGCCTGAAGGTAAGGGTGTGAAAAATTTGGAGCGATACATTTTGGTGAACCCGACGTGAAAACTAAAAACCTTTTGAAAACAATTCAATTCAAAAACAAAAAACAAAACATAAATGCATTTAGAATCAAATATTGCATGTCATATTTAGATGGTAGATTATAATAAAAGACAAGTTGTCACCATTAATGTTGAAAACCAATTAGCATCCATAGAGATTAATTATGTTCTTGGCGTACCTCAAACAAATAGGGTTCAACCTTTGTGGGACGAACTTAATAGGATATTAGATCTCATTTCATCTAGAGCAACTGAACTTAGGCAAATCAAGAGGTTTGTCCTAGATAGAATCCTGGATCCCGATCAAGTGATTTTGTACCATGAACTTCAGAGAGCTTGCCATAGGTGGTTAGCAGATAAAAGAGCCCTTGTGTCTTCTGAGTTGTATACCTTTGAGGAATACCTTGATAATGCAGTTGTAGTACATAAATTTATGTCTCATATAGAAGATCAAGAGGTCGTTCTTACGGATAGACAAATATGGTATAGAGTTCCCAGAGTTGTGTTATATTGAGAATATTGCCATGAGATTTATTTTTACAAAACAAAATCTGAAACAGATAATATCACTATAGCACACTTCATTAAGTTCCTGAAAAACCATTTCCAATTTGAAGAGGAGCATTTTATGACTCTTGATGAACTTGATCCTATCAATGACATCTATAAACTATTTATAGAAAACTAAGTTATTATTTTATTATTGTTGTTTCTTGTATTTAGTGTGTTGTTTATTGTCTTTATAAAAACAAAAACAAAAACAAAATAAAATTATCATAAAAAAATAATAACAAAAAAATCAAAACATTTTCTTTTAAGTATTATAGTAGGTATATAATTAAAATATATACCTCCCAAGATTTGTTGCAAATATATTAATATATATTTGCTAAAACCTAAATTTAGACGCAATGACTAGACTCGGAAATGGAAAACAAATTGAAGTAGAAGAAGATTGGTTAGGAAAAACCAATAAACCAGATGCCCTTCTTGAAGAACCAATTCAAGAAGAAGTAACCTTAAACCAACAAGAAGAAGAATTTGTGGACGCAAATGAAAAAAAAGAAAATTATAGAGAGGAAGGATCCTCATCTCCTAAAATAACTCCAGACGAAGCTATTACTTTTGAGAACATGGACCATTTTTGGAAATTTCTCAATAACAATATTGGCACTCTTAATAGAGCAGTCCATATGGATAAAGATCAAATTAGTGGCACTCAAGCAACCCTAGAAGATATATATCACACATGCACTAATCCTTTGTCCTTTGTTGATCAAGAAAGTGATCAAGCTGGACCATCCAATTTGGACATGGCTGCTATGATCCGAAACATGCAACAACAATAGGTTACCCAACCACCTAGAGTGCCTGTTACCAAACCAAGGGTTATTCCTACACAAAAGAAACCTTCATTCACTACTTTATTTCACCAAACTATTGATCAATATACCTCAAATCAAGTAAAGCCTAAAACAAAACCAAATGTTAATTTCCAACAATCTGGGATACAACATAATGCTACCACAAATATTCTTCATAATACTCTTCCTACCAACCATTTGCATAATAGTAACATAGCACCGAATCCTTATGTTCTGCCTTCTTACGCTCACAAATCCCATGCTCATGTACCACCGAATCAATATGGTGGGCAATCTAGCAATCTAGAAGCCATGGTGAAACAGTTAACCTCCCGTATGGACCAAATAGATCCCTACTATCCCTCGTACAATTACCGAGAGAAGTGTAATCAACCTCTAGATCCTATAGTTGTAGCATAACCATATCCTAAATGCTTTCCCATGTCTATCCTACCTATATATAAAGGAACTAAATATCCCATAGAGCATCTTCGTATGTTTAGGATAGCATGTCATGACATATCACGTGATGATTTGCTATTACTAGAAATTTTCCCAAAAATCTTAGGGGGGATGGCATTGGAGTGGTATTATCAACTACCCACTCATTCTTTGAGAAATTGTGAAGAGACCGCTGAGTCTTTTGTGCATAAATTTAGTGCCTATATCGAAATGCATGTAACCATTAAATATTTGTACAACCTAAAACAAGACAAAGATGAGTGTTTTGCTGACTTCTTATCTCGATGGAGACAGTTGACAGGAAAACTACACTTTGTGTTACCTTATCGGGAGATGGATATTTTTATCAATAATTTACAAGAACAACTATCCTATGAATTATCAACTGCTACCTTGACCACCTTCAATCAAGCTATAGACTTATCTCGAAGGGTGGAAGATGCTCTCATTAGAAGAGGTCAGCTCAAAAAGAAAGATGATGAGAAAACATCTAGAAATCAGTATAAAAATAAACAAGTTGTGGGTGACGGAGTCACTAATAGTAGACACATTGCTAATTTTAATACTAAAAAAACAACAGAGAAGTTTATATTGAAACCTCCTGATAAACCACCCCAAGAATTTACTATATTAAATCAACCTTTATCAACCATTCTCCCCCAATTACTAGCATGAGGCTTGATCCAATTACCAGCTATCCGAGAACCTGATCCAACTATACCCGAATACAGAGCTGATTTACATTATGATTTTCATAGAGGACCTGGACATGCTACAAACTCTTGTAAAAGATTAAAACATAAAATACAAGATTTGATTGATAATAATGAGATGGAGGTGCAAGCCTTCCAACCTAAACAAAATGCTTCTAATAATGCTCAAAATAACACCCCTCAAAATCAGAATCATAATGCCAATCAATCATTGGACATATTTCAACATCCTTTACCAAAGCATGGTAAAGAGGTGGCTCATCAAATCGAACATCATAATGTTCCCCCTCCTACCCGATATGTAGGAGCCATTAGTGGGCATTTACCTATTCACAATCTAGAAATATTTGACACAAATTTATCCATGGTTACGTCCAGACCCCTATATAATACTCAAACACCGGATCTTAGTGATGAAGAATCTAATACTGAAAGTGAAATAGACATCACCTCAAATCAATCGAATAGTTCTGAAAATGAATCAAATCCTATTCAACCTATCACAGATTCTATGGTTTCGGAAGAACCATTTCCTAGAAGAGTTACTACTCGACCCTCTTCTCATCAGTTCCTTCCTAATGAACAAGCCATAAATGCTAGACCAAGACCAATTCGTCATCCTCAACATAACATTGTAGGTACCATCGGAGTCGGTACCAGACAACAGGCTCAAAATTCTCAATAGGATCAAACCCAGAATGATGGATTAGCCCCATTTATTTTGAAAATCCCAACAAATGGAATCATATGTCTAATGTTCAACCAAAACCTCCTTACAATATTAATGAACAATTATCCAATACTATAGCCAGAATTTCCCTTTTGGACTTGTTATGATCTTCTCCTACCCATAGGGATGAATTAATGCTCACATTAAGCCAAATGATGGTACCTCAAAATATTCAACCTAAATCCATGTCCAATACTATCATCACTCGAGAAGTCGATTGTATTGACTTTCGAGATAAAGATATCCCACAACATAGTTTACATAAGGATAATCCCTTATATATTACTGCCCTAATTGGAGATGTAGATGTTAAACGAGTCTTGATTGATAATGGTTCATCTTTAAACATATGCACTTTTGACTTCTACCAACGATTTGGGTTTAGCAGTGACGATATGAAAAGAATAGATATGATTATCAAAGCCTTCAATTACGAGACACAAGAAACATGTGGAGTCATTAAACATGTGGAGTCATTACTATACCCTTGCAAGTTGGTCCTAGAACCCTAGATACGACCGTGTTTATTGTACATTGCTCTACATCGTACAATATACTTTTGGGTCACCCTTGGATAAATGCGATGCGAGTGGTTCCCTCCACTTTACATTAGTGTGTTAAATTTGAATTTAAAAACTAGTTGGTTACCATTCATGGTGATCCTAGACCCTTTGATATGTGTGCTTTGGTAGAACCTGTTGGAGTGCAATTTTGCCCCGCCCTGTCATCCACACATCCTAATTCTTCTCATCTGTCCAAACATGTGAAACACACACCCATAACATCATCTACCCCATCAACTACACCTCTACATATAGCTCAACCGCTTTCTAAACAAACCACATTAGGACCTCGAAAAGAGCCTAAACCTACACCCAATGCTTCCCATTTTACTCCTATATCTTCCATACCTCTAGATTCACCCGTCAATATCCCTATGACATCTACATCCACTACTGGCATCCTTTCTACACCCGACGATGTAGGAAATGTTCCTTCTACCTCTTATGCTCTTACTGATGAGCTCCTACCCGATTTATCTAAAATTCTTATATCTAACGAAGCCAACACTACCATGCAGACTTCCCTCCTTTTAAACAAACTCCCACCTTCTCCTCGTACCTTGGGCCTACCATAGCCTATGGGAAGTATCTACCAAGTCGAGAGTTGTGCTTTTATTTATAAAGGATATGATTGGGGAAGAATACCTCGAAACATCAAGACATATTGTGATGGATATGCTCGGTGCTATTTTGATAATGAATATATTAAAGCTAAACCCATAATGCTTAAATTGGGCTATAAAGGGAAAGGTTTGGGACCTTTCCAAAATGGTATGAAAGAACCTTTCAAGGTAGAACCATGGTCTACCTGCTGTGGTGTGGGCATATTTTCTAGTAAAGGTCAGCCCTGAAGAACACAAGCTTATACTGAGAGGGGGGGGTGAACAGTATAAGACCACTTTTAACTTTATCTATCAATATAGCTTTCAAACCATTAACATGCATAATAAGATAGCAGTAATAACAGTAGTAAAACAATGCACAAAATGCAATCCACAAAGAGACACAACAATTTACGTGGTTCACCCAAGGTGGGCTACTCCATGGATAAAACTTTTCTTCTAAAAGTTGTATCAAAGTCCTCTAGGAATCCTTCCCGATTACAATGTTTATGAGCCTCAGCTCAAAGGAGACACCTTCCCCTAATTTTGCTTTGGCTGGTGATCCTCTAGAATACCTCTATCTCCTTTGCCCTTAGCAAGTGGAACTCTATCCATAGAAGACACCTGTCTTCCCTGCTCTGGCTGGAGATCTCTATCCTCAACTCTGTCACTACAAAGCTGGTCCTCTTATCTGCACCAAACATAGTCCTTCGGTCCGGCACAATTGTCCTCTTCCTCTGTTCTTTTTTGCACTTGGTTGAAAACAAATTTTCACCGTCTACGCAACTACAGCAACACAGTCTTCTCAAATTATAGCAGCACTATCTTCTCAACTTCTGTGCAAACACAGTAGTGCAATCTTTGCAAAATGCAGCAGCACTATCTTCTCAACTTAGCTTCTACTCCGTTGCACATCCACCGCAGCGAAGTCTTCGCATACTCTACTTTCTTTACACAGTCTGTGTAAATACTGTAGCACTCAATCGCATAGCAACTTATGCGCCTATGTGTAGCCACAACAACACCCTCTTCGCACAGTCTGCTTCTCCTCGATTGAACTTCTTCCTACACTCTGCTTCTACGAAAGTCACACTTCGAACGCACACTTCGATCGATTCGATATGACTGCTCTTTGTGCACAATAGACTTCACTTGCGCAAACTCACACACACATTCTACTTGACACTCGAAAATAGTCCTCCTTTTATAGCAATAATTCATGATTAAATTCTTGATCTTAGTCGGCTGTATATCCTTAAAACAATCATTAGCTGCACAACCTTACACTTCATCGGCAAAGGTTAACTCCGTTGGCTTCAACCGCCTCTGTTGTTCTATAGCTTTTCTAGCATGAAACTCAAACATGTCATGATATCGCTACGCCTTTGTCTGGCGTACACCTTGTATTACTTGCTGTCGTGAAATCGTGACACTACTACCTGTCGTGCGCCTTCTTTGGTTTGTTGTCATGAAATCGTGACACTACAGCCTGTTGTACACTTTCACTAGCTTATTGTCATGAAATCATGACACTCCCTGACTTTGCTGATGTCACCATCATTCTTGTCATGAAATTGTGACGCTTTAGTCTGTAAGGCCTTCCTCTTTGTTCTTGTCATGAAATCATGACACATCTACTTTTGCTGATGTCATCAGCAACTCTATCACGAAATCATGACGCTTTAGACTCCAAAGCCTTCTTCTCAGCTTTTGTCATGAAATCGTGACACCTTTGCCTCTTGCTGACATCATCTGCAACTTTGTCGCGAAATCATGACACTTCTTGCTTCTTCAACCTTTTCTCGGTTTGCACTAGCGAAAATGGAACATGTCATGAAATCACGACGCTTTTGCTGCCTTAAGCTCTTTTCTGCCAACTACTCACGAAACTAGAACATGTCACGAAATCATGACGCTTTCACTAACTTAAGCACTTTTCTGCCAACTGCTCGTGAAACTGGAACATGTCATGAAATCGTGACGCTTTCGCTGCCTTAAGCTCTTTTCTGCCAACTGCTCGTGAAACTAGAACATGTCACGAAATCGCGATGCTTTCGCCACCTGCAAGCTGCTAACTCAACCTGTCATGAAATCGTGACACTTTTTGCATCCGTACAACTTCATTGAAACTTGTCACGAAATCGCGACACTTCCTGCATCAACTCTGCCAACTCAACTTGTCACGAAATCGCGACACTTCCTGCAACTCAACTCTACCAACTCAACTTGTCGCGAAATCGTGATAGTTTTGCCTGAACTTTCTCTCTCCTCAAACATGTCATGAAATCACGATAGTTTTTCCTACTTCATCTCTGCCTTCCAGCATGTCGCGAAATCGTGACAATTTTGCCAAAACTTTCTCTCTCCTAAAACATGTCACGAAATCATGACAGTTTTTCCAGCCACCTACAAACTTTTTCTAACTTATCTTTTTCTTGATCTTTTGCAACTGGGCTACTTTGATTTTCTTGGAGACTTACTGACCAGCTGAAACCTTCATCAAAACACATACTTAGACAATAAATCAAATTGCTTCAAGAACTCCTTGACATCAAAGAAAACAACTACCAAGAGCTCCTTTGACATCAATGACAACAACTATACTTGAGCAAAGGCAATGTACTCAAGGTACCCAAAATTGCCAACAATCTCCCCCTTTGTCATTGATGGCAACCCTTAACTAAAAACATATCTCAAGAGCCAAAACTGAACCAACTGATCCAACAATTGAGAATCTGTATTTGAAGTTTTTGCTCCCCCTGACTTGAAGCTCTTCTCTTCACTTGAAGCACTTCCACTTACACATATCTCTCCCCCTTACTCAAATCTCTCCCCCTTTGTCATCAATGGCAAAGGGTCACCTTTGGGGTTTGGGACTAAGAATGAGTCTCTTAGCTTAGTCCCTCCCCCACCTTCTATTAAGGTGATTTAAAATAGGGTTGGGAGTGAAACTCCCATTAGACACTCATCATCATTAATGTCTACAATTTCTTTGTCGGGCCTTCTCTTGAATTCTTTTTCCACATTGCTGTTCTTGTTACTGTTTTGATCCTCGGACCTGTTCATACCGCTGTTCCTTTTCCTTTCATCATTCCTTTTTTTCTCCATACCTTGATCCTTGAACCTGTTCATATCACTTTTCCTATTTTTGTTGTCATTCCTGTTCTTATCCATGCTTTGATCCTTGGACTTGTTCATACTGCTATTTCTGTTCCTGTATCTCGAAAGATCAGCTCTACATTGTCTAGCTAGGTGACCTTCATTGTTGCACTTATAGCAAGTAACAATATTATTTCTTTCAGGCATGGCTATTCTTTGAATTCGCCTATTCTGACTAACCCAGTTCCTGTTATTCTCCTTGCAAAAAATTGCCTTGTGCCCAAATTGTTGACAAGAGTAGCAATACCCTTGAAAGAAATTACATCTCCTAAAACTGTCATTTACTTTCTTCACTTGATTCATGCAATGTACAGCCATGTGACCAAATCTGTGACACGCAAAACATGTGCCGTGAAATTTTCTTTTATTCGACTTCTTGGGTCCCGAAATCTTCTTCTTGGCATTCAGAATTCTATTTTCTATTTTTGCGCATTTGTAACCTATGGACTCATGATCTGAAATACTTTCTTCAATATAACTCTCTTTCTTTTGAAATCTCTTGCTAGATTCCCCAACCTGTTCCTTGTGTGGCTCAACAAAATCGAGACCTATTTTATCTGTTGGTTTTCTTTGTCCTTTGATGAGAAATTTAACCTTCTTGGAGCTATCCTGAAATCTGTAGAGCTTATCCTTGTACTCTTTATTTTCTTCTTTCAAATAAGCCATTTCCTGTTCTAACTCACTATACTCCAAAATTTTAGAATCCAACTCATTCCTGAGTTCTTGTGACTTAGCCATAGAGACTTCAAGATTTTCTATAAGTTCATCTCTCTCCATACAACATTCATCTAATTTAATCTTGAGTCTATCATTCTTCTTTCTTTCCTTTTTCAAAACACTAAGAGCATTATTGAGTTCACATTCAAGATCCTCTATTTGATGGCACTTTGAATTATCATGGCCTTTTTCAGATTTCTTATCACTAGAGGTGCTACCTTTTTCAAAAACCATACATGCATCTTCATTGTAGTTTTCTGAAGCATCCTCATACATACTAGCAACCAAATCATTATTTTTGCAATCATCCTCAAGGTGCCCAAAATTTCCACATCTAAAACATTTCATGATAATGAATTTATGTTTCGGTTCTTCCTCTTTTTCTGAAATGAACATCTCATTTTCATCATCACTAGAAGAACTTTCACTATCACTGCTAGAACACTTACTTGCTTTGTCTAAGTAGAAGCTCTTCTTATTCTTGTGAGAATGCCTCTTTCCATGATTGTTGTACTCATCTTTGCTTTTCTTGTGATTGTTGTACTCATCTTTGCTCCTTTTGTAATACCTGTACTTTTTAGAATCCTTGCTCTTAACATCCTGTATATCTTCATCAATTTCATTTTTGGAGACAGTACAATCAGTAGCATAATGACCAAATTTCCCACAATTGAAACATCTTATATTTTTCTTGCTTTTGTGCTTTCTGGAAAACTTGCCTTTCTTGCTGTAATATGCCTCTTCCTCACTAGAAGACTCATCACTTTCTTGAATCTGTTTGCCCTTTGATTTCTTGGTAGCTTTGAAAGCTGCCTCTTTCTTTACATCAACTTTCACTTGAGTTCTCAACTCAAATGCTACAAGAATACTATGGAGCTCATCCTTTTTCAATTTATCTAAATATTTAGCTTCCTCAATAGCAAAAATATTTTCACTAAATCTATTAGGAAGGGATCTTAAAATCTTATCACACACATCATTTTCAGCAAGTTCAAGACCTAAGTCTTTCATAGAATTAACAACTTCATCCATCCGGAGCATGTAGTCACTAATATTTTCATCATCATTCATCTTGAGTTGTTCAAACATACCTTTAAAATGTCTCAACTTTGCCTTTCGAACATTTGCATCACCTGTATGAACAACCTGCAATTGTTTCCACATTTCACTAGTTGTCTTGCAGTGAATAACTTTGGTGAGATCTGCCTTTTGTAAACCCTTCGAGATTGCATTCATGGCTTTTGAGTTGTTGTGATGTAGAAGCCTGTCTTCTTTAGTGTAAGGACCATTTGCAGGAATGGTGTACCCATCTTCAATAACTTCCCATACCTCATTACCAAGAGCCATTAGATAGACTTTCATTCTTGCACTCCACAGACCAAAATCTGATCCATCAAGAATAGGTGCTGCATTGCCACTTGAGAAGTCCATTGTGTTCTTAACCAGTTCTTCCTTCAAGTCGTAAAACCTTTCCGAAGGAACCTGCTCTGATACCAATTGAAGAACACAAGCTTATACTGAGGGGGGGTGAACAATATAAGACCACTTTTAACTTTATCTATCAATATAGCTTTCAAACCATTAACATGCAGAATAAGATAGCAGTAATAACAATAGTAAAACAATGCACAAAATGCAATCCATAAAGAGACACAACAATTTACGTGGTTCACCCAAGGTGGGCTACTCCATGGATAAAAATTTTCTTCTAAAAGTTGTATCAAAGTCCTTTGGGAATCCTTCCCGATTACAATGTTTATGAGCCTCAGCTCAAAGGAGACACCTTCCCCTAATTCTCGCTTTGCTCGGTGATCCTCTAGAAGACCTCTATCTCCTTTGCCCTTAGCAAGTGGAACTCTATCCACATAAGACACCTGTCTTCCCTGCTCTGGCTGGAGATCTTTGTCCTCAACTCTGTCACCGCAAAGCTGGTCCTCTTATCTACACCAAACACAGTCCTTCGGTCTGGCACAATTGTCCTCTTCCTCTGTTCTTTTCTGCACTTGGTTGAAAACAACTTTTCACTGTCTATGCAACTACAGTAGCATAGTCTTCTCAAATTACAGCAGCACTATCTTCTCAACTTTTGCACAAACATAGTAGTGCAATCTTTGCAAAATGCAACAGCACTATCTTTTCAACTTAGCTTCTACTCCATTGCACATCCACCACAGTGCAGTCTTCGCACACTCTACTTTCTTTACACAATCTATGTAAATACTGTAGCACTCGATCGCACAAAAACTTATGCGCCTATGTGTAGCCACAACAGCAACCTCTTCGCACAGTCTATTTCTCCTCGATCGAACTTCTTCCTACACTCTGCTTCTGTGAAAGTTGCACTTCAAATGCACACTTCAATCGATTCGATACGACTGCTCTTTGCGCACAGCAGACTTCACTTACGCAAACTCACACACACATTCTACTTGACACTCAAAAATAGTCCTCCTTTTATAGCAATAATTCATGATTAAATTCTTGATCTTAGTTGGCTGTATATCCTTAAAACAATCGTCAGCTGCACAACCTTACACTTCGTCGACAAAGGTTAACTCCGTCGGCTTCAACCGCCTTTGCTGTTCTGTAGCTTTTTTAGCATGAAACTCAAACATGTCATGATATCGCTACGCCTTTATCTATCGTACACCTTGTATTACTTACTATCATGAAATCATGACACTACTGCCTATCGTGCGCCTTCTTTGGTTTGTTGTCGCGAAATCGCGACACTACAGCCTATCGTACACTTTCACTAGCTTGTTTTCACGAAATCGTGACACTCCCTGACTTTGCTGATGTCACCATCATTCTTATCATGAAATCATGATGCTTTAGTCTGTAAGGCCTTCCTCTCTGCTCTTATCATGAAATCATGACACATCTGCTTTTGCTGACGTCATCAGCAACTCTATCGTGAAATCGTGACGCTTTAGACTCCAAAGCCTTCTTCTCAGCTTTTGTCATGAAATTGTGACACCTTTGCCTCTTGCTGACGTCATATACAACTTTGTCATGAAATCGTGACACTTCTTGCTTCTTCAACCTTTTCTCGGTTTGCACTAGCAAAAATGGAACATGTCGTGAAATCGCGATGCTTTTGCTACCTTAAGCTCTTTTCTGCCAACTACTCACGAAACTGGAACATGTCACGAAATCGCGACGCTTTCGCTGCCTTAAGCACTTTTCTGCCAACTGCTCATGAAACTAGAACATGTCACGAAATCGTGACGCTTTCGCTGCCTTAAGCTCTTTTTTGCCAACTGCTCACAAAACTGGAACATGTCACGAAATCATGACGCTTTCGCCACCTGCAAGCTACCAACTCAACCTGTCATGAAATCGCGACACTTTCTACATCCATTCAACTTCATTGAAACTTGTCACGAAATCATGACACTTCCTGGAACTCAACTCTGCCAACTCAACTTGTCGCGAAATCGTGACACTTCCTGCAACTCAACTCTGCCAACTCAACTTGTCGTGAAATCACGATAGTTTTGCCTAAACTTTCTCTCTCCTCAAACATGTCACGAAATCATGACAGTTTTTCCTGCTTTGTCTCTGCCTTCCAGCATGTCGCAAAATCGTGACAGTTTTGCCAAAACTTTCTCTCTCCTAAAACATGTCGCAAAATCACGACAGTTTTTCCAGCAGCCTGTAAACTTTTTCTAACTTATATTTTTCTTGATCTTTTGCAACTGGGATACTCTGATTTTCTTAGAGACTTACTGACCAGCTGAAACCTTCATCAAAACACATACTTAGACAATAAATCAAATTGCTTCAAGAACTCCTTGAAATCAAAGACAACAACTACCAAGAGCTCCTTTGACATCAATGACAACAACTATACTTGAGCAAAGGCAATGTACTCAAGGTACCCAAAATTGCCAACAAGCCCTTTCCATTTGAGGATGATGACCATCTCGTATGTTATCAAGATTATCTAGATAAACAAGATTCTTTGTGTCCAAAGAATAATTCTTCTACCTACAATATGCTATCCATAGCCTATCTTGAAATGATTGCCGAATTCAATGACAAGTTGGAGGGAGATATCTTTCATGATATTTCCATTGAGGAATTGTTATATAATGAATTTTATTTTGATGGCTCCATACCTAGTATAGCCTAGCTTGAGGCCTCGACTCCTCAAAATGAATTATCCAAGCTAACCTTGGAAGAATTACAATAATTGGGTGTTTCATCCACCCCACCTAATTTTGAGAGAGATTTACATATGGAAGTTGAAAATGTTATAAAAATTAACATTGGAACCGAACATAACCCCCACATAATCAATATTGGATCAGAATTAAGTCAAGAAAAACAAGATAGATACATTTAATTTCTTAAAGACTATGAAGATGTCTTTGCTTGGAAATATGAAGACATGCCAGGTCTGGACCCTTCTATAGTCATGCATCATCTAGTAGTCCATCCAGATGCTAAACCTGTTAAATAGAAACTCGAAAAATGCATCCCAAAGTGGCCTTACTAGTCAAAGGAGAACTAGAAAAACTGTTGAAAGTCATTTTTATACAAGCCATTGACTATGCCGAATGGATCTCAAATGTAGTTCTAGTAACTAAGAAAAATCCACTAAAGTTAGGGTTTGCACCGATTTCAAAGACATTAATGTTGCATACCCTAAATATGATTTTCCTCTTCCCAACATGGATCAGATCATTGAATTTACTGCTGGAAGTGGAATGATATCCTTAATGGATGGATTTTCCAGTTATAATCAGATAAGGATAGCTCCTGAAGATCAGGCCAAAATAACCTTCATTACCCCTTGGGGAATTTTTTGTTGGAAAGTGATGCCATTTGGCTTAAAGAATGCGAGTGCAACCTATCAACGAGCTATGACTTATATTTTTCATGACATGATGCATGATATCCTACATGATTATGTAGATGATATCATAGCTTGTTCCATCAAAGAAGATGATCATTTAAATGACTTAAGGAAAGTATTTGATCGGTTAAGGGAATATCTTATCCGACTAAATCTTGCTAAATGCATATTCAAAGTTAAGTTTGGTAAATTATTAGGGGTTATAGTTTCTTTACGTGGCATTGAAATTGACCCTCTCAAGATCGCGGCTATTATAGATATGCCCGCACCCACAAATATATCAGAATTACGAAGTTTACAAGGTAAGCTTCAAGCTATTCACCGCTTCATCGACAAGTTGGTAGACAAAACTAGACCCTTTCTTAAGCTTCTTAAGAAAGATGTCTCTTTTCATTGGGACGATGAATGCCAAGAAGCATTTGAACTCCTTAAGCAATATCTCCTCAAACCTCCAGTGCTTTCCCCACCTAGATCTGATCGTCCTTTTATCTTGTACATTTTTACTTCTGATTCTGCCTTAGGAGCTATGTTAGCTTAGCTTGATGATGAGAAGAAAGAACATGCTAATTATTACATTAGCAGAACCTTAATCAGTTATAAAACTTGTTATACCATATTAGAGATATTATGTCTAGCAGTCATATTTTCTACATAGAAACTATGACATTATATGCTCAGTCATAAAACGTATGTTATTGCCAAATTCGACCCTTTGCGATATCTCATGAGTCAACCGTATTTATCTGGTCACACAGCCAAATGAGTTCTTGCGCTAAGCAAATTTGAACTCACCTTCATAGGACAAAATTCTGTTAAAGGTCAAATCATCGCAGATCAACTAGCTGTTGCACCCTTAGAATCTACTCATCCCCTCATCATTGAGTTTCCTGATGAATGCCTTAAACTAGAGGCAGTCCATTCAGAGCAATGGTCCTTATACTTTGACGGAGTCCGATGCATGAATGGGGCTGGTGCAAGTATTATTTTAATCTCTCTGCAAAAACATCTTATTCCTCTGTCCTTAAAATTAACATTTGCTTACACCAATAACACTGCTGAATATGAATCTTTTATCCTTGGATTACGAGCTGCCTTGGCATTGAAAATAAAAAATTTATTGGTTTTCGGTGACTCCCAACTTGTCATAAATCAAATCAATGATGTTTATCAAACCAGAGATGATAAATTAAGCCCATATAAAGCATATGTTTTGCAGTTGTTATCCTTGTTTGATAAAGTTACTTTGGAAGCTATTCCTGGAACTAGCAATCGTGCGGCTGATGCTATGGCTACAGCTGCATCTCTTTTACCCTTGAAGTTAGACGATGAATATGCTACCATCATTATTCGTCGACTCCAGGAACCCGCTTCAAGAAAATCATGCTTAGAACCTTTGGATGTGTTTCTCATCAATGAAACAACTCCTGAACCATGGTATACTGATATATTTAATTTTTTGTAGAAAGGAACCTTCCCTGATGGTTCCACTAGCAACCAACGTAGGTTATTACGTAGACAAGCAAGTCGCTTTGTGATTATTGGTAATACTTTGTATAGAATATCTTTTGAAGGCATTTTATTGAGATGTTTGAATTTAGAAGAATCCATATCAGCTTTGAATGAAGCCCACAATGGATCTTGTGGGGGACATTTTAGTGGTAGTGCCATTGCTAAGAAACTCCTTCGAATAGGATATTTTTGGCCTACCATGGAAACTGATGCACATAATTATGTGCGACATTGTAAAAAGTTCCAGAAACATGCTGACCTTGTCCATGTTCCTGCGCAAGAGCTATAGGCTATTTCATCTCCTTGGCCCTTTTCAAAATGGGGCCTAGACATCATTGGAAAAATCAACCCTGTGTCATCTGATGGACACAAATTCATCATAACTGCCACTGAGTATTTCACGAAGTGGGTTGAAGCTATGCCATTAGCTTCCTACACCTGGAACACAAGTTTCCAAGTTTGTTTTTAATCAAATTATTTGTAGGTTTGGAATTCCTGCCAATCTCATTTCTGATAATGGAACTTGTTTCAAAAATAAATATGTTAAGAAATTATGTCAAAAATATAAAATTCAACATCGTTTGTCCACTCCCTATTATCCTCAGGGTAATGGTCAAGCAGAAGCATCTAACAAAACCTTAATCAAAATTCTCAAAAAATTGGTCAATAAAATCAGTCGAGACTAGCACATTCAGTTATATCCTGCTTTGTGGGCCTATCGAACTAGTGTTCGAACCCCCATTGGAACTTCACCTTTTGTCTTGGTTTATGGTGCTGAAGTCATTTTTCCCTTTGAATTAGAAGTTCCTTCTTTAGCTCTACTACTTCAAGATACTGAAGTAGGGGATGAATATCATGCTGGCAGATTTAGTCAACTAGAACTTCTAGATGAAAAGCGCATCAATGCTTTGGAGCATCTTCACGCCTACCAAAACAAGCTTAAGAGAGCATATCTTAAGAAAGTTCATCCTCGATCCTTTGAGATCGGTGACCTTGTCTTAAAATAAAATCAAAAAAACACTAATGCAACTAGAAACCTTAAAGGTAAATTTGAGCCCAACTGGCTTGGACCATATGTCATCAACTTGCTAAATTTGGATCAGGAGCATACAAATTATCTACCTTAGATGGTAAAGAACTTAAAGAACCTATGAACATTCTGCATCTTAAACGTTACTATGCATAAAAATTGGTCATTTCATCATTGTATATATTTGTTTAAAACATTTTAAAAAACCACTATATTGTATTTCTTTCAATTCATAAACTTAAAATATAAAAACACCAAAAACATCCAAATCATCAAAATCTTCAAAACCATATTTTATCTTTGTACCTCTCAACTTGTGAAGTATTACAGTTATATTTTCAATTATTTTGGATAAATTAGTATTTATTTGGAATCCCGCACTTTCACATTCACATGAATAAATCTCTTGATTTTATTTGTTATGATTATTAATCTCTCTTATATCAAAGTCCACATTGGAATTAAATAAAGTTTTGAGCATAGAGAACTGATCTTGTTATTTACTTGAACCAAGTATATCTCTTCACATTAAAATGATTTCATTGCACATTCGATATGATGCTACATAGTAGAAATGGTTTCTTGAGCAAAAAGTTTACCCTGCTATCCTATCATGCACATGGTCTAGAATCTTTGAGAATTGACAAAAGGACAAGCTCATCCCTACCCAGAATAAAAATCCCTTGCTCTACAGCTAATCCGAGCAAGTATCCCTAGCATAGGAAGCAAAGAAAAGTTCAAGAAACAAGAGAAAAATAAAAGGTTATTTGAATCATCATAGCAATATTTTAGCATTATCTCAAATATCAAGCAAAAATACAAATGTACAAAAAAAAAAAGCAAAAGTGAAAAGCAAAAGCAAAATACAATAAACTCCTTTCCCTACCCCTTGAAAATAAAAGAAGGGTGAACGAGCTTGAATCCCTAGAATTCTCAATTATTCAAAAACTGTGAGGTAATCCCCATAACAGGTGGTTTGTGCTCAACCCTCTTGGCCTTGGGTAAATCCTAGCGTGGCAATATGTCTGTCACATTAGCGACCTTCTTTTGTATGGGACCTCTGTCAGCTTATGGATTAGCTAGCTCTTGATAAACCTAACTTACATAGTAGTCGGGTATGGTTACATGCATATAAATCATGGTCAACAAACATTCATTTGGTCAAGGCAAATTACTTGTATCAAATTATCTTGCTCAAAATTGGTGAATGAACAATACAATCGCACACACATTTGTATTTGAGAGATTTTGTATCATTATGATAAATCAAGATTGGTAATGAACTCGCACTTGCACATGAGGATTCCTTATAAATCTACATTTCTCTTTGAGATAATTTAAAATATTTATGTAACTCTTTTCGGAATGATTTTATCCTTTTATTTCAAAATTTTTGTTTTGTATAAAAGCAATTACATACATCTTCTCACAAAATCTCAACAATAATTTCAAACAAAATTTTCATATTATTATTTTTCTGTTTATCAAAGGTCAAAAATGCATCTTGCAATAAAACCAACAATCTATTTTCTTCTTTGGATTTCGCAATGATGGTATAAGTTTATATCTATAATTCTATGCCTAGCGCAAACCATCATTCTAATTTTATTTTCCATTTATTTTAAAACAAAATTCATCAAAACATGTGACTTGCATCATTATGTTACACAATTATGCTTTACAAACAAATAAACACCTATCCTATTTCATGACATTATGTTCAAAATTCAATATTGCACCCATGGTATAAATTCTAAAAATAATTGTTCAAAATTTTATCACACTTAGGAATTTATGCCTAGCAACATCATATTTTCATGCATACTATTTTTATGAAAATCTAAAAACAAATCATCAAACCATCATTATCTCCATCATTACAACACAAAGTCTTAAGACAGTCTCTTAAGCACTCTTTCACTTTTAAAAATATTTCTATACTGGGATTAGCTTGATGACCGAGTGAGCGGTGACTCCATGAAATGGTCTATAATAGTGACAATGTCCTTTGAAATTATTGTTAGAAGTCCCTTTTATTTTTTATCAAATCACACCACAACCACCAATTGTTTACATCAGATTATTTCATTTAAAATCTTACAGCATGACATCAAAATTATAATATTTCAAAATGACATAATTATATGAATACTCAATCCAATAAGCAAACAATTCAAACATTAAAGCATCATAAAAACATATGAACAAGTCATATCATTAGAAACAAGATCATATATATCCAAAAAATTAAATCAAAACTAGATTGGTATGCCACAATCTATACCCTAGCATACTCAATCCTCTCATCAATCTCTACAAAATCTAGTCCATAGACACCTAGCCTCGAGAAGCCCTCGAGCTCTCAGCCTCATCTCCTCCCCCACCCTGACATGGAGGAGGTGGTCCCATAGAGGTCCGAGATGTATCTCGAGTCCTCGTCGTCGATCGGGAGGATGTCCTCACCGATCCCAGCCTGATTAGTTCTGTAATGTTGGCTAGTAGCTGTACCCTCTGGCCCTCTAGAACCAGCTAGAAGTATACCCTCTGGTAGAATGTGTTCTGCATCATAGACCACACTATATCATCCCTGCTCACCCCTCTGCTTTGTGCCCTGAGTCGTGTAGTCTCATCCTGTAGTGTTCATACCTGCATCCTCAGCTGAGTGGCCTCGTCCTACAGTGACTGCACCTAAGCTTAGAGGTGGGCAGCCTCAGCCCGAAGAGCCGTCGTCTCGCTGCTCTCCCCTACATCCACACCCTTGCCCTTATCGGGTGATGGTGGTCTCTCCCCCTATTGTTAAGGGAGTCTCTCCTCCCTTTGCCCTGTCTCCTACGGCCTTTGTGGAGCCCATGCCATCCTCTGGTGTCTCTCCTATGGGATCTGCCACTACTCTCTCTCTTTGCGACCCCGCATTACCTTAATAGCAGCCTGTCATCACCTCCCCATCTTGTGCATCGTAGCGTGCACTAGACCCTATGCCCTCATCATTCGAGGAGGGTGGATGCTTGTGTACTAGGTATCGTACCCATCCACAACCCCAACGTCATCACCATCCACTGGCTGGATGGGGGCATCGTCCGTGTCCTGACTCTAGAATCACTGCATATCTGGAGCCCCACTCAGTGTAGTATTATCTCGAACAATAAGGGAGTACTCATAATTCCTAAGAGAAGGGATCCCCTACTGTAGACCAAACTGTCGTAGTACCCGATCATAGCAATGGAGCTCTACCTCTCCTCGCTCCATCCTCAGCTAGTAGACTCGCCTGATGCGAGCTAGCTCCTGCCCATCCTTTGCCCACCCAAGGTGCTCTCGCCATGGCCTCTAGGTGATCTAGTCTGGGATGAGGTCGTCTAGCAACCTTTGTGACATCGGTAGATCTATCTGCCACTGTGACCCTCTCTATAGCCACCAATAGAAAACCCAGGGTATCTCTCGATCAACACCTATCAATGGGAGCCCTATCGGTCTTTGCACCGCAATGTGCTCTCAGCACCAAACCTGCATCAACGATATCAAGAATATACATTGACCTCCCTTGTATACGACCCCATGCAGGATCCTATACAAGTGGTAGAGTATAAAGCTCCCCCATGCAAATTTGTATCCATGGTCTCTCATATCACAGACTATGTTTGAGAGCACCCACGATAGTCTGCATCCACTCTGGTGGAACAGCAGTAAGCCACTGACAACTCCTACCAAAACTCGTGTCAGCCTGGATGCCCCAGGCATCTGTCATAGCAACTCGATGTTCACTCTGCCCTTCTCTAGGGCGAAGCTCGGGTCTCTAGTTAGTCTCATCATCGCCTGGCCCTGATTTGTCGTAGGCGTCATCAACCGTCACTGTATAGGGATCCTCATGATCCTCCATATGTTCTCTAGAGTGGGAGTCATCTCCCCTATCGGTAATCAGAAGTAGTACAACCTCAGATGCCACCTCTCTGCTAGGTATGTTAGTAGACCTATGTCAGTCGGTACTTGTGGCATCTTTGCCACATGCTGTAGGCCGACCAGTCCAAGTCGGTCACGCTTTGCCTGGTCAAGCGCGGCTATGTCATCCCTTAGCCTGTCGTATTTCCATTCTTGGCTCTTTAGTAACCCCTTCTGCAAAACAAACAATAAAACAACAAAATCATTAATAAACCAATCATTAACATCAAATTAAACAACTTAAAATCAATTTTAAAATGATATCGTCCACCATTGGATGATATCGTCCCAAATTGGGCAAAATTGTCCTTTATGAGGACAACATCGTCTTCGATTTCACAACTTGGGAATCACCCTTGTTGGACGTAATCACCCCTAATTCGTCGATTTCGTCATCCGACGAAATCGACGCTATAGGGACGATTTCGATGAAATCGGGATGATTTTATCCCGATGACGTCGACGGCCTAAAAATGGCCGCGATGCCCCAAACAATCAAATTTAAATAAAAACAACTTGCATAAAGTTACATTAAACCTAATCTACTAGGATTATATCCTTACCCGTAGCCCACGTCGGACCTCTGTCGCTCTGTGCACTGTCTCCACCATTTTTTTTTCTGTAGAACTTTGGAACAGTAAAAGTGAATAGTACAAATGAATTAGGGTTTTACCCTATTTTCTTAATTTTATTTAAAAACTCAGCATTTTAAATTTTTGCTTTTCCACATTTTTACCTCAAACGTTCGATTTGGGTAAAAACACGGAGGGGGCACCATAGTCAGCATTCGTAAGATTCGACCAAGAATCTTCGTCTAAAAAATTGAGTACATTTTTGCTTTCTCGTCAAATGGGAAAAACTCGTCTTTAACACATTTTCTTCGAAAAATTCGCGAAAGAGGGGGTAAAATGTAGCACCCTAAAATTGGCACGGTTAAAACCTTAGTAAAAAGAAAATATTAAAATTTGAATTTCAACCCCAAACTGCCCGTTAAACCGCATTTTACCAGCTTTCCCCATTTTCTGCACCATTTTTAGGATTTGTTTTGACCGTTGGACGATATCATCGCATATTAGACGAAATCATCCCCGATCTAACAAATTCATCTGGAATAGAATGTCTAGACGATTTCATCCCAAAACTAAATTTTCATAATTAGCTTCTGTTTCAACAGCCTCTCCAACTCGGGCAGAAGTGTGTCTGCACGGTTGGAGATTTCCCTGTTGGAGATATCCCAGATTGGGATGATCCCCAACATCCCAAACCTCTTTTTAATCCTATATAAACTAAGATTTTTCTAGTTTATCTCCCTGCCTCCCTGCCTAATTTTTCCTGATTCTCCCTAAACTCCCAACCCCTTTGTTGACAGGATTTCATTGCAGAGTTAGCTCTTTATTCCTTCGTATTATTGCTTGCATTTGGTATTTTTGCATTTTTATTTGCAGGAACTCTATTGTTTTTTAGTCAGAGCTAGCTTGGATCGCCATAGATGATCTCGGACGATTGTGGACGATTTCGTACAATTAGAGGTGATCCTGACTGTAGTTCAGATTGGGGGCAGTCCGAGTTTAGAGTTCGCATTTTCTTAAGCTTTTTTGCATTTTCCATAACATATTTTTGCATTGTTTTAAGTTATTATGTTTTATGCACCTTGGAGTTCACCTCATTTAGCATAATTGCATGATAAAGGTAAAATCAATCATTAAATTTATTGCATTTCCTCATTTTTTATTAGACACTATTATTTAAGCAAGTTTGCTGTTATTTCTATCATTATCCCTTGCTTCTGCATTTGCATATTTGGTATTTTGTGTCTATTTTTGTGATTGCAGGTTTCTGATGGATTCGTCTGACGAATTCATTAGATTTTAGGCAATTCTAAACTATTTTAGGTGACCCTCTATGATTTGAGACGATCTCAAGAAATATCATACAATAATGTGCAAACTAAGATGATCTAAACTGCTACAAGACTCAGAATCTCCATCAGACATCCGAAATCAGGTATGAATCCTTCTGGTTAGCATATTCTCTGTAATCTGCATTTATTTATGTTTTTTGTATTCATTGAAATCTGCATTGGCATATAGAATAGTTTATATTCATATCGGCTAAACCTAGGAGTTGAATGATCAAGCATAAAAATGAACACATCAAACACACTATCAACCTAGGCATGGAAATTGTCATTCAAAAGTTTCCTGGTGAACCCACCATCCGTCAAAAATTCACCCTTATACACCTCCCCCGAGAGGCGGGACCTTCAAATGGCCTCTTAGTCTAAGGTATTGTCCCATCCTTTTCACATCCCCCTTCTGGGCATGGATCCTACAGCCTGAAGGTAAGGGTACAAAAAATTTTGAGCGATACACCTTATGATCGTGAAATGGTTCAATAAGGAAAACGGATCTGCATGCTGATTGAATTCATCCACAAACTTTCTAGAAAGCTCTGCCCAGGTGGTAATTGATTGAGGAGGGAGTGCATGATACCAATAGAGCATTTTACCCTTCAGAGAGATAACTAGAAATCTAATCATCACATCCTCCTATGTGATGTTATAGGTTGCATCCATTGCTGCTACATCTAAGCAATGTTCATATGCTATTTTTCCTGTTCCATCATATGAAGGCAATGCCTTCAATGCTACGCCAGGAATTTGATTCTGGGCTGCTAAATTTAGTGGACCAGTGTGGTTCCATATAATATAAGATGGTGGTGGAGGAGCGTCCATTGTAATTTCTATATTCTTCTAAACTATTGGGGTTGCAGTAACAACTGGAGATGAACCAATGATAGAATATGGCAAAACAGAGGGTATAATGGCGCTATTATTGGTAGCAGGTGGATTTGATCTTGCGAATAAAACTGGATTCACTCTTAAGCTACCAAGATGTAACTTGAAGAACTCAATGGGCTCTTCTGAGTTTTTTTATTTGAATCTGGTTATCATATAAACATATACTAGATTTAACCAGGTCTAAAAAGATAAGGTATTTTTTGGGTCTATACCTTCGGACGGAGTCGCCAGGTGATTGGGTTTTTGATTCTAAATATCAGAGGCAAAACACCAAACCTTGTAAAAATAATTTGGGATTTAGGGTCCCACCGGGCATGCCAAAAACTGTTGGAACAAAATCTGCCTTAGGTTGTTTAGTTGTGCCTTAGATTTTGTCAACATTGAAAAGATGAGAAGGTTTGAGACTATTCACCTGATCTCCAGAGAAGGCTGGTTCCTTGAATTTTTTTATCGGAAAGGGGGAAGGAAGTAATACTGAAAGAGAGGGAAATATAGCTGAAGCTAGATCTAATATATGGTGCAGATTATACAACAACGAAGACAAATTTACTTACTTCTATCCAAAGCATTTAAACACATTTCCATGCAAAAATTATATAATTTCATATATGATTTCTAATATTTCGTTTAACATGCGTATATATTATATTCTCATTCCAGCAATATTATTTATGTATTGTGAAAGTTCAGATATAAGAACAAACTCAATTTACAATTCAATATTGTAAGAAAAAATAAAGAACATTAATACATACACTTGCACGATATGAACCAAAAGCCAATGGGATATGTGATTTTATTGCTTGTATTCGAAGTACATGCATTCAGTATTGTAAACGTCCAAGAGCCGGACCTTTTTTTGGAGTCACTCACCCCTATATATACCCTAAAAGAGTATATTTTTCTAAGTACATATTACTATTTTACAAGCAATCATCTGTAGTTTCTAATAATACACAACAAGTTTTCTATGAATTAGATATCTTCTCTACAGATTAGATTCTAGATGATCCTATCACATTTTCAATCATCTGGCAAGCCTGCTCTATCCTGGATTTCTTATAATCATGTTAGAAATCACTTCTTGGTGTCAGTGCATGCCTTTGATTGCCAAAAATACATTTTATTCCTTTACAGCTGGTGTGTCGCGAAATCATGACGTTCTTTCCTTGCTTTGCTCTTTTGCCGCCTCCAGTCGTGAAAATGAGACATGTCGCGAAATCATGACACTTTTTCCTCCTTGCTCTTTCTCTTTGATTTGTACTGCAAAAATGCAACATGTCGCTATATCGTGACACTTTTGCCTCCTTGCCCCCTTCTGTTGCTCTTGGCCACGAAAATGCAACATGTCGCGATATCATGACACTTTTTCCTCCTTGCTCTTTCTCTTTGCTTTGGACCGTGAAAATGCAACATGTCACGATATCGCGATACTTTTTCCTCCTTGCTCTTTCTCTTTGCTTTGGACCACGAAAATGGAACATGTTGCAATATCGCGACACTTTTTCCTCATTGTGGTGTTTTACTTTTTCTTTGATCTTTAGCATATGGGCCACTTCGGTCTTCTTGAAAAATATGCAAAAAGGTGCATCAGCTATTTTTCTATAGTTAGTCACTTTTTGACTAACGAGGTTGTAAGGTTTAACACTAATTATTATTGATGATAAAGCATTATTTATACAAAGGTTAGGCTAGGAATAGCCTAACTCGTTACCATGAAGATCGGTAACAAACTAACACTAATATACTAACAATATATGCACTAACACTATATTGTTAGCGTAACTAACCTAGGATAGGATATTATTACCAAATGAGGTAATAATAGATTTACCATAGAATGGTAACTCTAACATCCCCCCTTATTACATTATTTGGGTAATAATATAACTACTAGCTACACTATCCCCCCATACAACAATATTTGGGTAAAGTATATAACTGCCCCAATACAGTGAAGAAGATGTTGATTTGCTAGTTCTTTGCTCTGTCATAGTGCTCTGGCTACTCCTAAGCAAAAAATGGGTCATTCCTCGCTTTGTCTTCACGTCAACAAATGTCCTTATGGTAATCACATCATCCAACCAAATTTGCATGGGTAACCAGCCACTGCAATCGCTAGGTGTAGTAGAATAGATCACTTCATACAAGGTTCATTCATTTACAATATGAATTTGCAAAAGATAAGGTAGCTAAGGTGTCGGTCGCTACCGAAAATGCACCCTTATAAGTTTCCCCCTTCTTGTTGCAAAACATAGTGTAATTAATTTTTGAAGGAAGTGTGACTAAGGTGTCGGTCAAAGCCGAAAATGCACCCTTATAAGTCATCTTCCCTATTTATAAAAATTGTGAAGAAATAGAAAAGGATATCCCTCCTCTATGAATCACGTCCAGGAAACGCGCCTCTCAACCTCAGCTCCCTGCAGATCACTTCCAAAAAAAAACTTCATCCGCTACTGTGACGGACAGGAGGATACAAAATCGTAGGGCAGGGGAGATCCGAGGACCAGATGAAAAATGCAATCCGGCCAAATTGCTCAGAATCAAACGCTAAATCCAACCTGGGTAAAAAAAATTAGTTTCATGGATGCAGATTATAACGAAAAATTCATACTCCTGAGCATGGTTGACGACTAGTTTCGAGATGACGTGCGAAGGTTTTTTTTTTAAAACATAGATTTATCCCACATGCATGGGGTCAGTGGCTTTGAGGCATTTAAAAACCTCAACCCTCACATAAGAGGGTTTCTCCACTCGGGGAGACACTACCTGAGAGGGTGGTGGTAGGTATTCTTTCACGTGGGGATGTGCTCGCCTCCTGTGCTCCCGTTGTCTGTTGTGCCCTCTGTCACATTGCTATATTGCCTTCCTTCGATCGTTGTTCTCTGCGTTGCCTTCGATTGTTGCTCTCAGCTAGTTGTCTGGTCGATTAACCAAAATTTTGGTCAGTCAGTTGAGTCCGCCCTGATAGTCGTGTCCACACAGGTCCATCAGCCAAACAGGCTGTTCACTCAAACCGCCCAGGTCCTGCTCTTGGATACGAATGAGCCCAGAGCTCTATAGCTCTGATACCATGTAAGGTTTAACACTAATTATTATTGATGATAAAGCATTATTTATACAAAGGTTATGCTAGGAATATCCTAACTTGTTACCATAAAAATTGATAATAAACTAACACTAATATACTAACAATATATGTGCTAACACTATATTGTTAGCGTAACTAACCTAGGATAGGAGATTATTACCAAATGAGGTAATAATAGATTTACCATAGAATGGTAACTCTAACACAGGTCCACATTTCTTGTGTTAATACTCGATTTGATTCAGCATCATTTATTCTCATATTTTTTGGGTCCATGTTCTTTGCATCTGGTACTTTCAGTAGGAATGGGTTTTACCATATTGAATAGACTCCCATCCCTTTTTCTTCCATAGAGTTAACTAAGTTAATCATGGTTTCATCTATTTTAATTAACTCTATGGAGTGTTTATTGAATGGTTCCCTTCTTAAAATTATATTCTCCTTATCTGATATAGGGATGGTAGCATAAGACCATTCTAGTTGTATTTATTCCCCTAGTTTTTCTACCCAAGGCCTACTGAGTAATAGTGAGAAGAATGGGTCAACATCAACTACTGCTACATCCATGACAATGCCCTTTTTGGGGTGTTGGTCTAGGAAAACTAATAATCCAGTCATCACCCCTACATAGGGAATTTTTTTGTTGTCCATTACAAAAATAGGGGCAGAATCTCTAGTACAAATTAATCCCATTTTGTTAGCTATTAACTTAGGTATGATATTTTGTGAAGCTCCACTGTCAAGCATGCAATTATGAATCATATATATTTCTCCTTATCTGAATTATATCTTAATGACACGTAGAAGGGTCTGACAGAATATGGTGATCTTGTATCATGTTGATTTTGTCTAGCAGCATGACAAGTAGGGTCTGCTTTCTGCTCTATTAATCCAAAAGATCTACATACTTGTTCTCTGTATGTTTGAACTTTCATAAGTTCACCAAATGTGATATTAACTTTTTTCTTACTAAGTTCTGATCCAGCATCAAATTCTATCTTCTTTATATCCAATGGTTTATTACTTTCTTCTTTGGGAACTTTTTATGTTGATTATATTACCTCAAGAGTAATTTTGTTAGGGTTCCTATCAGTTTTATCTTTACTAATATTTTTATTGGTGAAAGTTTGTCTTCTTGGTTCATTTGTAGATAATTTCTCTGTTCTTTTAGGGACTGTTCTATTCCTTAAATTTAAAACATGGGTTGCCTCTAATTATTCAACCTCTTGAGTAGTGGGAATCAATTTTCCTTGCTTCATCTTATCATATCTTGACTCATGTTATTTTTGTAAGATTTTAGTTCCTTTAGTCACTAAGATCTGGGGATCATGATTTGAAGCATATTTATCCATGTCTTCTTCAAACAGCCTTTCTCTGGATTCATCTTCAATAGACCAACATGCATTGATTCTTATATCCTCTTCTGATTCTGCATGCATATCTACATTACATTGATCACTCAGGTGTATTACACATGCATCAAGGTTATGGGGTGCATCACAAGTAGAGCAAAAATAGGGAAAACCTTCAACTACATTGGCAGATGGCATTGGGTTAGGGACATTGTTCTGATCCCTATCAAAATCTCTATTTTTATAATTGTTATTCCCATTACCCCTATTCCTATTCCCTTCTTCAAAAACATTATTTTCTCCCCAATTCTTGTTGTAATTTTTCTTAAATGAGGGATGGTTATCAACATGTGGTCACTCTTTCTATGAAGATTCATCGATATTTCCATTTCTTTCAATTCTTGCTAACCTGTTACTCATGTTGCTGAACATTTCTATCATTTTACTGGTCAAATTTTCCACATGATAAATTTTAGTTCTTCTTTGTATATCAAAATCCACTCTCTTAGGTTTTCTCTCAAGCATGTTAACTTCTAAAGAATAAGGTTTCATCTTACCACTGTCAAGCATATTTCTTTCTATATCCATCACTTTTTCTATACAACCATAAATGGTAGTGGCTTGTTCTTGCCTTAATTCGCAGTTAAACTCTCCTTGAAAAGCATTCTTATAAAAACAAACAGACTGAATATCACTGGGATTGAGGTTGGCAGGGATTTTGTTTCTTGTTTTTTAAAATCTCCTGTTAAAATCACTAACAGGCTCATTTTCTTTCTTCTTCATAGTGGCTAGCTTAGTTAATAATGATTGTTCATTTTTTCTTTCATCATACTTCTTTAGGAACACCTCTTCCATTTTGGTGAAGTCTGGGATATCATTGTTAGGAAGGGAATTAAACCATTCTCTACCATCTTTTTCTAAAGTCTGCAGAAACAGACTTTAATACTACATCTTCATGTTCAACTTCCAGATTTTCAATTGCATATAAGAAAATTTTGATATGATCCTCTTCGGTTACTGCATTGTTTCTTAAAAACTTAGGGAGGTATTTGTGAGCTTTACTGGGTAAGGCATTTAAATTTATTGGTAATACAAAAGGTCTATATATGTTAGTTCTCCACAAATGAACATTACCCTGAGCCATAGCTATTGTTGTATTTAATTTTACATATGTAGTATCTATGGTGGTATGGGTCTGGGTAGTTTGAACATAGATTGATGAATTATCTACCTTTAAATGAGAATAATCACATATATCTTCTACTACTGATTTTAAACATTCATCTATAGAAATATCAATAGTAATAGTATTCTAAATTTTCTTCGCATACCTTTTACCACTAGAATTTAATTTAATATTATAAACGGTATTCTTAAAAAGTGGATTTTTTTGGGTATGTATAAATACCTCTAGATTCTCGAGTTCTAGAAATAGCTCCTTACCTCTTCTCCTGGTGTTCACCAGCACATTTTTTTCTCTTATTTTTTATTTTATTTTTCTTCTAGGTTTGTCCAGCAGAGTTGCTTGCATTGGGATGCAAAAAGAACAGTGTATACTGTTATAAAGAATTATTGATATCATCTCTCATCCTCACAAGAGTAGGTTCTTGGAGAAAATCAAGAAAATAAAGAAACCAAAAATTCAAGAAAATCAAGAAAGAGAAAAATTTTCAAGAAAATCAAGAACGTAAAAACTCACTTCAAAACATAAACTCTGGACATAGGAAAAATAAAGAACTTCTAACAAAGTGAAAATTAATACGCTGGTTCTTTACTTTAATTGGTCGTCTTTTGATTAAAAATAATCATTGAAGCAAACTTTAAAGAAGATTATCAAATCTTTCTAAGAATTCCTCCCCAGCAATGGCACCAAAAAATTGTTGGCGTCAACTTAACGGGTTTAAGCACAAAACTATCATTGGAAAATAAACTAAAAAAATATGATTTTAACATATCAGTTCATTCCCTTATAACGGAACCAAAAAGCTATTGGAACCGATTCTTGCATCCATAGAAAATCAATTATCATGCTACAAGAACCCAATTGAAACCAACGAGCTATTACAGGCTCTGGTCGACCTGCCTTATGTTCTATTAAACCTGAATATTGCTATAAAATATGGTAGAACGGGTAAGGAAACCCCAGCAACAATTCTACAATTAAACTTCTAATTTGCACTCTCCAAATTTATATTAAACTATATTATTCTTATTAAATGACCAAGCATGAAAATAACCAATTGTTATACCTTATGTAGACCGGTGCCTAGATTCATTGGGTTGTTATAGCAATTTAACAACAATTTTAATATGACAAAGAGAGAATAGGAGAAGGAGTTCTTAATCTCATTCGAATATCGTAATAAAATCAAGAGTTAACCAATGAAAGAAATGTATATAATGCATTCAAATAATGTAACCCATCATACAAATACACACAATACTGAGACAAAGAAATGACAGGAATAAAACCCATAATTGTATTGATTTCATAAAATATTATATGCAAAGTGGGTGGGATGCCTTTTAACTCTATTTTTCTTAAATAAATACATCAATACAATGAAGAGGACTCTGTTCAAATAATGTAATGGGTCTCTCCAACTCTCCTTGTTCCAATCTGATAACAGAAGAATCTCTGAATCCTAGGCTCAATAAGGCTAGAAATATTCTCAGCTTCTTGAACACTTTCCTATCATACAATCCTACATAGCAAGGAGAGGAAGAAAGAATGAATAAAATAAAATAGACACAAATAAATACAATAGCACAACTAAAAAGGCACTCAACTATACCTCTTAGCAAAAATGTTATTCTCTAATTGTTTGATGTAGAATCCAGACCTGCCTGCTTCCTTTTATAGCTGTTGGTTCTTGATTATGTTATTTTTGGTTGAATTCTGGTTGTACACTTGGTAGCATGTGATTGAATCTATTCTATGTGTTTTCTAGCTGACGTAGCTCTGAACTGACTGTTAAGGTTATTCTCTAGATAGAAGGGAGCTCTTTGTTATTTTAATTTGGTCTTTTTCTCTCTTTGGTTGGCCCTAGAAACTAAGGATTCAGCATTATATTTTTCCTTTTTGTTCTACTTGTCCTTGCCACTATGCTTGGATGTCAGGGACCATCCAGGATATCATCATGAATATTAGACGAAGTACGAAGGGTGCTCAACGTAATGGTTAAGACAAGGGGTTGCGTGCCAATGGCAAAAAAATGGAGTTACACTGATCACAATATAGAGTTGTTGGTCCGGATTTCATGCACACCCCGGGAAAGGATGAAGCAAGGAAGCTCCGGAGACACCCACGGGACGGATCCCACTCATCTTTAGGATCTAGCTGGTTATCCAAGGTGCGAGTTACAGAGTTGGGTCGAATGGCAATTCACTCTTTTCCACTTCTGGAATAGATTTCAATATGGACTACTCTGTTACCTTACAGGGGGTTCTTGAACTTGTTTAGTAGTTGCAAAAGTTGATCAGATTTAACTTGAATTCTTGATCTAGCTCTCATGGGTCAGCAGATTTAAATAAAAGACAAACAAAGAAAATAAAAATGGATCATTCATCGAAAACAAAGAGAGGGTAGGGTAGGGCAGAAAGAGAAGTTTATCAAACATCAACTGTAAAACCCAAACTATCAATCTTATCTATGCTACTAGCTTCACAATAGAACAAATCAAAGAAGAAAGTGTCCAGTCAGTCTAAGATCACTTTCAACTAAGAGCACAAGGCAGAGTGAAACAGATCTAGCAGAAAATTATAAATCCAAGGGCAGCTAGTTAAAACTGGTATCTTTCACCGATAGCCTAGCTCGCACATAGTGAAGACAGAGCAATTAGAACAAACTTACACCTCAAATCTGTAATTTCCCCTAGCAGACAAAAGAACAACTGAAGCCTAACAGCATATTTAAACTTGATAACTCAGATTTACAGCATATATCTAATAAACTTTAAATGGAACGGATAACAAAAGAAGATACACTTATCACACTCTGCAAAAGATTAGGCTCCTGGCCATGCTATCACGTAAAAGCTAAAGCACATCAACTCCAAGTCCGGAAACAAAGGATTTCACAAGATTTGCAAGAAATTGCTTATAAGCCTTTTATTTCTAAGTCTCCGCCTCCCGCGATTACATTTAGAATCTGTATTTATAGACTCAGGACAGACCTTGATCTTTTCAAAATATCTTGCTCAAACCCTAAATCTTATCGCACTTAAACCCTAGGACCCGGGTTTTACAATAAAAATCCATTTAAAATCAAAGTCCAGATAGAACTTAACCCTTCGGCAAATCAGTGCAGTTAGCTGCCATAAATGGAGAAGATAAAATCTAAATCCACTTGCATTCATCCGCAACTGCAAATAAATGCCTCCATTAATTCTGCTGGTGAGCCGGATGAGTCACCACTTCTCTCAGATCTGATCTCCGTAAAGCCATCCCTGTGTTGAAATTGTCTTCATGCTATCAAGTCTGCAATAAATTTGTCATTGAATGCTCTCACCGGCAGCTTCTCTTCTAGCATGGCGGTCCTTGACTAAATCCGCACTTTAACTTTGCCTTTATGGCCTTTCTCGGTTGTCCCGCAAGTGCCAGATGGAATCCTGCATGAAAGACAAAAAGATTAATTAGCTCTTTAATAAACATTAAATCCAAGCTTAAAACATTAAAATAGATTAAAAACCGCAAAATAAGCTTGCATGTCGGCTTCTGCTTGTCTGCCTCACGCTTTGACACGTGTCGCTACCCCAGGAAGCCTTCTGTTTCCCATTGGAATGCACTTCTGGTCAACTTAGGACTTTCTCTCTCCTACCGCGAAAATGAGACATGTCACGATTTCGTGACATGTCACGAAATCGCGACGTCCCCAGCGCTATGGCAACTTGTCTCTCTGTCGATCGCGAAAAAGTGACATGTCGCGATTTCGCGACATGTAGCGAAATCGCGCCTCCTGCTAGCGGCCGTACATCTTCCTTGCTTCCTGTCGTGATTTCGCGACATGTCGCAAAATCGTGCCTCTCGCTGGCCGTCGTACAACTTCCTCAAAACGTGCAGCGCGTCGCTACCATTCTCATCCTTTGCCTTCGAAACATGCAGCGCATCGCTGCCACTTTTCACCCCCGACTTCGAAACGTGCAGCGCATCGCTGCAAATTTTTATTTTGACTTGGAAACATGCAGCGCATCGCTGCCACTTTCACCCTTGATCTTGAGACATGTCAGCGAATCGCTGCAACTTTTTCTTTCGACTTGGAAACATGCAGCGCATCGCTGCACCCTTTAGCCCGCGATTTTGAGACGTGCAGCGCATCGCTGCAATTTTCGGACTTAGCCACTTTTTCATCCTTTCCAAAATGGGACATGTCGCGATTTCGCGACATGTCGCGAAATCGCGCTGGTCCGTACTGATTTCTTCTCTCTCCTCCGACAGACAGCGATTTTGCGACACTTTCCAAAAATGGAAATGTCGCGATATCGCGACACTTCCAAAAATGGAAAGTGTCACGATTTCGCTACACAAAAATGACTTGGCGGATTTTTGACTCTTCAGCCCACTTTCTCTCTCCTACCGTGAAAATGCGACATGTCACGATTTCGCGACATGTCGCAAAATCGCGCCCTTCCGTACAGTTCATCTTCTCTCTCCAAAAGTCGTCGCGATTTCGCGACATGTCGCGAAATCGCGCCCTTCTCGGCACTTAGCCGATTTTCATGCATTTTCTCTCTCCTACCGTGAAAATGCGACATGTCACGATTTCGCGACATTTTTCTCCCCGACTTTCTCTCTCCTCATCCTGCAGCGATTTCGCGACGCTTTCCAAAAATGGAAATGTCGCGATATCGCGACACTTCCAAAAATGGAAAGTGTCGCGATTTCGCTACGTTTTTCCGACTTAGCTGCATTTGTATTTTCCTGTCGCGATATCGCGACATTTTCGAAAATGGAAGTGTCGCGATATCGCGACACTACCAAAAATGGAAAGTTTGATTTTTCATGACCATTTATGCAACTGTTTTTAGCATTTTTCTCGGTACCGGTGCAAGATTTTCTTTGTGCATGAATGATTCTAGCATGTAAAAAGTGAATTCTTGGATAACACAACTAGAATGCAAGAAAAAGCACAACTTTAAAAAGGAGGCAAGCAAATTTGGATTTAAAACCTGAAAAACATCAAGAGGGTCCCCGCTGCAAAAATGGAATTTCAGAGTTTTCAAGAGGATGGAATCTCATTTTTCAGTGGGGGTGTGTTGCTTCTCAACAAATGGCGATATCTACGGGTAAAATAGTAGCACTATTTTAGAACCCAAGACTCTGGTTTCAAAACAAAAAGACCATGCATCATGCCTTGCCACAGACATTCTTCACAATAAATTGACTGTTAACTGCAAGCTGTTAAAATTTCCCAAGGACATACTAGGCTGGATTACTTCAAGGAAGATTTCTGATGTGCAATTTCAAAGGGTATAGAACTTTCTTCAAGGATGACTGGATTGAATGATAAACTTGGATTAATCAACTTTTCTAGATTGTAAAAGGGGAAACCGAGTAGAGCTCTGTTTACTAGTTTAGCCTTTTACAGCCTAGACAGAGTTACCCTTTAGATTTACACGACCCAATTTACAACTGTAGGGCAGAATCTATAACTTAGAAAAATATTTTTGGAAGTATTGGCTGTCTCTTTTAATTGTTCAACTCTTTTCTCTATTTTTTCTTCTTCTTTTTTTTTTTTTTATATCTCTCCCTCTGAAATATATCAATATCTGAGATGCTTTTAGGGAAATCACAATTTTCTTTTATCATTTGATCAATCTGGAATTGTTTCAGTCTAGGCAATGATAGCCTCTGTGGATACCCAAATAATTGCATGAACCATAGTCCCCTCTCATAACCAGCTTTTCTTGGATTCCCCGGGAGTTCCTCCAACAAAACAGCATAGCAGTTTTTCTATCATTAAAACAATTGTGGCAAGTAAGACACAAGATCCAATCATCTCTCTACCTTTGTCCTGAATAACAAAATAGCTCTACTGTTCAGTGCAAGCAGACTATCTCAATTAGAATGGTGAACAGCATGGGCATTGGATGGAAACTGGATTGATCAGCTTAGAATAAACAATTTTTAGCAGGCTGACTTTTCATTGATTGCTCAGGCAAAGGTTAAAAGACAGAATTTTTAGAAGCCAAAGGACTTTGTACAGGCTTCCAAGGACAGGCACAGGCCTCTAAAGCAAAACAAAAATAAAAACTCGCATAGACTAAAGCACATAACTGCACAGGCAAAGGGAATAAAACAAACTGCAAGGCTATTTACAAAGGATGCAAAGCACAGCTGTATAGGCAGCAAAATTAAGCTAAAACAAAAGCAAAGCAATTAAAACTGCCTAGACCTAAAAATAACTTAAAGCAACTGTACAGACAACAAAGAAAAAGAACTGCAAGGAAGAAAAGACTGTACAGACTAAAATAAAAGCAAGCTAAAATAAAAAGACAAAGAAAGGAAATAAAAAGCACTGACAAAAGAAATAAACTGCACAAGCTAAAACTGAAAAACAATTAAAGAAAACTGAAAAACTGCAACTGTACAGACATTTAAAAATAAAACTGCACTGACAAAGAAATAAAACTAAAACAAAAGACTTACTTACAATGCATACATATGTTACAACTTCCCTTCATACTCAAAAAATGCAGCAGTTGGGAAAGCAAAGAACCAGAGGTCCTGTTGACGAAATGCACTCCAGACTGTGCTTCAAAAATTTGCTATCTGGGAAAGACTTGGGTTTACTGTCTTCCCTGTCCCATTTGAAAAACAAATCTGCAACTCCTTCAAATTAAACAAATCATATAATAACAAATCATATGATAACATGTTTATGCTTCTAATTGAAGGGTTTGCAGAATTCTTTCAAAAGGACTGAATGTAAAAAACCCCCAGGATCAAATACCTTAAAATCTTGACAGACCCAGACCACCACATTTTCAAAATTATGTGACAACTGAAAGAAATCATGTTTTATCTGTATGCCCTGGTTCTTAACAACTTGAACATTTTGTGGTTGTTGTACTGCTTCAATATCCAGGACTTCAATTTTTATCCCTCTAGAAGAATGCTTACAATTTTCCTTTTCACCTGAGCCTTGCTTAGATTTAACCTCATCAATGTGCAATGTCCAAACATCATGGTTGTGATTGTTTAGAGCTGTAACTGTTCTCACCTTCTCAGTTGCCAAATTATAAACTCCAATATCTGCATCAACACAGCTTTATAGCCTTATCTTTGACATTATGTTAGAAGTTGCAGGCTTATGTTGAGACAGTTCATCAATTCCAAGTTGGCTGACCACATTCATATTTACTATCTTTTCCTCCTTTTCTTGAAATTCAACAGGTGGTCCAGAGTAAGCCTCAATCAAGCTATCCTTTTGTTCAACAATCTGAGGCAGTTCATAGAGGGTGATGTCAGCTTTAAGTTCCCTCATATCCTCAATGATGTTATCCTCCTCAGTTACTTCTGCATAGTGATATTGAATCTCACTTTCATCATCCTCTGATGAGGAAGGATCATTATTAAGTTCTGGACTCTCACATTTCAAGTCATAACTCTCCATTTTGAACTGTTGAAAATCTTGCATTTCATCCACAGGAGTCTGTACAAGACTTTCTGTCTCCTCGGGAAAAGTGACAGAATCTGAAACCCTGGTTGTACTATTTTTGGGTGAACTAGAAATATCAATATTTCTTTGATCTCTAGGAAAATTTAACTCACCAGGAAAAACTTTAGATTTGGGTGGTGCCAGATCACAACTGTTCAGTTCAAGCACCTGCACTTTGAACTTGTCAGAACTTTTCTCTGTATTTTGCACATGCTGAGTGGATGTCACAGTTAACGGAGTCTCCTTGGGTAGAGCATGACATGTTGGCACTAACTCATGATGTGGAATGGGGTCTGGAACAGGCATGTTCTGTGTAACATAGGATATCAAAGGACTGCTCAGAATTTGAGGCCCTAACTATCTTTCAAGAATTAAGGCTTCTTTATAAGCACCTGCCAGGGTTGTGATATTGATGTCTCTCTTGAGGAAAATAGAGGTCACCGAATCCAATGCATTCTTGTAGATTTCTAAGGCCAGATTTGCATTTGGGATGTAATGGCCAGTCATTCTACCGTAAGCTCTTTGGAACCTCATATTGAAAGACCTGACAGTTTCTCCCGACTCTCTCTTGATGCTGGAAAATTGTTGGTATAACACACTGGGGTCTATCACTTCCCCAAATTGTGATATAAAAGCTTTCTCTAGATCATCCCAGCTAGTAATGGAATTGCTGGTGAGGTTTAAAAACCAGTCATAAGCTCCCTCCTGGAGAGTGAACGGGAACAATCTGCAGGCAACATCTTCATGTTGTATATTTAACAATTTTAAAGCATTTTTAAAAGCTAGCAGGTGTTCTTCTGCAGTTCTTGTCCCATCATGTTTATACCTAGGGAGGTATCTTTCTGGACTTCTGGGCAAGTCATGGGCTATACCCGGAATGTTCAAAGCAGTGGGGCCTAACCAATTTGCCATTATTACTTGGCTGACAGTGATGTTCTGAGTTGTGATTGGATAACTGCCAGTGGAGATAAAATTGTTCTTAACTTGAGGTCTTCTCTGGCAATTTTAAAAACTGTACTGACAACTTACAAAACTATACTGACAATTTACAAAATTGTCCGGAGTTCACTGTGGGTCCTTCAAATGTTGTTGTTATGCTCTTACAATACTTGAACTGAGTTCAACAGCCCCTCCTTCTAGCGCCAATTAGGTTGTTGGCTGAGGAGGAGGGAAAATGATTCAAAAGATAAAATACCAGACTCAGCACATACAATACAGTATTTGTCAAGCACCACATACAGTCAGATTTCTCAACTCAAGTGCACTAAGAACGGAGGTTCAAGCCCTCCTTCTAGCGCCAATTAGGTTGTTGGTCCGGCTTTCATGCACACCCCGGGAAAGGATGAAGCAAGGAAGCTCCGGAGACACCCACGGGATGGATCCCACTCATCTTTAGGATCTAGTCGGTTATCCAAGGTGCGAGTTACAGAGTTGGGTCGAATGGCAATTCACTCTTTTCCACTTCGGAATAGATTTCAATATGGATCGCTCTGTTACCTTACAGGGGGTTCTTGAACTTGTTCAGTAGTTTCAAAAGTTGTGACATCGATTTAACTTGAATTCTTGATCTAGCTCTCATGGGTCAATAGATTTAAATAAAAGACAAACAAAGAAAATAAAAATGGATCATTCATCGAAAACAAAGAGAGGGTAGGGTAGGGCAGAAAGAGAAGTTTATCAAACATCAACTGTAAAACCCAAACTATCAATCTTATCTATGCTACTAGCTTCACAACAGAACAAATCAAAGAAGAAAGTGTCCAGTCGATCTAAGATCACTTTCAACTAAGAGCACAAGGCAGAGTGAAACAGATCTAGCAAAAAATTATAAATCCAAGGGCAGCTGGTTAAAACTGGTATCTTTCACCGATAGCCTAGCTCGCACAGTGAAGACAGAGCAATTAGAACAAACTTACACCTCAAATCTGTAATTTCCCCTAGCAGACAAAAGAACAACTGAAGCCTAACAACATATTTAAACTTGATAACTCAGATTTATAAGATATATCTAATAAACTTTAAATGGAACGGATAACAAAAGAAGATACACTTATCACACTCGCAAAAGATTAGGCTCCCGGCCATGCTATCACGGAAAAGCTAAAGCACATCAACTCCAAGTCCGGAAACAAAGGATTTCACAAAATTTGCAAGAAATTGCTTATAAGCCTTTTATTTCTAAGTCTCCGCCTCCCGCGATTACATTTAGAATCAGTATTTATAGACTCGGGACGGACCCTGATCTTTTCAAAATATCTTGCTCAAACCCTAAATCTTATCGCACTTAAACCCTAGGACCCGGGTTTTACAATAAAAATCCATTTAAAATCAAAGTCCGGATAGAACTTAACCCTTCGGAAAATCAGTGCAGTTAGCTGCCATAAATGGAGAAGATAAAATCTAAATCCACTTGCATTCATCCGCAGCTACAAATAAATGCCTCCATTAATTCTGCTGGTGAGCCGGATGAGTCACCACTTCTCTCAGATCTGATCTCCGTAAAGCCATCCCTGTGTTGAAATTGTCTTCATGCTATCAAGTCTCGCAATAAATTTGTCATTGAATGCTCTCACCGGCAGCTTCTCTTCTAGCATGGCGGTCCTTGACTAAATCTGCACTTTAACTTTGCCTTCATGGCCTTTCCCGGTTGTCCTGCAAGTGCCAGATGGAATCCTGCATGAAAGACAAAAAGATTAATTAGCTCTTTAATAAACATTAAATCCAAGCTTAAAACATTAAAACAGATTAAAAACCGCAAAATAAGCTTGCATGTCGGCTTCTGCTTGTCTGCCTCACGCTTTGACACGTGTCGCTACCCTAGGAAGCCTTCTGTTTCCCGTTGGAATGCATTTCTGGTCAACTTAGGACTTTCTCTCTCCTATCGTGAAAATGAGACATGTCGCGATTTCGCGACATGTCGCGAAATCGCGACGTCCCCAGCGCTATGGCAACTTGTCTCTCTGTCGGTCGCGAAAATGTGACATGTCACGATTTCGTGACATGTCGCGAAATCGTGCCTCCTGCTAGCGGTCGTACATCTTCCTTGCTTCCTGTCGTGATTTCGTGACATGTCGCAAAATCGTGCCTCTCGCTGGCCGCCGTACAACTTCCTCAAAACGTGCAGCGCGTCGCTACCATTCTCATCCTTTGCCTTCGAAACATGCAGCGCATCGCTGCCACTTTTCACCCCGGACTTCGAAACATGCAGCGCATCGCTGCAACTTTTTCTTTCGACTTGGAAACATGCAGCGCATCGCTGCCACTTTCACCCTTGATCTTGAGACATGTCAGCGAATCGCTGCAACTTTTTCTTTCGCTTTGGAAACATGCAGCGCATCGCTGCACCCTTTAGCCCGCGATTTTGAGACGTGCAGCGCATCGCTGCAATTTTCGGACTTAGCCACTTTTTCTCCTTTCCAGTCGCGAAAACGCGACATGTCACGATTTCGCGACATGTCGTGAAATCGCGCTGGTCCGTACTGATCTCTTCTCTCTCCTCCGGTAGACAGCGATTTTGCGACACTTTCCAAAAATGGAAATGTCGCGATATCGCGACACTTCCAAAAATGGAAAGTGTCGCGATTTCGCTACACAAAAATGACTTGGCGGATTTTTGACTCTTCAGCCCACTTTCTCTCTCCTATCGCAAAAATGCGACATGTCACGATTTCGCGACATGTCGCAAAATCGCGCCCTTCCGTACAGTTCATCTTCTCTCTCCAAAAGCTGTCGCGATTTCGCGACATGTCGCGAAATCGCGCCCTTTCTGGCACTTAGCCGATTTTCATGCATTTTCTCTCTCCTACCGTGAAAATGCGACATGTCACGATTTCGCGACATTTTTCTCCCCGGCTTTCTCTCTCCTCATCCTGTAGCGATTTCGCGACGCTTTCCAAAAATGGAAATGTCGCGATATCGCGACACTTCCAAAAATGGAAAGTGTCGCGATTTCGCTACGTTTTTCCGACTTAGCTGCATTTGTATTTTTCTGTCGCGATATCGCGACATTTCTGAAAATGGAAGTGTCGCGATATCGCGACACTACCAAAAATGGAAAGTTTGATTTTTCCACACAGACATTTATGCAACTGTTTTCAGGATTTTTCTCGATACCGGTGCAAGATTTTCTTTGTGCATGAATGATTCTAGCATGTAAAAAGTGAATTCTTGGATAACACAGCTGGAATGCAAGAAAAAGCACAACTTTAAAAAGGAGGCAAGCAAATTTGGATTTAAAACTGAAAAAGATCAAGAGGGTCCCTGCTGCAAAAATGGAATTTCAGAGTTTTCAAGAGGATGGAATCTCATTTTTCAGTGGGGGTGTGTTGCTTCTCAACAAGAGTGAAGAAGTAAGGATGGTGAGGGTCTTATGGATGGAATGATGGGGGGTAAATGATAAGAAGCGGTAGTGGGTGAGGGTAACATACTAGGAAAAATGTCAGGATGGTCAAGGAGGAATACCCCGAAGGAGGAGGGTAGTGGTAAGTAGGAAGAATATGGGAATGGACAACAATATCTGGAAACATCTATAATTTGCTTCTATAACTATACTCCGTCGAAGTGCTCCCCTGGTAACTATATTTCGTTGAAGCGTGGATTGAATGGTTTTTCTGAAAATCAAAACCATGCTTTTTCTTCATGTGCATCCTTCGCATTTAGTATTTGCAGAACAAAAATATAATACATTTGTATTCCTGTTGGCATTTTTGCCACATTTATTTTGATTGCTAATTATTAATGCATAAGCTATTGCAATTCTAACTTCTCTACAGGTTTTGATGCAAAAAATAACTAAGTCCGAAAGATGTCATGAAATTGCAACAAAAAATAGCATAGAGAGCCAAGTCGAAAAACCGTCGCGATATCGTGACATGTCACAGAATCGCGGGTCAGACGAGGAGAGAGAAAATCAACGTAGAATTGGCACGATTTCGTGACGTCTTGCAAAATCGTGATCAACGCAATCAACGGCAGTAGGTGGACAAAACCGTCGCAATATCGCGACATGTTAGATTTTCGTGGCTTGCGACGAGCAGAAGGCATAAGACACAAAATGGTCGCGAAATCGTGACAAAAAGGTGGCCGAAAGTGCATAAGTCAAAAGACGTCGCAAAATCATGACGCGTCACATTTTCGCGGCGCAGGTGGTTTTAAAAGTTTAAGTTGCAAAATGGTAGCAATTTCGCTACAGTTAGAAAATGAAGCCAAACAAAGCAAATAATGTAGCGAAATCGCTACATGTTCCGGTATCGCGGGTCAGTTGAATAAAAAGAGTCTAAGGCAAAAAATGGTAGCGATATCGCTACACTTTTTAGAAGGAGTTCCAGCAAGCCAAAGACGTCACGAAATCGTGACAAAAAGGGAAGATAGAGCCAAATACAAGAAAGCGTAGCGAAATCATGCAGCGTTGCATTTTCGCGATGCAAGCTAACAAAGGAGATTAAGAAGCCGAATGTGTAGCGATTTCATGACATGGTTGGTTTTCACAGCTTAGAAGCAGCAGAAGCGTATGGAGCAGGAGTACGTCACGATTTCGTGACCTATCGCATTTTTGTGACCTATTGCAGTTTTGCGCCAAGAAGCGGTTCAAACGGCCCGATGCTATTTTGCGAGTTTGAATGATTTAAAGCACCCCAGAATTTAATGTGCTGCTAATTTTTGATGCGGTCAAGGTAGAAGAACGCACCCAGGCTACCATAATTGAATATTTCCAAGATTTTAAGCTGTTGTTCATGATTTTTCTAACGGTTTCATGCATATTTCCAAGAACATCATTTAATGAAAATGGCCGACTCTTCCATATGGCATTTAATTTTTGGTTTCTCCGAGGTTGTTTAAGGATAGCATCTCCTTGTTTCCATTGCATAATTGTAGATCTCGAGGAGGTCCGTTGTAAATTTTAAATGCTACCAAGAGGCCAGACCTCTATAAAAACCAATGTAAATCTCATTAGCAAGGGTCGGGAGTGAGAGATACTTTTGCTAAAAGCTTTTCAAGTACTTTGCATGAATATAAGACATTCGGCTCTTTGATTTTTCAAGCAATTTTCTGTGCATTGTTCCTTCTGCATATTGCATTCCTAATTTATGCTCGGATCTTTTATTTGCTGCTTAGTTTTAATTCTGTATTGAGTTTTAACAATTTCTAGTAAAGGAGTGAGTTCTGGAATGTTATATTGGAGGTCATTTATGCAAGGTTGCGAGTGGATCATGGCATTGTCTTCTATTATTTTTTGTTGTTGTACTTAGAGTTATTTGCTGTTGCTCTTTCTCGATCAGATAAATTTGGCTACGGCCATATTTCCCGTTTCTTTCTGCATCATTGTCAATTTCTTTCCTGTAACTTTCATCTAAAAACAAGTTTAGAATAGTAAGGGAACCAGCCCACTCTGGAGATTGGTCTGGGAGACATTTCTTTCTCCCAGCCTTTCAATGTTGGCCGAGTCTAGGGTGCATTTTATATAAAAATCCTTTCCTATGGTAGATTCGTGACCAACAGGTTTTGGCACGCCCGGTGGGATAGACTTCTTCTGTCTCAAAATATCCATAATCGATGAGATTTATTGTTCTATTGTTTAACACCTGGAGGTATCAAAATTTTGATGAGCTATCTTGACCTCATAGCGAAGATTTGTAAGTTCATCTGACGACTTTGCTGAGTTGAAGATCCAAATTTCTTAATCGTAGACACCTGCCTTATCAAGCTAAAAGAATGTTCACTTGGCGACTCTGACTTAATGGCGATAGCCATGATTTCGTAGACCACTACTATAATGGTGAGGGTTTGTCCTAGATGGGATGATCCTAGCCCTCTGAATCTCCAAATTTGGCATGAGATTCCCAAAGGTGCCCTGAAAGCTCTAACAAAATATGATGGCACCGAGGGCATGGCTCTGGAGCATGTTGAAGATGTTGCTGCTTTGTCAACCATACATGATATAGTTCATGAAGATGTCATGATCAGACTTCTGGTTTTGTCTTTGGAAGGAAGGGCATTGCAGTGGTACAGACTGCTCAAGCGTCAAAGCATCAACTCATGGGATGATCTAGCGGGAGCACTAATCAGAAGATTTGATGAAGGTCCCTTTCACGGCTCTCAGGATCCCTTTCAGTTTTTAATGTACATCACAAGAGCACCTCTAGAGAGCATCACAGACTTTAATGTCCGATTCAGCAAAATCTAGAAGAGAATTCTAGAGAATATTTGACCAACACCGACCCAAGCCCACCTCTTCTATGTTCGAGCTTTTCATCCAGATATAGGCCTCATCTTGCTGCAAGCAGGTCAACGAAGGTTCCCTCAACTCTTTGAGGAAGCAGTGCGAGCGGAATAGCTTTTGCTCCTATCAGGGAAATTACCATGGGAAGAAAATCCATCACCTTATCTGGTAGTTGTTGTTTCGGTCTATCCTGCATAGCATTTTTCATGCCAGATCCCTTATACTATGCAGAAACCTGAGATGCAATTGTGGGGATCCCAAGAGGCAGATTTCATCCAAGGCCACCAATTTGTCCTAGCTATGCATAATATGATTGCTTGCAATTTCTTTCGATAGAGAGAGCAAGAGGAGTCGAGTGACGTAGAAGAAGAACAACCTGAGGAGAGCATAAATATGCACAATACGCAAGTATTTAGTCAAAAATTGTTGAATATGTCTCATCAAGAGGAAGAATCTAAAGAGATCCTGGAGAAAGTATGATTCTTAGATAATTTCTATGCTCAGATCCGGGAGTTGGAGGAACCTGTTCTCCATCCACAACTAGGGACCCCTTCAAGATGGTGGTATTGGCTTCAGTCATTACTACAATGGGTACCTACAGGAGCTTTCCATGTGGCAAATTTCTTTGCTACATTATTTGTCAATTGTATGGATACCGGCTTGCAGAATAACTTGCCCCTGTCTGCAACATGGAGAACTTCAGGAAGAGGTCAACCGAACTTCAAGGATCGACTCAAGTATGATCAGATTTGGTCAGGACACTGTCGATTTACTGGATAACCCTCTGAGACTGGGTTTGTGGTGGCGACATGCCAATCATGTCATAAACTATTGTATATATTATATAAAGAAAAGAAAAAAAATAGAAAAAGAGATTAAAAAAAAAAAAAAAAGTATTGTTTTTCTTTGTCCACTTCGGCTCTTTTTGCATGCGAGCCATAGGTGCCTTTTTTGTTTTGTTTTTTTTCTCCTTTCCCAGCATTTGGTGGCTTTCTAGCAATTTCTTTCTTTCCCCTTCCCTTTTTTCTTCCTTTCCCTTCTTCATTTTCTTCCTTCTTCTTCTTCCTTTTCTTCTGCAGTAAAAAAAAAAGCCACTGCTATTGTTTCTTTTCCCATTTTCTATTATTCCCGCTTCTTCTTATCCCATTTCTTCTAAGTTCTCTGTTGTTTTACACATTTATTTACAGTTTAGTTCATTCTCATTTCACTTCCATTCCATTAATTCATTCACTTTCATTCCACTACCATCGCAGCTGGTAGCACAGAAGCATTCTATTACTGTCTACCGCATTACTTTTTCATTCCATTCATTCCACCACATCACTACACTTCTTTTATCAGTTTCCACATTCCATTTGCATTTCACTGCCTGCGCATCCACAGGATCTCATTCCATTCATTTCCATTCCATGATAATTTGAGCCAAATGTAGGTTCTTTCAGTTTCATTCATTCAGCAAACGATGTTGCAGCAGTTCCATTGAGATGTACCTCAGCAGCTACCTTTCTGTTCTAAGTGTTCATGACTCTGTTGCCCAATGGATTTAGGCCTGGGATTCTTCATACAGTAGAACTGTATACCCCGTGATGTTGGCATTTTTGCCACATTTATTTTGATTACTGATTATTAATGCATAAGCTATTGCAATTCTAACTTCTCTATAGGTTTTGATGCAAAAAATGACTAAGTCCGAAAGATGTCGTGAAATCGTGACAAAAAATAGCATAGAGAGCCAAGTCGAAAAACTGTCGCGATATCGCAACATGTCACAGAATCGCGGGTCAGACGAGGAGAGATAAAATCAATGCAGAATTGGCACGATTTAGTGACGTATCGTAAAATCACGGTCAACGCAATCAATGACAGCAGGTGGACAAAACCGTTGCAAAATCGCAACGTGTTAGATTTTTGCGACTTGCGACGGGCAGAAGGCATAAGACACAAAATGGTCATGAAATCATGACAAAAAGGTGGCCCAAAGCGCATAAGTCAAAAGACGTCGTGAAATCACGACGTGTCGCATTTTCGCGACGCGGGTGGTTTTAAAAGTTTAAGTTGCAAAATGGTAGCGATTTCGCTACAGTTAGAAAATGAAGCCAAATAAAGAAAAGAATGTAGCGAAATTGCTACGTGTTTCGGTATAGTGTAGCGATATCGCTACCATTTTTTGCCTTAGACTCTTTTTCTTCAACTGACGTCACGAAATCATGACAGAAAGGGAAGATAGAGCCAAATACAAGAAAGCGTAGCGAAATCGCGTAGCGTTGCATTTTTGCGGTGCAAGCTAACGAAGGAGATTAAGAAGCCGAATGTGTAGTCATTTCGTGACATGGTTGGTTTTTGCGGCTTAGAAGTGGAAGAAGCGTATGGAGCAGGAAGACGTCATGATTTCGTGACCTATCACGTTTTTGCGACCTGTTGCAGTTTCGTGCCAGAAGTGGTTCAAACGGCCCGATGCTATTTTGCGAGTTTCGATGATTTAAAGCACCCCAAAATTTAATGTGCTACTACTTTCCGATGCGGTCAAGGTAGAAGAATGCACCCAGGCTACCAGAATTGAAGATTTCTAGGATTCGAAGCTACTGTTCGTGATTTTTCTAACGGTTTCATGCATATTTCCAAGAACATCATTTAATGAAAATGGCCGACTCTTCCATATGGCATTTAATTTTTGGTTTCTCCAAGGCTGTTTAAGGATAGCATCTCCTTGTTTCCATTGCATAATTGTAGATCTCGAGGAGGTCCGTTGCAAATTTTTAATGCTGCCAAGAGGCCAGACATCTATAAAAACCAATGTAAATCTCATTAGCAAGGGTCGGGAGTGAGAGATACTTTTGCTAAAAGCTTTTCAAGTACTTTGCATGAATATAAGACATTCGGCTCTCTGGTTTCGCAAGCGATTTTTTGTGCATTGTTCCTTCTGCATACTGCATTCCTAATTTATGCTCGAATCTTTTATTTGCTGCTTAGTTTTAATTCTGTATTGAGTTTTAACAATTGCTAGTAAAGAAGTGAGTTCTGGAATGTTATATTGGAGGTCATTTATGCAAGGTTGCGAGTGGATCACGGCATTGTCTTCTGTTATTTGCTATTGTTGTACTTAGAGTTATTTGTTGTTGCTCTTTCTCGATCAGATAAATTTGGCTACGGCCATATTTCCCATTTCTTTCTGCATCATTGTCAATTTCTTTCCTATAACTTTCATCTAAAAACAAGTTTAGAATAGTAAGGGAACCAGCCCACTCTGGAGATTGGTCTGGGAGACATTTCTTTCTCCCAGCCTTTCAATGTTGGCCGGGTCTAGGGTGCATTTTATATAAAAATCCTTTCCTGTGGCATGGATTGAATGGTTTTTCTAAAAATCAAAACCATGCTTTTTCTTCATGTGCATCCTTCGCCTTTAGTATTTGTAGAAAAAAAAATTAATACATTTGTATTCCTTGTATTCCATTATTTCTCTTTATTGATGCTCTTATCTCTTCCCTACTGTCTCTTATTTATAATCCAATGACTATGCTTTGCAGTCTTATCTTGTGGTACACCATTATTCCTGTGAGATATACATGATCTGGTGGCATGCTTGAGCATCAAGATTTGTCTTTTATTTGGTTTTCTTTGTTCTTAACAAGGTACTATACACGGTATTTTCTTTGATTTCTTCGAATATTTCCTCCCATGAGTATTATTTTGGATTCATAGCTTTTGTGCATACTATTTTGACTCTTTCTTGGCTATTGATTTTCATAATTTCTTTCAGTGTACCTTGTTGTGAATGAGTCACTTCTTTGATTCCTACTTTGATAATGTTGTAGGTATTTTTGTGAAGTAATCACCTTTCTTTGGAGGCTTGGTCCTTTGAATCTTTCTTGCGGGTGATTTTACCAATTTTTCTGGTTCACGACTTTCATAGGTTTCATCATGGTGGTTTCTGGTTCACAAATTTTTAATATGGACTTTAAAGTTCATTTTAATCAAAGCAGTCACGACCGTTGATCTAAGATTTTTTCAACGCGATCATCTGATCTATCGAACTTGCTCGAATTTTAACTTGATATTTGACTTATGATGACTTTACTCTAAATATTTGACTTCTTAGAGGATGCGCAGTCATTGATTTTATGGATGATTGAGTGTTGTTCAATTTTTTTATACTTAGTCACTTCTTAATAGAAACGTTGACCATTATGACTCATGCTTAAACTTTTGACTTTTCGGATAGCACGCAACCATTGATTTGATCCTCAACGAAGCGATGTTGTTGATCTTGTTAAAGGTGCAAGGATAATAACCTTATTAGTCTTAGGTTTAACCTTTGGAGTCTTTAGTGAGCGCATGGCCGTTGGATTTTGTCCTCTATGAAGCGTTGCCATTATATTGAAGACAACTTGCTTGATTCTTAAATCTTAGGTTAATTTTTATTGACCCTTTGACTTATCTTTCAGATTATTTTGTGAGTGTGCATCCATCAAATTTTCTCAGGCAATGCGCTTCCGTATGATTAATTCTAAGGTGCAACCTTTTTACTTCCTTGACTACGCTTGACTTTTGACTTATCTTCGGTTTCATTTTATTAAAGCACTATCATCCGATTTCTTTAGATCATGTGCAGCCCTTGGATTAAATCTGAGGTGCTCACCAGTTAGCTTAGCGGGGTGCATATTAATATTTATTTTAACCTTAGGTTTTTCAAAATTTGAGACCATAGTGAAATGACTTAACCTACTTTAGATTAGAATATTTATTTGTTGGTTTAGGCCCAAGGAAAATATTTGGGAAGGTTGAAATTTGACTTGGGGATTTAATTTGAAATTTTCTTCCCTAACCATTCGAGGTACTTTGATTAATAAAATGAGGCCCACATTATTAAAAGCTATGGTTAAAATTTTATCAAACCAACCAACGAAAAATCGAATTACTCACAACAACTTTAAGCAATGACCAACAATATAAGCAGTTTGATTGAAACCAAAAAAAATAAATTTGGGGGTTTCAAAGTTGAGTCAAATTTGGCTCCAACAGGAACCTATTTTCCCTTATAAAGGGCCATATGTATAGAGCAATATATAGTAGTAGAAAGTAGTGTAGAACAATGTGGTGTGATGTAACAAAGTGTGATGTAATGTGATGGAGTGTAATATGCTCAATTCTCATTCTTAAGTAGTAGCTTTATTCATGGAGTGTTCAATTCCTCTATAGCTACTTTGTATACATTTCTATAATTTCTATTTATAGTATATATTTATTCATCTCACATATTTACTTTATTTCATATCATTTTGCATCTTGTGATTGCTATCCCTCATTACATGCCACATAAAAAACTAACAAGTTGAATAAGTGGCCATTGGAGAAGATTTGAAAAAAGCTCGAGGTTGAAGATTGTAAGCAAGAGAGACTCCGAAAAAAATGAATTTGGAACAATTATCACCATCCAAAAACATGCTCAAAAGAAAAAAGGATTTGGCAAGAAGTTTTCCAGATTTGGAAAGGATTTTTGAAGAACTAAAGACATTCAAATTATTGAGAAAGAGGCTAGTGAAAGAGGCTAGATTTGAAGTCATAATTTGAGAATAATATTGGAGGAGAAAGAAGCTAGAAGAGGCCACAAAATTTGAAAGTTTTTAAGATAGTCATAAAGGATTTGAAGGTTGATTTGCAAAGGAAAATATTGTTGTTTTTGTAGTAGAATTTGAAGATTCATAGGACAGCAAGTTGAAGGTGACATAGAGCTGCAAATAGAAGAAGATTTAGGTAGATTTTGAAGTGCCCTTAAACAACCAATTGAAGGATGACTAGATAGAAAAAGAAGGCAATAATTTGGATGAATTGAATGTTATTTTTGGAAAGCAAGATAAAGAAGAAGAAATCATATTTAGAGAGTAGCGAATTGAAGGCTTTAGCACTATAAAATTGGGTAGCATTTGAAGGAGAAGAGACGGTTGTGATTTGGAGAAGTTTAGGGTAGATTTGATAGAGCTTTGGACAGCAAAGCAAAGGAGGATATTAGCAATATTTTAAGTTGCAAACTACAGAGTTCTTGGATAGAAATAAGGTAGCATTTATAGTTGCAAAATTTAGAGGTTGAAATAATACATTCGAAGGAGAATTGAAGCTACAACAACAAAATTCTTAGGTAGCAAATTACAGGCTAAAAGACAAAAAAATGAGGCAAAAATTAGAGCTACAAAATTAATAATTTTAGAGCAGTAAAAAAAAATGAATTGAAGTTGCAAAAGTTTACAAATTCGGGGCAGAAAATAGGTGAATCAAATTACCAAGAAGTCTAACTACAAAAGGAGGCCAAAAGGCATGCAATATTGGTGCCATAAAAGTTCATTATTTGAACGTTCACATTAGCTTATTATTAAGTCTTTAAAAGTACCACATTTGAGTTTTTAAGTAGAAAAAGGAAATGTCTCAAGTTTATATCTTCAATATTGAAGAAGATAGCATTCACAAGGGATTAAAACCTGCAACAAAGAAAGGAGAAGTTAGATATAATATAAGGAAAGGAAAAATCAACTCCTTACTATCTCTTGGAAAATAAATAAGTCAATATTTACAACAAATAATAGAGGTATTATACTATACAAAAGGTAAATGTTTTGGCACAAATTAAAGAGCTTGGAGTCACCAATGAAGAAACCACCAAGCATAGAGTTGAGAAGGAGTTGTTGTAGAAGAGTATCCAATGAGGAGGAGCCACCATGGAAGAGAAACCACCATTACCAAGTCTTGGTGAAGAGGAGCCACTAGAGGAGTGGTAAAAAAAAGAGGTACCACCATATTGGAGAATAAATCCACCATTTCAAGGAATAAAGAGTAATTATTTAAGAAATACTAAAAGTACAAGGGGCAAGCAATCAAAAGGTATGAGCTAGTATCACCCGAGAGCTACGTACAATAGCTAGCAAGCATCATGAGTCAGTAATAGCCATAGAGGAACCACAAAACAACAAGGACAAGTCATAAAAGTGTCATTAGAAAGTGAAGAAGTGCAAGAGTTGAAGGGCCAAGGTTATTCGATCATCAAAGATTAGAAAAAAAAGCACCATATTTAAAATGCCTATGAACAATATCAACAGTGAGAAGTGAGCACTATTAATGCTTGTTAACATCAACCAATGTAAAGTCGAAGTGTCATTTATAGTAAAGTAAATTAGGTGAAGTATCAAGAATTACTAAGATATGAGAAGGAGTGTTACAAAGCAAATAATAAACGCTATAGAGGAGTAGTATGTTACCAACTAAAGTGGAACAGAGGAGCATTATATAGAAGATAAATGTTATATAGAATAGAAGCACCACCACTTGGAAGGATAGAATATATTCTAATAGGATAGTGAGAGAGTTACATTTCCAAGTGTCACAACATAGAAGGTAACTCCAACTAACATAAGAAAAGTGAAACATACTCTTTACATGAAGGACAAGTCATACAAGCATATTCTTGAGATAACAAGGTAATGCAAGTGAGGGAGGACAGCATAGTCAATGCTCAAAGAAACCATCAAGCAATAGGATAGTCAAATTATTAGAGAGAACCATACATAAGGGATAATATTAAATGCAATGAAGGAGGATGTAGCATTGCATTAAAATATAGAAAAGAGGACAACACCTAAATTAGAGTGCAAGTTGTAGAATACATAAGACACATAAAAATTAGACTGAATACATAGTGTACCATATTTGAGAAGGTACATTAATTTCAATTCAATTTACATTTGCATAAAGGTAAAGGAGGTATAAGGAATATCAACACTAAGGTTAAATTTAGATAATCTTTTATGCATGAGATTAGTTAAATAAATGGAGGTAAAAGGAATTGCATTGATAAAATAAAACTTTAGATGACTTATTGAATCATTTGAAAACTTTTTGAAGAAATATTTAATTTGAAAGTTGTTGGGCACTGAATTGCATCAAGCTTTACTCAATACTACGGTTGTCTATCTTCCTACTTTCTGTCCAGGCATGCACCCGATAGCTACAACTCAACACTCAACATTGGATGGACTAAAATAGGGGTTTCAAATCCAACCTCCAGAGTAGGTTGGTTCCTTGTCAACTTAAACAGGGTGTTGACACAATTATGCTCACTTAGGGTTTTAGAGATTAGGGTAAGAAAATATTAGGGTTAGAAAATGTGAACAATAGTGGATGGATAGGCTAACAACATTGTTACTACAACAAAAAGCTCCCATAAACCAATTTGAATGCACATTACTCAGATCAACATTATCCCAAATTAAATGCACTTTCATTCATTAAAGAACAACAGAGAAATATTGCAGACAACAATTTCAATATCTAAACAATGATAATCCAAATAGCAAAATTAATCAATATCTAGATTTTACAGAAATGCACTCCCTAACAACAAAGATCTAATTCAGAAGCAGATTTCAATTACCCTAGCAGTTAGTAATCCATTAATCTGGCACAAACTAACCATTCAAGTATTCACAGAAATACAACTTAAGAATTCGAACCTCTGATATCGAATTATGAAGACACAAAATTTGAGGTAAAAATCAATGTAATGCTCCTTTCATTAGCCCTTGGGAATATTTATAGTAGCACAGGCAAACACACTAGAGCCGACCCTTAAAAATGAGGGTTCGACCTCTATTTATAGTTTGCAAAATTAAAATAATAAGGAACATTACAAAGATTAAATTTTAATAGCTCAGTAGAGAGTTCTTGCTGGCATTTCCTTACTGGTTCATCCTCCATGAAATCCGCTGCAAGTGGACCACCATGGCAGCTTGAAGCCTCTGCAACTTGTTGGTTGTTTGGTGCTAACTGGAGTTCTAGCCGTTGGAGACCGCGTATGCATCATTGATCTATCTTGGAAACCCTTTGTCACCATCGATCTGTAACCGTCTCTAGTTCTTGTCTTCTTGAAACCCTCGACGCTTTGGCTTCCTCCTCCAACTGACTATACTTTTAATTCTGGTGAGAAATCCCTTTTATATGCTTCAGAATTCTTGGCAAAATCTCAACCGTCGATCTCCCCCATCGTATGGCTATGATTTAATCTGACATAAGCTTGATATAATGGTGGGGAGAGAACACAATGCCATTCCACTTTTAAAATTGATGACGTCACCTTTCATGCTTCAGAAACTATGGAATGCCAATCCGACACAAATGCATTGAAAGTGAAGTAGGATGAAATCCGCTCCTTATCCTTTATTTTTCTTCTTTGTGATGAAACATTCACAAATCCACAAAAAATTTTGATGACATCATATTCTCTTCAAAACTTTTATGGATTCTATTCCAGACCCAAGCAAGTGTATTAACTTAGAACACCATTTCTAGACCCATCGTAATGTAAAGTGACTCTTCCTCCATTCCACACTGGCTTCAGAGTAAAACATTGCTTGTCACCATTTCGGAAAAGTTAGTCAAAATACCCTTTGTCATGAATCCGCATCTCTTATACTTTGCTTTCCACCTTCTATCACCATTCCGAACAAAAATGTTCTATGCACCTCCCGAAATTGGGCTCTCCAACACTTAGCCACTCAGAAGATATTAAAAATATAAAGTGGTCACCAATCCACACTTATTTTATACTGACATCATCCTTATCCAAAAAAATTTGTAGATTCAGGATATGTCACCAATTCAGAGCCAAAAACATAAGAAATTATGCAGAATTGCTCCAAGTGCAAAAATTTACTAAGTGTTAGGTGGACTTGTAGCCTTTGTTGTGGATCCGCTCCAAAATACACTAAAACATGTGTGAAATGAGATCTTCATGACTTAGGAAAAATTTTCAAAATTTTCCTAAGTATGTGGCCATTTTGGGCCTACATTCTAGTGCCTCCTAGGTGGATTTTCTTGCAAAGCCATAGAACTCAGAGTCTTATCCATTGGGCTACAAGAGTCAAAAAATGCTCATCTTCAAAAATATGCTTTAAAGAATAATTTCCATATGAACACTACCCTCTAAAAATAGTTCTCTTAGAGAGTAGAAGTTCACATCGAGACCATGCTTCAAGCAACATAGAGGATAATTGCTCATATGTAGACTATGCAATAGACACATGTTCCTCCACTATTTCCAAAATCTATCTCTATGCCCTTATAGCAAAACTACTTCACTATCCTTGCAAAATATAGTTCTACTCTTCTTATAAGGCCTACTCACAAAAATGCCTTCACACAAAATCTGCTCTCTGCACCTCTCTAGGCTTCATGCCTTTATTGTTTATTTTTGACAATTGTCAGAGCAAAAAACAAAAATACAAAACTTGTGTATATGTACAAAACAAAAAACAACTTAAGTGTGTGCCCCTTCGGGCCTGTAGTGGTTCCATCCTGCTCTTCTTCTTGGTGGGCCTCTTCCTCGGCCTCCTCTTCATTCTCTTCTTCTTCTTCATTTTCTTCTTCTGGAGAAGATTGTTTTTTATTTCTTCCTCTAGAATTATCACCAAACAATTGAATCATCAACTTTAAAGAATGTAAAGCTTGATTCCAGGCTGCTCCAGAGGGGTTAGATGTCTCTTTCAGCTACTTATAAATATACTACAATTCTCCAATATCCTCATAATTAGCAGCATTCCCTCTACTTACCAGATCTTCCATGAGATCTCTCAACCTGGTAAAATCAATGATCAGTTGAGCAGCTTGCTCTTGGTTTAGTGGCTCTTCAAGAGAATCAATTCCAGATTCATCCTACAAATTTTCATCAATGCTCTTCTGGATCTCTTCCACAGATAGCAAGTTATGATCCTCCATCCACAAACCTTTGAAACCAACTTGAATCATTTCTTTGTTTACATCCACCACATCTTTAATCACTCCTTCAATCCTATCAAACAACAGCCAAGCTTTTTGAAGTACCCTATGCTTCTTGACCATGGTTCTAGCAGCAACTCTAGCGAGATTCCATTCTTTATTGGGAATTGGTTTAGCAGAATCATTGAGTCTACTATCAACCAACTTGTACATATGTTCTACTAGAATCACCATAGGCTGCAACTCTCCAGTGATTTGATCTAAATATTTCTAAACATTGGGGAGTAAGCGACTGGCATCATCTAGGTAGTCAATCATAAGTTAAAGCCCTAAACATTTCTCTTGGACCTCGGAGAGCAATTATTTTCTAATATTCTTTAATACAGATTTAGAAAATCTAGAAGACTTAGCTTTCTCAATTTGAAGTTATTGTTTCAAACTTTGAATTTCTTTTGCTTGTTCTTCATTCAACTTCTTTTGCTCTCCTAGTTGATCTTTGAGCTTATTGGCTTCTTGGAACTTTTCTTGCCAGCTCTTGGCCTCTTTTTTCAAAGCCTTTTCCACTTCCTTTTGATTACTCATAGTCTTCTGAAGCTTTTCAATCTATTTCTCCAGTTTACCCACCTTCTCTTTGGATATATCATTCTTCACATAGAAGGTCTCTAAGTGGGCTCTAGCCATTACCAACTCATCTTCTTCAAGAAGCTTCTCAATGTCCTCTATTATTTCTTCAACTCGATAATCTTGGATAGTCATCTCAGTCTTAGGCTTACTTACAAGGGGGACCATGGACCTAGATATCCTTTGCCTTGAGACTGGATCAACATACATGCTCCTTCTTCTTACAACCATCCTGTTGGAAGGCTTAGATAGCTTCTCTACCCAGAAATCATTTATTTTTTGTGTGGTTGCCTGCTCCTTTGGCAAAGTTACATGACTTGAATAACTAGCAGCTAGGGGAGATGAAGATACTAGGAATGTAAGGGTGGACTCAACCATTGACAATGGTGGTGTGGAAGTAATTACAATAGTTTTTGTAACAATAGTGGACTCTGTAACTACTGTTGTGGTAGCTATTGGTAAACTCATAGAAATTGAAGCAAGACTAACAATTGGATGAATGGGGGTGCTTGGAACAATTTATCCCTTTGATGGGGGTGGTGATTTCAATGGTGAAGATGAAATTATGGGAGATGATGAAGTGGGAACCTCAGATGATGAAAGTGGGATTTGGGGTGACTTTGGGGGAGAAGGGATGACTTGTACTTCAGTGGTGACCAATGAAACATGGGGTGGACTATGAGAGGGAGAAGGTACCTTTGTCACATTTTCTTGACCAGAAAGGGAGGGAGACTTCCTTGGGGATTCAGGAGGATGAAGAGGAGAAGAGGGATTAGAGACCATACCTTCACCTACAGATGTAGGGTGTTCTTGTTCTACCTCTATATCCTATTGCTGCTCTTGATGAGTCAATTCTTTTGTAGCTGAAATAGCTACCTCTTTAGCAATCTCCTCTATATCCAACCTTTGTTTCTTTGAAACCTCTCTTTCCCTTATTTCTGGAGCTCTTTTAGCTCTTCTATGAATCAATTGAAAGGAAGCCAACTCACTCTCTAAATCTTCCTCAGATACTTCTCCTTGTGCTATTTTGTAAGCAACACTTGCTCAAAAATGGGATGCAATTCTACTGATGTTGTGGTAGTGAAAGTGAGGGGAGTAAATCTGAAGCTTTCATCCTTATTTTTCTAGTCAATATCTATATCTAGAGGCTTTCCCCTAGAGCTAAGCATTTAGGCCTAGTCACTACCTCTATGACTGGAGTACTGATAACTTTTTCACTTGAATATTGTATTTTGCTCAGAAGTTGTGCTCCCTTAGGAAACTTCTCTACCTATTCAATGGTAGGCTAAAATATCTTTGGGACCTCAGCAGCTATCAAAGGAGTCTCATGCTCTTCTATTGGAGCTTCTTGGTCTATGGGTGGAGAGAGAGATTCAGAACTAGCCTAGGACTTTTCAACTATTAACACTATGTTTTTGATGTCCTTAGGCTTCCAGGTTTTGATATTTTCATCATACTTTTTAGAAAACTCATTATCAATCTTCATGCCAAACCTAGACTTAGGTTTTCCAATTTCAATTCTCATTCTCCACCAATCTGATATCTTCGCTACATTCCATTGTTCTCCCTCTTCTACTTCTTTAGCAGTGTCCTCATCAGGTTGAGGGTCCTTTTTCTTTCTAGTTTTCTCTTCAATATCATGAATGATGGCCTCTATCAACCGATGGCTCTTCTTCTTGTCTAGATCAAAATCCATAATCTATTCATAGAAATCTAACCATGGAGGTAGTTGACCCATTTTTGAAACATTCCACTCCAAAAGAGTGGTCTCATCATTATTTCTACCTTGTTCAAAATGAGCCCTAGGCCTCTTTTCAAATTTATAAGCTTTGTCTCCATTTAGGGCTACATTCCTTTTGGTGAAAATGTCATCAGGGTCATAACTCCATCTTTGGGGAATATAAAATAGACCTAACCTATCAAGGTATTGGTCAATTTGCTCACTCTACCCCTTCTTTATGATAGTAATATCATCCATAATGTGGTAGGTTAGCAGATATTTTCTCTTCCTTCTAGAACCATAATTCAAATCAATGTACTCTACCTACCTCAAATATTCCAAGGCAAAGAGCCTATCTATGACAAAATGGGGTAGGAGAAAAGGTTTACCCATGAAACCATATAGTCTGATTATTATACCCTCAATCAAAAGATACCAATCTCCTTCTTTGACACCCTCTACTCTCAAAATTTTCTTAGCCAAGGGTGGCAATCTAGGGCACTCTCCATACATTATTTTCAAAGTAGGTCCAAGGAATTCCAAATTGAATCTATAAAAAGACTCACTACTCCTCAAATGACTTATCCAATAATAAACCGGCAAGGGTTCCCCATCACTGGTTTTGTCCTTAACCAGAATCCAAGGCATCTTATCCTTAATAGCAGCATAAAACATCCAAACCAGGCTTGAGCAATGCCTGAAACTAGGAGCATCAGAGCCCCTTTTCATTCTTACTAATTGTTCATGTATCCTTTGAGCAAGAAAGGTTGGCCAATCAAAATAGATAACCCTAGTCCCTTTTTCCTTCGCACCTTCCTCATACATTCTTTCATTTGAAATACAATAGGCTGCGACAATTTTCCAGCCATACACCATTCTATCAGAGTCTAAACCCTCCATACAGGCCAACATAGAAAATAGTACAGGGTTTGCAAATTCATCAATGGGGATTGGGACTTCAAGCAATTTCTTCCTAGGCTTTGCATCGAGCTATTTATAAACCCATATCTTAAATGACTCACCATCATTAGCTCATTTCTCCAGTGAGTAATACCCAGCCTGGTCAGTCACCTTAAATTATTTTGGTCTTACTAATGGTTCTAATCCTAGGGTGAAAATATTATGATAGAAGGTAGTAGTGATACTAAATAGGGTTTTGCCTTTAGAAGTTTTCATTACTTTGGCCATGGGGTCATAAAATTTAACTATTGTAGCTATTAATTCTAGACAAGGGTGAATAAAATCACAAATGTAAAAATATAGGTAAGAGAGAACAACACATCTACCTTCCATCGATAAAGTTGCTCTTTTCTTGAATCTATCATTCACGCTCCTCCTGAGCCTTGTTCTCTCTATAAAGACCATTTTGGTATCCACCACAACTTCTACTCTATCAATGTATGGAGCCACTACCCTTCTCTCTAAGGTTTTAGCTTCTTGGGTTTCTTTGAAAGCCATTTTTCTAGCAACAACCTTGTGTCCTCTCTAAAATTCATAGTGAATGTTTCTAAGTACTGTTTCACTCTCTTCTCCTCTATGAACATGATTTGCCACTGAATGAATATTGCTCATGCTTTTTGATGCTTTTATTTCTTGGTGTATGCATATCTTCCACCATTAATGTGGCTACTACACAATCTACCTACTAGCATGCTTTCCAATTCCCACTCATTCCTTTTGGTGGCTCGAAGGTGGCATTCTGATCTCTCATTGGCCAAAAATTCAAACTTGGCTACCACCTCACGACATCTCTTTAACTACTCTTTGGTTTGAGCATGGGATCATTAGCATTGAATGTAGGTTTTTCCTTTCTCTCCACATGGCATAATTACAAAATCACCACTTCACTCCACCTTAGTCTTGAAACTGGTGGATTGAAGATACCTTTGATTCTGCTAACACTTAACTCATTTCATACATGGATAATCACATTGGTTTCATTCCACTAAGATCTTCATGTATTTTGATGCGGATTAGAGATGCTCATTCCACTATACTTTACATGTATTTACATGTGGAATGGAACCTCACTGAATCCTTTGCCAACACTTAGCCATTTTTTGCAAATATTTTTCTCTTTTCAAAATGTTAAAAAAAACTGAATACAAAGTGCAGAAAGAAAGGGAAATATAATACAATGTATATACATATGTTACAATGAGCTCATGTTTCAAACATAGTAGAGTTTGAGATGGAAACCATTTACTAGAATCGGTTGTATGTTCCCTTCTAGATCTTCAAGCTGGAACACATTGGACTCCTTGGCCTCTACTATTTTGAAAGGGCCATCCCAAAAAGAATCAAACTTTTCATGTTTGCCCGATTTTGCTCTATCAACATTCCACCTGAGAACTGCATCTCCAACCTAGAATTTTCTGAATCTGGCCTTCTTATCAAACCATACCTTGATATCTGAGGAATGCTTTTGAAAATTATCATATTCCTAAGCTCTATTCTCTTCAAGTTGTAGTAAGTGGGTCAACCTGGTTTTTACCAGATTTTCCTCTGACTCTTCCTCTGTATTGACAAGCTTAAGTGCTAGAATTTCCAAATGGATAGGTAATACTACCTCTTTGCCATACACCAGAGCATAAGGAGAAGTTTTAATGGATTTATTTATAGTAATCCTATCAGCCCATAGAGCTTGGTCCAACAATAGGTGCCAACTTCTTTTTTCCCTTCAAGTGACTTCCTCAAAATCCTTAACAAGTTTTTGTTGGTAGATTCAACAAGTCCATTACCCTATGGGTAATAATTTGAAGTATTCTTAAGAGTGATGCCATACTTGCTAGAAAACTCAATATACTTGGCTCCTATAAAATTTGGGCCATTGTCACTCACCAAGGCTTCTAGAACTCCAAACCTTGAAATCAAGTTCTCCATAAAATTGATCACAACTTCCTGATCTGATTTCTTTGTAGGAATGGCCTCTACCCACCTGGTAAGGTAATATATGGTAGTTAGAATAAACTTATGTTCTACTAAGGAATTAGGGTTGATGACCCCTATGAAGTCTAACCCCCATTGTTGAAAAGGTTCTTCAACTTGTATCGGCCTGAGGGGGAATGAAGCATTCCTTGTCCTTCCAACATATCGTTGACATTTGTCATAGGCCCTAGTAACCCTGAAAGTATCAACAAATATAGTAGGCCAATAATAGCCTACTCTTATGATTTTCAAAGTTGTAACTCTACCTGAGCTATGTCCTCCAACTGGTCCTCCATGGAACTCTTCAATAACCCTCTATTGTTGATCATATTTTAAGCATTTTAGAAGGACTCCATCCAAATTTCTTTTATACAAGCCTTCTAGAAGCAATACATATTTCAAATCCTACAACCTATATCTCCTCCTTTGGGATGTATTTATATTAGGAGGGCATACTCCATTTTGAAAGTATTTGATCATATGATCAACCCAATCAGAGTCTACTATCTGTACTCCTTCAACCTGATCCTCTTCTACTATCTAGCAAGTTGTCACTTATGCTAATGTTGTTGCCTCTGTTAGACCTTGGCATAGGGTCCTACCTCTCACCAACTTGGTGGGATGTATCTCTACATCATATTCTTAGATTTTGGTAATCCAACCAGCCCTTTTATCTCCTAGTTCACCTTGAAGGATAAAACTTCTTACATCTGGATGAACAACATATACCAAGGTCTTACTCTGTACCAAGTACTACCTAAACTTCTTCAGTGACTTCATCACAACAAATACTTGTCTTTCAATAAAGTTATATTTGACCTAGTAGTCATGGAGTGTCTGGCTCCAAAATAATACAAAATGTTCTTCACCTTGATCATATTTTTGAGTGAGCACTGAGGCATAACTCTCTTCAACTCCATAAGCATAAAGGATAAAATATTTACTAAAATATAGATTTACCAATACTGGGGCTATTGCAATGGACTGCTTGATAATCTCAAAATCTTATTTTCTGACCTCAGTCCACTTAAACTCAACATTCTTCTTGAGTAACTCAGATATAGGCCTTACTTTCTGTGCAAAGTCAGAAATGAATTTCTTGACAAAGTTTATTTGACCCAAAAAGGACTGTAAGACCTTCTTGTTTGTAGGCAATGGGAGAGCAAGAATGGACTTAATTATATATGGATCTATGGCCATACCTTCTTTTGAGACCACATGACCTAGCAGCTTTCCTTCATGAACTGCAAAGAATGATTTCTTAGGATTGAGTGAAATACCAAATTCTCTGCACTTTTGAAAAACTTGCTCCAGGTGTGATAGGTGGTCATGCTTATCATGGGAAAACATAGTCATGTCATCCAAATAAATCAGAATGACTTTGTTGATCAGTGCCCCAAAGGCATAGTCCATGGCTCTCTGAAATGTGGCTCCCGCATTGGACAACCCAAAAGGTATTCTCTGGTAGGCAAATGTGCCCCATTTTGTGGTGAATGTTGTTTTATACTGATCTTCATATTTCACCCAAATATGATTGTACCCAGAGTAGCCATCTAATAATGAGAACCTTTCTACCCCTACCACTATCTATAAGATTTGATCAATCTATGGGAGGGGGTAGTGATCCTTAAGGGATGCTTGGTTAAGATTTCTGAAATCTACACACAAACGAATATCCCCATTCTTTTTTCTCATGGGTACCAAGTTGGCTACCCAGGTTGAATGTTTTATTGGATATATGATCTTAGCCTTTAATAACTTTAAGAGCTCCTCTCTCATAATGGCTTCGATCCTTGGATTTATAGGCCTTTGCTTCTACCTAAAAGGCTTTGCATCAGGCTCTAGCTCAATAGTATGTTGGATAACTTTCTTGTCATATACCTTGAGGTCTTCATATGACCAAGCCACAATATCTTGGTATTTTAGGCATAGGGCTTTGATATCTTCTGCTTCCTCTGGTGAACATCGAACTCCAACATTGAGCTTCTTTTCAGTACCAACTTCAACTTCTTTATAAAATTTTCATTGACTTTCATAGCTCTGGTCTTTTTTCTGTCCTCATTATCAAACAAGCTCTCTAGGGTGACCAACCCTCTAGGAATGTGATTGTTCCTTAGTTGAATAACATCTTGTTGATCAATATCTTCTAGATTCTCTTCTTGGATAGTGGAGAGACATGCTTCTCTTACCAGAAAGTCAATTATCTGCTCATCACTTTCAAAAACCTGCCAAAAAATCTGCTTGTCTAGTACTGCAAGTCTAAAAATCATTTTGATTCCCTTGGATTTCTTGATTCCAAAGTCTACAGAAGGGTTGAAGTTAGCTCCCTTTGTTTCTAATGAATATTCCAGAGTATTCTTCTCTCTGGGAACAAAATTTAGATTTAGGGCATCAAAGGATTCCATCAGATCCCATACCCTATTTCTGTAAGCTTTTAGGTAATGGTGCTTACTATTGCACCTGTTTCTTACCTGATGGATGATTAACTCAGAGTCACCATATATATTTAAAATTTTAATGCCCATGCTTTCTACTTGCATCAGTCCGAGACATAGGGCCTCATATTCTACAACATTATTTGTACATGACCATGTTAGTCTATAGGCAAAATTATTTGTCCCCTCTGATTGGGACTGTAAAACCACACCAGCTCCTGCACCATTTCTGCATTTAGCACCATCAAAGTGCATGATCCATGTTTCCTTTTCTCTCAGATATTGATTGGATATAGTAAGGATTTTCTTCTCTGATTCAGCTGAGATACTATATGTCCCCATACCAGTTCCAAACTGACTGTAATCCTCTCTGAAAGGCAACTCATCCTCAATATCCAACTCCTCAAAATTTTCAACCAACTCAAATTCTTCCAGGGGAGTAAGATTGCACATGTCTTCCTCAATATTTTCAATATGATAAGCTACTAGATTTTTAGGTGTTATCCTTATTCTCTTTCCTTTGAAAGGAATTACCATACTAGAATAATCCATGTACATACATCCACCCAATTTTATAGTAAACTCCCTTGAAAGGCATAATCCAAAGTAGGGTTCTAGGTCAACCACTACTATTTCTTGTACTATTGTCACCTCAAGGGCTCTATGCAGCCTCATTAAAACATCCTTTATGACTCCAACTATCTTAACAGGTGTCCCATCCAATTGTAATACTCTAGGACAAGATCGGGTATACTCCATACCCATTTCTTCATAGACTACTTTAGGCATAACTATGGTTGATGCTCCTAAATCTATCATACAATTTTGGACTACCCAACCTTCCATCCTCAGAGAGATATAGAAAGGAGGGGGCTTATTCTTTAAAATAGTAGGGGACATTTCTTTCTTTTCTGATGGCATACTAAGGATTGTAGTGGCCTACTTATCTTGTGGATACTTGTTGAGGGAAGCCTTAAGCAGATCAATCTGACCAGGAATGAACAGAGTGTCATACAGACTAGATTTTGATGGAATATTTTTCATCTCTTCAACAATATTATACTCAGACTTAGCTAGGGGAGGTCTTTCAGGCCTTCTTTCTAGCTCACCATATTTTCTTTTATACTGTTGAGTGGCTTCTATTCTTTACCTTTTGGTAATAGAGGGGAATCTAAGCCTTTCTTGAGCCTCATATTTAGATCTCATCCGGTCTCCTTCAGTTTCCTTTTCCAACCTCTTAGGAAGACTATCTGTCTTCTCTTTTCCTTTAGCTTGAGGAATGGGGAAAGTATCACCGCTTTGAGGAAGGGGGTCATTTATTTTTTGAGAAGGGACTTGGAATTGCCCCATATTTTGGGGATCTACTTGCAAGGTTTTCTTTCCAGACCTTGTCATAACAGCAATTGGGTTGTCCTCATCCAGCTCTTTCCCAACCATGATTTGATCAGGCTGCCATAACATGTTTACTCTCCCTTTTTTATTTCTTTTAGCTTGATCCATAGCTTGTTGAACATGGTGTTGGTACATAATACAAGACTGTGAGTCATGAGGATCATTACATACCAGACACTAGATATTTGCAAGAGTAGTATCTGAAGAACACTTAAGATCCTCATATGTTGCATTCACTCTGACCCTAGTACTATTACTAGGACCAGGTCTCTGATCTTTATTCACATATGGAAATCTCCTTTGTTGTGACATTTCTTGGTCTCTCTTTTCCATCGAATTCATTCTATTACTCAGAGTTTTTAGAGTATTTTGTATATCAAGAATAGCAAAAAACTCTTGGGATGTTTGAGAAGGAAGGGGAGGGAAAGGAACTGCAGAGGATGATGGATTTTATTGAGGGATTGTATTAATTTATAGAAATGAGGATGATAAAAAAAGGGTATCCATGTAAGATGGGTTTGCAGTTTGGCTTTGGCCATTAGTGGTTTCTGAGTTATAAGGTTGCACAATTTTGGGGGGTAGTCTCCCCACATTAATTAGGATATTCTCAGCATGAACTACTGCATTATAAACTTGGGGGAAGGTTTCTACTCTAGATTATTGTGTCTACAAGCCTAAATCTGATCCAAGAGCTCAGATATAATACATATAGGCCAAACATGCAACTGGTCTAGCTATAGGGGGAATTCTCTTCCATGTTCTACTAAATCTCAAATTGAAATCTGAGATAGTCTCTTGCTAAGATTTTTGCATGGATGTAAACTGATTGAGCAGGGAGAAAGGGTCAATAGATTCATTAAATTCTTCTACAAATGGCTCAGCCAATGCTTGCCATGAAGTGATGGTATTATCTTCCAGAGTTCTAAACCAATGCAAAATATTTCCTCTGAAGGATAGGGCTAGAATTCTTACAATAATATCCTCCTCTTTTATGTTGTGAATTGCTACCAGATTTAAAATATCCTGATAGTGCTCATAAGTTATCTTCCCAGATCCATCATAAGTGGGGATAGCTTTGGATATAGCCTAGGGGATGGCATTCATTTGGGCTAATCTCAGGGGACCAGTTATGTTCCAGCTGGGGTACTTATATAATGGCTGATTAGGGGCCACATTTTATGCCATATTTCTAGGTGTAGGTCTTTTAAGGGGGTTGTTGGATTAACTATAGGATTTTCCTCAGGAAGCTCTTCTTCTGAGAGGAAATATTGATTCAAACTTCTGACAATAGTAGACCCTCTATAAGGTAATTCACAATAGAAATAGGAGTTAGGGTTATTCCTTTTGAAATACCTAGTATACATGAAAGGACACTGGTCTACAGGGATAATTATTTTTCTAGGTTTAAGGACCAGGGAGTCACCAGGTGAATTTGCTATTCTCCACTTACAAGGTCAAGATAATTCACCAAATCTTGATTCCTTCGGGTTGAGATAAAACAATAACTCATATGATGGGTTTTCGTGTTCCTTGTGAATTGGTCCCATCGGGCATGCCAAAAACTATTGGGCACTAAATTGCATCAAGATTTACTCAATACTATGGTTATCTATCTTCCTAATTTCTATCCAGGCATGCACCCGATAGCTACAACTCAACACTCAACATTGGATGGACTAAAATAGGGGTTTCAAATCCAACCTCTAGAGTAGGTTGGTTCCTTGTCAACTTAAATAGGGTGTTGACACAATTATGCTCACTTAGGGTTTTAGAGATTAGGGTAAGAAAATATTAGGGTTAGAAAATGTGAACAACAGTGGATGGATAGGCTAACAACATTGTTACTACAGCAAAAATCTCCCATAAACCAATTTGAATGCACATTACTTAGATCAACATTATCCCAAATTAAATGCACTTTCATTCATTAAAGAACAATAGAGAAATATTACAGAAAGCAATTTCAATATCTAAACAATGATAATCCAAATAGAAGAATTAATCAATATCTAGATTTTAAAGAAATGCACTCCCTAACAACAAAGATCTAATTCAGAAGTAGATTTCAATTACCCTAGTAGTTAGTAATCCATTAATATAGCACAAACTAACCATTCAAGTATTCATAGAAATACAACTTAAGAATTTGAACCTCTGATATCGAATTATGAAGACACAAAATTTGAGGTAAAAATCAATGTAATGCTCCTTTCATTAGCCCTTGGGAATATTTATAGTAGCACAGGCAAACACACTAGAGCCGACCCTTAAAAATGAGGGTTCGACCTCTATTTATAGTTTGAAAAAATTAAAATAATAAGGAACATTACAAAGATTAAATTTTAACAGCTCAATAGAGAGTTCTTGCTGGCATTCTCTTACTGGTTCAACCTCCAGGAAATCCACTGCAAGTGGACCACCATGGCAGCTTGAAACCTCTACAACTTGTTGGTTGTTCGGTGCTAACTAGAGTTCTGGCCATTGGAGACCATGTATGCATCATTGATCTTTCTTGGAAGCCCTTTGCCACCATCGATCTACAACCATCTCTGGTTCTTGTCTTCTTGAAACCCTCGATGCTTTGGCTTCCTCCTCCAACTGACTATGTTTTAATTCTGGTGAGAGATTCCTTTTATATGCTTCAAAATTCTTGGCAAAATCTCAACCGTCGATCTCCCCCATCGTATGGCTATGATTTAATCTGACATAAGCTTGATATAATGGTGGGGAGAGAACACAATGCCATTCCACTTTTAAAATTGATGACATCACCTTTCATGCTTCAGAAACTGTGGAACGCCAATCCGACACTAAAATGCATTGAAAGTGAAGTGGGATGAAATCCGCTCCTTATCCTTCATTTTTCTTCTTTGGCGATGAAGCATTCACCAATCCGCACAAAAAAGTTGATGACATCATATTTTCTTCAAAACTTTTATGGATTCCATTCCGGACCTAAGCAAGTGTATTGACTACGAACACCATTCCGGACCCATCGTAGTGTAAAGTGACTCTTCCTCCATTCCGCACTGGCTTCAGAGTAAAATGTTGCTTGTCACCATTCCGGAAGAAAGTTAGTCAAAAATACCCTTTGTCATGAATCCGCATCTCTTATACTTTGCTTTCCACCTTCTTGTCACCATTCCGGACAAAAATATTCTATGTGCTCCCCGAAATTGGGCTCTCCAACACTTAGCCGCTCAGAAGATATTAAAAATATAAAGCGGTCACCAATCCACACTTATTTTATGCTGACATCATCCTTCTCCAAAAACTTTTGTGGATTCGGGACACGTCGCTAGTCCGGAGCCAAGAACATAAGAAACTATGTGGAATTGCTCCAAGTGCAAAAATTTACCAAGTGTTGGGCGGATTTGTAACCTTTGTTGCGGATCCGCTCCAAAATACACTGAAACGTGTGCGGAATGAGATCTTCATGCCTTAGGCAAAATTTTCAAAATTTTCCTAAGTATGTGGCCATTTTGGGCCTACAAAAGCTATTGGAATTACTGTATTCAAGCATAGAAATATTTGTAAATAACTTGACTTGGAGGAATAAGGACTTCTACATAGAAATTGAAATATTAAATTTGTAAATACCCTTATATTCTAAATTTCTAAATTAGGGAGTTATAAGGAATTCATCACCATCATAGGTTCTTGAAATTTAGAAAATTGAAAGATATAAAAAGTACAACATAGAGTTGTTAGAAAGGTGGAAAACTACATTGGAATTAGTCTCTTGCTCAAATTAATGAGACATAAGGAATCCAACTTAAAGTACTTGAATATAGATAATTTTATCAATTAAAATTGCATCAAAATTATCTTAAGCTTTCTATTCATAGATAGGGAGAAATAAGGTGAAGACTAGAATTTGAACATTGTAGGCCCAAAATGGCCACATCCTTAGAAAACATTGAAAATTTTATTCTAAGGCAAGAAATCTCTATTCCGCTGAGGACATAGAGTATTTTTGAGTGGATCCACAATGAGAGTTCCCCAATCTGCTCAACACTTAGTGTCTTTTTCACCTTAACAAAATAAAATTCCATTCCACTTGGTTCCCAGTGTATTTTGTGGTAAATTCCAGGTGAGTCTCGATTCCACAAAAGTTTTGGGTAAAGATGATGTCAGCACATTAAAGAGTGTGGAATGGCAATCGTTGTTATTTTTTGCTTACTCCAGTGACTAACTTTCGACAAGTTTAATTTTGTTGAGCTCCAAGAGTATTCTGGTGTGGAATGGTGACATGAAGGCCGAAAACACTGTGAAGAGTGCGGAATGGCAACAAAGGACTATTTGCACTACTTCCAATGTAGATTGGTAATTTTGTATTCTAACTAAGATAAATATGATGTTAGCATACTTTTTTTTTGCAGATTGCAATTTTCTTTATGCCGTAGAAGAGATAAAGAAAACTAGGTAATAAATTGATAGCGGACTTCATTCCGCTTGCTCCTCAGTGCATTTCACACTGAAATCTGATTTCGAAGAACCAAAGCTACTAAATATGATGTCAGCGATTAAAAAGTAAAAAATAGCATCTTGTTCTTTCCTCACCAATTTGCAGAGCATTTTCAAAGGTTTAATCATAGCCATCCATGATGAAGATCAATGGTTTAGATTTTTTTGATACTATTGAAGTATTTAAAGGTATATTATCACTAGATCATAGAGCAATCGGCTAGAAGACAGGAAGACAAATCATTGAAGGTTTTTCAAGATCAAGAACCAGAGTGGTTGTAGATCTATGATGGAACGAAGCTTCCAAGAATGATAAATGGATCAGATGTAGTTTCTAACCACCTGAAGTCCAACCACCATCAACAATCCAGCAAGTTGCTGAGCTAACCAACCATGGTGGATTACTCACAGTAAATTTTCTAGACTTTTCCAACCAGTAAGATTATACCATCAAAACTCTTTTTTGAGATGTAAAATTGTAATCTTTGTAATGTCTCCTCAATATTTTTTATTTTACAAACTATAAATAGAGGTCGAACCCTTGTTTTTAAGGGTCAACTCTAGTGTGTTTGCTTGCCCTATTGTAAATATTCCTGCAAACTAATGGAAGGAGCATTACTCTAATTTTTGACTCAAAATTTGTCATCTTCACTATATTTTGTGCAAGAGGTTCAAAGTTGTGAGTTGCATTTCTATCAATACTTTAGCGGTTAGTTCATTCCAACTTATTGGATTACTAGTTGTGAGAGTAATTGAAATATGTTCATAGTTAGATTTGTGTTTTTAGGAAGTTTATTTCTATTAAATCTAACTATTGGTCTATTCTACTAATTTGGATTATCAATATTAGATATTGGAATTGCTTTCTGCAACATATCTTTGTTTGTGCTTTAATATATGAATATTTCATGGGTTTGGGTGTTGTTAATATTGAGTGATGGGACATTGGAAATAGATTGTGGGAGCTTTTTTTGTAGTTGCCTATGCTATTATCTTATCCAGCCACTATTTTGCATAATATCTCCAACCCTTTTCTCAAAACCCTAATTGAGCTTTAATTGTGTCAACACTTTTTAAAGTTGACAAGAAACTAGCCTACTCTGGAGGTTGGATTGAAGTTGCCTTTGGTCCATCCAATTTTGAGTGTCGAGCTATGACTATCGGGTGCATGCCTGGATAGAAAATTAGAAGATAGATAGCCACAGTATCAAGTAAAACTTGATGTCAATTCGATGCCCAACAGTTTTTGGCATGCCCAGTGGGATCAGTTTACAAGAAACACGAAAATTCATCATATGATTTATTGTTTTATCTCTACCTAGAGGAATCAAGATTTGGTGAACTATATTGATCTTGCTAAGTGGATAATATCAAATTCACCTGGCAGCTCCTTGGTCTTTAAACCCAAAAAAAAGTTATCCCTGTAGACCATAGTTTTTCATGTATACCAGGTCATTCAAAAGGAATAACCTTGATTCTTTTTTTTATTGTGAGCTACCTTATAGAGGGTCTACTATTATAAGAAATTTGAATTAGTATTTTCATTCATAATAAGAGCCTCCTGAGGAAAATTTTGTAGTTAATCCAACAGCCCCTCTAGTAGGACCTACACCTAGAAACATGGTAGGAAATATAGTCCCAAATTAGGGAAATGCACCCCAAAATTAGCCTTTACAGAAGTACCCCAGGTGGAACATAGCTGGTGATGAGGCCCAAAAATGCCTCATTATTGCACAATGTTTGACTATCATATTATAAGTTAATTGCCAAATAGTTGACTAAAATATACTATTTGTTAAGTGTTTGCATGATTTTATGTTAGGAATACTATATCTCTATTTTTGACTATTTTTAGCATTTTGTGACTGATTTTGCTTGATTAAGTAGCAAGTAAATACATGCATTTCAATTAACCAAATGTGGTATGCTGATATCCATTAACTTCTCAATGGTTTTTGAATTTTTTCCTACCCTTCAACTTATTTCAAATCCACATTGAAGCCAAAATTTTAGGACTGTCATAAATCTGAAAATCTGGAAAAAAATAGCCATATAAAAATCAGCAAGCTGTCACTTTATAGGAACACCTTGAAGTTGTCAAGAAAAGCATGAGGATATGGATGGAATGAGTTTAGAAGGACTACGGAAGACATCTGACCTATTTAGAAGCATTCACACATGGTCTAAATAGGCAGCAACAGGGTATAACAGAGGAGGGGCAATTGTGCAACACGTTGCACTATTTTAGCATGGTTACTTGGTGAATGAAGTGTATAAATTCAGTAGAAACTTGATGTACTCATTCATGTTGATATTTGAATTATTTTTCCATGTTCTAATTTGTTTGAATTTGCAAGAAATGCCAATATTTTACAACTCGTGCAGAGAACTGGAAAATGCAGTAATTTACCATGTAAATTCTAGCAAGCTACAAATGAATGGCAAGGCATGGAATTCACACATGGAGAGGAATGAAGGCTATTGCAATATGATCCTGAGGGATAATCCACTTGAGAAATGCAGCTAAAATCATTTGAAGAGCACACAGTTGTTCATTTTGAAGATCTTAGAAATGAACAAGACATCTTCGGAATGAGAAATACAGTGTCTTCAGAATGAGCCACTTATCTTCGAAATGAGAACAGAAAAGTGCTTTTTGACTTTTTGACTATTTTTGACGATGGAAAAATGGAAAGAAGGTTGAGAAGGTTAAGGGAAAATATCTCCCATCTGATTTTGTCGTCCTTGCCGTCTAAAGCCACCATTCATGGAAAAGATCAATTTTGATCCTCTTCTAGGATAATCCCAGAAAAACTACAGCATAATAGAAAGTTGTTTGCAAGATACGAATGGCATATTCTAAAGTGGAGAATTATGTGTGATATATTTCTAGACTCCTCCCATGTACTTCCACCATTGAAGATGCTTTCTAAGGGCCAATGACTACTACTGCAACACAAACTGTCCAGATTTGCATTTATTTCAGATCCAAAATTATTGGCAAATCATTGTAAAGCAGCACATAGGCTGATTTGAGCATGGGATATGTTGTAAATATTTATATAAATAACACAACTCCCTCCTTGGTTGAGCCAGTTAGGAATTAGAATAGAGGATAGTTTTCAATAGCAGCAATTAGGACTGTACAATATTTTTTTGTAATAGTTTTCAGCATGTTCTATCATCAATAAAAGTGTCGCTATTTTATCATTTTTTGTTCTGAGTGTTAATTAGTTAAGGAGTGCTTTTCACCTCCTTCTAGATCAAGAATTATGGGCCCACTTTCAGATCTAGGAGGGATTTTATGGTAGGTTTCAATTTGTAATTTTGCTGCAGCAGAATTAATAGATTGCTTGCCAGATTTCATTTTCTTATTTTTATTTTGTATTATGTGATTTATGTTTTCTATTATGTTTGTGTATAGCATTTGTGTGTATGTAAGCTGATAAATTATATTAAGCATTTTTCCTTTGCTTTCCATGTTTTCCCTACTTTCTATTTTAGCAACTTTCCATTTTTCAGCATATTTCATTTTGCTGTCAATTCCTGTAGCAGAAACTTGACGACTTTCTATGGCAGGGCATTGACAGGTGTTTTTAGAATAAGTTTCATTTACAAGAATCATTTCAATTCTAAAATAGTAATTAGGTTTCAATTCAGCAAATGTAACTTAGGATTTCAATTTAGCAATTTCAATTCTACAAAAGTAGATTAGATTTCAATTCAGCAATTTCAATTCATGCAATTGTAGTTAATTGTTAAATTCTGCAATTTAGATTTAGTTTTCAATTTCTATAATTTATTTTAGTTTCCATTCTTCAGACTAGGTTTAGTGTGACACCAAAAGGCTAAACCAAAATCTACTTCACCAATAAATGCTTGAAATCTGAATGCTTGAATTGTACTCTGCCCTAGCCTTCTATCGTAGATAGCCTTGGACACCACCTCGGATTGATAAATCATTGAGATTAAATGATGAGATTCAACGACACTCATCACTGGCACCCTTATATTAGCACATATGCATGACATTCCCTAGGTTGTGTCCAATGTTATTCCCACTTATGATGGATTTGGAAAGACTGCATATGAGCACTATCAGGATATTTTGAATCTGGTAGCAATCCACAATATAAAAATAAATATTTTATTGTCACGATTCTAGCCCTATATTTTAGGGGAAATATTCTACATTGGTTTAGGACTCTTGAGGATAAAACCATCACTTCATGGGTAGCATTGGTTGATCCTTTTGTGGAATAATTCAATGATTTCATTGACCCTTTATCCTTGCTTAATTAGTTCACATCTATGCAAAAACATCAATAAGAAACCATATCATATTTTAATTTAAGGTTTAGCAAAATCTAGGAAAGAATTCCCCCTACATCTAGACGAGTTGCATGCCTTATTATATGTATTATATCAAAGCTCTTAGATCAAATTTAGGTTTGCAATCCCAAAAATATGAGGTGGAAACATTTCCACATGTTTATAATGTAGTTTTTCATGCAAAATATGTCCTAATAAATGTGGGGAGATTACCTCCAAAAGTTGTGCTACCTTATAATTTAGAAACCACTAATGTCCAAATCCAAGCTACAACTTCATTTTATATGGATCCCCCTCCATATTCATCCCCATTTTCGTAGATGACTCTCATTCCTCGGCCAAAAGCACCATCTATTGCAATTCCTTTCCCTCTCCTTCCTTCTCAGGCTCCTCAAGATTTTTCTTTCATCCTTGATATATAGAATACTTTGAAAAATCTTAGCAAAAAAATGAATTCAATAGAAAAAAGAGAAATGGAGAGGTCTCAACAAATAATATTTCCATATGTGAACAAAGATCAAATACCTGGTCCTAGTGGTCCTAGTAACAATACTAGGGTTAGAGTAAATGTGGTATATGAAGATCCTGAGTGTTCTTCATAAACAAGTCTTGTAAATATCTAGTGTTTGGTATGTAATGATACGCATGATTCACAATATTATGTTATGTATCAACACCATGTCCAGCAAGCTATGGATCAAGCAGAAAAAAACCAGAAAGGAAGGGTAAACATGTTATGGCAACCTGACCATATCATGGTTGGAAAAGAGTTGGATGAGGATGGACCCATTTTTGTCATGACATTGTTGGGTAAGAAAAAATTGTAAGTAGATCCATATAAGATTGGTCAGTTCTAGGTCCCCTCTCAGAAGAAGAGTGTTCCACCTCCCCAAAGCAGTGACACTTTCAATATTCCCCAAGCCAAAGAGAAATAAAACAGTCTTCCCAAGATATTTGAGAAAGAAACTAAGGGAGACAGAATGAGGTCTAAGGATGAGGTACAAGAGAGGCTTATATTTCCTTCCATTACCAAAATACAGAGAATAGAAGCCACTCAGCAATATAAGAGAAAATATGGTGAGCCAAAAATAAGGCTTGAGAGACCCATCTTGGCTAAGTCTGAATATAATATTTTGGAAGAAATGAAGAATATGACATCAAAAGCTAGTTTATACTATACTCTCTTTATTCTTGGTCAGATAGACTTGCTAAAATCTTCCCTCAAAAAGTATCCACAGGATAGGCAGGCCACCACAATTCATAGTATACCCTCTGAAAAGAAAGAAATATCTCTTGCTATTTTGAAGAATAAATTCCCTACTTTCTACATCTCTCTGAGGATGGAAGTTTAGGTGGTCTGAAATTATATGATTGACTTAGGAGCATCAACTACAATTATGTCTAAAGCAGTATATGAGGATATAGATATGGAGTATACTCGATCCTGTCCTAGAGTACTACAATTGGATTGAACACCTATGAATATAGTAGGAGTGATAAAATATGTTTTGATGAGGCTACATAGATCCCCTGAGTTAACTATAGTACAATAAATAGCAGTGGTAGACCTAGAGCCCTACTTTGTCTTATGCCTTTCAAGAGAGTTCACTGTAAAGTTAGGTGGATGCATGTATATGGATTATTCTAGCATGGTCATTCCCTTCAAAGTAAATAGGATAAGGATAACACCTAAAAAGCTTGTGTCTTACCACATTGAAAAAATTGAAGAGGACATGTGCAATCTCACCCCTCTTGAAGAATTTGAAATTTTGGATAAGTTTGAAGAGCTAGAAATTGAATATGAATTACCTTTCAAAGAGGATTATAGTTAGTTTGGTATAGGTATGGGCACATACAGTATCTCTATAGATATAGATAAAATGGTTCCTTCTATATCTAATCAATATCTAAGAGAAAATGAAACATGGACCATGCATTTTAATGGTGTCAGATGTAGAAATGGTGTTGGTGTGGTATTATAGTCCCAATCAGAAGGGACAAATATTTTTACCTACAAATTAACATGGTCATGCACAAATAATGTTGCTAAATATGAGGCTCTATGCTTTGGACTTATGCAAGCTAAAAGCATGGGTATTAAGATCTTAATAATATATGGTGACTCAAAACTAATTGTAAATCAAGTAATGCAAAGGTGCAGCAGTAAGCACCATTACCTAAAAGCATATAGAAATAGGGTATGGGATTTAATGGAATCCTTTGATGCCCTTAACATAATTTTTTTCCCAGAGAAAATAATACTTTGGTATATTCCTTAGAAGTAAGGGGAGCTAACTTCAACCCTTCTACAGACATAGGAGTTAAGAAAGACAAGGGAATCAAAATGATTTTCAGGCTTGCAATGCCAGATAAGCAAATTTTTTGGCAGGTCTTTGAAAGTGATGAATAAATTATTAATTTCCTGGTGAGGGAATCTTGTCTATCCATTTTTCAAGAGGAAAATCCAAAGGAAATTGATCAACAAGATGTCATTCAACTTAAGAACAAACACATACCTAGAACTTTTTGTTACTCTAGAAATCCTGTTTGACAATGAAGACAGAAAAAAGATCAGATCCATGGAAATCAATAAGAAAAATTATAAAGAAGTTGAAGTTGGAACTGAAAATAAGCTCAAGGTTGGAATCCAATTTTCACTAGAGGAAGACGAGGATATCAAGGCTTTATGCCTAAAGTACCAATACAATGTATCTTGGTCATATGAAAACCTCAAAGTATATGATAAAAGGGTTATCCAACACACCATTGAGCTAGAGCCTAATGCAAAACCTTTTAGATAGAAGCAAAGGCTTGTAAATCCAAGGATCAAGGCTATAATGACAGAAGAGCTCTTAAATTTTCTAAAGGCTAAGATCATATATCCAATTAAACATTTAACCTAGGTAGCCAACTTGGTACCTGTGAGAAAAAAGAATGGTGACATCCACCTGTGTGTAGATTTCAGAAATCTCAATCAAGCGTAAATTAAGGACCACTATCCTCTCCAACAAATTGATCAAATATTGTAGATAGTGGTGGGGGCAGAAAGGTTCTCATTATTGGATGATTTCTCTGGATATAACCAAATTTGGGTGAATAATGAAGATCAGTATAAAAAAACATTCACCACAAAATTGGGAACCTATGCATATCAAAGAATGCTCTTTGGGCTATCTAATGCAGGGGCCAATTTTTAGAGAGCGATGGACTACACTTTTGGGAATCTGATTAACAAGGTCATTCTAATCTATTTAGATGATATGACTATATTTTCCCACAACAAGCATGACCACTTAGCATACCTAGAACAAATTTTCCAAAAGTGCAGAGAATTTGGCATCTCCCTCAATCCTAAGAAGTCATTCTTTGCAGTCCATGAGGGAAATTTTCTAGGTCATGTGGTCTCAAAATAAGGTATGGAAATTTATCCATATAGAATCAAATCCATTCTTTCTCTTCCACTACCTATGAACAAAAAAGTCTTGTAGTCTTTCTTTGGTCAGATAAACTTTATTATAGAATTCATCTCTGAATTTGCTTAGAAGGTGAGGCCTATATCTAAACTACCAAAGAAATATGATTTCAAATGGATTAAGGTAATAAAGTAAGCCTTTGAAATCATCAAGAAGTCCATTGCTATATCTCTAGTACTAGTAAATCCTGATTTCAGCAAAGATTTCATACTTTATGTTTATGGAGCTGAGGAAAGCTATGCGTCAGTGCTCACCTAGAAGAATGATCAAGGAGAGGAGAACCCCATATTCTTTTGGATCCAAAATCTCTATGATTACCAATTTAAATATAATTTCACTAAAAAACAAGAATTTTATATAATGAAATCATTGAAAAAAATTAGGCAGTATTTGGTTCAAAGCAAGACTCTAGTTTATGTTATTCATCCGGATGTAAGAAGCTTTATTCTACAAGGTGAACTAGGATATAAGAGTGTTGGTTGGATCACTAAAATCTAGGAATATGATGTGGAAATCCATCCTACCAAGCTGGTGAGAGGTAAGGCACTATGCCAAGGTCTAACAGAAGTAGAAGTATCAACTAAAATGATAGCTTGTCAGGCAACAAATGATGATCAGACTGAATAATTATAGTCATGTGAATCTAATTGGGTAGATAAGATGATTAAATAATTTCAAAATGGGGTATGCCCTCCTAATATTAATGCATTACAGAGAAGAAGATATCGACTTCAAGATTTGAAGTATGTTCTATTTCCAGAAGATCTGTACAAAATAAACCTTGATGGAGTTCTCCTTAGGTGCTTAAAATATGATCAACAACAAAAGGGCATATATGAGTTCCATGGAGGACTCTCTAGAGGAAATTTCTCAGGTAGAGTTATAGCTTTGAAAAATATTAGAGCAGATTATTACTAGCCTACCATATTTTTTGATACCTTCAAAGTCATTAGAGCTTGTGATAAATGCCAGTGGCATGTAGGGAGGACAAGGAATGCTTAATTTACCCTTAATCCAATCTAGGTGGAAGAACCCTTTTAGAAATGGGGTTTGGACTTCATAGGAGTTATAAATCCACATTCCTTAGCTGATCACAAGTACATTATGACTGCTACAGACTACCTCACCAGATGGGTAGAAGCTATTCCTACAAAGAAATCAGACTAGGAAGTGATGATTAATTTTATGGAAAGCTTGATTTCAAGGTTTGGTGTTTCAAAAGCCTTGGTGAGAAATAATGGATCAGCGTTCATAGGATCCAAATACATTGATTTTACCAATAATTATGGAATCACTATAAATAATACTTCAAATTACTAACCCTAATGAAATGGACTTGCAGAGTCTACCAACAAAAACTTGTTAAGGATTTTGAGAAGATCACTAGAGGGTAATAAAAGAAGTTGGCACCTGTTGTTAGAGCAATCTTTGTGGGTAGATAGAATTACTATTAAAAATTCCATCAAGACTTCTCCTTATGCCTTAGTGTATGGTAAGGAGGTAGTGTTACCTGTCCATTTGGATATTTCTACACTCAAGTTGATAAACACAGAAGAGGAATCTAAAGAAAATCTAGTGGAAACAAGGTTGACACACCTGATGTAGTTAGAAGAGAAGAGAACTTAGGTATATGAGGATTTCCAAAAGCATTCAATGGACATCAAGGCATGGTTTGACAAGAAGGTAAGGTTTAGGAAATTCTAGGTTGGATACTTTGTACTCAGGTGGAATATTGAAAGAGATAAACTAGGACATCATCAGAATTTTGACTCCTTCTAGGATGGCCCTTTCAAGATAGTAGAGGTTAAAGAGACCAATGTTTTCTAGCTTGAATATTTTAAGGGAAACATACAGTCGATTTTGATTAATGGTTTTCATATTAAACTCTATTTTTATTGAAATATAAGCTCATTGTAATATATGTACATACTTTGTATCATATTCTTTTTTGCATTTTATATCAAGTTTTGTTTTGGTAACATATTGTATAAAAAAAAAGAGAAATAAAAGAAAAAAGTTGCAAAATAAGCTAAGTGTTCCCAAGGGTGCAACAAGCTTCCATTCTACACTCAAATGTACTAAGGAAGCAATAGAATGACGGGTGAGCTTCAATCCACACTCAGATGAACTACAGTGCCAACATGTGTTATATTCCATGCTTAAAAGGTCTAAGGTGGAAAAAGAATAATGAAGGTGGCATCAGAATAATGAAGGTGGCTAATCCATTATATGTCAAGTTTACCTTTAAGAAAAAAATGAATTTTGCATCGCACCACTTCCTAAAAGGACAAATCTTTGCAAATTAATGTTCAAAGTTTTCCACGCCATACCAACAACAATAAGGAGAAAAGGACAAAGTGACATCATGATGGTATGGAAGATGTTTGAATTTTGGCCAATTAGAAATCAAAATTGTACCTCCAAGCCATCGAAAGGAATGAATTTAATTTGAAGAGCATGCCAACAGGTAGTTCGTATAGCAGATGCATTAATGGCAGAGGGTGTGCATGCATGGTAAATTTAAAAGTTTTGAAATGTAGAATCCACTAGTTTAGTAAAGAGTAGTATGTTAGTTGACCATCGTCTATGAATTCCAAAAGAGAACACTTTAAAAAAATTTCTTGTGAAAATGGCTCCAAATAAAGTGTTGATAGAAGTACAAAAAAGGAGAGCAAATCTAGATGGCCATGTGAATCAGACTAGGTGGTTGGTAGACATGGTAATGAACCAAGCAAGGAGGACCTTCTTGAGAAGAAATTTTGAATTCAAATACTTTGAAGGGAGATTGATTCAACCACAAAGTATCATTGCTATAAAATCCTTCTTATTTTCTTACATTTGTGATTTTGTTCATCATTGGCCTAAGTTAGTTTTTGCGATGGTTAAATTTTACGACCCTAAGAAGAGGATAGTGAAAACTCCTGATGGCATACCACTATTCACTATTACCAAAGAGCTTTGTCATGATTTGTTTTCTTAGGGGTGAGTCCACCCTTAGAGCCTAAACAATTTGATATAGCAAAACAAGCTAGGGTTTATGCTTCTTTGATGGATTTAGAAGAGAAGAAAGTTGTAGAAAGGTGGCTTCGATTCCAATTTAGAAAGATAAGAGAGCAGGATGAAATGCCTAAACTTCCAATACCTATTGACCAATTTTCTAACCCGGAGCTATATTCTATGTTAGCCTGTATGGAGGGTTTGGATTCTAATAAAATGGTGAATGATTGGAAAATAGACATTGCATACTACATTTCCAATGAAATGATGTATGATGAGGATGTAGAAAAGAAGGAGGTTATGGTTATTTTCTTTGACTAGTTGGCTTTCCTTTCTCATAGAATACATGAGCAATTAGTAAGAATGAAAAGGGGTTTTGATGCATCTTGCTTTCGAAATTGCTCAAGCCTAGTCTGGATGTTTTTTTTTGTTGTAAGGAACATGATGCCTTGGATTCTGATCAAGGACAAGAATGATCAAGGAGACCCCATCCCGATTTACTATTGGACTACACATATGAGAAGCACTAAGTCTGTGTATAAATTCAACTTCAAATTTTTAGGGCCAACATTGAAGATAATGTATGGGGAATGTCCTAGGCTACCACCTCTTGCCAATAAATTGTTAAGAATAGAAGGTGTTGAGGAAGGAGATTGATACCTCCTAACAGAAGGCACAGTCATTAGACTATATGGCTTCACTGGTAAGTCTTTTCTACTGCCCCATTTTTATCATAGATAGGCTATTCATCGTAGAATACTTCAGGCAAGCAGATTTTATAATTCTAAACTATAGTTTTGGGAGGAAAAGGAGATGTTTGTTGACTTACCATAATGTTTATGATATAACTGTTACCAAGAAGTGGTAAGGTGAAAAAATTGACTAATATTTGGATAGGTTGGGCCTATTTTACATTCCCTAAAGATGAAGTTATGATTCATATGATGTATTCCACAAGAGGGACATAGCCCTAAATGGAGAAAAGGCCTACAAATTTGATAAAAATCCCAGGCCTCATTTTGAACAGGATAGAAATAACAAGGTAAATGCTCTTGTAGAGTGGAATTTTTCCAAGATGGAACAAATTCTTCCATGGTTAGACTTCTATGAACAAATTGTTGATTTTGATCCAGAAAATCATGTAAAACATCGGTTTAAGGAGTCTATCATAAAATAAGTTGAGGATAAAATAGATAAGAAAAGGGACCCTCAGTCTCAAGAATCTACTGGAAATGAGGTAGAGGGTAAGAAAAAATAGAATAAATCTAAGATATCTGATTGGTGGAGGATGAGAGTCAAGATTGGTAAAGAGAAATCCAAGTTTGGATTGAAAATTGATGATGAATTTTTTGATAAATATGATAATAATGTCACAACTTGGAAAGCAAAAGACCTAAGGAATACAGTTCTAATTTATAATGAGTCACAAACAGGATTAGATTCCCCATAATCACCCTCATAATAAGGAGTTCAAGAAGAGGAAACCGATACTCCATTGACTATTGCTGAAGTTCTGAAGATATTTCAGCCTTCAACTGAACAAATAGAGAAATTTCCAAAAGGGGTGCAGTTGATGAGTAAGATGCACTATTTTGATGAAAGGGCTATCAGTACACTAGTCATAGAGATAACAAGTAGGCCCAGGAACCTACCCCTAGGTGGATAACCCTTAAATGTAGAGATATATTGTACTAAGAAGGATAAGGACTTTGTGTTCAAACCTGTAAGTTTCACCATTGTAGTAACAATGGAATTAAATCCTATTTTTGAACAAACATTACAAGAGGAGCCACTACAAGAAATATTGTCTAATGAAGACACAAAAAAAGAGAAAGCAGCCTTGCAAGTCTTCTAGAGAAATTCCAAAAGGGCACTAGAAATATCTGAGAAGGAGATTTTCAAGAAATAAAAGTTTGATAAAGAGGAAATTGTTAAAGAAACCCCTATTTTAGCTATAAAAGAATTGATACAATAAATGCAGCAACAGAGTGTAGGGATAGATCTATAACACCCTACATTAGTAGGTGAAGGTATGGTCTCTAACCCCTCTTCTCCTCCTCCTCCTATGGACTCCCCTAAGAAATCTCCCTCCATTTTTGAGCAAGATATTAAAACAAATGAGCCTTTCCCCCTCATAGTTCATCCCTTGTTTCATCATTCAGTACTAAGGGGTAAACCAACCTATCTCCTCCAAGGTCACATCAAATTCCTTCTTCATTAGCTGAAATTTCCCCTTCATCTTCTCCCATAGTTTCATCCTTGCCATTGCAACCACCTCCATAATCTAAGAAGCAAATTATTTTAAGTCCAGCAACTCACCCATCTGTAAGTTTACTTTAGTTTCTATGAGTCTTCCAATTGTAATAGTAGTAGTGGTTATAGATTCCACTATAGTTACTTCTTCCCAGTCATTATCAACTATTGATATCGATCTTTCATACCTTGTAGCCTCTTCTCCTCTCCTAGTGAGTTACCCTACCTAAGCAATTTTACAAAGGAGTAGGAAGCTTCACAAAAAATTCAATATTTTTGGGCAGATAAGTTGTCCAAACCTTCCAATAGAATGACCACAAAGAGGAGTATGTTTGTTGGTCCAATTTCAATGCAAAGCACATCTAGATCCATGATTGCCCTTGTGAGAAAGCCTAAAACTGATATAACTATTCAATATTATCGCATAGAAGAATATACAAAAGATATTGAAAAGTTGTCTGTAGAAGATGAATTGGTCATGGCCAAAGCTCACTTGGACACTTTTATGTGAAAAATGATATATACAAAGAAAAGGTGGACAAGTTGGAAAAGAAAATAGAAAAGCTTCAAAATACCATTAACAAATTTAAAAAGTAGAGAAGGCTCTGAAAAAAGAAACAAAGAACTAGAAAAACAAATTTTAAGAGGCTAATAAGCTCAAAGAGCAAATAGAGGAGCGAAATAAGAAAAATGAAGAACAAGCTAAGGAAATGCAGAGTTTGAATCAGCAGCTTCAAATAAAAAAGGCTAAGTCTTCAGGTTTCTCCAAGGTTAGGCTAAAGAAAGTGAGAAATGAATTGCTCTATAAAGTTTTGGAAAAATTCCCAGAGCTATAGCCTATTATCAATTATATGGATGATGTTCGCTGCCTGCTCCAAAATATTCAGAAGGATCTGTATAGTTTCACTAGAGAGCTACAACCCATGGTGATTTCGACTGAGCAAATTTACAAAGTGGTAGATAGTAAGCTCAATGACTCTGCTAAGCCAATTCCTAACAAGGAGTGGAATATTGCTAGAATTGCTACCATAATTATGGTGAAGAAGCACAAAGCCCTCCAAAAGGCTTGGTTATTATTTAACAAAGTGGAAAATATGATCAGGGATGTAGTAGATATAAATAAGAAAATGATTTAAAATGGTTTCGAAGGTCTATGGATGGAAGATAACTCTTTGTTATCAATAGAAGAAATTAAGAAGACTACTTATGAGAGCTTGCAATATGAGTCTGAGATTGATGCTCTAGAAGAGCCAATTGATCAGGAATAGGCTTCATATATGATTATTGATTGTACCAGGCTCAGAGATTTAATGGAAGACTTGGTAAAAAAAGTAAGTGCTACAAACTATGAGGACATCTATGAGTTACAATGCATTCATAAGCAACTGAAGAAAACTTCCAACCCCTCTAAAGTAGTTTGGAAACAGACCCTACAGACCCTAAATCTAATGGTGCAGTTGTTTGGTAATAATACAAAAGAAGAAAATAAAGAGCAAACTTCACCTGAGGAAGAATTTGAGCAAGAGCAAGAATATAATGTTGAAGAAGATGATTAGCAAGAAGAAGAAGAGCTATATAGAGCAACTGTGGACCCTGAAGGGGCACAAGCTTAGAATTCTTGATTTGTACATATGTAGTCATGTAGAAGTTTTGTATTTTATTTTGTTCATTTTTAATCTGACATTATCAAAAGGAAATAATAAAAGCATGAGATGCAGAGAACAATAGTTTTGTGTGAAGGTATTTATATCATTTGTGTGAAGAGGATTTATAAGGATAACATAGTTGTGTTTTTACTTACGCTTGGAGTAGTTTTGAAGAAGTGGCAGAGATATTATTTTTTTCGGCATAGTCTCCATGTGAACAATTATCCTCTAGGATGTCCATGAAGTTTTTAGAGGTTAGTTTTCTCATGGAAATTATTCTTTGAAGTATTTTTTGAAGATAATAATTTTTGACTCCTGATTCCCAATGGATAAGACTCTGAGTTTGATGGCTTTGTGAGTAAATCCACATGGGAGGTGCCAGAATGTAGGCCCAAAATGACCACATCCTTATAAAATATTGAAAATTTTATTCTAAGGCATGAAATATCTATTCCGCTAAGGACATAGAGTATTTTGGAGTGGATCCACAATGAGAGTTCCCCAATCTGCTCAACACTTAGTGTTTTTTTTACCTTAACTAGCTAGAATTCCATTTTGATCGATTCTTAGTGTATTTGGTGGTGGATTCCAGGTGAGTCTTAATTTTGCAAAAATTTTGGGCAAAGATGATGTCAGCACATTAAAAAGTATGAAATGGTGATCGTTGTTATTTTTTGCATGCTCTAGCGAATAAGTGTTGACAAGTTTGATTTCACTGAGTTCCAAGAGTATTCTGGTGTAGAATTATGACATGAAGGCCAAAAACACTACAAAGAGTATGGAATTGTGATAAAGGACTATTTGTGCTACTTCTAGTGTGGATTTGTGATTCTGCATTCTAACTAAGGTAAAGATGACATTAGCATACTTTTTTTGTGTGGATTACGATTTGCTTTACATTGTAGAAGAGAGAAATAATACTAGGTATTGGATTAAAAGCAGACTTAATTCTACTCGCTCCTCAATGCATTTCACAATGAAATCTGATTTTACAGAACCAAAGCTACTAAAGATGATGTCAACAATTAAAAAGTGTGGAATGGCATCTTGTTCTTCCCCACCAATTTACAAAGCATTTTTGAAGGTTTAATTGTATCCATCCACGATGAAGATAAATGGTCTAGATTTTGCTAACACTATTAAAGCATTTAAAGGTATATTTTTGTTGGATCAGAGAGCAGTCAGTTGGAAGGTGGGAAGACAAAGTGTATCGCTCCAAATTTTTCACACCCTTACCTTCAGGCTATAGGATCCGTGCCCGGAAGGAGGATGGGAAAAGGATGGCGCGGTACCTCGGACTGAGAGGACTTTGCGAAGGTCCCGCCTCTCAAGGGAGGTGTATTTTGATGATTTTTCGACGGATGGTGGGTTCACCAGGAAATATTTAATGGTAGTTTCCATGCCTAGGTTTTGGAATGTGTTTTAATGTGTTCATTTTTAACCTTAAGCATTCATATCCTAGGTTTGGCCAAAATGCATCTAAGCTATGCTATATGAAGATGCAGATTAAATGAATACAGAAAACAAAATTAAACATAAAACATAGAAAATATGTTAGATGAGAAAAGCCATACCTGATTTCGGATGTTTGATGGAGATTCTAATTTTTGAAGCGAACCAGGATCGTCTGGAATTTGACAGAATCGTCTGCGATCTGACAAGATCGTCCCAGATCTACTGATCTGACAAGATCGTCTCTAATCTGACAGGATCGTCTCTAATTTGACAATATCGTCTCAAAACTGCAACTACAGAAATGGATACCAAGATACAAAAAATACAATTGCAACAGCAAAGGAAAATGATATAAATGAAAGTATGAATGTTATGAATGACAACTTTAGATAACAAATTAAGTAAAATGCATTATTTTAATGATTAACTTTGATTTTATTATGCATCTACGCTACATGAGGTGAACTCCAAGATGCAAAATAGTAATAAGCTTAACTAATGCAAAGCAAAAATAGTAGATAAATGACATAGAATGCAAACTCAGGGCACGGATTGCCCCCAACGTTGGCTACAGTCGAAATCGTCTGCAAAATGCCGAATCATCTTGAATTGTGGCGTGATCATCCGAGATTGTACGAGATCGTCTGAGATGAATTGAGCTTGCTCTGGCTAAAAAACAATGAAGTTCCTGCAAACAAACTTGAAAAAATGCAAATGCAAACAGTGATTTAATATGGTCTAGTGCATGTAGAATTCGAGTTACAGGGAATTTCAGCCAGGGGGGTGCTAAGGGGATAGCTTAGGATTAAATAGGCTTAGGGGAGTAGTTAGGAGGTTGGAGATCATCCCAATTTGGGAGATCTCCAATGGGGGAGGGTCCCTAACGGTGCAGACACGCTTCTGCCCAGATTGGAGACCCGTTGGAACAGAAGCTAACTTTGCAAAATCATTTTTGCGACAAGATCATCCGGACGTCCTAGTCCAAACGAAATCGTCAAATCTGGGGCGATATCGTCTGATCGGCGACGATATCATCAAACGGTCAAAACAACCTCTAAAAATGGCGTAGAAAAGGGGGAAACGGATTTCCCGACGGTTAACAGGCGGTTTGGGAGGTTAAATTTGAATTTTAAATTATTTACTAAGGTGAATGTAATTATTGTAATTTTATCGCGCCAATTTTAGGGTGCTACATTTTGCCCCCTCTTTAGCGAATTTTTCAAAGAAAATGCGTTAAAGATGAGTTCTTCTCGATCTACGAGAAAGCAAAAATTATTCCCATTTTTAGGCGATGATTCTTGGTCGAATCGTACGACAACTTACTATGGTGCCCCCTCCATGTTTTTACCCAAATCGAACGTTTGAGGTAAAAACGCGGAAAAGAAAAATTATTTTTGAATTATTTTTGAATAAAATTAAGAAAAATAGGGTAAAACCCTAATTCATTTTTACTATTCATTTTTACTGGTTTTAGAGCTCTGGAAGCAAAAATGGTGGATATGATGTATATATACTGTTGATATATATATGATATGTTGTTGATCATATGACTTGTGTTATGTGTATGTTTATGATGCTTTTATGTTTGATTAATTAATTTGATAATTGGATTGAGGATTCATGAAATTATGTCGTTTTGAAAATTTAAAATTTGATGTCATGCGGTAATATTTTAAATGAAATAATCTGATGTAACAAATTGATTGTTTGTAATGAAATGTGATAAAAATAAAAATAAAAAGAGACTTCTAACAATAATTTCAAAGGACATTGTCGCTATTATAGACCATTTCATGGAGTCGTCGCTCACTCGGTCATCAAGCTAGTCCCATCTATAGAAAATATTGTTAAAAGTAAAAGAGTGCTTAAGAGACTGTCTTAAGACTTTGGTGCAATAGTGCAAATGATGATGATGATGATGGTTTGTTTTTCAGATTTCCATGAAAATAGTATGCATGAAATAATGTTAAAATGATTTTTGCTAGGCATAAATTCCTAAGTGTGATAAAATTTTTGGATAATTCGTTAGGAATTATACCATCATTACAAAATTAATGGTTGACATAATGACATGAAATAATGAAAATGTGTTTGCTTTTGAAAAGCATAATTTGTGTAACGTAATGAATTAAGTCATATGGTTTTCATGATTTTTAATAAATGGGGAATAAAAATTGTTAGAATGGTTTGCGCTAGGCATAGAATATGTAGGTATAGACTTATACCATCATCGCGAAAATCCAAAAAAAAAAGATAGTTTTATTGCATGGTTGATTTTTTTGATGAACAGAAAATATGAAAATGAGGACTTGCGCTAGGCATAAAATTCCAATTTTGGTTTTGAAACTATACCATCGTCACGAAAGTCAACCAGATATATATGTTTTGATTGTATATTTTGAAAGAAATTTTTGATTTTTCTATTATATAGTTGTCTTTATGGTAAACAACTGTACTTGATTTATTCCAAACAAGTTGCAAAAATAATATTTCAAATTATTTTGAAGACAAAAGTTAGATTTATAAGGAATCCCATGTGCATATGTGAATTCATTTCCGATCTTGATTTATCATAATGATACACAAAATCTCTCAAATACAAATGTGTGTGCAATTGCATTGTTCATGTACCAATTTTGAGCAAGATAATATGATACAAGTGATTTGAAGAAACCAAATAAGTGTTCATTAACCATGATGTAGATGCATATAACCATACTAGACTACTATGTAGGTCGGATTATCAAGAGCTAGCTAATCCATAATCAGACATAGGTTTTTACAAAAGAAGGTCGCTAATGTGACAGACATATCACCTCGCTAGGAGTTACCCAAGGCCAAGCAGGGTGGGCACAAACCACCTGTTATGGGGCTTACCTCACAGTTTTCGAATAATTGAGAATTCCAAGGATTCAAGCTCATCAACCCTTCTTTTCTTTTCAAAGGGTAGGGAAAGGGATTTTATTGCTTTCTTGCTTTTTGCTTTCTTTTGAACTTTTCTTCTTTTTATTTTTGTATTTTTTGCTTATATTTAAAATTCAAATCCCAATTTTGCTTTTTGGAGATAATGCTTGGAAATTTGCTGTAATGATATGAAATAACTTCTCTCTTGTTCTCTTTTTTTTTTTTCATGAACTTTGTTTTTTCTTTTTGCTTCCTATTCTAGGGATACTTGCTCGGATTAGCGGTAGAGCAAGGGATTTTTATTCTGGGTAGGGGTGAGCTTGTCCTTTTGCCAATTCTCAAAGATTCTAGACCATGTGCATGATAGGATAGCAGGGGAAACTTTTCGCTCAAGAAATCAGTTCTACTATGTAGCAAAACATGGAAATTACAAATATAATCATTTTATTGTGAAAAGATGTGCTTGGTTTAAGTAAATAACAAGATCAATTCTCTATGCTCAAACTTTATTTAATTGAATTTTGTGAACTTTGATATAAGAGAGATTAGTAATCATGCCAGATAAAATCAAGATATTTATTGTTATGAGTGTGCAAGTGAGGGATTCCAAATAAATGCTAATTTATCCAAAAATAATTTGAAACATATAACTGCAATAATTGTAAGAAAATATATATAAATGATTTTTTTTTTGAGAAAGTTTTGAGAATATTGACTCTCTCTTTCTTCTTTATTTTGTTTTGGTTTCGAAAGAGTCAAGCATATAGCTGTTATTATATTTTTATCATCATTTTGTTTTTTGTTTTATTTTTGTTTTTGAGCAAAAAGAACTTAACAAGTGCTATAAATAAATGCAATAGATAGTTTTGAAGATTTTTGGATGATTTATGAATGTTTTTGATGTTTTTGGATTTTTATAAATTGAAAGAAATACAAGATAAAAAATTTGAAAGTATTTTGAACAAATATATACATGGATGAAATGACCAAATTTATGCATAGTAACGTTTAAGATGCAAAATATTCATGGGTTCTTTAAGTTCTTTACCATCTAAGGTAGATAATTTATATGCTCCTGATTCAAATTTAGCAGTAATAATGTATGGTCCGAGCCAGTTGGGCTCAAATTTACCTTTAAGGTCCTTAGTTGCATTTGTATTTTTTTGAAAATTTTGAGGATTTTGATTTTTTTTGTATTTTGATTTTAATTTATGAATTGAAATTGGTGGTATATACAAATGATCTATATACACTATACAAGGTTATTTGAGTATAGCATGTTTAAGGTTGCTTCAAAATCAAAGGAGGTTTTGAAGGATAATCTAGTTGAGGTGAAGGTAAGAACAAAAGATGATGAATAAAAGGTAGTGATAACAAAAGCTTTGTTATAATGTAGAATAATGTAGCAAAAGATTTGACTGTTATATGTGGAAAATTAATCATGTTACAAAATAATATGTCAGAAAGACAAGACAGTTCTTCATTCTTATTATTATATTCCAAGTTTTGATAAGATGGAGAAAGTATATGTGAAAGATATGCATGGATGTTATTTTGTAAACAAGGATGATCATATATGAATGAAGAAAAGTGATGGATAGAAGATAATTGTGACAATAGAGAATGTATAAAACTTGATGTTTCAATCGTTAAATATTCTTCAAATGGTGTTGGGTCACCATGTATGGTAACAATTTTATTTGCAAGTTCAAACTTCAAACATTGGTGAAGAGTGGAAGGGAAAACCCTCATCGTATGAATCCAAGGACTCGGAGAAGTAGGTTGTAAGGTGAAGGACAATATCCTACATAGAATAAAGTATCCAGGATCTTGGATCCAATATTAAGGGGAAGAATTATAGTACCTTGACAATCTTGAATTTCATTGTTAAAAGATTTTATAATAACATTTGATTCATTAAGATCTTCTTCCTTTGTTTTGAAATTTTGGAATAATTGATAAGTGCATAAATTAAGAGAGGAGTCATTATCTACCATGATAGCTTTAACGAGTGTTTCTTTACTAGCTCCGATAATGTAAATATAGGGGTCTTCTTGTGGAGTAGAGGAAGGAATATCCTCATCATAGAATGAAATATGGTTAACCTCAAGAGGGTTTACACCATTAATTATGTTCTTAGAGAAAATATGATGAGGAAAAAATTGTTGGCTAGGTATTTTGAACAAAATTTCCTTGTGATAAATTTGGAATACTTCTAAAAGGGATATCTTTGCTTGAGGATTAATCACTTGTTGTTGATTATCAAAGTGGATTTCAGATTGAGATCTTGATTCTAAAGATAAGCTTTCTATGCTTACATTACATTTTGTATCATTCTCTAGAGCCAAAGATAGTTTTGAAAGTTGGTCAAATGAGGAATCCATATCTTGAATATCGGATTGAGTTGATTGAACTTGAGGTTGCATTACATTTCATTTGTATTTTTTGTTACAATATTAATAATATCATCATGATGGCACACATTAACATGCAATATTTGATTGGTTTCTTGTTGTTGATAATTGAATAGGGGTTCTTGGGATATCCCCATGTCTTGATTGATTATTGGCATTTGTTGTGTAGGGGTTTGATTGTTTACTGAAGATTTATAGTCAGTTGTAGATTGTAATTCCTTTATATTAAAAAGACCCTTATCAATCAAATCTTGAATTGCACATCTTAAATCTTTACAATTTTGTGTCATATGTCCATCTACTCTATGATATTCACAATGTAGCTCAGGTTTAAACCAATCTGCTATGGTATCAAGTTGTCTTACGGAAGGGAGTTCAATCTTATTTGTGTCAAGTAAATACTTGAGAATTATATCCATTGGTTGATTGAGCTTAGTAAATTTACGTGATGAAGGTTTTTGAGAGGTTTTTGATAAATGCTTTAGGAATTTCGTCATAAAAGGGCCTAATGGTTTCTCACCTCTACTTTCTTTATTATGGGTAGAATGATTATAGGAAGATTGTGAAGTATGATGTGAGTGCACGGTAGAATTGGAAGAATAAGTATTTTCTTGTGGAAATGGATGTGTTGTATTGAAAGAAGCATGTTGAAAAGGTGGTGGAGGATTATATGTGGGTTGATAGACATAATATGGATATATGGGAGAATAGATAATATCATTATGAAGAGGATTGGAAAAGGGATTGTTTTGTTGAGTTATGGATGAAAAATGAGAGAAGTGTGATGGAGGTGGTGTTGAATAGGGATGAGGTTGGTCATAATCAACAAATGTATTTGGCTGAATTCTTCCAACATTACTGATGGGCTCATATTGATTTGAGTAAAAACTCATGGTTTCTTTAGTACTTCTAAAAGTAATATTTAGCATCTACTATTTAGAATTGAATCTAAAACATACAAACATGAACTGATGATTTTGTTTTTGTTTTTCTTGTATACATACAAAAAAAAAAAAAAAAAAAAAAAATATATATATATATATATATATATATTTGTTTTTGTTTTCAAAAGGTTTACAATGCATTCACGTCGGGTTCACCAAAATGTATCGCTCCAAATTTTTCGCACCCTTACCTTCAGGCTATAGGATCCGTGCCCGAAGGAGGATGGGAAAAGGATGGCGCGGTACCTCGGACTGAGAGGACTTTGCGAAGGTCTCGCCTCTCAAGGGAGGTGTATTTTGATGATTTTTCGACGGATGGTGGGTTCACCAGGAAACATTTAATGGCAGTTTCCACGCCTAGGTTTGGAATGTGTTTTAATGTGTTCGTTTTTAACTTTAAGCATTCATATCCTAGGTTTTGCCAAAATGCATCTAAGCTATGCTATATGAAGATGCAGATTAAATGAATACAGAAAACAAAATTAAACATAAAACACAAAAAATATGTTAGATGAGAAAAGCCATACCTGATTTCGGATGTTTGATGGAGATTCTAATTTTTGAAGCAGTTTAGATTGTCTGGAATTTGACAGGATCGTCTCTGATCTGACAGGATCGTCCCTGATCTACTGATCTGACAAGATTGTCTCTAATATGATAGGATCGTCTCTAATCTGATGATATCGTCTCTAATTTGACGAAATCGTCTGACGATTTCGTCTCAAAACTGCAACTACAGATGGATACCAAGAACAAAAAATACAATTGCAAAAGCAAGGGAAAATGATAGAAATGAAAGTATGAATGTTAGAATGACAACTTTAGATAACAAATTAAGTAAAATGCATTGTTTTAATTATTAACTTTGACTTTATTATGCATCTAGGCTACATGAGGTGAACTCCAATATGCAAAGTAGTAATAAGCTTAACTAATGCAAAGCAAAAATAGTAGATAAATGACATAAAATGCAAACTCAGGGCACGGATTGCCCCCAACATTGGCTACAGTCAAAATCGTCTGCAAAATGCAGAATCATCTTGAATTGTGGCGTGATCGTCCGAGATTGTACGAGATCGTCTGAGACGAACTGAGCTTGCTCCAGCTGAAAAACAATGAAGTTCCTGCAAACAAACTTGATATGGAATAATGCAAATGCAGAACAGTGATTTAAGATGGTCTAGTGCGTGTAGAATTCGAGTTATAGGGAATTTCAGCCAGGGGGATGCTAAGGGAATAGCTTAGGATTAAATAGGCTTAGGGGAGTAGTTAGGAGGTTGGAGATCATCCCAATTTGGGAGATCTCCAATGGGGGAGGGTCCCTAACGGTGCAGGACACGCTTCTGTCCGGATTGGAGACCCGTTGGAACAGAAGCTAATTTTGCAAAATCATTTTTGCGACAAGATCGTCTGGACGTCCTAGCCCAGACGAAATCGTCATATCTGGGGCGATATCATCTGATCGACGACGATATCTTCAAATGGTCAAAACAACCTCTAAAAATGGTGTGAAAAAAGGGGGAAACGGATTACCCGATGGTTAATGGGCGGTTTGGGAGGTTAAATTTGAATTTTAAATTATTTACTAAGGTGAATGTAATTATAACAATTTTACTGCATCAATTTTAGGGTGCTACACAAAGCATCGGAGTGTTTTCAAGATCAATAACTAGAGTGGTTGCAGATCTAAGGTGGAATAGAGCTTCCAAGAATGATGAATGGATTAGATGTAGTTTCTAACCGCCTGAACTCCAACCACCATCAAAAAACCAGCAAGTTGCAGAGCTAGGTAGCCATGGTGGATTACTCATAGCAAATTTCTCGATCTTCACCATCTAGTAAGATTATGCTAGTAAAACTCTCTACTAAGCTGTAAAATTGTAATATTTGTAATTTCTTCTCAATATTTTGCATTTTACAAACTATAAATAGAGGTTTAACCCTCATTTTTAAGGGTTGACTCTAGTGTGTTTGCTTTCCCTACTGTAAATATTCTTGCAAACTAATGGAAGGAGCATTACTTTGATTTTTGACTCAAAATTTGTCATCTTCGTTATCTTTTGTGCAAGAGGTTCAAAGCTGTGAGTTGCATTTCTATCAATACTTTAGCGGTTAGTTAATTCTATCTTATTGGATTACTAGTTGTGAGAGTAATTAAAATATGTTCATAGTTAGATTTGTGTTGTTAGGAAGTTTATTTTTGTTAAATCTAACTATTGGTCTATTCTATTAATTTGGATTATCAATATTAGATATTGGAATTGCTTTCTACAATATATCTCTATTTGTGCTTTAATATATGAATATTTCATGGGTTTGGGTGTTAATATTGAGTGATGGGACACTGGAAATAGATTGTGGGAGCTTTTTGTTGTAGTTGCCTATGTTGTTAGCCTATCCAGCCATTATTTTGTATAATATCTCTAACCCTAAACCTTTTCTAACCCTTTTCTCAAAATCCTAATTGATATTTAATTATGTCAACACCATTTTAAGTTGACAAGGAACCATCCTACTTTGGAGGTTGGATTGAAGTTGCCTTTGGTCCATCCAATGTTGAGTGTTGAGCTATGACTATCGGGTGTATGCTTGGATAGAAAATTGGAAGATAGATAGCCACAATGTCAAGTAAAACTTGATGTCAATTTGGTGCCCAACAAACATTAAGGAGATAAAAGGGATTCAACTCAAAGGAAACCTTAGAAAGCTAAGTATTTTATCAAAAGTATTTTATATTCAAAATACTAGGGAACTAAAATAAATTCTACGTAGAGATTTAACTATTGCTTGATCATTCTCCAAACATTAGAAAAATAAGGTATACTATAAGGTTTGAAGAATTGAAAGTTAGAATTTGATCAAATACTCAAATTTAAAAGTTAAAGAGATTGGGAGACATAAGGAATACAACAATTTCTTAAGATAATGGATAAGTTAGCAAGAGGAACATATCATCACAATATACTATGAAAGGATTTAGGATCAAAATCCATACAATATTCCATATCAAAAATGTAAAATTATTTCAAGCACAAATAACTCTACAAGTCAAAATGGAAAAGACATTTGGTATATTGATTCTGGTGCAAGTCACCACATGACAGGAAATTTACAATGGTTTGATTGTCTTGAAGTCACTAACAATCTTAGGTTAAAAATTACAGATGGAAAAACCTATCTTATACATGGATATGGGTGTGTAACACCTAGTACATCATTTCCAAATCTTTTGTTACATGATGTAATGTATGTTCCTATATTAACATCAAATCTTATTTCAATAGCCAAATTGGTAGAGAGCAAAAGGATGGTTGATTTTAGATATATAAATGGATTCAATAAGTGTCTCATTATAAATAAAAATGAGATAGAAGCTACAGGATCAATTCATAATGATATATATGCTCTAGACTCAATTGATATTTCATAAGATATTGTTGTAGTTCAAAACAAAACTAATGGATTTTCTAAGGAACAGATTACAGGAAATGAAAAATCTATTTATCATAAAATTTGATGATGAAATTAAAGATTCAAAATGAAAAATATGAGAGGACAACAAGACTTTGGATTACTTAGCCATCTATAGATTATTGAAGAAGAATAGGAACCTGATCAAGTTGAATAACATATGAAATATGAAGATCCATATTGAAGACTAAATTCTTCAATAACCAAATATATATTACATTATTTAGTACATGCTAATGTACCACCTTGGGTACATATTTAGATTAGGAGTGTGAATCATAGATTAGGTTTTGAGTATTTACTTTATGCAATGTAATAAATGCACAAGTAATATTAGAATGTGCAAAGTATTCAATAATGTAAATGTGCATCATAGTTCATGTACACATGAGTCCATAGAATAGGAAAGTGAAGAGTTATAGGAATATGGAAGACCAAGAGTCACATCCCATTATATATTTACCTTGTGTAATCATTATACAAGAATCTCATCATTTTCATATGAGAAGATAGAGTAGAGTAGAATACAAGTTGGACACAATGTAGAACTTGTATGGGGCATGGATTATTAGTGATCTCCTTATTTTATATGAAGATACTATTTTTGTGAGCTTTCATTAATGGTATTTTTATGAGTATTTACAAAATTTTCTTATGAGTTTGACATGCTTTGCATATTGCCATTATATTATATTTAATATTGCATGCTCATTTTATACCTTGTGATAGATTTTATATTAAGTATTTAGTATCAAAAGCTAACATATTATCTTGTTTACTAACTCCCAAAAATGTTGAATCCATAGCTCTCTAGAATATGGCACCTACATTGGATAGGCCAAAATCCATCTGCTTATATGTAAAGGCACCCCACTTGGTGGTAAATGTTGTTTTATACTGGTCTTCATATCAGACACATATTTGGTTGAAATCAGAGAATCCATCCAGTAAAGAGAATCTCTTGACTCTGGCTATAGTATATAGAATCTAATCAATTTGTGGGAGAGGGTAGTGATCCTTCAAAAAATATTGATTTAGGTTCCTAAAGCCCACATAGATACATATGTCTCCATTTTTCTTCCTTATCAAGACCAAGTTGGCCACCCATGTAGAAGGGTTGAGGGGGTATATTATCTTAGCATTTAATAACTTTAGTAGCTCTTATTTCATCAGAGCCTCTATCTTAATATTTATTGGTTTTTGCTATCAAAAATATTTTACATCTGGTATGAGCTCGATGGTGTGTTAGATAGTCTCCTTTTTGTACACATTGAAATCATCATAGGTCCATATTATGATATTGTTGAATTCTTTGTATAAACTCATAATTGGGTTGATCTCTTCCTCTAAAAAATGCACACCAATTTTGATGTTCTTTCTAGGTTCAATTTGCACATCCTTGTAGTTCTAGCTATCAACCTCAATTCTATGAGTAGCCAGTCTATCACTGCTATCAAATAAGATTTCTAGTGTTATCAATCCTTTCAATATGTGATTGTTCTTAAGTTCTATCAATTCACTATCCTCTTCATTTTTTGGAAGTTAATTGCCTACACAATTCATTTCTTAAATTAGGAAATCAATCACTCGTTCATCATTATCAAGAACTTGCCAAAAGGTGTCCTTATTATGCACAAAAGGCCTATATACCAGCCTTACCATTTTGGCCTTATGTATGACATTAGGTATGGGGTAGAAGTTAGCTCCCATAGATGCTAATATGTCAACATGAGTATTTTGCTCTCTAGGGATGGCCTTGATATTTAGGGTCTCAAACACCTCTAGTAAATCCCATACTTTGTTTCTATAGGCTTTGAGGCAGTGATTTTTTCTACTACACTTTTCTATAATTTGATTGACTATTAACTCAGAATCACTAAATATTTGTAGGTGTTTTATCCCCATATTTTTAGATTTATTTAATCTTAGGCATAGTGCTTCATATTCTACTGCATTTTTATATAGCTCCATGTCAACCTATATGAAAATATCTTTTCTGTTCTAGTAGGTGCTATCAACACTATACTTGCTCTGGCACCATTTTTACACCTAGCTTTGTCAAATAAGAGATTTCACATTTGATTTTTTGGAGGAATTTGGCCAATCAGGGATGTAGTCTTCTTTTATTTAAGCCTCATGATCGAGTAGGTGCCAATTCTTGTCTCAATCATAGCATTGAAGTCCTTTAAATAAAATTTATCTTCAATCTAGAGATCTTCTAGTACTGTAGGCAACAAATCCACCTCCCAGAAGAAGAAGAAGTGATCAAAAGGGATTTGCTCAATTTTGATAGTTTTGGCATAAGTGACAGTTTGCCCAAGTTTTGTAAACCGTACAGGTAGGGGCAAACCATACAACTGGATGGAAAAACCGTACAAGGCAGTAGCAAATCGTACAGGGCGCACCGAAATTCATCCAAATGCATGGGAAATGTAATTTCATAGTGAAATGGTGCATAGATTTGCTAACTAAGGTGTTAAACTTAGTAAAAGGTCAAATTAATGTATTCAGTTGTACATGGGTAGTTGTAAATAACTAATTGTCTCAGGAACCACTTTGGAATGGCTTGGGCAACGTTATATAAGGCCCCATTTTCAAATTTGTAGGTCTGGTTGCTAGAGGTAGAATAGAGTACTTGTTGGTTGGTGATTACTCTGAGTTATTGCAAATACATTGATAGATTTTCCACATTGTAATTGAATCCATGATACATAAATGAGCATATGTGGACTATTATTGTGTATGATCTTGATAGTGATGAATGGTGATTTGTGGATGAATCTTGATGTATGTGTTTTCTATTGAATGTTATAGGTTAGTTTTATGCATTGTTGCAACCTTTTGATAGAATATAACACTGGTGAATCTTGAGGAATGATATAGAAGAATGGAAGCATCAAGGAAGATGTATTGAATAGTATTGTATGATTTATAGACGTAATCATGCACATGGAATCTCTCAACAAGTCCTATTAAGATGTCTTGCATGTCATGGAGAATGGATTGATTGGCATATCAAACCCTTATAAAACATTCATAAGAGAGATTGAGGTATTAGAGCATCTAAACAAGCATCATATTGTACCTTTGGTTCATACACATCATACATCATAAACCATACAAATCGTACAAAGTAAAATTACCCGATTTGGTAAAACAAGTGATTAAGAGAAACTTACCCGATTTGGTAGTTTTGGGGAATCGACTTGAACGATTACAAAATTATGTACGATAGCCTCCAAAACTGAATCTATCAGTTTTTATGAGTGTAAAATCATACAATATATGACATTGTATGATTTTAGATCATACAATGTATGCATTTGATGTTCGTACAAGGTGATCATTGGTCATACAAGGGTAGTTTGAAAGGTCTTATGATTGTACGATTTGGAAACCAAGTTGGGATTAGTATATTGATCATTCTCAGCCTTAGAATATACCTCCCCAATAAGAATACTCCACCCCTATGCTACATTTGGCACCATTGCCTTATCAAATCTGGCAATTTTGTTAAAACGGGTCAAATTGATGAAGTGTGATACTACAAGCTGGAGGTGAATGATAGACACCAGTGCATGAAACCATGGGAGACAAGAAGTACAAGAGAAAATTCTAGTAAGAAGGAGCACAAGGATTTCTCAAAGATAAAACACAAGTAACTCAGACTAGAGTACTCAAGAACCAGAAATAGAGCAAGTTTGGACATCAGAAGAAGGAGACTTTGAGGTGTTGTTGATAGAGACGGAAGACGAGGAAGTAGAACCACCAAGTGTAGAGGCAAGGGTTGACAAAGGAAAAGTGTAAGAGGATGGAGAGTGGATGGTGACACCTGAGAAAGTGGTAGAAGGGTTGCAAGGGAGTGCAGAGGATGGGAGTCAAGCACCAGAGCAATAGGATGTGAGGTCTCAGGAGGAAAGACCAAGACCATCTCCCTCACATCAATGAAGGAGGTCGCTAAGTGAAGATGCATGAGAGTTTGGTCACCGAGTGGTGGGACAAAATAAGATACCTCGAATTGACACTTTTGACGACAATGGGAGTAAGACACCCCCAAGGAGGAATCAGTCAGAGATTCCATGAGACACCTCAAGTGAGAGTGATGACTCTCCTAAGATGGCTAATAGGGCAGCCAAACAGAGATGTCCACCATTTTCAGGTGAGGGTAAGGAAGACCCCACATGGCATATAGGAACTTGCATAACCATTTGGAGAGAAAATGGAGTGGATAGACCAGAGGATTGGGTAATTCTATTTCCTGCTACTTTGAGAGGATTGGCAATTGATTGGTATTTGAAGAGAGAAAATACCATAGATTTTTAGACTTGGAATCAGATAAAGGAGAAGTTCATTGAAGAATTTTGACCTTTGAAGGATGATGGAGACATTGTGATAGAAATTTGCGTGACAAAGCAAAAAGTTGATGAAGATGTGAAGTCCTATAACCGTAGACTAAAGCAATTAGTCGATAAGATGCAGATGCCTCTGGTAGATATTCTAGTAAAGTGGTGGTTTGTAGATGGATTACTCCCAAAGTATAAGAAAAATATGAAGGTAGTACCATCAAAAACATATGAAGAAGCACTGAAGCATGCAAATAATTTTGAGAGTGAATCAAAACAAACATATACAGGAATTTTATCTCATCCCAAGTCGAATGATTCAGATAGTGGAGAAGATGACACTATACAAAGGATAGTAGCATCATTTTGCAAGGAGTTTGATAAACTAATAAAAGAACAAAAGATCAAACTGGACAGAAATGACATGTGGTGCACAGAATGCAAAATAGAAGGCCATACAAATGTGAAGTGTCCAAGGAATGACTATTGCCACATTTGTAATGTGATGGGACATGAAGTAATGTTATGCCCATATAATGCAAGAGTACGACCACAAGTATTGTCAATCCAAGAGCAGGAAGAGAAACCGAAGGCCCAAGGAAGCGGGCAACAAGCAATGAGTGGTGGTTATAGAAATAACAGATGAGGTGGAAGACCGAATCAAGGTAATCGACAAGGAGGACAAAGTCATTTGTAGTATGACTCGAAAGGAAGACCGATCATACAATATCACAATTTCTAGGAATGGGGGCATTTTGTGAAAAATTATCCTGCACCTCAAAGGCAAGAAACACCGCAAGCAAGCACTACACATATGTGTAGATGGTGTGGTCTGGGGAACCACAAAGAAGAGAATTATCCAAAATAGGTGAGTTCGAGTAACCCGTAGAATGTTAGTTATTTGGACATAGAGGTTCCTCAAGTTAAGGAGGATACCCAAGAAGTTTTAGCCATGATAAGGAATCAGGCTAAGAAGGATAAGTATCCAGAGCCAACAAAGGAAAAGCAATGCTGGCAAGTAGCAAAGAAAATATTGCAAGAGGAAGCTGAAAAGACTAAGCGAGAAGAGTCAATAGTTGATAAGGAACTTAGGAAACCATCATACCAGGAGATAGTTGTGCAAAATCTGGTAGCATAGGTTTTGGATACCATAGTGGAAGTTAAAGTATCAAACCTATTGGAAGCTATTCCAGCATTGCAGAAGGTAATGGTGGAAGAAATACAACCGCATAAGGTGATGGAAGTGCAGAGCCAACCGATTCAGGAGAAGGAGTGGAAGGATCAATTTATGGATCCAACCGTATTAATGATCGATGTGGGAAAGAAACCTGCATTAGTTCATATGGAGATCTTAGGGCACAAATTGACACAAGTTATTATGGATGGAGGATCCAGCATCAATGTGTTACCTGAAAGAACATGGCTAGAAATTGGTGCTCCATCTCTATGGGCACCGAGCTTTCGATTATATGGTGCTGATCAGAATGGCATCGAGACAAAGGGAGTCTTGACCGCACAACAAGTGGTGATAGCTGACCAAGAATTTGTCTTAGATTTTATTGTGATTACAATGCAGAAACCTGCATACGATGCTCTTTTGGGGAGAGGTTGGCTACGAGTAGCCAAAGTCAATCACAATTGGGGAAAGAATCAGATCACTTTTAAGAAGGGACAACATAAATATATGATTAATCTAGCTAATCAAAGAGTTAGTGAGGATGTAGCTATGATGGATGAATCAAAAAATTCCTTAGAGGATGAAGGGCATGAACCTGATGGAGAAGGAATGTTGTACCTAGATGAATGTAGCGAAGATGAAGCTCGATCTGATAGCGGACTCCTTCATTGGAAAATGGAGGAGTACAAAATTTTTTAGCCCAACTACCTCTGTATTGAGTCAGAGGAGATCAAGGAAAAACAAGACAAACCGAAAGTTAGCCAAGAACCTAAGAAAGAAGCAGAAGAGAAATGGACATTTTTGAAAAGCTTTGCAGAGTATACAGTAGGAGATGCAGAGATTGATACAAGATCGACACACCCAGATAATGTAGAGAAAGCTACGAGTGAACCAAAAAATATCAAATATGAAGGACCTCGGATAGTGGACATCAATCTAGGAACAGAGGAAGAACCTAGGATGATTCACTGCGGCGATGATTGGAATCCTGTATTGAAAGCGGCAAATTTTAAGATATTCTTGGAATATAAGGATGTCTTTGCATGGACATATAAGGACCTAAAAGGAGTACCACCAGAATTGTGTGTCCACAAGATTACACTAATGCCTGGAGCTCAACCTGTGAGAAGGAGACCATATAGAATGAACCCAAAATATGTTGCATTAGTGAATGCGGAGATAGAAAAGATGTTGGAAGCAGGAATTATCTTTAGAGTGACAAATAGTGAATGGGTTTCACCCATAGTGATCACCTTGAAGAAGGAAGTAGACAAGATCAGAATATGCGTGGACTTTAGGAGTCTAAATGTTGTAACTATTAAGGATCCCTTCCCCATTCCCTTCACAGATTCTATCTTAGAAGAAGTCGCAGGACATGAGATTTATTCATTTTTGGATGGGTTCTTAGGATACAATCAAATTAGCATAGCCGAGGAGGATAAGTTGAAGACCACATTCATTGTGGAGAATGGCATCTATGCATACAATCGAATGCCATTCGGGCTCTGTAATGCCCCAGCAACATTCCAACGTATCATACTGTATATATTTGATCAGTTGGCAATAGGGAATTTTAAAGCATTTTTGGATGATTGGTCCATTTATGGGAAGATCAAGGAGCATCTTCCTACCCTCAGTGAATGTATGAGTAGGTGCAAAAATGCACAAATATCATTAAATCCAAGGAAATGCTTTTTGATGGTACCGTATGGGAAACTGTTGGGACACATTGTGTGTAGTGAAGGATTGAAGATAGATCTTGATAAGATCCATGTGATATTACACATGGAAGAACCATTTGATGTGAGTTCACTAAAAACCTTCCTTGGATCGATAGGGTACTATCGAAGGTTTATCAAGAATTATGCACATGTATCCTACCCACTAGATTCCTTGATGAAAAAGAATGTTCCTTTCAGATGGATAGAAGAGCACCAAGGAGCCTTCGAGGAGCTAAAGGCTAAGCTTGTGAGTAGTCCAATTTTGGTGTTTCCTAATTGGGATAAGGAATTCCATGTCCATGTTGATGCTTCGAATTTTGCAATTGGATGTGCTTTAGCACAAGAAGGACAGTTTAGGCTAGATCAACCTATTTTCTTTGCTAGTCACCTTTTGTCAAGGCCAGAGAGGAATTATAGTACAACAGAGAGAGAAGCTTTGGGAATGGTATATGCAGTTCAAAAGTTTAGGCATTACCTATTGGTGAATCCCTTTGCCTTCTATGTCGATCACCAAGCATTGTTGTACTTGATAAATAAGTCGATGATACAAGGATGAGTCAGCAGGTGGCTTGTCACCCTTCAAGAGTTCGTATTCTGAGTAGTGGTGAGACCTGGTAAGAAGCATGTGATTGCAGACCAGTTGTCTCGGATACGATCAGGAGAACCTATAGGAATAGGAGTTCCTGATGAATTTCTAGATGCACAATTATTCGCCATCAACGTTGTTCCATCATGGTACAAGTTGGTTGGCCAATATCTATCCACAGGAGAGTTACCACAAGAAATGATGGCAACCAAGAAGAAGAAAGTAATAATGAAGTCAACACCTTTCCAGATAATAGCAGGATTGCTGTATAAAATGGGAAGTGATGGTATCTTACGAAGATGTGTGATGGAGGAAGAAGTCAAAGTGGCATTGAAAGAAGCTCATGCAGGCTTAGCAGGAGGACATATGGGACCAGATGTGACTGCTAGAAAGGTATTGCTAGTAGGACTATGGTGGCCCACATTGTATAATGATGCAAAGGAGCATGTGAAAGCATGTGACACTTGCCAAAGAGTAGGAAAGCCGATAAAGAGGGACTTTATGCCCTTACACCCATCGCAACCACAAGAGTTATTTGAATGATGGGGATTGGACTTCGTAGGACCATTGAAGACATCTCAGAGATGGAAGTGTAGATACATCATAGTAGCAACAGAATACCTGAAAAAATGGGTGGAAGCAAGAGCATTACCTGATAACTCAGTGAAGAGTACAACGAGATTCTTGTATGAATAGGTAATCACAAGGTTTGGTATTCCACTATGGATAACAAGTGATCGAGGAGGACACTTTGTTAATGATATTATCAAGATGCTGACAACAGAGTTCAAGATTTTACACTCATTGTCTAGTCCATACTATCCTAGAGCGAATGGGCAGGTGGAGGCAACGAATAAAGTCCTAGTATCTACTCTATATAAAACCTGTGGAATAGAGGGAGCAGACTGGGAGGAAAGGCTACCATCCATTTTGTGGGCATATAGAACAACTTTTAAACCTACAATGGAACACACACCTTTCCAACTAATGTATGGATAGGAAGCAGTGGTACCAGTCGAATTCTTGATACCAAGTTTGAGAGTCACGGTAGAGCATCGCTTGGGTGATCAAGAAAGTTTGGAAGAGTGACTGATGACACTGATTAAGTTAGATGAAAGAAGAGTCATGGCACAATGGGCGATTGAGATAGCTCAAAAAATATGGAAGGTGTGGCATGACAAACATTTGAGGAAGTTGGAACTTAGTCTGGGTGACTTAGTTCTAAAGTTTAATGGAAAGAGGGAAATCAAGCCGGGTAAGCTGAAGATGTTATGGCTTGGTCCTTATAAAGTAGTTGAAGTAATGGATAATGGAGCAGTCAAGTTGTAGAACTTGAATGGGACAGAGGTGCCCGATACTATAAATGGCTCAAAGTTGAAGCCTTACAAGGTACAGTGTTTATTCATTGCTTTAGAAGAGATTGAATGATGAAGATGAGCGAAAGCTCAAGATGAAGCTCAAAGTGAGCCAGATCCATCATAGGAAGAGCCTGACATAGGTCTTGCACACTTATTTGTAGAAGGGGAGGAACTACGACCAACCATAGAACAATAGGAGTTGGTACCTCGACCCAGAGAAAGAAGAAGATTATGAGTACATGTCAGATTTGTTGATGGAACTGAAAGAGTTGAAGAAGAAGATGAGGAATGGATTCCTCCAAATAAAAGAGAACATCAAGAGATAGTACTATTACCCAAAAATAGGGGAAGGTAGGAAGAAGCAACCCTAGTAAATAGAAATAGAATGTATCCTCAGGTAGAACGGAGAGAACTACCACAACAAAGGGATGGTCGAAGAAGGATACGGCTAACAGTATGATATGAAGATAGAGTGGACACATTTGAAATGGAAGTCCCAGAGGAGGAAGGGAATGAGACTATTGATCAAGAATTGGTAGGACTTACTCCATTGGCTCAGATAGGGCTGTTACAACAAAGAATGTGGGTCCAGACTCAACAATTGCAAGAAGAATATCAAATGTTGAGAGGTCATAATGCAATGTTGAGAGAGCAAATCATCCAGGAGTTGGATGGCATGATACGTAGGTTGGAAGAACAAAGGGTAGCTAGGCTACAAGAGGATGAAAGGGAACTGGAAGAGGTGGAAGGATTAACTCTGAGAAGTGGTGGAGGAAATGAGGGTGCCAGCACAAGCTCACAAGTACCACCAAGTGATCCACCTATGACAAACGAAGATGTGGAGATACTGTGGCGAGATATTGAAGAGGCAACTACATCACCCAAACCACAAGGTAACACACTATTGGATTTGATAGACTCCAGTAGCGAAGGCATACCTTGGCTCATAATGGAACCTAGTACAGGAAGTAGTGATGAAGATAATCACCTAGAGAACCCTCAGAACCCTCAAGGTAATCATGATTCTCCAACAGTTACAAGGACACAACGACAAGTGGGGAGAACGCAAGGACTTCAAACCAACCTTGGACCGCAAGATTATATAATAGCCTATCGATAGTTGTGAAGACAATGAAGAGAAGTACGAATATTGGAGAGAAGGATGAATTTACCAACCAATTGGGTGGAACAGAGAGAAGAGAATCAGATTCATTCAAGTTTTGAGATGGAATTTTTTGATGCCTATAGAGAAGTTTTGGCAACATCATCACCACAAAGAAACTTCGAAGAAATAATATGGAGACGTCACCTAGCTCATGCGGATCAGAGAATCAGAGCACTATGACAACTGTCACCAAGTGCAAGAAGAAGTAGAAGTCCACTAGCCAACATCGAGTTGGTAGAGATAACTCCTGATACCCGAACAATGGGAGGAAGAAATAGAGAAAGACCCCTAAGACTTCAGCCAGGAAGGGGGGAGGTATTCAACTACAAAATGAACAAAGATGAGGTGATGTTACAATTAGAGGAGGAAGAGGGCGAGGAATATTTTGACCCCCTACTCCTAGATGGCCAGGAGATACACCCTTAGCTTGTATGAACTGGACAAGGAATATACGAGGATTACCAAGATTGAGGGGAATCCTACCAAATCCTATAAGGCAACATACATGGGGACAACCATCTCAACGAGGGAGGGGTGGTAGAGGATTACTCCAGAGAAGGGAGGAATCACCATTCACATAGAGAAACCCAATACCAAGAGGAATAGGATGGGGGAGACACTCGCACGAAAGAGGCCTTGCTGGTAGGGGAAGAGTATAGTTTATAGATGAAAGAAACCAGGGACAACTAAGAACCCGATCACCAAGTCTGGAGCTAGAATTGATCCGAGGATATAGGCGGAGAAGTCACTCGAATGATAGTAGAGTAGTAAGGACACCACTACCAAGGGATCAATCACCTGTACAACAAGGGGAAAGGACACCAGGTGAAGATACTCCAACTTGCAATTGTACAATTCCAAATTGTACACATGGAAGAAGAAGGCCAGAGGAATTCGATAACATCACAAGTGGAGAGGAATCGGCCTAGGGAAAAAATACCGATAGGTGACACAACCACTCCAAACATTGTAGTTGAAGCCCCAAGAGAAGAATTTGATGGGATCGTACAAGTGAATGTCACTGTACGATTGCCAAGAAGGTAAGTATAAATAGATTAGGATTGAAAAAAAAAAAGAAAAAAGAAAAGAAAAAATAAATGTGCCTTAATTGTGAAAATCCCTTGAGACGCAATTAAGAAGGAAGTGGTTGAAAACCGGAAACGATGACCTCTTCAAAGAGAGAAAAATTGAAAAATTCTCTAAGTATAAAGATCGTACAAAGCAAAATTGAGGATGAAATCGTACAAATTATGGGATCGTACAAGAAAAATTGACATAAAGACATGGGAAATCATACACTGTATGATTTCAAGCATGTTGTACGATTTCCAACTACCCATTTAATGCGGCATGCATGGGAGAAAGCAACGGTTGGAGGAAAAAGTGGGGGAAAAAGATGAAATTTAAAAAAAATTGTTGAGTTGTCAATCATCCATGCAAGATGGAGGGAAAATGTGCAAAGTGGCACAATTTAGGGTTAATTGAATTAGGGTTTAGTTAGGGTTTCGAAATGCTATAAATAAGAAGGTAGACTTGCAATTTTAGTAAATCGTACAAGTGAATTCGAATTTCTCTAGAGGATGAAGGTGGAAAGCATGCAATTTAATGAAGAAGACCATATGGGCAGCAAATATTCACCAACACTCTGAATTTTAAGGACCCATTTTTAATTAGCACCAGGGAGTTCTTTTCATTTTCAAAGAAAATTAACCCGGAGAGGAATCGGAAGAGGAAACTAGGGTTTTACTCCATCAAAAAGGGGAAATTCAAAATTCAGACAAGAAATACAAAGAATATACAGCAAGAATACATCAAAGTACGGATTCAGAAGTAAAAAATTATTGATTAGGGTTCGGAGAAGTGAAATATTGGAATTGGATGATGGAAATTGCAAGATAGTGAAGATTTAAACCCTAAAAATAGAATAATAAAAGCTATAAAAGCAATAGTGTGAAAGTAGAAGACTATACAACCATAAAAATATAGCCAAAAATTTATCAATTTGAAATAAATTGTGCCAGAGGTGGAGTGGGAAAATTGCTCCCAAAAAACATTGAAAAGGAGGAACGGGGCAATCCGACAAATGGGTCGGTGAAAGATTCGAAAAAGGAGACCAAAATTTTGAATTTTTCATAACCTAGGGTTTGAAAAGTTGTATTGTACGATTTTGGAGGGAAAATGTACGATTTCAAAGAAAATTAGCACAGTTCTGGGTGATTTTTAGGCCATTTTGGGTAGTTTTTAGCAAATCATATAGAATCATACGAAAGTGTATGAATTCCAAAGGGGAAGGTAGTCAAAAAGAAACATCGTATAGAGTACTATCATACTATATGATTTTAGGTTGCAGATGTACGATTTGGTGGAGATATGACAGTTTGAAGACTGATGGCTGGAAATCGAACTATGGGAAAAAATAGGTAGTGTACGATCTAGAAGTGGTTGGTGAAGGTAAAACCATACAAGGGTACAAAGAACCATACATTGTATGATTTTATAGTAAGTTGTATGATTTTTGGTATGCTTTCGATTACGAAAATAGGTGATGTGGATGTTAAGTTAATCGGTGAGATGTTGGAGGAATGATCTCAATGGAAGAGTTTGGATGTCGATTAAGGTGGATTGTAGCCAATAGGGTGGAGAGATCACCAGGTCCATTGCATGAGAGAGAAGCATACCCATGACAACACCAAGGGTGGTAGTTTTAGTCCCACGATTGGCATGGTAATCATCCTTGGAGGAGAGGAGGATATAGGTCATGGAGGGGGCAGAGACATTGGTGGGCTAATCTGAGAAGGATGCCACCCAGGCACCGAGAGGAGAGAATGGCACAAGAAAGGACCTCAAGGAGGGAATTGAGGAGTGAAATTCACCTGCCAGATCAGGAGGAGCATCTGAGTAGTGGACAGGAAGAGGGACAGGTTGAAGTCACAAATATTACATTTGTACAACATGGGGTAGATACCTGTAGGAAGTGGTGGAGTGATGAGAGAAATAAGAATCATCCTTGGAGGAAGATGTTCGAGGATGCTCATGTAGTAGTAATTGCACAAGTCCCACCATTTCACAAATCCTTCTTCCATAACTATCTATTGTAGATAGTTCAGGTGTATAACCCTGCAACCCGAACTACCTATGTCAATGTGGGCAAGAGGTCGGTGAAGGTGGATATTTTGGCAGAGGCATTTTGAAAGACATTTGGCTTGCTAGAAGATGGCATGGAGGTAGTAAAGATATTGGTAGATCCAATAGAGGCATACCGCCTCGTCACTACCCTTACCACTATCAAATCACTGACTGAGGCAAAGATCTTAGGTGCAGGAACACGTGGAATCAAACAGAGCCAGTTGAAAGGGGAACATTGGCCATGTGCAATGAATACAATTATGGCTCGACTGATAAGAGATATAAGGGCCATAAAAATACCAATGTGGATGGCACAATATGTAGAAGGTATCACCAAAGGAATTCAATATGATTGGGGTACCTTTCTAGAAAGAAGAATGCATGAGGCACTGACAAAGAGGTCGAAGAACTTTGGAATGACTTTCCATGCTATTGGATTGTTATTAAATGTGGTCATAGAAGTAGAAATGCAATTTCTAGGATTGATGCCACCTCGAGAAATTAGGAGAGGACAACCGATGATATTGAGGTGGGCTAAGTCAGTGCCAATACCAAAAGTGACTCGGAGAGACCTCGAACGAGGAGTGAGTGACATATCAATGGAGCTCAAGAAGATACTACTCTAAAGGAAGATGAGGATGTACACCATAGGAGAAAAAGGCCTAGATGGTTGGAACCAGAGCTAGAATAGCAAGCACCTAGGCAACGATAGCAGGAGCAGTCATCCATTCAAGAAAGGGAGAAGAGGCAAGGAAGCCCAATACAAATAATGACAAGGAGGCAGCATGAAAGAATGGCAAGCAAACCAGTTCTAGAAGTACAAGAAAAGGAATAGTCAAACTCGAAAGAGACGAAACTGGATGAGTTGTGTTGGATGGAGGTAGAAAGAATAGTGAAATCTCCACAAATATTCCAATAATTTGAGAAGATGGATGCTTCTAAATTTTTTAAAGGATTTGAGGTAGGGCAAGAAGGAATAGCCACTACTCAGGAGGAAGAGCCCAAGAAGAAGCCTCGTTACAAGTTTGTGATAGGAAGCTCAAGTAAGAGAGATGCACCAGAGAATACGGAGGCATCATAGGATAAAGAAGAACTTGTTGTTGAACAGGTCATAACAATGAATACTCAGTAGGATCAGGAGGAAGAAGTAATAGAAGAACAATAGGTGGCACTTATGAAATAGAAAGAATTCCAATAACAAGTTGAGCAGCAGCAATCTCAAGAGGAGATTATGAGAGTAAATATGTGAGGTGGGGAGGAGAAAATGGTAAAATAGTCTCCACCTCGAGAAAATATAGATACAGTGAGAGCACTTCAAGAGCTTGGAGGAAGCTCTAGCCACCATATGGAGGAAGAAGATGTACGAACTCCTACAGAGGAAGAACGATGAGGGATGCAATCCAGTTATCTTATGGAAGTACTCCAGTTCAGGAGAATTACAACTAAAGAGGAGGCACGTGGAATAGAGGATAAGGTGGAACACTTATTTTATTAATTGGGCCATGTCATTAATAGTGCCAGATTAGAATTTTGTATCAACCATATGGGAGAATTGAAGTTGTGGGAAGAACAAGTGTCTCTCGAATTGGAAAAGATAATATAATGGGTGAGCAGTGCAGAGCATACAAGGAAGATAGTAGATATTCATGCACAACATCCATGGAGGTTACCTAGGGAAGAGGTAACAAAAATTTTGGGAAGAGAAGACTTACTAGAAGGGGTGGTCACAAATTATAGGAAATATCCAAGGATGTACTTGGATAGAGTCAATCATCCGACCTATCCTACAAATATGATAGAGTTGGAGTATAAGAGGGTTGCTACGGGATTGGCTATCACCCTGAGGAAGTTTAACTTCCTAACACATTGGATAGAGTGGTTGAGCATAGGATTGGAACAAATCTATCAGCTCAAGGAGGCTCAGAAGGAGGAAACTACAGCCACTCAAAAGGAATTGGCTATAATGGAAGAAGAACTATAGAAAAGTAGAGTTACGATAGAAGAGAAAATAAAGAAAGTAGAGGAAGATCTATCAAGCCTCAAAATTGAGTCTAAAGCCAGAATTAATATACTTGAAGAGGAAAAGTGATAGATCTCACAGATGGTAGAGGATAGGATTAAGGAGTTGGAGGCACAACTCAAAGCAAAGGAGGAGCAGATGATAACTCAATTGGTTGAAAAGAGTGAGCAAATGGCAACACAAGCCAAGTAGATAGAGGAGCTGACAAAGGATAATAAAAGGTTGAATGAGATGGTCCTAGAAAAGTAAGCTCAATTGAAAATTAAGGAAGATAATGTTCAAGCTATGGAGGCTGATATTAATCATCACCTACAGACCATTACTAAAAATAATGAAGAACTGTAGGTGATAGCTCGAGTAGAAGCTCATTGGAAGGAGAAGTTGAAGAAGAGTACCTCAGAATATGAAAAGCAGATGATGGAGTTCCTGAAGACTATCGAGGAAAAGGCTAACTTCCATGGAGCAAAAGTAGTAGAGATGGGAAGCTACGCAACCAAGTTGAAGAATGAATGAGAAATGTATAAGTCACAAGTTAAGGACTTAGAGGATGTAGTGGTAGAATACGAGGCATAGTGGAAGAAGTAGAATGAGTCGGTGAGGACACCGACCAAAGTAAAGGGGAGGGCAGATGTAGGCAGCAAATCCACCTCCTAGAAGAAGAAGTGATCAAAAGGGATTTGCTCAATTTTGATAGTTTTGGCATAAGTGATAGTTTACCCAAGTTTTGTAAACCATACAGGTAGGGGAAAACCATACAACTAGATGGAAAAACCATACAAGGTAGTAGCAAATCATACAGGGCACACCAAAATTCATCCAAATGCATGGGAAATGTAATTTCATAGTGAAATGGTGCATAGATTTGCTAACTAAGGTGTTAAACTTAGTAAAAGGCCAAATTAATGTATTCAGTTGTACATGGGTAGTTGTAAATAACTAATTGTCTTAGGAACCACTTTGGAATGGCCTGGGCAACGTTATATAAGGCCCCATTTTCAAATTTGTAGGTCTGGTTGCTAAGAGGTAGAATAGAGTACTTGTTGGTTGTAATAGTTGATTACTCTGAGTTATTGCAAGTATATTGATAGATTTTCCACACTGTAATTGAATCCATGATACATCAATGAGCATAATGATGTTTTTGGACTACTATGTACGATCCTAGTAATGATGGATGGTGATTTGTGGATGAATCCTGATATGTGTGTTTTCTATTGAATGTTATAGGTTAGTTTTATGCATTGTTGTAACCTTTTGGTAGAATATGGCACTGGTGAATCTTGAGGAATGATCTAGAGGTATGGTAGCATCAAGGAAGACATATTGAAGGTCATTGTATGATTTTTGGATGTAATCATGCACATGGAATCTCTCAACAGTCCTGCTAAGATGTTTTGCATATTGTGGAGATTGTATTGATTGGCATATCAAACCCTTAAAAAAACTCTAGGAGAGAGATTGGGGCATTAGAGAATCTAGACTAGCATCATATTGTACCTTTTTTTCATACAAATCGTACATCGTCATTCGTACAAATCGTACAAAGAAACTTTACCCGATTTGGTAAAATAGGTGATTGAGAGAAACTTACCCGATTTGGCAGTTTTGGGGAATCAACTTGAGCGATTGCAAAACTATGTATGACAACCACAAAAACTGAATTTATAAATTTTAATAAGTATAAAATCATACAATATATAACACTATATGATTTGAGATCATATAGTGTATGCATTTGATGTCCGTACAAGGTGATCATTGTTCGTACAAGGGTAGTTTGAAAGGTCTTATGACTGTATGATTTGGTAACTGAGTTGGGATTAGCATATTGATCATCCTCAGCCTTGGAATATACCTCCCCAATGGGAATACTCCACCCCTATGCTACAAGTACTTCATCAGATCCACTTCTTCTATCATCATGTTGACTATGTTAGCTTTTTTATTCTTTTCTTCAAGCTTTTTTATATGGAAGGAAGATGGTTTTGCAGAACATATCTTGACTATTTTACCCTTAAATTGGATTTCCATGTGAGTAATCAAGATATAAGTAACCACCCAACTTGATAGTGAATTATCTTGATAGAAATCCCAAAATAAGGTTTCATATCAACTACCACAATTTCATGAATAACAATAATCTAAGGCAACATGTGCAATTTCATGAGCACATCCTTGATTACACATACTATTTTTACTAGTGTGCCATCCAGTTGCAACACACTAGAATTGCTCCTTGTATAATACATGCCCACTCCAGATTCAATCATGCAATTATGGACCATCCATCCCTCCATCTGCAATGATAGATAAAATGGTGATGGTCTATCTTTTCTTGTTATTGAGTTAAGATGAAATTAGGCTAAATTAAGCTCTTCCTGATGCTTTCCTTGAATCTTGATTGAATTGAGTGAAGCTTGAAATAGGTTAATTTATCTTGGAATAAGGATTGCATCATACATGTTGGCTTTTGATGGAGTCTTCTTCAATTCCTCCACAATGTTGAAACCAGGAATATCAAGTTGTTTTCTATGTTCCTTTGTAGGTTCATCATACTTACTCTTGTATTCCTAAGTTGCCTAAATCCTTTGTTGCTTGGTTAGAGAATTGTATCTCAGCTTATATATTGCCTTCTCTTGGGTTTCACCCTCCTTTGTTACCTTTTGCTATGGTTGAACTGGCATTTGGGCTAGAAAAATCTTAGGGATATTCCTTTTTGGATGATCTTTTACATAAAAAGGTACTTTAAATGGGTCCATTACCTTAGGATCAACTGGATAATATTTCTTCATTGATATTGTTAGGACTAATACCTATTCATTATCTGGTATCATGAATTTATAGTCCATATCCCTTATCATGTTTACCTGGTCTTTTTGAGACATTTATGCCTTCTCAATGGTAATTTTTTCTATGTAATTTTGGTGCATCATTCATGAAATTTCACCATGTGGGTCATTGTAAGTCAAACACCAGTAGTTTGATTCAGAGCTAAGGAAAAAGGTTCATCTTCTTGATTGTTGTATACAGTATTGGATTTTTCCATAGGCTTACTAGTAGAAGCATCTTGATCCTTTGTGACATATGGAAAACTTCTTGGTTGAAAGTTTCTCTCAGACTCCCTCATTTTCATGGAAGTAACTTCATTAGTGTGGTTATTCATGGTTGTGACCATCTCTTGCAAGTATTTGAGAATTAGGAACTAGTAATGCAGGAATAGCAGAAGGTGTTGGCAAAAATGGTATTTTAGGAGGTGCAGGGAGTATCTAAGTAGTTGGTATAGCTAGCCATACTGGGAAGTTGATAGCAGAAGTGGTTTTTAGTAAATAATTATGTGTAGCAAAGGTTCGCATTTATTGTTGAGGAAATTTTAGGAATATTGGCATTACCATTTTTTGGGATAGCCTTCCTATAGCAATAAATACTTCTCAACCTTTAATTCTTTTTTAAATATATAAGGGAATGTAAACATATTAGGTTACCTTATAGAAATACTCAGATTTGAATGGAAGGCCCTTAGATAGTAATACATGGCATGTTCATTAGTTGGTCGAAGACCCCGGGGTTTTCTTTTCCATGTCTGACTGAACCTAATGTTGAAATTTGTTATCTCCTCCTATGGGTTCCTTTGTATTATAGTGAACTATGTTAGTAGAGAGAATGGATCTACTTGTTCATTGAATTCTTTGACTAATTTTCCAGCCAGCTAGGTCCATGTAGTTATAGTTTGATCCAACAAGGTTTTGTACTAGTATAGCATTTTTTGTCTCAATGATATAATTAATAGCCTTATCATGACATCTTCTTCCTAAATATTGTGTATACCTTCTAGTGATGCTACATATTGACAATTCTCATCAACCATATTCCTAGTGCCATCATATGTTGGTAGTGCTTTTAAAGCTACCTAGGAAATAGGGTTCTAGATTAGAAAATTTAGAGGACCTATATGATTCCAAGTTGGGTAGTCTTGAGGGTTTTGATTCTAGTTTCCAGCCATTGGTAATGAAGTATTCAACAGATTTTACAAAGTGAGATATTTAGAATATTTCTCCTATAAAAGATTCAAAGAAGATGATTGAGGAGCAATGAAATTTTTTTATGAGGATGGAGAGGTAGCTCTAGGAATTCTAGTGGTTCATCCAATCCTATGGCTTCTTATCTTGTAAACATATATTGTATAAGATGATGAGGCAATAATGTTTCTTAAAGGTAACTTAAAATTGATCTAGATTGAATTTATACAAAATCACCAAGTGATTGAAGATGATCTTGCAAAATGAATTATCACCAAAACTCTAATATATATAATAGTGGTATTGGTCCTATCAAGAATGCCAAAAATTGTTGGTCTAATCAGCCTATGATAATATTGTGCACCCAAATACCTTGACCAACATTCAATGACCTAGAAGTCATGAGGCTTTAGTGGTCAATCTTTGGATGAGGTCAATTCCTGTGAAGTTCTAACTAGTTGTTCCTAAAATATGGGGGAAAAGGGTGTTGAAAGAGACAAAAGAAGTTTAAGCTAGAACTTATAATGGTGTGGGTTAATCTGCATCAAAATACATGAGATATAAATACTATGCAATTAAGAATTTAGCCAAATTACCTAATAGACCAACCATTTTTATCAATCATAGAGCAATATCTTATACATTTTTTAGTCCAATGGATTGTAAATTATATAACTATAAAATGAACACAAGAAAAAATTCAAAGAAGAATTAATACTATGCTCATTCAACTAGCCTATATTAGAAATAAACAACCATTCATACATACATGTTCTAAAATAAAATGAACTAGAGGCCAAACAACAATCCATATTGTACTTATTCACAATTTGTTTTCATACATGTAAGTTGTAAAAGCTTAAGATCCAACCATTTTACATTCTACATTCTAGTATTTATAGCCTTTTATAATACATTCAGTTATCAGGGCTAATTTTCTTAGAGGTGGATTGTCATTATGTCAAAATATTTGCTAGTTTTTAAGCTACTCAGTGGTATGGCTTTTCAACCTGGCTAGAACCTACTTCATCTCGAGTCATATTGGACTTATTGTTTGCATCTAATTTATTGATCCTTTTCTAACATTTCTCTTGAGCCACCCTTAACATATGCATGATTGCATTGGTAGAGATATCATTGTATAGATTTTTTGACAAGTAATATTGCCCTATAGGTAGAATGAGATTATGGTTGTCCATGTATTGACAAATTAGTGTCAGATATAAAATTTGATCTACCTTTGTCAATCCTTGGTTGTCGGGTGTATAACAAGGTTTTTTACGAGTGATAAACTTTTGGTACCTATCCATGGCTAGTCCTGGTACAAAAGTTTTGACTCTTCCAAGACATCCAATTTTCTCATTTTTTCTCTGGATGGATGATGGACTTTTGGTATTGTTGTGGCTGATCCACAACACACCCCAAAATTGGGGACCCCATTTTTTGTACACTTTCCAAGAATATTGCAGTGGCCCAGATGTTAAAAGAGCAAAGAAAAGCAAAAATGATAAGTTGTCGCGATATTGCGACATATTGCTCCGTCACGGCCAAAAATGAAAAGTTGTCGCGATATCGCGACATGTTGCTCCGTCGCGACCAGAAATCATGATATTACAACATGTCGTGTTTTCACGGCTAAGAGCAACAGAATGCAGCATGATGAGAAAATGTCACAATATCGCGACATGTTTTGAAATCGCGATCAAAGCAATCAAACAGAACAAGATGCTAGAAATGTCGCGATATCGCAACACGTCTCATTTTCGTGATGCAGGACAAAGAACTAAGTTGAAGACTTTAAGTTGTCATGATATCATGACATGTTGTGCTTTCGTGATGTTTGATGGGTAAAACAACCAAGTACAGAAAGTATCACGATATCGCGACATGTCATGAAATCGCGGTTCATAGAGGAGAGAGAAAGACAAAGTGAAAATGTCGCGATATCGCGATGTGTCATGAAATCGTGGGTCAAAGAGGAGAGAGAAGACAAAATAAAAAAAATGTCGCGATATCGCGACATGTCACAAAATCACGGTCAAACAGGGCAAGGCACTAAAGTTGTCGCGATATCGCAACATGTCATGTTTTCGTGATCTGAAGATGAGATGAAGGGCAAACAGAAAAAACGTCGCGATATCGTGACATGTCGGAGTTTCGTGACCTGGAGTAGCCAAAGTGAACATAGAGGAAAAGTGTCATGATATCGCGACATGTTGGATTTTCACGACCAAAGGCAGGAAGATAGAGCTAAAGAGAAAAATTTCACGATTTTGTGACAGATTGCATCTGCACAGCCCGAAAGAGAAAAGCGTCGCGATTTCGTGACAGAAAGCAGCGAGATGGTACGAAATGAAAAAGTGTCACGATTTCATGATAGAAAGCAGCGAGATGGTATGAAATGAAAAAGTGTCACGATTTCGTGACATGTCACGTTTTCGCGGCTAAGTACAACAAAACACAGCGAAATAGAAAAATGTCATGATTTCGCAACAGGCTGCATCTATGCGGCCCGAAACGGAAAAATGTCGTGAAATTGCGACATGTCCCATTTTTACGGTGCTTGAGGACGAACAAAGGGTTTAAAAATTTTGCGATATCGTGACATGTCTTGTTTTTGCGATACAGGTGGAAGAACAAAGCTACAGATAGAAAATGTCGCGATATCACGACATACTATTTTTTGTCGCGATTCACAGCGGGCCATTATAGAACATGCAAAAAAGTGTAGAACATGTGGCACGAAGATGTTAGGGCTATGATAACACTTCAGGATCGATAGTTACAGTTCACAGAGAAGATCAAACGTTTTTATGTCGAGTAGAAAGTCAAAAACAACAAAGAGGCGGGGAAGATGAAATGACGGGACCTGGGAAATGAAATGAAGCATCGCAGAGCGAAACAGAGAGCATGGCCAAAAAGTTTAAAAGTAGAAGCACAGATTGGTACAAGGGTGGGAAACCGCTGCAGGTAGAGTTGCAGAGTTGAGGGTGATAAGCCATTTTGGGCCTACTTTGGAGTGTTTTTCTTCCCCTTTTTTTGGTTTTGAGAAAACTAGAGATTTTTGTCATTGTAAATTGATAAATTCTTAATACAGAAAATTCAGAGAGTTGCATCTTATGGACAAGAAAGAAGGAGTTATTTTTTGCATGCAAGATTAAATGTTTATTTTTTCCTTTTTAGATTTTAGGCTTATAGGTGAAGTTTAATGCAAGTTCTCTTGGTTGCTTCATGCGAATGTCTAAATCTGAAAATCACAATTAAAACCCTAGAAACTAGCACTTAACTTATATGGATTGTGCATGTTCTACAGGCTCAATACATTAGGTTGCAGGCAGAAAACCTCATATCTTTGGTTTTTTCAGAATAGAATTGCATCACCCTGAATGCATTTCATTTTCATTCTTTGCACTTTATTTTCATTTTTTTTGCATTTTACTTTTTCTACAGTCATCAAAATAAAAATTAAAAAATTTCAAAATCCAAAAATAGTTCCACCATTGCGTGTCATACTGCAGATTTCAAATACGCATTTTAAAATTTTATTTTCGAAGTTGTTTAGTATTTCTTTAAAATTCATTAAAGCTGTTGTTTTGTTGCAGACCTTAAAAATCCAAAAATAGAAAATTTCCATTTTAGGGCCAGAATTTCATTTTTTAGTTTGTTTTTCATTCATGAGCCGATGATGACATTCCCTTCATGAAAATTCCAATTTCATTGAAGGATTTATGTTTTATGGCATTTCATCAATTTCCATTTTTAAGTTACGTCGTGGTCATATAAGGGCCAGATCACATTTGCTTTATTTGGGTTCAATAAACAATCATTAAAGTTTCACAATAAAATAAACCAACATTGCCCCTTGTTTTCAGTTACTTGCAACCACTAAGGTGTTCAAAGCATTTAAATTGAATATCTTTATTTGAGATTATTAATACACAAATGTAAAATTCTAATATAGCGGAGACCTTGGAGAAATTATTTATTTAATTTCTTTGCAAGAGAGGATTTGGAACCCAAATCCTATTGAAGAGTGTGTTTTCACAATCGGGTGAAAATACCACTCAACAGTACCAATTCACTTTAACCTTTGGGGTAGAATATCTAGCAAGTCTAGGTCTTAGGAAATTTACCTTTGCTGCTTTCAATAGATGATGGACTTTTGGTACCTCTAGAGGTGGATTGTCATTATGTCAAAATATTTGCTAGTTTTTTAAGCTACTCGGTGGTATGGCTTGCCAACCTGGCTAGAACCTACTTCATCTTGAGTCATATTGGGCTTTTTTTTGCATCTAATTCATTGATCCTTTTATAACATTTCTCTTGAGCCACCCTTAACATCTGCATGATTGCATTGGTAGAGATATCATTGTATAGATTTTTTGACAAGTGATCTTGCCCTATAGGTAGAATGAGATTATGGTTATCCATGTATTGATAAATTGGTGTCAAATATAAAATTTGATCTACCTTTTTTAATCCTTGGTTGTCAGGTGTATAACAAGGTTTTTGACGAGTGATAAACTTTTGGTACCTATGCATGGCTAGTACTGGTATAGAAGTTTTGACTCTTCCAATATTTAGCCAATTTTCTAATTTTTTCTCTGGATGGATGACGGACTTTTGGTACCAATTCACTTTAACCTTTGGGGTATAATATCTGGCAAGTCTAGGACTTAGGCAATTTACCTTTGCTGCTTTCAATGGATGATGGACTTTTGCTACCTCTACTTGCATGCTCCTACTATAAAAGTTTTGATGGCCTCAGGACTTAGCCAAATTTTCATTTCTACTCTACCAATGGGTGATAAAATTTGTATACCCTTTCATGGCTAGTCTTGGTACATGAGTTTTGATGATTCTGGGACTTAGCTGATTTTCTCTTTTTTGCTACGTGGATGACAATAGAATTTTTATTCCCATCCATGGCTATTCCTAGTATATAATTTTTAGTGCTTCTAATACTTAGCTAGTTTTCTCATTTCTACTCTCCAGATGGGTGATAAACTTTTGGTACCTTTTTGTGTCAACCTCTAGGGCATAATGTTTGATGGGTCTAGGACTTGGGAAATTTTACCTTGGTGCTTTCGATGGAAAATTAACTTTTGGTACTACTACTTATGCACTCCTAGTATAGAATTTTTGATAGCCTCAATACTTAGCCAAAATTTATCTTCTCTAATCTATGGATTAGTGATGATTTTTTTGTACCCATTCATGGCTAGTCCTTGGTACAAAATTTCTAGCGCTTTCAGTACTTAGTTGATTTTCTCATTTTTGCTCTTTAGATGGGTGGTGTATTTTTGGTACCTCTTTGCATCAACCTTTGGGGTAAAATATCTGATGGGTCCAAGACTTAGGTAATTTTCCCTTGCTAATTTTTATGGGTGAAGGACTTTTGTTACCTCTTTGCATCAACCTTTGGCATAGAATGTTCGGTGGGTCCAAGACTTAGGTAATTTTCCTTTCTATTTTTTATGGACAATGGACTTTTGGTACTGCTACTTGCACACTCTTGGTACAAAAGTTCTAGTGGGTCTAGTACTTAACCAAATTTTCATATACTCATGCTCTTGATATGTGATGAACTTTGTGTACTTGTCTACTTTGATCTCTAGGGAAGAATGTACATCACTCTTTATACTTAGCCAAATTTTACCATCCTTTGTCTTTAAGTTGTTCCTAGCATGCCTAGGCTAAGAGTGTTTGACATCCTCTTGATCTATTGTTAGATCCTGTAATGCCCTACTTTGCATATTTTACCAAAGTGCATGTGGGTAATGTTCAAAAATATCCACAGTAGTCATAGCTCCCCTTGAAAATATATATGCATGCTAAAGATCAAGATAGAAATTTGTAATAGCCATAGTTCCTTGCATTCATATTAAAGAATATTACAATTATATAAAATAGAGACAAGATCAATGGCTTGTACATGTGATGACCTGAGGCTCAAGTCTAGATTGATATAAAGAAAGGAAAATTTGAGAAAAAAATATTCAAGGTCAAATACTAGGCAAAAAAATAGTTCTTCCTCATTTTCTTTTTTTACTAGTCATTTATATGTTTGCATCAAAATTTTAAAATTTAAAATTCCCTCCATTTTCCATGAGTAGGATTTTTGTGCTCTTCTTTGTATTTGGGTAAGAGGTATAGTGTTGTGGAATACATTGGTTCAAGTCTATTCACCATAAATTCCAACAACCATAAGGGTGGCTCATTACCAAATGTATCATTAATTAATCCTACCCTCAAGAATAATTTCAAGTAGTATCACAAAATGGCCCTTGGTAGACTAGATTTTCATTTCTAGTTATCAAGATTTAGTGCCAGCTCTTTATTGATATCTCATTTCAAAACTCTAGTTGCTTAGGTCACATTCTCCTTGCATTGAATTTCCTACTGATATTTTGGTTTTTGGTAGGGGGCTACCACAAAATTAAAATGTAGTAAATAATTTACTATAGTAATGTTATCTCCCAAGGGATATCCAACTCATTGGAGATAATTTTATATTTTGATAGCCTTACCATTGTGTCCAAGGTCAATCCTAGAGTTTTCCCACTACCTCCATGACCTCTTTTCATTCCTCTTCTTATGGGAGCTTGGCCCATAAGTAGTTCTAGTAGCACTTCTCTAATTCATACAAACCATCCATGAGAGGGGATACATATTCACGTTAGGATTTTTGGATGAGCGCTTCTAGTGTGATAGTGGGCTTCACGACCATGTTTATATTTTCTTTGATAGATAGGTCTAGGAGTACTTTGATGATATTTAGTGGGTCTAGTCAATACATGTATTCTTATTCTAGCAAAAAATCACCATCAAAATCCCAAGAGGAAGAAATTCCTACTAATATCAGTGAATAAATGTGTCATTTTCATATTTCTATTTTCCAATATAGGGTCATGATCTGCTTTTTGCATCAGTGTGTTGATTTTTGGGAATCCATGACTCTGGTGACTATGAGTTATGGCATCTTTGTTTGAGATTCCTATCAAAATCCATCGTTGAAGGTAAAATTGAGCTATGACTACCTAAAATTTTTATGCCTCCTTGAACCTGGGACCAATGGTCCCTTCAAATCACTCAAGTTATTTACTAGCTTCAACACCTAAAGAGGATATGGACTAGATACACTCAATCATAGGTAGGAGCACCTCCATTTTCCATATGACTCCTCTCCAAATGACCTAGATAATATTTATGATCTATTCATCCTCATTAGGCCTTTTCCCCAACTTTTTCATTCTTTTCTTTTGTTCTTCTAGTTTAGCTTCCTTTTCTTTAATTTTATAGCAAGGTGGGCCTGCTCAGCCTTCAAAATTTTGACTTCACTCTAAGATTTTTTGAGAAACTACTTATAATTTTCTAAATCCCTCTATTTAGTGGTTATCTTCCTCATAATATTCTATATATTTAAGACTTACTAATTTGGCTACCTACTCAGAGAAATCAATTCTTTATTTTGGGGGTTCATCTTTTTTTAATTGTTTGAAAGAAAAGGTTTTGAAAGGATCCCAAAATGTTTTACAATAATATCACAACAAAAGAGACTGTCTCCTGGATACAAACAAGAAATAGATAAAGTAGGGAGACAACCTTCATATAACCATCTACAAATGAGACCTAAATTTTGAAAAGGGATTCCTACCTAAACAAGGAAAAATAGCAAGCAACATAAAATGAAACTTGCACTATTGAAAGATAATAGGGACCTCCTAACCCCTAATAAAAAATAATAGAAATTTCAAATTTAAAATAAAATTCCTACTCAAAAATTTGAAATAGAATTTTCCTCTTGGGAGAAACTACACAAACAAGGAAAGCCCATACAAAAGGGACTTCTAAAGGCTTGGAAGCTATATTAGTAGTACAATGAGATATCCATAGACCATGAGATATCCATCAAAAATATATAGAATACATAGTCTAAATATAGAGATTTGGATCACCACAGCACCTCAAAATTGGAAGCAAAGGTCTAACCCAGGTACTACCTTTGGGAACCCATCCTTTGTAGCTAACGAGCATGCACATGGTCTCTCTACAAAGACTAAAAAATTTGTAGATATGGCCCATCAAATAATCACTGGTAATAGATCAAATCCTAGCCTCACAAACTATTTATCCAAGAGGAAATCACTAGAAATATTCTATCACATTTGAATAAGAAAGTATAGGGTCCCCTTTCCCAAAGATAAAAAAAAAAACTATAGAGAAGGTTCCACTACACAACCCTCAAATAGATAAGTAAAGGATCTTCTAAAATATAGAGCAGAAGACCTAGAACAAGTCACTGAAATCTTAACGCAAAAGTATCCATAAGAGTATTTCATCTACAAACATTAAAAATGAGGTCCCCCATCAAATACCATGAAGATGTAGAAAAAGAAATCCCATGCCACTTCACACATTGGATGAATAGGATGTTGAAACCCCTTCTAGAAGCCTAGTTTGAGAGAAGAGAGGAGGAATCCACCATTCCAGACAATGATGAAACTCATGGTCCCATTCCCAAAGACCAAAAAACCCATAGGAAAAGGCTTCTTAGAACCATCTCCCAAACTGAACTTAGCAAGAAGCCAACCAACACCAAGGGGCACTGGAGAAAGAATTTAGAAGTCCTTCTGACTAGGTAGCAACATTCACAAATAAAAATAGGAAAATTCTGCTTGGTAAGACCCTAAGAAGGCCCTAGAAATGCAACAAGCACTAGGAAGATCCTAGGAAGGCCCTCCAGGCCTAGAGAAATAGGAGATCCACCTAGAAATCCTCAATATTAGAGCAGGGAGGGAGAAAGAAATTTGAAATGGGGACCTCCCACCTAGAGTGGAAGGTCCTCTAGGGTTCATAATTGAAGCTAAGATCCATGTTCAATATATTATAGTCTTACGGTCACATTTCTCCTTGTGTTTTAGAAACCATGGGCTCGAGTTTGATCAAATGCATCCCCTATATTTGGGGGAGAAAAGTAACTCTCTTCTATGAGATGGAAGGTTGTATGGCCTACCACTCTACCTCTTATTTTATTTAGTGTTGGTTGTGTTCTAAGGCTTGCTATAAATAGGGGATGAGTTTGAAAATAGACAACATTGACCTAGGGTTGGACATCTATAATTAGATTTTGGGTGGCAAGGGTAGGGTTTTTATGAATGGAAAGGGAGTCAATTTGTCAATAAAAAATAGTATGGTGGAAGGGATCATGATATTTGGTGATGGGATGGAGGCTATGGCTGATTGGAGTGGTGAAATATTTTGATATGAAGGTGGAGTGGGGAGAATTGAGGAAATGGGTGAAATAATAGGAGGCATATTTTGGGAACTTGGTTTTGAAATAGAAAATGGAGAGTATTCAAAATGGTGGTTGGGTGGAAAAGGGAATTTTTTTTTTCAAAATATTTCTTTGGGATCTAAATCCTATTCTAGTAAATCTTGGGTACTTTCTTGAGGTCCCTTTTTAGGTGGTGGTAGCTCTTTGACCTAGACCTTGCTCCTTTTATTTTTTCAAGCTTCTTGTCATTCGAGGATAACTTTTGTTTTTTTTATATTTTGTTCTTTTCTTTTGATGTTTTATCTGGCGATGGTACAAATTGGGTTAGAAAAGCTACAACGAAGGTTTTTGAGATAGGTATTTCAACAACACTTACCTCTATTTTTTATGGAGGATCTAAAGGAGTCAAATTTCCAATCAAAGAGGTCCTTAGTTCTTTTTTGGGGTTAGTGTAGTAGTGGATTTTGCAACACTTGCTCAACCTCCTTTGAGTTATCATTGCCTTTAGATGCATTTGCTTCATTATACTAGTTGCTAAATTATTCATATTTTAAATTCTCCTTAGGCATAGAATTTAAATCATTTGTCAATTGTCAATAGATCTACTAGTCCCAAATTTTGGCTTTGTTGTAGTCCAATACCATAGTCTTAATTTTGGAAATCTTAATTTAGGGGTTTATTTTACCATAGGCTTGCCAAATTCAAACCATGGCTTGAGCTTCATAGGATAGGAAGATAAATCTTATTTCCAAAGAGGTATATAAGATCTATCCCCAATATTCTAGTGGATTTTCAACCTTGGCCACACTTGGAGTGTGAATTTCTTTGTGTTCATTATTTGGGAGAGCCATTCTTGGAACACACCTTTTGGGTCATATGTCCATGAGTCTTCTATAGTCTCAAGGTCCAAGATTTTGAGCTTAATTGATAGCAAGGGCATTGCTCTCCTCCTCAATTGGCTAATTCCACCTAGATGTACCAAAAGTTTGAAGTAGCTATATTTGCTTTGTCTAACCCCATATGCAATATCCACCATGTCAAGTTACCTTAGCATCTCTAGGGAAAACAACATTTGTGGTACATATCATGGAAATAGGTATACTTATTTGGTAAAATTAGGGATGTGGATGATGGTATGATATTATAGGAAGAACCAGTCCCCCTTTAGTCACAATGCATCTTCTAAAAGCATTCTAGTAGGATACGTTGTGGTCTTTCCCTTTTAGGGTGCATAGGGTTGGTACCAATAACTTATCCACAAAGGAATAATAAGAGGTCTAATAAAGGACCCTCATCTAGCTAGACACAGGCTATATTTTACCTTCTCCCATTATTTTTAGGTTCAATTAACTATATAACTAGGTATTTTGGACCAATGCTAGGTGTGAAATGTATGAGGGGTACCTAAAGGATCAAATGGTGTTAAAGTTGTCTAGCCTCTCATAAAATTTTCAAGCAATGTAGGCACTAAAGTCCAAGATCAATATAGAATCCTTGGGTGTGTACCTTAGGGTATATATGACTCTCAGTTATACTCTATTCACCTTCTTATCATATTTTCTACCAAAAATGAATGTTGTCATTTTTAGGGCACCTTAGGTATTGTCTTTATATAGGCTCCATGATATGGGGAAAATCATCATGGCACTTAATTGATTCTTTTCTTATATTTCCATGTTCATATCTATCAGTGGGTCATAATGTTGCTCATATAGTTGGTTGAAAACAAAAGGGGTAAGCCCTAGCACCAAAGGTACCATTAGCATGTCCCATACAAATTTTGTGAAATTACAATTTTAAACTATTTGTCACCTCTATACACCAATTTACTTTTATGCATCATAGTTTGAAGCACCTGCATCTACAAATTCTAAGCATTTATGAACATGGGTACCAAGTACTGGGCCATGCAAAATGTTCAATTCCTATCTAAAAATGACTCGATCTCTTTGTCTTGGCTCCTTTGAAAGTTCCTTCTCTTAAACTTTTTGTGTTGTTAGATATCTTTGGGTCAACTACTTTCTATGCTTCATATGTTAGGGTGATTGGAAGCTTATTTCCTCTAGCTTCCATAGGAAGACCTTTTTTGGTGTTGGACTAGGTCTTCCAAGAAGGAGTAGCCTAATTTGTTATCTCCATGATGCCTAAGAATACTCTCTATAAATATTCTTCTTGGTCACTTTACTATGATTTGGTCATAAATTTCTTATTTTCCCTTGACTATAATGCCAAAACTAAAAGGGTTATGGTTTTTTATGTCTCATAATCATTTCTTCTCATACACATGTGATCTTATTTCCTTTGTGTTTGGATATAATGGGTGTAGGGTTATTTTTAATTTCTAAAGTCTCCTTGGTATGTGTGTCATCTTGGATTACCATTGATTGATTTCAAACTTACCCCCAAAGTGATGTCAACCCTAGTGGCAATGACTACCATATTGAGAGTCATGTTATTGCCCTAACCATTAAGGTTTTATTAGATAGTTAACCTCTGACCTTATTAATTTCCACTCCATTTGAAAAGAATACGGGTGACATGTGTCTTTTTTAGATGTGTGCTCCAACAAGGATCACGGGATAGGATTTTATGATCTTCCACAACCTTTGATCACGACATTCATTGGAACCTTTTTTATTTTCTTGTCTCTTCATTACTTTCAATTTATCCCCCCCTTTTTTTATGAATGATATATTTTTAGGTAAATTATGTTGATCAAGATTAGGAGTGGTTGTCCCTCTAGCTTAGCCAGTTCTATAACATTTTTTACATTAAGCTCCATAATGACATATGGTCCACTCTATATGACATCAAATTTGGTATGTTAGCTTGATTTTTTATGATTTTCATCCCATTTGAGCACCAGGTCATCTATCCAAAATGATTGGGATGTGGCCTTCTTGTTGAACCATCTTTTTACATCCTCTTGGTGATTTTGTAGGTGAGCTTTTACTTTCTTCCTCTATTCCTTAAATTTTAATAAATCGCATACTCTTAGTGATACAATATCATGTTCCTAGAGCTCTAATTGATGCAGCAACTATAGCACAAGTAATTTGATAGAGATAGGGAGTTGAGCTTCCTAACCGTAGACTAGGGAGTAATGAGTGTTGGAATATATTACATTATTTGGTACATGCTAATGTACCACCTTGGGTACATATTTAGATTAGGAGTGTGTCTTAGATTAGGTTTTGAGTATTTACTTTATGTAATGTAATAAATGCACAAGTAATGTTAGAATGTGCAAAGTATTCAATAATGTAAATGTGCATCATAGTCCATGTGCACATGAGTCCATATAATAGGAAAGTGAATAGTCATAGGAATATTGAATACTAGCCTTTGTGTGAGCATAAGAGAGATCATCTTGTCATTTCATAGGACAAGGTAGAGTAGAATAGAGTACAATTTAGATACAATGCAGAACTTGTATGGAGCATGGAGTATTTGAGATCTTCATATTTTGTATGAAGATTACTATTTTTGTGAGCTTTCATTCATGGCAATTTTATGAGTATTTATAGAAGTTTCTTATGAGTTTTACATACTTTGTATAATTCCATTATCTTATATTTAATATTGCATGCTCATTTTAGATCTTGTGGTAGTTTTCCATTAAATATATAGCATCAAAATCTAACATTGGTATCAAAGCCACAAGGGAGATTGAGAGGATATAGGAAGATACACAATATATATTGAGAGGAGATAGGGATATCTCATTTTAGAATTTTTAGAATTGCTTTTTGGCTAGATTCTTTCCACAGGACTGCAGGAAAACTTGTGAAGACTAGTACTCAACATAAATCTCTTTCCAGTAGATTGAAGGATAACTAGTTAATTTTATTGATTTTAGAGATCTAGAGATTTTAGATGCATTTTATTACTGCTATATAAGTTTTATTGCAAGATATTAGTTTCTAGTTGTAATAAAAGAGTAGAATATTGAATATTGAGGAGATCCAAGGAGATACCCATAGAATATTGAATATTGATGAGACCCAAGAAGGAGGTCCCCATAGAAGATTGAAGATTACAAATTGCAAATTGAAGAAATAAGAAAGTAGATCTAGTGAATATTGAGGAGGAGACTCAAGAAAGAGGTCTCATTGAAGAACTTACATATTTGGAAGATTGAATATTGAATATATAGGAGGACTAGGAAAATTCCTATTGAATATTTGAGGAGCTACAAAATTTGAAGACCCAAGAAAAGAGGTCTCAAGAAAACTTGGAAGGAGGAAGAAGAAGAAGGCTAGAGAAGCCCTATTGAAGAAATTGAAGAAGTGGCCATTGGATAATATTTGAAGAAAGCTCAAGGTAGAATATTGCAAGAAGGAGTAGCTCCTAAAAAGAAGAATTTGGGACAATTATCGCCATCCAACAACAAGCCCAAAAGGAAGAAATATTTGGCAAGAAGTTTGCCAAATTTTGAAAGAATTTTTAAGACCTCAAGACATTCATATTCTTGAGAAAGATATCAGGGAAAGAGGCTAAATTTGAAGTCAAAATTTAACAAGAATATTGGAGGAGAAATAAGCTAGAAGAGGCCACTAGATTTGAAAGGTTTTGAATATAGCCATAAAGGATTTGAACATTGATTTGCAAAGAAGGAGGTTGCTGATTTTCGAGGTAGAAGTTGAAGGGTCACAGGATAACAAATTGAAGAAAGCATAAATCTGCAAATACAAGAATATTTGGGCAGATTTTGAAGTGCCCTTGAACAACCAATTTAAGGAAGGCTTGATAGCAAAAGAAGGCAGCAATTTAAAGGAATTGAATGTTGTTTTTGGACAGAAAGATAAAGGAGGAGAAGACAATTTTTTGGAGCAGCAAATTAAGATATTTGGACTGCAAAATTGGGCAGCATTAGAAGGAGAAAAGAGAGCTACGATTTGGATAAATTTAGGGAAGATTTAAGAGAGATTTGGACAACAAATAGAAGGAGGAATCGGTAACATTTGAAGCTGCAATGCAGATTTTGGATAGCAAAAGGGCAGCACTAATAGCTTCAAATTTTTTAGTTTGAATGAATTAATTTGGAGGATAATTGAAGCCACAAAAATCAGATTTTTGGGCATCAAATTAAAAGATAAAAGGCAGAAAATTTGGGCAGAAATTAGATTTATAAAATTTATAAGTTTGAGGCAGCAATAGAGTAGAAAGGAGAGCTGCAAAATTCACAAATTCAAGACAAAAAAAGGTGAATCAAATCACCAAGAAATATAGCTATGAAGGAGGTCAAATAAGGTTTGAAAATTGGTGTTATTAAAATTATTTTATCCAAGTATTATTTAAGTTTTTGACAGCACCATATTCAAGCTTCTAAAACAACAAAGAAAAGGTCTCAAGTTTATGTCTTCAAAGTTGAAGAAGATAGCATCCACATTGTATGAAAATCTACAGTAAAGAAAGGATAAGTTAGATGTGATATAAGGAAATATAAAATATCAACTCCTTACTAAATTTTGAAAGAAAAATAAGCCAATATTTTATAGCAAATATTGGAGTCAATATACTATTCAAAAATGCAAAGGTTTTGGCACAAATTAAGAAGCTTGGAGTCACCAAAGAAGAAACCACCAAGCATAGAGTCGAGGAGGAGCCATTGTATAAGAGTAACCAACAAGGAGGAGCCACTGTGGAAGAGAAACCATTGAAGAATAGCCATTACCAAGCATTGAAGAACCACCAAGAATAAGTGGAAGCACCACCATATTGAAGGAGGAGCCACCATAGTGGAGAAGAGCCACCGTCAGAACATCATTAAAATAAAGCTTGAGCACCATAGAAGAAATTATTAATAAAGAAAATTTGAGACATTAAAGAGTAGATTACGAGCACAAAAAATCAATGAGCCACCAAATCCAAGAGCAAGCACCATTACAAAAAAGTGGAGAACACAAAAATCAGTGAGTTTTTGAGATAAAGCCAAATGCCATTTGGGGTTGCATTGAAAAGAAGATATTGAGTATAGAATAATTGAAAAGTAGAAGTGTTTGTGGTAAATAATTAAATTTATACCAGGTGTAGGGGAGAAGTAATGTGTTATCAGGAAAATAAGAGTAAAGGAGTGTTACAAAGAAAAGGAAAAATGCTACGTAGATGAGTAGTGTGTTACCAAGAATATCCTACAAGAATATGAGGTGCAAAATTCAGTAAAAGATGAAATGACTAACAATGCCTTAGTCTCAAAAGATAATTCACAAGGAAATATTGCTTCATTCTCAAAGGGTAGATCAATATGGAATAATAGATATTGTCAAGTATGCAAAAATAAAGGACATAGTACCAATTATTGTAGATTCAATCCAAGAAATCAGCATCAAGGGAATCAAACAAATTTTGGAAGCTAATAAAATAGACCATTTCAACCAGGACAATATCAAAATCAATATAATTTACATCAACAACAATTTCAGCATCCATATACTTCTCAAAATCAATAAAATCATCCTCAACTATAATATAGAGAAGGGAAACAAAAAAGACACCTATTTCAAGGTATTTAGAAAATTCAGGAATTGGAAGAACCTACAGATGAACATGAATTTAAAGCTCTTTCAGCAAAAATAGTATTTTATGAAAATACTAGTTATTTGCTTGATTAGGATATAGACTGGGGGCAAAATGAAGAAAGCAGAAAAGAAGATATCAAGTTCTAGAACTAGGACAAAGACCATACTAAATACTAAAGTCTTCAATAACCAAATAATGTAATACGGTGGGGTGTTGGAATATATTACATTATTTGGTACATGCTAATGTACCACCTTGGGTACATCTTTAGATTAGGAGTGTCTTATATTAGGGTTTGACTATTTACTTTATGCAATATAATAAATGCACAAGTAATATTAGAATGTACAAAGTATTCAATAATGTAAATGTGCATCATAGTCCATGTGCACATGAGTCCATAGAATAGGAAAGTGAAAAGTCATAGAAATATGGAAGGCCAAGAGTCACATCCCATTATATATTAGCCTTTGTGTGAGCATAAGAGATATCATCTTATAATTTCATAGGACAAGATAGAGTAGAGTAGAGTATTATTTAGATAGAATGTAGAACTTGTATGGAGCATGGAGTATTTGAGATCTCCACATTTTGTATGAAGATACTATTTTTGTAAGCTTTCATTAATGGCAGTTTTATGAGTAGTTATAGAAGTTTCTTATGAGTTTTACATACTTTGTATAATGTCATTATTTTATATTTAATATTGCATGCTCATTTTAGACCTTGTGGTAGTTTTTCATTAAATATATAGCATCAAAAGCTAACAAACAGGAGCAACCAATCCCCTTTTTTGAAGTAATTTTGTCTACCCATAGTGCTTGGTGGGCATGTAGGTGCCACAGTCTCTGGTTATTTGTACCTATTCTTTTGAGGATACGTAGAAAATTCTTGTTCAAATATTTAGCCAAACCATTTTCTTAAGTATAATAATTGAAGGAGGATTTCATGTAGATACCATACTTAAGGGTAAATTGGCTTACCTCTCCTTCGATGAATTTTGGAATGTTATCTATTATAATGGTATGTGGTACACCAAACTAGGTGACAATATCTTCTAAGAAATTCACAATGACTCTCCCAATGGCCTGCTTGAGTGGAACCATCTCTATCCATATTGTAAAATAGTTTGTGGTTGTTACGATCCATTTATGACCTTCATTCGAAGGTGGGTTAAGGTTTCCCATAAAATCAAGTCATCATTGGGAGAAAGATTCATCCGTTGTGATGGACTTGAGTGGTAAGGGGGTGTTTCAATTCCTTTCCATGAAGAATTTATATTTATCACACTCCCTTACCCATTGGTGTGCAACATTGAACATGGTGGGCTAGAAGTACCCAACTCTTATTATCTTTACTTTCATGGTATGTGTTGAGTAATTTCCCTAGAAGAACCCTTGGTAAAATTCTTGTAACAATGAAGGTATTCATCCTTAAAATAACACCATCAAATTTTCTTCAAAACAACACTTCTTAAAAGAGGGTGTAGTCCACATTTTGCATCCTATATGACCTTATTTTTGTTTGGTTCAAGTTTGGTGGGTATCGATTATGTTGCATGTAACTGAATCGGTCTTGTACCTAGCCCCCATACTATCTAAAAATGATAAAGCATGACTCTTTTTCTTCCTCTAAATATTCAATATCATGTGCTAGCCTTTGGCATGGTGCTCTACCCCTAATAATATTAGTCATTTTAATCTCAATATCATATTCAATAATTTGAGTGACCTATCCTACTCTCTTTATTACTAATCTCTTCATTCATAATATAGTCTTTTATGCTTGAATGGACTATATTAGCAACCACTTTTTTACCTAAAATTAAATGCTTGAGATTCTTTAGACTTTAGATTAGAGCATATACATGTCTACCAACAAAGTCGTAGTGCTCCTTGTAGCCCTTCAAGTTTTAGCTAAAGAATACAATGGGGTGCTCATCACCTTTATCATATTTTTGAGTAAGGAATGTTGCTATACTAATTTTTTCTCCATATACATAGAGGATGAAGTCTCTATCAAATTTTGGGTTAGCCAATACCTCTTTCACAATAGCTTGTTTAATTTTTTGGAAGGCTTGCTTCCCTCTTTGGTCCATTTGAATTGTCCTTTCTTCAACATTTGGGTTATAGGCCTAACAATGGATGAAAAGTCAGGTATGAATATCTAGACAAAATTTGTTTACCCTAGAAAAATATTATGGCTTTCTCTTGTTGTGGTAATTTTAAGTTTAGAATAGCCTTTACTCATTTAGGGTCAATGGCTATACCATCCTTGGATACAACATGCCCTAGGAGCTTCCCTTGTAGAGCATAAAAAAAATAGATTTTTTTAGGTTTAGGAATATTCCAAATTCTTGACATCATTTTAATACCTTTTCAATATGTACCAAATGGTCTTCCCTCCATTTAGAGAATATTGTAAGGTAATCTAGGTAAATAAGAATTATTTTTTTGAGCAAATCATTGAAAGCAATATCCATGACCCTATGGAATGTCGCTTGAATATTAGATAGAACAAAAGGCATGTGCTAATAGGTAAAGGTACCCAACTTGGTGGTGAACATTGTTTTGTGTTGGTCTGTCCTTCACCCAAACCTAGTTGTATCCATAGAATCCATCTAGGAGTGAGAACCTCTTCGATCTAGCCACTATTTGTAAAATTTGATCCATAGAGGGTAACAAGTAGTGATCCTTAAGTGATGCTTGATTGAGGTCTCTGAAGTTAACACAACCAAATTTCTTCATTATTTTTCTAATCAAGACTAGATTGGACATCTTGGTGGTGTGCTTGAGCAGATATATAATTTTTGCTTCTATAAGCTTGATGAGATCCTATTTCATAAGAGGCTCTATCTTGAGGTTCATGGGCCTCTTATTTTTCCTTAGGTTTAGTGCCTAGATCTAGCTCTATGGTTTGTTGTATGATGTCCTTGTCATACCCCTTCAAGTCTTCATAACTCCAAGCCATCACTTTGGTGTACTTTTGGTATTAGTCAATAAGGTTTTTCTTTTGTTCTAGGTAGCTATTTTTTCTATTCGTGGAACTTTCTAGTCTCAATATCTACCTCTTGGTAATCTTCTTTGTTTATGGTAACGCATTTCTTACCCCTAAAATGATCATATGGGTTAAATATGGATTCAAGGGTCATGATCCCTTAGGTATTTTTCTATTTCTAAGCTAAATAATTGTGTCCCCATAAGGTTCCTATACCTTTGGTGCTAGTGTTTCTATGAACTTGGCTTCTTGTATAAAGTGAATAATATGCTCATTGTTATCAAAGACTTGCCATGAGGTGTCATTATCTATAATTATGGGTCTAATGATGACTTTAACATGTTGGTGGTTTTCCAATAGATCCTTTATGAGGTCAAACTAATATCTGATGAAAACCATGTGACTGGCATCTATATTTTGGCTTAAAGGAGCTATTTTTAAATTGATTATGTCGTAAGCTTCTAGCAAATCCTAGATTTGGTTCTAGTAGAATTTCATCAACTAGTTTTTAAATTTGCATAGAGACTTGATCTATTTGACAATGAGTTTGGTATCCCCATATATTTTTAGCTCCTTGACTCTCCTTTTGGAAGCTAACTAGAGACCATGAACTAGTGCTTCATATTCAACCATGTTGTTTGAGCAATTGAATTATAGTCAAAAGGCTTACAGTGCCTTCCCTTCTTTGGGTGATATCAGGTATAGGTTTGCTCCTGCTTTGGTCCTTTGTTTGGACCTATCAAATTAGATCTTTTGGAGCCCAATTGGATCTTCTTTTACAGTTGTAATATTTGGTAGGAATGGTCCTTCATCTTGTATGAGATAAGTGTCTAACCCGATTAGCTCTAAGGATATTGTATGGGTCCGATTCCTATAGTTTGGTAGCCCACTCATTCATTTGATCACTTGGTGTAGTGGGAACCTTAATTTTTTCTTCCCCAAGTTTTAATAACTCTTCCTCTATTTTGAAAGCATTCTCTCTATTGTATTTGGTCACTTGGACATGCCCCATGATGTGTAGGCAAGTTGGTTTGAAAAGGATCTCCACCTTAGTGCCATACAATTTCCTTAGGATCATGTGGGTCCAATAATAAGCCAAATTTATATTGGTAGATTGATCACCGCTACCTCTTGAGTCATAGTCACATTGGAATAGGTGTGTAGTGAAATTTATAGGTCTTTGATGAGGCCAAGGATGGGAATTATATTTTCATCCAATGATACTACCCCTTGCTTGATTGGTTCATAGGCTATTTCTAAGGCATCACCCACTCTTTTACGCATAACTAAGGTACTTGCCCTAAAATCCACCAGGCAATTGTGAATAAGCTTATTCCCACACAAGAGTGTTAAGTAGAAGGGTTTTACTTGGGCCTATTAGGACTAGGGTTGAATATTTGTACGATAGTTTTCTCTTTTTTCTTCTTAGTGATATTTTTCTTCTCCAAAGCTTCTTTGAGCTACTTCATCTACTTTGGAAAAGTGAGGACATCCCATAGTGGCATAGGTACAATGGACCTCTTCAAATGCTCAATCATATTAAAATATTATAGTGGTTGAGTCTTTCACTATTTGGGATCCACTAGGGCTTGGTTTGCTTGACATAAATGTTGGATGCTCATGTCATCTTTGATAGAAGTTCCTTTGGTACAAGCCACTCTAGTGTTGCTCATTTTGGCTCTACTTGGTCCTTCTCTCAAGGTTGACTAGTCTCTATGCTATTGGCTTCCTATGTTGGACCTTATTATTTTTAGGTCTCCTCGATCACTCTCCTCTTTCCCCTTGTGAGAACATCATACTACAATTGGGGTTGGTTGTTTGGTGGTGCACTTGTATGTCTAGGAATAGCATAGAATTATCCCTTGTCCCATGTTACCAATGTCTGCTTTGATGGTTCAATCCCTAGTGTCAAGGAGACTTCTAGGGAATATTTTGAGTGGTTGATTTTAGAACCCACACCATAGGATTCTAAAATGTATGTTGAGGCATAGGGTACATTGTCTACTAGAGCTCCTCATGATCCAAAAAGTATGGGCTAGGGTAATAATATTCCCAGCCATAGGAATCTCCTATAGATTTATTTTTGGTAAGGACCATATCTTTTACCATATTTAGGGGTATTTTTTGTATAGGGATGGGCATGAGTACTATTTTTTACCCAAAATATTGAGTAAAACTAGACTTCCTATTGGGTTGAGTTGGTTACTTTTGATATCCATTTCAGGTAGGTTGATATCCTTGATTACCCTGTTGGTAAGGGGGTCAGGTAAATCTGATAACTGAACCTTTGGAAATTTTTCTAGCACTTGAGGGATATAATTTCATTGTTCATGTCTCTAGGAGTGCTTTGCAATCTCTCTATTTCTTAGGGTTGGAATATCGAAAGAGTTGAATTGGGAATAGACAGAGGTGTTTGGATTGAGGTTTGACTTGAAGTAGGGGTTTTTTAGAAAGTGGTGGGTTGTACCATGGGATGAAGCTGACAAGGTGGCTAGACACTAGGGAAAAGATGCATCAGGGGTCTAGGATTTAACCTTCCAATTTTAATGAGGTCTCTCTTAGGTTATCATGTAGGCTATCGATAGTGAATTTCCTCCTTTAGAGTTTATCATCATGGTTATTTTTCAATTGAATACCTTCAAATAGTAGATAAAATCCATACCTGGTAGGACCTTATTTCCTCTAGAATTTTATACCAAGACTTATGGAATTTAGCGTTAAATTCATTCATAGATTCTATAAGAGCTCTTTTGATGGTCACCAATGGATCAAACAGAGATACTTTTTCTACATTATCCTCAAACCTATCCATAAATAGGTTAGCAATTTGGTCTCATTTAGAAATAAAATGTGGTGTGAGTGAGATGTACCACTCTCATGCTTTGCCCTTGAAGGAGGCCACCAAAATTCTAAGCACAATATTTTATTTCTCAATGTTATATGGAGAGCATAAATTGGCCATGTGTTGGAGATGCTCAATCAAATTCATTACATCTTCTCCAATTAAATATGACAAGGACTTTAGTTCAAAGACCAAAATATTATCCCAGGTGGCCAATGGTTTAGTGGCTACAAAGGGCCTCTATCCTTCCATGCTAAAATTCTTCTTTAGTTCAGGTTTTGAGGGATAGCCATGTTTTGTCATTGGCCTCTTTTTCTATTACTGAGGTTTAGAGGAGGCAATAACAACTGAGGATTTGCTCTTGCATTGGATCTTATGATAGGCCCAAAACTATGAAATGAGGGGCCTGTATTTAGGAGATTTGTTGCTTTGTCTAGGTCCTCTAATCCTATATTTTATAACGGAGTCACTAGGTGATGAGTGTAATTTGCTTGAAATGCTTAAAAGATAGATATTCCCACTATAACCTTAGACTAGACTTTAAAAAGTGATTTCTTTAGGGTCTTCTTTTATAGTAGAGTCAACAAGTGAATCTTTTAAGTGCTCCTAACAAGCTATGAAATGAGGTTTTCACCAAAGCCTTAGTCTATCCTCTAATCAAGGGATAAATATAGCAATTTGGGTCCCAACAAGCATGCCAAAAAAATTGTTGGGGACCGAATCCAGTCCTTGCACTCTATGTGTCATGACCACCCACTTGTGGTTTGTTGGATGCATGTGCCATGTGTGGAGTACCAATTCAAGATGTTTTGGAAGCATGGGGTGCAACTCCACTTGACAACCTTTGAAGTTTTTCCAAGTCCAACTCCTTGTTTGGATGTGATATTTAGTGCTCTCTTTTTTGTCTTGCTTCGTAAGCTAATCTAAACTATTGTTTTTTGCCAAGGAAAAGGAAGAGGAAAAATAGTAAACAACAAAAATAAATGGAAATTAAATCCTATGTTAAAGAAGTGAGGCACTAAATATCATGGGTTCCTTTTTGGATATCAATGGGATGAATGAACATAGGATTCATAGAAAGATAGCTATATATGAACACAATCACCATTTGATATGATTGCATGATGGATAATCTCCCATGGAGACTAGGACAAATGCTAGTAAAAGCTCCCCTTTAAAACATGTATGCATGCTAGATATCAAGATAGAAAATTGCAATAGTTGTAGCTTCTTGCATTCATATTAAAAGCATATTACAATCATATAAATTAGAGAGAGGCTTAGTGGATTGCACATGCAATGACCCGATGCTTAAGTCCACATTGATATATAGAAAGGAGAGGTTGAGAAAAAATATTCAAAACCAAATACTAGGCATGAAAATAGTTCTTTGTCTTTTCCTCTTTTATGAGTTATTTATATGTTTACATCAAATTTCAAAATTTAAAATTCCCTCCATCTACCATGGGTGGGAGTAAACAAATTTCAAAATTTTAAATTCCCTCCATCTACCATGGGTGGGAGTCTTGTGCTCTTCTCAATAACTAGGTTATTGGTATAGTTTTGAAAGATGCAAAATTGGTTTGAGTCTATTTGCTATAACTATCAACAACTAGAAGGGTGGCTCATTACCAAACATGACATTAATTAATCTTGCCCTCAAGAAATGAGTTTAGGTATTGCTACAAAATAGCCCTTGGCCATTTGGCTCTCTATTTCTAGTTATTGGCCTTTGGTGCTGGTTCATGGTTGTCTCCTTTCAAAATTTCAATTGCTTGGGTCATGTTCTCCCTGCACTAACTTTTCGACTAATTTTTTGGTTTTGGTTAGGGTCTGCCCTGAAATCAAAGTGTAGTCAAGAATTTACTATAGGACCAATTGTGTTTATCTTCTACACTTTCCCTAAACTATATCATCATTTTGAGGTAAATATTGATGCATTAGAGTATGCAATGGGAGGTGTCCTCACACAACATGGGTATTCAATTGCTTATCATAGTGAAACATTCAATAAATCAAGTTTGAAAATACACCACATACGACAAAGAGCTCTATGTCATTGTCCAAGCATGCAAACAATGGAAGCACTACATCTTGGGTAAGGAAACCATAATCCATACAGATCATGGACCTTTGGAGTTCATTCAGACACAATAACCTAAGAAATTAAAGATATCAAACGTAGGCCACATATTTGAAATAATTTTATTTAATCATCAAGCACAAGAAAGGGAGTACCAATTTAGCAGCAAATTATTTGATTCGGTCTCCAATCATAGTACTCACCACCAATATTGATTCCTATAAGCATGATACTTCAAATCTACCCACCTTGTATGAAGTAGATTCTGATTTTGTCGATATATACCAAACTCTTCATATGGATAAGCATGTTTTTTATTTTTATTTGCAATATAACCTCCTTTCTCACATGGGTTATATTTGTGTACTAGCTAGTGAGTGCTCAAAGATGATTTGGAAAGCACACTTCAACCAAGTAATAGGTTAGTTTTTGGAAGTTCTTAAAAAGTACTTCTATTGACCCAAAATGAGATATGATGTTGAGAAGTACATCAAATCATGTACCCCTTAAGTTGTTTCTAAATCAACTAGCAAGAAGTAGGGACTATATGCACTATTGTCAGTGCCATCCAAGGCTAGAGAATCTATTTCTATGGATTTCCTCTCAATTTTTCCCACATCTAAGCATGGTAATGATTATGTCTTTGAAGTATTTGATCATTTTTTTAAAATGTCTATCATAATTCCTTGTAAGAAATTTATTTCAGATGAGAATGCTAAGCTTTATTTAGTTGTGTGGCTCAACATTGGCTTGTCAAAGCCCATTGTATCTTATAGGAATAGTGGATTTCTAAGCATTTTTTGGTCCATCCTATGGATCATGATGGGCACCTAGTTGACCAAGTCCACAAGCTTCCATTCTCAAACTAATGGCCAAAAATAAGTTGTGAATTGATTGATTGTACATTTTATTCAAATATACAATTCCAAGTTGCTAGGAACCTTCTCATTAAAATCAACACATTCACATAAATATTGCAATAAAATAAAAATTCATGAAACACAAGATATTGCAATACGAAATATAAGTGCAAAAATGTAACAATATCACAACATAACACAGAATCACAAGCCACTTTGATGGGGAAACCTCCTTCAATACTTTCATTCAAATATGCAAAAAGATCCATTCTTTCCCTTCATATTTTTGAATACTTCATCTCACTACTTAATGCTCAAGGTCAGCTTACATGTAAAATAGCACTCGATTTAGAATATTCTACCAAACAAAATAGTTACATTTTTATAATAGTTACATAAAATGGTGTCACTTGTCTAGGCGCTTCTAGTGCCACAAAATATTACATAATATCATTACAAAACATTATCATGGGGTCCCCCACGTTAAGCAAGGGTTATTACATCATAGTGTTAGGATGGGGTTCTAACACAAGCATCCACACACATGGCATGATATTCTCCTCTATATTTGGCATGGGTATAATCAAGCTCTACACAAATCTACCAAACCTAATCTATCTGAGGTTTATTTTACGTTCCAACCCTTAGCACCCATTGATGTAGCTCTTCCTATGTAAACATGAAGTTCTCACCTCATGGACAAAAAGAAACAAAGAAGGAAACACAATTTATGGAACATATTCAACATATCCAACAATAGTTCAATGACCTCTTGGAAAAGACATCAAAAATAGAAGCAATACCATTACCAATATCGGGTCCTACATCAAGTCAAGGTTGGAGATAAGGTATGGTTATGCCTTTAGAAAGAGAGACTTGCATGACCCCATAAGACCATACCTCTCACTATGGATCATACACCATAACCAAGAAGGTGGGAGAAAACACCTTTGAATTGAATCTTCCATATTATCTTGGTTTCCATCCAATCTTCAATTTTGAACTTCTCAAGCCCTATCATCCACCTTTGTTGGACACTTCCATAGTACCAAAACAATTGGATGTTGAAAAACTCAATCTAGGAAATTTAGCTCCAATGGAGGAATATTAGATTGTTGATAAATGGACTAATACCACCAAAGGGTAGTCCATTCAAATGTACAGAGTGGTCAATACTAGACAACTTGACCACCAAGGGGAATGGCTCACAAAAAAATCAAATAAAGCAATAGTTTATGCACTTGATGTCAAAATTTAACATAATAGGTCATTTATTTTTAAGGGAGATGAATGATCCAAACATGTGACCTTTTTGGGCATGGATTTATGCCCAAAAGTCCTCGAAAATCTATTTTTTTATACTGACCACATTGTTAGGGACATAACTTTATGCTGGGGACTCCATTTTGATCCATTCAAGAAGAGTTGGAAATATTAGAGGGAGAACAAGTTCAATAGGCAACTTTGTAGTGCCAACAACTTTATGGAATAAAAACACTTTAAATGCCTTAAAAATGCAAAACAAAAAAATTACTAAAAATAGTAATTTTTATTTTTATATTTTCATAACCAAAAATGCATCTCTAGCTATGTTGACACATTAGTAGAAGATAAAACACAAAAGGACAAGACATATTTATATAATTTTCAATTAATATGCACTTTTTAACTCATGGAAGATAAATTACCATATTTTCATATGCGTGACCTTACTCATGGAAGGTGAACCACCATGTTTCCATGTGGGTGGCCTTCCATATTCAATACGGTGGATTTTCAACACAGCAAAAATAATGTATAAATGAGATGCACCCATTATTGTAAAAATATAAGTAATGGATGCAATGTTTTAGCCCCATATCTCTTCTCAGATATTGCTTACATTGTATTATATTTTTTGAGCAATAAAATCATTATGCTATTTTGCTTTTATATTTGTGTGTTTTGGTTTGTTATACTTTGTTATTTTTTAATCACACTTTTTCTTGATCTTACTTAACTTGAAATTTTGAGTTTTATATTAGTCAAAATTCTGAGTTTTGGATCACCCCATCATTTTAAGCTCCTCAAGATACTTTTACTAATTTGTTTTGTGTTATAATACCTACTCCTTTTTCAAATCCACTATTATCCTTGGATACCAACATATAATTTGCAAATGTTGGATTTATTTTGAATTAGTTATCACCTATAACTGATGTGTTCTACAAATTTTATCAATTTGAAAGATAAATAGTTAGATGTATGATCCATTCTCAAGAATACATTATTCACAACCTATTTTGGCAAATGGCTTATATGGTAGCATAGGAAGCATACACATGGCATGTCTTCCTTGAAAGCATTATTATTTTTTGTTTTCATTTTCCTTCAATTTTTTAATCTCACTATTGTGTATAAGTCCACATCAATATTGCCAAGTGTGCCATGCATTTGCTAGTGATTTTGGTACTTAATCTTGAGGCCATGCTTTATCATTTCTCATTATAGCAAGCATGATCCACAAATTTTGTTAGAATTAAATGGTCAATACCACTCAATCCATGGTGAATTTAATTAATTTATCTACTTCTACTCAAGTAATGTGGGGCTTACCTAACACATGGCACTTAAGCATTAGAGCGCTCCATCCTTTCTTTATTTCCTCTAACACATAGTATGAATCAATATCTATTTTTTGATTGATTCCTCATCATATAGTAGCATTGTAAAGGCGTTTTTCCTCAACATTTATCGAATATTTTGGTTGGTGCCATAGGGTTAGGCGCCAAGTTAGCAAACTATATTAGCACTTGTTGATAATAGCAACACAATAGTATCTAGTGTCAATGGAACACAAGTGACGATGGTGCCAATGGCACTAATTATGGCACCACTTAAAATAATGATATTAAAAGCACTAAGTTTAACATTGACGGCATTAATGATGCTAAAAGTACTAAGTTTAACATTCAAGGCACTAAAGTTGGTGCATAATTTAATTTTGTGCCAATCCAATAAATGATGGTGCTAACAGTACCAAAAGTAGTGGCATATCTTGATGTAGCCCCTACAAATATTTTAAGGCAATAATTACCATTGTGGTTGTTAGTGTTCTTGTTCATGTTCTTGTGTCTTAAATATTCCTCACAAACATCAATGTTTAGTTCTTTCAATTTTCTATTCATCTTAGCAATGTCTTTGTATATGTCCGAGTTTCAAGTAGAACCAAAATAATCATTCCTCCTTAAGGATGTTTTTTGAAGCTTTGATATGTTCTTTCCTTCTAATCTTCTATCTTGGTAGGATCCCCTTCAGATTGTGCTACTTAATTCTTCTAACTTATCTTGTCCTTTCTTCGTGTGTTTTCTTTCATGTTTTTGTTTAAGGCAAGACATGCTTGTTCCCTTTATCCAAAGGCACATTGTTGAAGTGTGAAATGTTTATAAAAACCATTCCCATGAGATCTCTTTTAAGTTCTAAGTGTAGTTTGAAACAGTTTATGTGATAATTTCAACTTTCTCAAGATCACTAATGAGATGAAGCTCCATCTTTGTGTGTTTTTCATCATAAATGTTTTAACTCACTTTGGATGGGATTATTCTAAGCCAAAAAAAATTCACTTAAATCAAAATCTAGCATATTGAATACTTATTCTTCTTTCCAAGAGATACCATTGCATTGATCTGCTTTTTTAGAAAGACCACTCAGTTTCTTTGAGATAATATTTGGGTGTTACAATTTATTGATGTGCTACTATATTTCTTCTAACACATGTTTTACTATAAATGCTAAAACATTCAAAAGAGCATGTTTTTTATAGTTATTTTCTATTAACGGGAACCTTAATGTCATCCATCGTGACCTTTCACAAACTCTTGGATTTCATTTCAAATTAAATTCCTTAATCCAACTCTTATAATTATGCTCATTGAACTACAATGGTAAGGGCTTTGGCCTCTCTTTGAGAGGTTCAAGGTTAAAACCCCATTCAATATGAGGGGACCGGGACCCTCATAAAAGTTTGTTAAACTCTAATAAAAACTTGTAAGCTTACTACAGTGGTAAGGACTTTGGCCTCTCTTTGAGAGGTCCAAGGTTCAAATCCCACTTAGTATGAGGGGACCTAGACCCCTCATAAAAATCTATGTAAAAATTTAAGCTTACTGCAGTGGTAAGGGCTTTGGCCTCTCTTTGGGAGGTCAAAGGTTCAAATCCCACTCACTCAGTATGAGGGGACCTGGACCCCTCATAAAAACATGTGTAAAATTGTAAGCTTACTGCAATGGTAAGGGTTTTGGCCTCTCTTTAGGATGTCCAAGGTTCAAACCCCACTCAGCATGAGGGGACCAAGACCCCTCATAAAAACCTGTGTAAACTCATTGAATATTATGCCCATTGAACATTGACAAATGTTGAGTAACCTTATACCATTGGTCTTGAAAATTCCTAATTAGAAACCATTTGTTCTTCTTCTTTTCACAAAAGTGTACCAAATGTAGACTACATCACCTATATTGCAATGCAAGGTATGAGGGGAAAATAAATAAATCCAACCCAAAAAAACATGAAAAAAAAAAATCATATATAAAATATATGCCTTTTAATAAAATTAAACACGCGAGAATCAATTCCCTTCAAATATAGTGTTTTTTTCTTTCTTTTTTTCCTTGACTCACTAAGACATGGCAAATATTATATATTTGGTCTATCAAATGTGTAAACTTGATCTCACCATATCTTGATTTTACCACATATCATTTATAAATTAGTGTCTCCCTAAAGCTTGATCAACTTAAACCCTAATGCTTGACACAATTAAATTGCTTCATTTGAAAATTTATAGTGAAAATAAATTATGCTCCTCAAATATCCATCAGTTTTACAACATATTATATTCTAATACTTTACATTAATCCATCTAGTTTTTTTCTTTTTTAATACATTTTACTATATCCAAAAAAAATTAAGAATGTAAATACACATACATAGATGAAAGTGGAGCAACTAAATGAATACCAAGTAAATATTAAAAGCGAATTAAGAATTGAAAGCAACATGTGTAAAGAAAAACTAAAAAAATTGTTGTTTAAACTTTTTTAATTGAAAATTTAACAACATTTACACATACAATAAAAATATGAAGAATGATCCTTGATATAAATCTTGATTTTTTTATTTTTATGTTGGAGAGTAACCATGATGTGTAATATGAAGAATGATCCTTGATATAAATCTTGATGTTTTTATTTTTATTTTGGAGAGTAACCATGATGTGCAATCTTGTTTACAAAACCATGGACAATAAACTCTAACCCACTTTAAAAAATTGTCAAAAGTTGATTTTATGTCGAACGTCTTTCAATAGCTTTAGAGTTGAGGATTAAGTTGGGTGTACAAGGTTGATAACAAATTACAGTTATAAAGTGTAATAACCATAGGTGGTTAAGTTGCCTACTTTTATTATATCAATATAGGATTTGTTTGTCTCCTCTCGTTTTTTTTCGTGGTAAATTTTTAAAAGCTTTTAACTCATTCTATGAGGCTTGATGTTCTAGGTTGACCCTCTTGCTTTCTAACTGGTTAATGTGATGATGCAAGTCTAGTGGCATATTCCATGATTGGAATTTTGTTCCACGTTAATACCTATCTATCTATCATTCCTTCTCTTTTATTTAAGACCAGTTTGTATTTTAATTTATTGTTAGTTATATATTTTTAATTGGTTATATACAAGTCCTACTCCTTGTATTGCATCATGAACATGAAGTGGTATTACAACAACTTAGCTATTATTATACATGTAGTGTAAGTCTCTTCCTTAAAAGTCAAGGAATTTAATTAGTTGAATTAATATCATTTAATTTTTTTAAGGTTCAACCATGAAAGAAAATTTATTAGTGATATTACCTTTGTATCCTCACCATGAAAGAAAATTTATTATTAGTGATATTACCTTTGAATCCTTACCATAAGTTTTTAGGTATCCATTAAGTTGCAAGCTTACTGCAGTGGTAAGGGCTTTGGCCTCTCTTTGAGAGGTCTAAGGTTCAAACCCCATTCAGTGTGAAAGGACCATGTTGTGGTAAGGGCTTTGGCCTCTCTTTGAGAGGTCTAAGGTTCAAAAACCACTCAGTGTGAGGGGACCAAGACCCCTCATAAAAACATGTGTAAACTCATTCCAAAAGGAAAAACAATTTTAGGTATCCATTAGATATTTAGATATTTAGTACTAAGATAGTGGGATTCTAAGTATGAAAACATGATTCCTTTTAATATTTATTAATTAGTTATAGTTATTTTATGTTAACCATCTTAACCACTACTAACAAAATGTTCACATATGTTTTTACAAAATTTGAGATTATTGATTCCACAACTTGGTGTTTCTTTTGTTCTACGTATTTTAGTTGTTTATGTTTGCCATCTTTTAACCACTATTAAATAAATATTTAAAAATATCATAAAATTTGAGATTATTGCTTCTATAACATGTTTTTTCTTTAGTGCTATAATCTTTTTCCTTCAAAATACAAGTAGGCTACTTACCTTAGTCTTTATGACTCCGTTATAGATCCCTTTACTATATATATATATGACTTTTTTTTGTAAGATTATCCCAAAGCATTAATGGATTGTTTATTGAATTTAACTTATCCATAAAGGCTATGAAACCATTCAAGAGCTAATCTTGTCCATGCAATAATACGGTTAGATCCTTCTAGAGTTTCATATAACCCAACAAAAGTTATAACCAATCTAAGCTACACAAAAAGAATATAGCTTGCCTACATTTCTTATAGTAGACTTATAGCTTGTCTCTCTTTTTTCTTCTTGCATGGGAAAAACTTGTGCCCCTACTTCTCCTGTTTGCATCCACTTTCATGCTTTTTGAGCTCTCTTATTTTGTGTTCATAAATTATATTGACTAAGTTAGCGTTGTAGGTTAGTTGTTTTCTTTTGTTCTCTTTTTTGGTTGATGGAAGAATTGCTCTCTTATTTTGTATCATCTCTTTTTCTTGATTTGGAACATTTAACGATCTCATAATGCATTTATAGGGCTACCATTCATTATTTGCATAATTGTGCAAATGTCTTTCCAACTTCGTTTATTGTTGTCGTTTATTAGTGTATGGATTGAAGACAAGTTAAGCACCAACCTCATAATGCATTTATAGGGCTACCATTCATTATTTGCATAATTGTGCAAGTGTCTTTAATGTTGATGTTTAGGGTGTATGGATAGAAGACAACTTGAGCACCAACACGTTATTATTGTTAAAATCTATGTTCATTACATTATATTTACCCTTATGTTGCTCAATAGGAGCCTTTCCACTAGTGCTTTGAATCTAACTTCATTCCCTAATTTAAAACTAGGTATAAAAATGCTTTAGGGCCTCAAAACCCATCAGTATAAATGTGCAATCTCATCCCCCATTTCAGATACATTTCCCCCCTATAGTGATATTCAAGGCTTTGATAATGCTTATTTACACATGCACCATATCACACAAGGCAATATTAAGGGGTGACAATTCAACCATACATAATTAGTTGTGCGAAAATGCTAGGCAATCTCACAAGTAGTTCCTTTCCCTTATAACATGGTTGTTAAACTATTGCAGTGTTCCTTCAAAGATCACAAATTTTTATTCAATATTTTGCATATCATGATCTGCAATTTTGAATGAATTTTAATCTTAACGTCTTTAACTTGTACATACAGGGATCTAAACACCTTTACCTTGTTTAAAAACAAACATATGACCAAGAGAGATGGTTTTTATTTTATAAAATTCGAGTTAATGGTGATTTGAATCGTATTAATATTTGGGAAAGATGGAAGAGGGGTAGATTTAAATCTAAAGCTCTTTGTTAGTTGGGAGCTTGGATTAAACTTCATTTGGTGGCAAGTGTGGTTGGAAAGAAACGGCAAAATTTTTAGAGAACCTTTCCATCTTTAAATGGAGTTTGGCAGGTCATTTGGACCAAAGTCACAGAAACTGTGACAGTGTATGGTAAAGAGGAAAGTCAATTTTTTATAGGGACAATGGAGAAGGAAGTTAATGTGCAAGAGGGGTAAGACAGAGCTACCTGAAAAACACCCCCAGAAGGTTGGATTAAAATTAATACTAGTGGAGCTGCAAAAGGCAATCCGAGTAGAGCTAGAATTGGAGTGGTTTGCAAGAATCATGTTGGGACAATGCTCTATTGGAAACTGCAAGGCCTGAGAAGAGCTACGAACAATGAAGCGAAAGCCTCAGCTATCAAATCTGCTTCTATTTGGGCAGTAAAACAAGGTTACAGGAGGATAATCCTATAATTGGATTCTCAAATAATGATAGGTGCTCTGGATTGCATGAGGAACTTTGCTTTGAAGACATAGAGGTTGAGGATTCTTGTCACTCAAATTAAGGAATTGTGGAGGGAATTAGATGATGTGGTTCCAGTTTATGTGAGTAGAGATCTAAATAAAGTGGCAAACTTCCTGGCTAAGATGGGTACTGAGAAGGAGGTAGAGAGTTCAATGGCATAGTGACATGGCTATTGAGGGCGAGATGATTAGGCGGGTTGGTGAGCAAATCCAATGTTGAGCTAATTTGGACAACCATTGTAGAAATATGGTTAGGAGATTTGGCTCCAATGTAGATTTTCTTTTACAGTTGTAAACAGGTGAACAGCCATTGTAGAAATATGGTTTAGGAGATTTGGCTCCAATGCAAATCTTCTTTTACTGTTGTAAACATTTGTTCTCTTTGGCTAAGGCTGGGAGAAGTCTCATTCCAACTTGTAAATAATCTTGTTTTAATATAGGTTTTTCAAATTATTTTTCAAAAAAACAAACATGTCCATTATTTTTCCCACTAAGCAACTTTTCCCTGTTGTTATGAAGCTTTATGATGCAGATTTGTACCTGATATATTTCGCTTTATGTTGTCAGATTTGTAGCTAATATATTTCAACAATGTTTAATGTTTCCTTCAGCTAGTTCTGTATGATTTCATGGATATGATGATACCTTTTCCAAAAATGATTGTAATTTTGTAACTTTCTCTGAATGCAGTTTCCAACAACTGTTTGGCTAAATACTTCAGCATACCTTAAGACGGCTGCAGGGATTTTGTAAGGAATAAAAATCATACCCAACAGATGTTCCATTTATTAATCCTCATTTTTTCCTTGGGAGTATTTTTGTCATAATTCATTAAGCAAGGGTTGGTTTGTAACAGAAACCCACTTTCAAGCATATTCAGTCCTCCAGCGATTTGTTAATAAAAATGCCATTTTTGACTCCCGAAGAGCTCTATATTTATCCAGTCTTAATTTCCCAATTGACAAAGTATTGCTTTCTCAACTTCAAATTTATGTAATTAGTCAATAAATTTAAATTCTTTATCAGACAAGCACCTCCCCTTGCTTATACAAAGCAATAGGTACAGTTGATCATCCCTAAAAACTTCTACTATATTGGTGAAGTGCAAATTACAGAAACTTGCAGGCTCATGACAAGTTGGATAAATTTATTTGTTTCTTTCCAAAGATTATAAAATTACAGCTTAGAAAAAAGCAACAGCTATCCATGCAGTTAACCACCACTACCCACTCCACCCCCATCCACCACAAAAAAAAAGCATATATACATGAGGGATGTCACATCTTTCTAGAATTAAAAACTTCAAGAGCTAAGCACATAATCCCCACGTCACAGGGATTTCTGTAAAATGCTTTCATCCATAATAAATACCAGGAATAGCAAATACACACACATAGAAAAGAGATGATGAGGACATCAATTAGCCTAGGACTTGGGACAGATTAATTAAATAAATATCTTAAATAACTAAGGGAGAATATCTTCTATTTTCTATGTAAAACATGAGTACAACTCACGTCCATTCTAGAAGATATTGTTTGTTACTAGTTACGTTAAACTTGCATTATAAACACGTACTTAAATAAGCACAAGGTACGTCCAAATTAAGAAACAGATATTCCAGAATTACATTGTATCAGGAGCCCATATCGGAATGGAGGCTTATTCTGGATAAGAAAAACAACTAACTACATCAATTTCTCACAATTCAATCTAATGGCAGTAAATTTGAGCCAACTGGAAATCATGTGAACTGCTACAATAAAAATCATCTTTGACATCTCTTGAGGATAAAATTGAAAGAATAACTTTGCTTTGTAACAACATACATTGTGTGACCGAATAAATTGGTGAGTGTCAATAAAAAGTAAAGAAAATATAAATTATATGCATATATTTGTCTGTTCATCAAGAGCAAAGATATATATATGTTTTTCTTCATCCATGAGCCTTTTCAAATAAGTTTCTCATGAAATCCAAATTTCTGTTGTCATAAGGCTTTAACGGTTTAACCATGCATGTATAACATTGCATGCCATGCATTTTGGTCTTATAAAAGGCATTGTGTAGCACCAACAAAGGGAATGCCATCAAATGAGCATAACCCAAGTTCAAATTCCTGTTTTCTGATTGAAACTCATGTGATAAGACAGCATGTGATAATATGATTTGTTGGAATACCATAATGAGATTTATAATGATATTTGTTCTTAAATGTCTCCTTCCTTGTAATTATCTTAGTAACTAGAGTCCTAGTTTGCATATCCAGTTCATCTCGATTGGACTCAATGAGAAGTCCATGCACATGTACAGATCACTAACAGCAGGTGACTACTAGAGTCCTAGTTTGCATATCCAGTTCATCTCGATTGGACTCAATGAGGTGTCCATGCACATGTACAGATCACGAACTGCAAGTGACTAATTGAAGTGTCTATGCATGCCTAGTTCAAGGGCAGTTTGCAACCCTTCAACCTCATCTTTGTAAATCTATTTATACCTCATTAAAAAAGAGTATACATGATCAGTTTGATTAGCAACCCTTCAACGTCATCTTTGTAAATTTATTTATACCTCATTAATGAGGAGTATGCATCATCAGTTTGGTTTGCAACCCTTCAATGTCGTCTTTGTAAATTTATTTATACCTCACTAATGAAGAGTGTACATCTTCATTTTTGGCAGCTATCTTCTCTCATTTGCTCCAGAGTCTGTATTTCCTGCTTTTTGCATTTCAGTTAGTGCATCATCATACCACATTGGTTGTTGAAATACTGCAGTCATGATGTAATACAGATGGGATCCAGTTAAGCCCCATATAACCAATCTAAAAGAAAAGAGCATGTAATACTTATTCTTGCCTTGATTGTTTGATGGTGCAAGGTGTATGGTTTATATAAACAGTCTCAGAAAATTTATTCCAAATGAGTTGGCAGTTTGGAGTTATACCTTTGTTAGGATGATAGTTATTTAATTGACCCACAGAGGTTATATATATATATAGATAGATAGATAGATAGATAAGTGGTCTAGTGGGGATTGCAGCACCTCGATGTCTGCATTGTACTTTAAGCGGAAAAAAGAAGCAGGAATTGAGGACACCCACAACAAAGAATAAAAGCTTATTAACTAGAAATTGAATGTGTAGCTTTGGTTTTCCTAAGCAAGACACTTAAGGCTCAGGCTCCATGATTTGAGCCCAGAATATTGGGAGTGTTAACCAAGCAAAATCATTCTTACCCTAAAAAAAGAGTATGAGCACTACAATTGATGAATGTCAGGGATACAGTGAAGTTCTGATTTCCTGCCCCCCACCTCTTTCCTATGTGTTTGATGTTGGTTGCCAACTGTAAATATTAAAGAAGGTTCTGATTACTTGATAAGAACTATTCCAGTTGTGACCTCGGGTTAATTGAATTTGGATAGACATTTAAAAATTTTAAAAAGCTGCCATCATAAATACAAAGAGAATTTTTTATTTTTATTTTTTTCAAAATATTGAAAGTTAAAAAGGGTTATAAAAGCTTTGGACAATCAAATAACATGAGCTCTACCAGTTAGATTCCCCAACTTTTGAGGAGACCCAAGTTTGAATCTTGTCAAGCAATACATAAATAATTGTCAAGCTGTTGTAATACCACCCCATGGCCACATTGTTATATGGGTGGGCACCGTCTCAACCCCATATAACCAAATTAAAATAAATAAATAAATAAAAGCTTTGAGCAAACACCAGGGGGAATGGAAGAACAGGAAGGCAACAAAGTCAAATGGAGAGAATACAGAAAGAAAATCGAAGAATTTTTAGTGATGAAGAGAAGATACAACTCATTGCAGTGATCCCTTTAACCATTGTCAAAATCCTGAAAACATAAAAATATTACTGCCATCCAGTAAACAATATCAATATTTGATTCTAAGTCTCATGTATTTGAAAATCAACTTTTGTCTGCTACAGTAGGTTAAATTTAGAAATTGTTTTATCACCATACAAAAATATAAGTAATTTGATCGATCTCAATTTCTCAATACAATTCCAAGTTATCATCATCAAAGGTGTTTTTGCTCTTCATATCAAAAAAAAAGACTTCTCCAAATTGAAAATCAGATTGTATAAACCAACAAGATTCCTTTCCCACATTGAAATTTGGACCAACATTAGATGCATCCCCTTCTTGAAACCTGGTCACATTCATAACAGAAAGGTGCTTCATTGGTGTTCAGAAGTCCTGATATTTCTTTCACTCTTTAAATGATTTATGAAAGAAAGCTTTCACTAATGAAAGAGTAACTCCTTATATTCAGTAAAAAAAAATAATTCCTATATTATGATGATAACAATAACATTAAAAAAAACATTCAACTCAAGTCAAATGTGCGATCATAACATTAAGACAGTCATTCACAACACTTGAGGAGTCCTCACAATCCACACCTGCCACTTTGTTTTCAATACCATCTTAACAGTGGCCTAGATCACTTTAGAAGTGCTTAATCATTTCTTCTAAAGTTACAAACTAACAGAATATACAGAACAAGTCTCCAAGGAACAACTCGAGCAAAAACCACCAAGCAGGTAAATTTGTAAATAAAATTTTGGTTAATGTCTGACAGAGCTTCTAAGAAAGATAAGAATGAAACCTATCTTAAGGGTGAAATGCCCTCGAGTGATATAAAGAAATAAGATTTGGCAATGCGTGCTCTCCCCGGTAGAGCCCTTAACCTGCTCTCCCCACAATCAAGATTGTATCCAAATAAGGTCACATAAATTAACAAATCTAGTAAGTTTGGAATTCCAACTGCTTATCTTGTTCTAGGTAAGAAGAAACTTGTCAAGGCAAAAATCAATTGATTCTATAGCAGAGGATAATATCACCAGTTTCATAAAATCTTACTGGGCCAGAAAACAAAGATTTTTGAAACCCTTAGAACCTTACCTAGGCCCTTAAGCTCTACTTGGAGTAAGGCAAGGAAATGGAATGAAACACATCTTTAAATCAAATCCCCATTTCGTCCCTGTCGGGACACTGCATTGGTAAATGCTTTGGGCTCACGTTGTGGAGACCCAAGTTTGAATCACGGGGAGGGTGGCCCCGTTGTGCCCCCAGCTGTATGCTTCGGCTGTTAAAGTATGTTCAACAAAAAAATCCCCATTTCTTGCTTTAATTCAAGGCATTATGTAGCAACGGTAAATGGGATGAATTGCATGAGATGCAACCTAACTTCAACTTCCTACCTGCATTGTGATGGATACTTTCATGATAAGACAGCCTGCGATAACGTGGATACTGTGGTTTAAAAACTACAGTAATGCAATTATGATTGAAGTGTGTGGCACCTATGCCAACCCCATGTAACCATAATATGTATATTCTTGTTTCCATTAGGCATTGCCAAACAAGTGAAGGCGCAGAGGAAAAAGAAATCCAGTAATCTCATCACAAGTACGAAGAATACTAAACACGATGACATGAGCTCAATTGGTTAAATTCCTCAACTTTGAAGGAGAGACCTAGGTTTAAATCTAGCCAAAAAATGCATGCATAGCTGTTAAGTTGTTTCCATGCCACTATGTGGTCACAATGTAATATAAGATGGGTTCGTTTCAATCCTATATAACCAATTATAGTAACAAGACCCAAAAAAACTTTAAAAAAATACACAGACAAGCCTCTGCACTATTCCAACATCCCAAATCAAAATATATACTATGGCAAAGAAGGTAATAGATAGGTACCAAATAATGCTTTCAAAAATTCACAAGGCTAAACTTCTGCACTGCTCCAACAATCCCCAAAAAAAAATCAATAAGCTAATTTGTTTATTAAAAACTATAGAGAAATGTCTATATCATGCCATGAAAAAATTATGAGGGCAAACCCTTTGCACCATTCTAATAATCCATTAAATATAAATTAACAAATATTTGACTTCTCCATGTCCATGGGTTAGAACAAATAGGTAAGAAAGAAGGTTTACTATTGGATCGGGGTTGCGTTTTGAGTTCTCTTTGATCTTTTTCTGTTGAGATTTGCCAGCGCGTTTCAAAGAATTTGGGGGTTTTCAGTGTTTTTTTGGAGAGCATTGTAGGGAGTTTTTTGAAGGATCAGTGGATAACGAATCAGTAAAGCCCTGGATGGTGGAAGGAGGAAGATTCAATGGGAACAGGACCGATATGCAACATAAGCCAAAGATTGACTCCAAGAAGGGCCAAAATAATCATGAGCACATGCAGGTGGAACAGATAATAGAAACTAGTAATCAAATCTCATTCTAGCAAGAGAAATCCGAAGATTTATTCGAGTTCACAGCAACCAATCTTAAACAAGGGCAGAACCAAGGGCGCAAATGCACAAGAGGTAAAGGACTGACTTTAAAACAACAAGTTAGGGTTATATTGCAACAAGTGGAAATGTCTAAAAAAGGGAATAATTGTGGACCAGTGAGAAGTAATCAAGTAGGGGCCAATGTTGTTGATCATAACAAAGAAAATGATCCAATACCTAGTATGGGAAGAGATTCTGGTGACAAATTGCCAAAGATGACCTTTCGGGATGCATTGCAAAGAGGACAGCTGCAAACAACTGCAGCTAATAACTCTAGGGCTTCTCGAAGACCGTTGAGAATGCCTACAATGGATTCTAGGAAAACAGCTTCAAGGTGCATGAAAGCGGCAAATGGTTCTCCTATAGTCCAACCAGACATTCAGATTGGGATCGATGTTATGGAACGTAGAGGATTAATGTGCTGATTTTTTGGGTCTTCATCTAGGTCTACTTGCTTTCAAGATGTGGGCTGCTAGACAATGGAAAACTAGAGGTGAGTTAAATATTTTTGCTTACCCTAATGGTTATTTCTTAGTTCTTTTTGCTAATGAGGAGGATAGAGAACAAGTTTTCCAAGGGGGTCCTTGGTTTTTAGGCAAGGCAGGGCTTTTCATGAAGCCCTGGCATACCAAGTTCAAAGCAGAAGAGGAAATGCCTTCAGTAGCCCCAGTCTGGGTGAGACTTTTTGGGTTGCCAACAGAGTTTTGAAACCAAGCTATTCTCATGGCAATAGTCAATCCTTTAGGATCTTATAGTGCAAGCCGATTTGAACAAATTATCTATACCAGAATTTGTGTTCTCATCAACCTTGACAAGCCTTTGACAAAAAAGATTACTCTGCAGTTTGGGGGAGGATACTTGGGAACAAGATGTGGACTATGAGAACATTCCTTTTAGGTGTAGAATTTGTCATGAATATGGTCACCTAGCTAAGGATTGTAAACATTGGATCCCAGAGCAGGCACAAGCAAAAATGAGTCTTGGAGGTTTTAAACTGCTTAAACAAAAGAACATACAGAGAAAACAAACATCTAAAGAGCAGGTAGTCATCTCTACCAATAAGTTGGCTAACCTCCCAATGGATGATGAGGAGAACAACATAGAGACAAATATCATAGAGACTCCTCTTCAAGCCCTAAGAAAGGAGCCAATAGTTGAAGAAATAATCGTAACACTGAGCCAGTTCTAGATTTACTAAGTACCCTACAAGAGAACCCACCCCAAAAGTGTTAGAAAAATTAAAAGCAAGCAAGCTAAAACAACAATAAAACAATTCACAAGATTTATGTGGAAACCCTTCAGTGTATAGGTAAAACCACGGGGCAATGGCAACTATTATCTTTTATTAATCTCAAGGAACTTTTTCACATTTGCACCCTTTCTTCTCTATACAAATACAAGGGGTCATTCCTTTTTATAGGAAAACAAGAGAAGATTCCAAAAAAGTCGAGGTACATCCAAAACGCGTTCATTAACAACCGCGTTTAATTAATTGCCGCTTATATTAATTGCGGGGGTCCCACCTCGTACAGTTATACAGTCGTTTGTTTCGCTATAAGCTATAAGTTGCGCCAGCATGCACCACTCTGCTGAAGAACATTGAGATCTGAATATTGCGTTCACCTCCTAACATTCTCCCACTTGAAGTCGATATACAGGAATTATTTTCCTTTGTTTTCCATCCAAGAACCAATTTTCCAATGCTACCTTTATCACATTTTTTGCAAGCCCAGAGAAGTTTTGCACCAATCAAACTTCTCTCTCTTGACCGGCTTTGTAAGCATATCTAGAGGATTCACTTCAATATCAATTTTCTCCAACAGGATCCTACCTTTTTCCACCACATTTCTTATAAAATGGTACTGAACATCAATGTGTTTCATGCAATCATGGAATGTTGGGTTCTTTACTAACTGAATAGACCTTTTGGATATCACAATGCAACATAATCTTCCCCTACATTATCTTGAAGTCACCCAACAATCGCTCTAGCCAAATTGCCTCTTTGATGGCCTGTGTCCCTGCAGGAAGCCTCATGTTTGCTCACCATGGCAAACATGAGGCTTCCTGCTACTGATGAGTACGGTACATGAGACATGTTTGTCTTGTCTGCTTTTGTTCTAGGACACTGTTTGGAAGACAATTTGAATTGTGGAGGAAGTGGGGTACTAACTGGTTTTGCATTCTGCATGTTGAAGCACTGCAGAATCTTTTATATATATGACTTTTGACATAACCATATCTTCCTTCGTGCTCTGTCCCTGTGTATCTTCATCCCTAGAATTTGGTTTGTTGCTCCTAAATCCTTCATTTCAAATGTCCTAACCAACTGAGCCTTAAGATCAATGATTTTCTTCATGCTAGGGCCTGCAACTAGCATATCGTCAACATACAAGAGCAAGATAATAAAACTGTCATCATCAAACATCTTATAGTATGCACAATGGTCAGCTTCACTCCTACTGAAACCTTGGCTCTTCATGAAGGTGTCAAATTTTTGGCACCACATCCTTGGTGCTTGTTTCAATCCATACAAAGATTTCTTGAGTGTGCAAACCAAATGCTCTTTGCCTCTTTCTTTATAGCCCTTAGGCTGATCCATATAGATCTCTTGCTCGAGATTACCATGCAAGAAAGCAGTTTTCATGTCAAGTTGCTCCAACTCTAAATCCTGTGCTGCTACAAGTGCAAGTAAAACTCTGACAGTAGTCAACTTCACAGCTGGAGAGAAGATTTCATTAAAGTCTAATCCTAACTTTTGCACATAACCTTTTGCCACCAAGCGAGCTTTATAGCGTTCCATTAATCCATCATTGTTCTTCTTTATTTTGTACACCCAATTTTTACCAACAACCTTTCTTCCAAGTGGGAGATCCACATCCGTAGTGCTTCCATTTCCTCGTCCATGGCATTCCTCCACTTTTTTGCATTCTCAAATTCTCTAGCTTACTGAAATGAGATAGGCTCACCATCATCAGTTAACAAAGCAAAAGAGGATTGACAATCAAGAGAATACCTCTCTTGACGCTTTTGTGGACGTGTAGATCTTCTAACCCAACGTTTTGTTGGTTGTGGCTCTTGATATTGTGACTATTCAGGTTGCTGAACTTGCTGATCTACATGCTGATCAAAAGCTTCAACATCCTTATTTTCACTTTTATCTTTGTTCATATCTACTTCAACAAGTACAACCTTAGGTATTTGCTATATTTGCTTCCCCCTAAAAATTAGGTGTTTCAACAAGTACAAACTTAGTCCTTTGCATGGATTTTTCATTAAAAATATCCCAGCTAAAAATTACCTTGTGGGCAGTAGGATCCCACAGTCTATACGCCTTCACTATATCTCCATAGCCGAGAAAAACACATTTCTTTAATTTTGGGTCAAGTTTGAACCTGTTTTCTTTAGGCACATGGCCAAATGCATCACAACCAAAGCTACGTAAATGAGAGTAATCAATTGGCTTACCACGCCAAACTTCCTCCAGAGTCTTTCCATCCAACGCAGCTGTGGGAGACCTGTTAATAAGATAAGCAGCTGTATTAACAACCTCCGCCCGGAACTTTTTATCCAACCTAGATGAGCTGAGCATGCTTCTTGCACATTCCATGATTGTGCGATTCATCCACTCAGCCACACCATTTTGTTGTGGAGTATATGGCACAGTCTTCTAGTGCTTAATTCCTTGTTGCATACAAAATTCATCAAATTCCTTGGAGCAATATTCACCCCCATTACCTGATCTAAGACATAAAATACGCTTGCCCAAACTTTTCTCTACTCGTGCCTTGAACTCCTTAAATTTCTCCAAAGTTTCCATCTTCTTTTTCCGAATATAAACCCACACTTGTCTAGAATAATCATTTTATAAATGTCATAAAATCTAGTATCTTTTAAAGACTGGGTGGGGACTGGTCCAAATATATCAGAATGTATAAGTTGCAAAAAATCAGAACTCTTACCAGGGCTTGCAATAAACCAAACTATCTTTTGTTTACCAAAAAAACAGTGGTCACACAAGTCTAAATTACAAGACTTAATCCCATAAAGCAGACCTCAGTCATGCAAAATTTTCAATCCTTTTTCACTCATGCTCTAGGCATTGATGCCATAGCATTACTTCATCCTGAGCATTTCCTTGAGTTGTTGTTGCATGGTTTGCCACTGTATCACTGCACAAATGATACAAGGTCCCATAAGATTCTCCTTTTGCTACTACTAGGGCTCCTCTAGTAATTCTGCAATAATTGTTACCGAAAGTAGTAAAATACCCAAGCTTATCCATCTTGATTGAGAGCAAATTCTTCCGTAAATCAGGCACATGTCGTACATCACACAACATCCTTTCTCTGCCATCATCCAACCTAATCCTAATGTCCCCTCTTCCCACAATTTCTAAAGGATGATCATCACCCAAGTAGACCATCCCACCATTATAGGGCTGATATTTCACAAACCAGTCTCTATGTGGAGACATGGGGAAAGATGCACCTGAGTCCAAAACCCAAGTATATAAAACAGATCTGTTGTTACTGATACAGAAGGCCTCACATGTTGTCGTCTCTACAAAATCTACTGTACTGGCCTCAGTTGATGGCTGATTTTGCTTTTCACCGTTCTTTTCCTTTTTTAGATTCCAACAGTCCTTCTTCGAGTGCCTAGGCTTCCCACAATGCCAGCACTGCCCTTTCAGCTTGCATCCTCTTGACTTAGATCTGGAATGTGATCTACCTTGTTGACTCCTTTTGATAGATCGACCTCTCACAGCTAGGGCTTCATTGGTTGAGGGTTCCAATGACGTTTTCTGCCTCAACTCTTTTGCCAACAAAGGGGCTACGACTTCATCAAATTTTAGAGCTCTTCATGATGCATTGTTGATGGTCATTACCAAATGATCCCAAGTGTCCGGGAGGGAACAAAGTAGGGTGATTGCTCTGTCCTCATCCTCCATCTTCACATTAACCGAGACCAATTTACTGATTAGGGTATTAAACTCATTCAGATGATCTACCACAGAAGAACCCTCCTTCATCCTCGGGCTGTAAAGCTGCATTTTCAAGAAAACCTTATTTGTTGTTGATTTAGTCTCATATAGCTTCTCAAGCCTCTCCCAGAGGGCTTTCGCGGTCTTTGCTTCAACAACATTGAACAATACAGAGTCTGCTAGGCAGAGACGAATTGTAGAAACCGCCTTTTTGTCTAGCTTTACCCACTCCTCATATGTCATGCTGCTAGGTTTATTCGCAACTCCTTTCAAGGCTAGGGCTTGGTCGTTTTGAACCAGCAAAGCCTCCACCTTCATCTTCCATAGGGCAAAGTTCCTGCCATCAAACTTCCCAATCTCAAACTTGGTTACACCTCCTATCATTGTTGCAGCTCCCACTCGCACAAAACCCTAGACCAACAAGGTTTTCAGAGAACCTAGCTCTGATACCAGATGTTAGAATTATTAAACGCAAGCAAGCTAAAACAACAATAATACAATACACGAGATTTATGTGGAAACCCTGATGTGTACAGGTAAAACCATAAGGCAATGGCAACTATTATCTTTTATTAATCTCAAGGAACTTTTTCACATCCGCACCCTTTCTTCTCTATACAAATACAAGGGGTCATTCCTTGTTTAATAAAACAAGAGAAGATTCCAGAAAAGTCAAGGTACATCCAAAACGCGTTCATTAACAACCGCGTTTAATTAATTGTCGCTTATATTAATTGTGAGGATCCCGCGCCATACGGTACGCTATAAGTTGCACCACTCTGCTAAAGAACATCAGAGATCTAAATATTGACTTCACCTCCTAAAAAAAAGTTGAAGAGATCCCAAAGGAAAAACATAAGCCAAGAGAAAAACAATGACTCTAACCAATCAAATGGAGGAACTCATAAAGGAATAGATAGTGGAGGTGATATCCAGGAATCTTCTAGCAGGGCCATGGTGGTATTCTCACCAATCCCAGGTTTGGAGTCTATACCAAAACCAACAAGAGTGAGTTAGGAGTCTACTAAAAATATGAAGCTAGATACATACCAAAGAGTAGGTAGGAAGACTACTCAACATCAAATAGGGAAAGAAGATGCAAAGCTAATAGCAATGGGTAAGGTCAAGGATATTACCCACATTTTTAGTCCTCGTGCTTGATGAAGTGCATCACCTAGAATATTCGAGGGCTTAAGGGTAGCCCGGTAAAGCATAATGAAGTAAAACAAATGATTCAACAACATCGTCCACAGATGGTTTTTATTCAAGAAACAAAAGTGTCGGTAGAAGAGATGTAGATTTTTGCCAAAAATATTTGGCCTACATGTAGGGTTGAAGCTCTAAGCTCCCAAGGAGCTTTTGGAGGAGTGGCTTGTCTTTGGGATCCAAAAGAGATTGTGATACACCAAACAATGGGAAGTTGGGGGATTCTAGCTTTACTAGCCCATAATAGACATTCTTCTCAGCATTGGTTATGTCTCAATGTATACTCTCCTATCAGCCTGGATGAAAAACGAAAACAATGGAGGAATGCAGCTTATATTATTGGTCATTTTCCCGAAGCTTGGCCGCTTGTAGGTGGTGATTTTAACACCATCCTCTCATTGGAAGAGAAGATTGGGGGAAATCACACTCTAGACAATAGTATTGACCTCATGACAGAGCATATTAGATCTCTTCATCTAGTAGATATCAAACCAGACAATGGTATGATGACCTAGTCTAATAAAAGGCAAGGCCCAACATGCATTCTCGAAAGACTAGATAGGTTTTTGGTATCAGAGGAGTTTTTGAGCAATGGATATATTCCAAGAGCACAAACATTGAATAATGCAAGATCAGATCATTGGCCGGTGTTGGTGGAAGTGTGGAAGACCAGATCCAGTCGTGCTCCTTTTAGATTCCAGCTAATGTGGTTTCGAGATAGTAGTTTTTGAGATAAGGTTCAACAATGGTGGCAAGAGGGTAAACCTAGGCATGGTACGAAGATGTACAGTTTTGTTAGGAGGCTTCAGTACCTCAAGTCCAAATTGAGAACATGGAACTGGGAGGAGTTTGGTGACATAAAGGAAAAGAAATAACATATCTTAACCAAACTTGAGGACCTAAATGAGCAAATACGAACCGGATGGCACTACTAAGATCCGAAGCAAGGAGGAGGCTAGGCTTACTGCTCAGCTAGAGGAATGGGACAAAAGAGAAGAGATCCTGTGGAAACAAAAATCTAGGATCCAATGGCTCCAGGAGGGAGATAGGAACACTAGCTTCTTCCATAAATCTCTTCTAGCAAGGCGGTCGCACAATTTCATCTCTTCCTTAAAAACAATTGCAAGTGATTCAATACACACATGGGATGGGATGAAAGATATAGCAAGAGAATACTTTGCCCAACTCTTTAAGGCAGAACCATTGAATTGAGGAGGCACAACAAGAAGTACTCCAAGTGATTCCTTCTCTCATCACAGAGGAAGATAATGTAACTTTGACTGCCCCAATTACTGCCAAAGAACTACAACAAGTAGTTTTCAAGATGCGAAAAGGAAAAACTCTAGGCCCAGATGGATTTCCCATAGAATTCTACCAAGAATTCTAGGATATCCTTAAGGAAGAACTGTTGGAAGTGGTAGAAGAGGCTAGGATAGCCAAAGTGGTGCTCAAAGAGGTGAACAAGACATATATAGCATTGGTTCTGAAAACACAAGGAGTTTGAACACATCTCTGGCTATCGACCAATTGCCCTTTGTAATGTCCTATATAAAATTATCACTAAGATCATGGCAGAAAGGGTCAAACCTCTTCTTCACAAAATTATTTCTCCAAAACAAGGTGGTTTTGTGGAAGGAAGACAAATCTTGGATGAGATAGTCTTAGCTCAGGAGGCCATCCACTCTATGCAGGTACAAAAAATACCCTCCATGTTTATTAGGTTAGACCTATCCAAAGCATATGATAGAGTTGATTGGCACTTCCTCCTAAAGGTGATGAGACAATTTGGATTCTTGGGTGATTGGGTAGAATGGATCAAGGGATGTATTTCCTCGGTATCCTATTCAGTTCTAGTAAATGGAGCTCCTACCCAACTATTTACAGCTTCTAGAGGTATCAGGCAAGGAGACCCCTTATCCCCATACTTGTTCATCATATTGGCTGAATGTTTGGGCAGAACATTAGCTAAGGATAGGGACACCAGAGCTTTGGAGGGAATAATAATAGCAACTGGAGCTAAACCAATTACTCACCTACAATTTGTTGATGACTCTACATTATTAGGAAAAGCAACAAGGGAGGCCTCCAGATTTAAAATGATTCTAGGATGGTTTACAAAAGCGACTGGACAACTTATAAATGAAGAAAAGTCCAAGGTCATCTTTTTCCATTGCTCACCTAGGCAGGAGATAATGTTGTTGGATAAATTGAGATACAAGAAGACATCTCTTCCAATCACCTACCTAGGAATTCCACTTACAGTTGGGAGGCAAAAAAGGAGGAATGGACTTGGTTGTTAGAGAGAGTGAAAGCCAAATTGGGAAAATGGACTAATAGGTGGCTTTCTACAGGAGGACGAATGACCCTTATAAAAACAGTCCTCAATGCCATACCTATTTATGTCTCCTCAGTGCTAGCTATCCCTAAGGCAGTTCTTAAAGAATTGGATCAAATAAGTTATAGATTCCTTTGGAATGGAGTCAAGGAAGAACGAAAATGGGCACTGGTGAAATGGGATACTTTATGTTTACAGAAAAGGAGGGAGGACTAGGAATCAGATCAGTTGTCAAGAATAATAAGGCACTGGCGGCTAAGTTATATTGGAGATTGTTAAAATTTCCTGAGGAATTGTGGGCTCAAATTTTGAGGGCCAAATATGCAGAGAATAAAACCCCAACAAAGCTTATCCAGTTTTCGCTTCCTAGCAAAGGATCTCCCATCTTAATGGGACTTAGAATAGGAGAGGATATGATCAAGGAAAGATTGTTTTGGATTATCCATAATGGACAAAAGGCTAACTTTTGGATAGATTCGTGGGATGGTCATCCTCCTCTAATAACTCAATTCCCAACTTGGAGACCATTGATGGAGAATCTTCATAGAAACAATTGGGTTAAGGTAGCCAAATATTGTAAGCCTCAAAGCAGTAGTTGGGAGGTAGGAAGGCAATGGATCCCAATAGAGGAGTGGCCAATCCAAATTCCAGAGGATCAAAGAAAAGAAATCTATAGGACCATCCAGACGAGATCACTCTCATGGTCTCAAGAGGAGGATACTCTTGGTTGGGGTAGGAAAAATCAGAGTGAATATATAGTTGCCTCTGGATACTTAGCCCTCTGTCAAAGTACCCCAAGCCTGTTAAGTGATATATTCATGCAGTTGTGGGCACAAAACCTTTGGCCCAAAGTTAGATTCTTCATTTGGCTTCTACTTCATAGAAGGGTGCTAACAAGGGAACAATTGATGAAAAGAGGGATGCATGGGCCTTTCAGATGTGAGATGTGTTGGGAGAATGAGGAAACAATCTCTCACCTTTTTATAGAATGCCCCATCACAATCAAACTATGGAAACAAATGGCAGCTTTGCTAGGCATCCGCTGGTTTGAGATATCTTCTATAGAACAACTTTGGAGGGAGTGGCCTAAAAGGGAGGAAATGGACCAACCCACTCAGCAGATTTTTTGGGTGGGGACAACTCTCCTTTTGTGGAATTTGTGGAAGGAGAGAAATAATCGTATCTTCAACCAAGAATACAGAGATAGCCACTTTGTTTGGCAAAGGATCATATCCAATATGAGGGAGTCAATCCAATACTTGTTAAAAGAGCCCCATAATCCTAACCAAAAGTGGATTCAGATAATATCTAGATTACAAGTGTCTCCAATGGTGGTCACATCAAAAAGGGTAACCCCAAATCATGCACAAGTAATCAGAATTAGGAATTGGAAACCTCCTCCAGAGGGACTAGGTAAGATTAATACGGATGGAGCCTCAAGGGGAAATCTAGGAAGAGAGAGTATGGGGGGAATAGGCTGCCTTTCAAATGGTGCCCTTGCTTTTATCTTCGCAAAAAACCTAGGTATCTTATCCAATAACCTGGCAGAGGGATATGCCATCTTAAGGGGATTACAAGAGGCTTTGAAGGTGGGGTGGAGGAAAATTCAGGTGGAATCAGACTCCCAAATTATGATTAACCACTTAAAAGGATCAAGCAAGCAAAAGAATAAAGATTGGAGAATACAAAGAATACTTGAGCAAATACAGATGACCCAACAACACTTTGAGGTAGTGGAGTTCATACACATCTTTAGAGATCAAAACAAGGTGGCAGATGCAATGGCTAACTGGGCTCTTGATCGAGGAGACTTCACTTGCTATGGATATCCTCCCAGATGGTGGCCTCAACGGACCAGGAAAGCTCTTTTTTCCATTCTTACCATTGATGATAGTAATGCTTGTTGTATATAGATTTATATATCCTTGCTTTACATGGTTACTCTTTTTTTGTATAGATAAAGTGCACTATGCCTTCACCTTGACACTTGTCAGTTTCTCTTGACAAGTGTCATGTGTTGAATATAGGCTTATGCCTATATATTGTAACCATTTGTATCAATAATATATATCTCATCTTTGTTCATTTCATTATAGTCCTAACATTTGGTATCAGAGCAGGCTTTCCCTGCCCTGTGAAACCCTTGAGGGAGGATTTCCATCTCCCTCCCCCTCATTTTTTCCCTATTTTTTAAATTTTTTACCGAGGGAGTATGCTCTCCATCATTTGATGGATCAGAAACCAGATGGTAATGCAGATCCGTTTCATTTGGAGGCAACCTATTTCGGGTTTTTCCCACGATAGAGAGCAGGGTTTGTCCATGATTACTTCTTTGTTTTTGCAGTCGAGGAATTTATTTTAAGTTTTTTTTATTGGGCCTTAAAAGTGAGTTCATTTTTTGGGTCGTTGAACACGGTGCCATTAAAATCCTGCCCATATTTCGGCACTGAACCCGTTGCTGCTGGTGCCGAAGCACCTTCCCTTCGTGGGTCTGCGGGTGCCACGCATGCGGCTGAAGCTGCCGTCATTGTCGCTGTCGTCGCCCATGGTGGTGTTCTCGCTGGAGCTGGCCACCTTCTTCCTCGTCATCTCGGGCTTCACTTACGAAATCATCGTGGAGCCCCCTGGCATCGGCAGCTCGCAGGATCCCATCAGTGGGGTCGTCAGGCCCGTCGTCTTCCTCTCCGGCCGCGTCAACAGCAAACAGATCCGCGATCGACGCAGAATGAGCAAGATAACGTCCAGATTGTGTAACTGGAAGGAGCGGACGTGGAGGCTCCACCGTTTTTCACAGAGCAATTCTATGATTTGATCCAGAGGATATGCGGAGTTGGATGCACCAGTTGTTGTTGTGTGTGGCAGTCATGGTGTGGTGATGTGCTGATATCAACAGTCCAACGCCGGTGTCCATTACACGTGATAAAGTTACAGTTATAGCTGCGTGGAGAGGGCCAAAAGGTGGAAACCGCTTTTGGTGATACCAATTTCCAGGCCTTAAAAGTCTATGGCCGTGATCTTGTGGAGGACGCTGGCAAGCTTGATCCTGTCATTGAGAGGGTGGATGAAATCCGGCGTTTGAAACAACAGCGCGAAGAATTGTTGTTCAGTCTACAAGAGGCAGAGCGGAGAAGGTCGCGTTGCTGCTAACAACAGGAAGCGACATCAAAATGAAAAATGGGCCCCAGTGGAGTGATCCTGTTAGGCGTGTGGTATTTTTTTTTGTAAACTGATTGCCGCCATCCACGAGAGATCCATATTACCGCCAACAATATTGCTTCTCATTTGATGTTTTTCTTTTTCAAATGGAGTCGATATCTGCGATTCCAGGGGCGGAGTTGCCTGAAGAGAGTCGGGAAAATTTATGTGAGATTTATGTGGCCATGATTTTTTGGGCCGAATGATGATTTTTTTAGTTGATCACGAACTTGATCTGGCGGTGCCGGTTGGATCTGGCGGATTTTTTTTGCAACGATCTGTTTCAGCACTGTTAATTTTTTTAATAGGTTGCTATATTCATGATTTACTGTTGCTGGTGCTCTCGGCCACGACCAGGAGAGCCATGAGGGCAAGAACATTGTGCCTCGTGTAGTACCTGCACGACGCCATTACGAACGCCGTGGCCACGTGGTGGGCTATGAACAGAACTTTGCCCCGAGCGAAGAGGAGGTAATGGAAAAAGTCCACGACGAAATACGCTATGCTGTAATCCATGATGCAGAGAATGCAGCAACACCGTTAAACAAGAATAGCTCATTGTTCACGATCTGCATCCATATGTCGTCTGCGAGTGGTTCGTTGAGTTCGCAGATCGAGATTTCATTTGGCCCGATTTGATGGAAACGACGCTTCTTCGTCTTTTCATTGTGGATGAACAGAAATGTAGATGAAGAGGAGGTTGCAGTGGGCAATGGAGGCGCCGTACCGCAGTGTCCCCCTCTGCTGTTCAGTGGGCAATGGAAGTCCCAGTGTTGCACTCTTTTTTGCTGTGATGACCGTTATAGCTTTGATTGCATGTCTCCTTTGCTGTAAGAGTGACTGGGAGTGATGACCGTTATAGTTTTTTGGCCTATTTTAAAAGTGGAAGGGAGTTTACTATTCACATTGTATAGGCTGACTTTCTGGCAGTATTTTTTATAAAAACTCCCATCTTAAGCATTGAGTACTAGAGTAGCACTCGGATGGGTGACTACTTGGGAATGTCCCGGAGCTGCACATATTTTTTGAGGGTCATTGTGTTTGATTTGTTGAAGCATCAATTTGTATACGCCTATAGGGGTATTTATAGTCGTTGGAAACGGTTTTCCGCGACGGACACAATGGTGGTGTCATATTGTAATTTTGAGGCTGTTTCAATTTAGTTTTTTAGCCTCAAAGTTCTTATACCTTGGAGTGCACTCTCGGTTGTACCCGACACTCCCAAGGTAATTTTATATGTGATCCTTGTACCTAGTGATCTTTTCTATACACTTGGCGAATGCAGCGGCTGGTTACCCATGCATTTCGATGGGATGACATGGTCACCATAAGGACACTTATTCTAGGGACTACAGACATAGACACCCTAGACTCTATCCGAGGTTTTTCCGGATCTACTTCTGAAGACTACAGACGAAGACACTTCAGAAGATTCTCTTCTATTTTTCTTTCTTCTTCTCCTCCAAATTTGGATCTATGGCTCATTTTATTGTATTGAGTGCATTTTCGACAGAGACCGACACTCTTATATGGCTCGTTTTTCCTTTGTATTAGGTGCATTTTCGGCTGAGACCGACACCTTCTAGATTGAGTTCACCATAAGGAAGGATTTGATATTTATGGTGAATCTAGTCAGTGACCTACGAGAGGCAACATCCTCTGAGGATGACCTGTAGAGGCAACAGACCCAGAAGTGGCTGACCCTGAGGCACCCATGATGACCCTGAGGCACTTAGACGGCTGACCCAGTGGCAACAGACCCATGGAAGTGGTTGACCCTGAGGCAACAGACCGAGATGTATACATAGTGAATCTAGCATTATTCACAGTTGGAGAGCCAAGCGCAAAGAGCACGAGCCTAGACCCAATCAGCAATAAGAGAGGATGATAGGTTGTTTTAGAGAAGTCAACATTAAGGGGGAATGTTACCTAATGTTGACTTGTTTTGTTTCTTCTTTAGTTAGGATAGTGCACTTTAAGGGGGATTGTTAGAGTTAAAGTGCACTATGCCTTCACCTTGACACTTGTCAGTTTCTCTTGACAAGTGTCATTTGTTGAATATAGGCTTATGCCTATATATTGTAACCATTTGTATCAATAATATATAACTCATCTTTGTTCATTTCATTATAGTCCTAACAGATTAGATGTTAGGGAGAATAGTTTACATCTTGTTAAAACTTTGGCTTAAAAGCCTTCAATTCTAAAAAGGCAAAAGATGTAATATGATTTTGAACTATATTTTTTTATCTTTTTACTGAAAAAAAAAATTATATTTTACAAGGTTAAAATTTAACGGAGAACCTTAACATTTTTATTATAGGAACTTCAACCTGTTAAATATATTTTAAAAATATATATATATATATATCAACTTTTGAGAAGGGAAAAGCTAAAAAAACTAATAACACTATTATGTCATAACAATATTTAAGATAGGATCATTTTAATCCCATATAATCAAATTTAAAAAATTAAAAAAAAAAAAAAAAAACCAAATGACTATCCAAAGATTGTTTGAGGATGCCACTGCACCGTTCCAACAATCCCCAAAATAATTAAATTAAGTAATTTAAAACAAACCAAAACAATAGGAAAGACTTTTTTTTTAATATTATATAATGCTTTCCCCAAAATAATTAAATTAACTAATTTAAAACAAACTAAAACAATAGGAAAGAATTTTTTTTTTAATATTATTTATAATGCTTTCAAAAATTCGAAAGGGCGAGCCAACCGTTTGCACAACTCCAACACTCTCCCAAAAACAATTCATTAACAAATTCATTCAGAAAATTAAAAAGAACCCGCAAAACAAAGGATCAAATCAACTAACCCCACATTAAAAACTCCCGGAAACTCTCGAACCTTTCGGCGCAGATCACTCCCGCCCCGGAAAATTTCAGGAGCCATCCAACGAAACAAGCGAAATCTGTTCTTCCAGCGAGCACTCGACATGGCAGGAAGTTCGCACCCGAGCGGAGATCAAAATTAAACCCAAATTCCGCTGCTCCATGCAATCCGAGGCCGAAGTTGAAGAAGATGCTCTTCGTTTGCTAACGGGCCTGTACTCGACCGCATCGTAGAGAATTATATTCCCCTGCTTGTCAAGGCAGTGGAATTTTCCCACAAAAACGCGGCCGTCTGTAACCCCGACGCGCAGATTTCGGAAAAGAAGCTTGCGGGCACGCTTCACCAGTGGACTGCACTCTTTCTCTGAGTTTTCGTCATGCGATTTATCGCTGCTTTCTTCCATGGATTCTTGTTAGATAGGGTTCAATTTTATGCTCCCTTTTTTCAAGAATGATTCTGCTGGAACTTCCCTGGGAGAGCGTAATAAACTACCTATGGCAATGGAATAATTATCAATTGGAAGAGTCCAAGGGTTTTATTTTTTTGAAGTGTCTTTAACTTTACATACTTATTAATTAAATTTAAAACACAATTATAATTTTTTTAGGCTTTTTAGTAAATTTCTAGATATTTTTACTTGATGTGTACTAATATTTATTTACATAGTTATTAATTAAATTATAATTTTAGAAATTAATTTTGATAAATCTAATTTTTAAGATAGATTGACATAAATTTTTTGAGTTTTTTTATATGCATATATTCAAATTTTATAATATAATCAAAAGACTGCATTTTTTTTTTTTCATACAAATTATTTTAATAAACATCTTGAAAGAGAGTTAAATGCTTTATGGTCAGGCATTTACCATGAAGACACCCAGGTACAAACCTCGGGGGCAGTCTATTTGCAAAGGTAGTAGTCTGATCTGAATCCTCTAAGTGCACACTAGATTGATGATGATGGTATGAATCCCGAGCGACCGACGGTCCCCTTCACGTCGGGTCAACAATAACGAAGCGGAATAAGTTTTGTGAAAGCAGCCCTTGTGTTAGCTACTAAAAATAGTGTGGTTGTGACCAACTCTCCTATGTAACCAAAAAAAACATTTTGAAAAAAAAGACAATAATAAGATGTTAAACTTAGGCATGATTATGATATTTGTTTTTAAAAATTCTATTATTATTTTCAAGCTATAAATTCTAAGAAAAATAAATAAAAAGATCAATTCTTCACAAAATTTATTATGCTTTAGCTTTGAAACAATTTATCCAGCATTTCATTAATTCTTTTTAAAAGGTAAAAAAATATATATTGATAAAATAAGAATCAAAATTACAATCATAGGTTTGCCACTTTTGGCAAGCCATAAAATCTGAATAAAACTCGGATTAACATCTTCAAAAATAACAAAAAATTAAGTACCGTCTATAGAGCAAAGACTTTGATAATAAAAAATTAAGTACCATCTACAGAGCAAAGACTTTGAACCTGTTTTTATTTCTGTTTTCCATTGATCCTAAAAAAAACCTAGTAGGCTTGACAAACATTTCATTTCAATGTTGTTTGTTAAGGTATATAAGACCTTCCTAATAATATAACATTGTAGTGTATATTTGGTATGAGCTATAAATAGTCCAACTATAGTGCATAGTTGACATGAACCATAAATAACCTAATTGTATTATGTAAATAGTATGGACTAAAAATAAAATATTTATTTATAAGAAATTATATTAAAATATAGAGTTATGTCTTCCCTAAAATAACACAATAGGATTATTATTATTATTATTATTATTATTATTATTATTATTATTATTATAATAGAGAAATCGTTAACTCATTACAATTTTATATGCCTCTTCGTGGGTTCGAATCCTACTCCTTGTTGTCACTATAACCTTTGGTTGCATCGGGTAAACTTTTTAACGTAATTGATGATGTTGGTGCGACACGTCCTCCGATACTATAAGGCCTAAGGGATTGGAATTGTGGTCTTCACGCTCCAATAGGAACATTTTGACCATTAGATCAGGCCCTCAAACCTACAAGAGGATGATTATATAAAAAGGACCTAGTAATAATAAACATCAAATCGAATAGTCTTTGAGATATTGTGGAGTGGTTCTTTCCTCAAAGAATAACATTGGTGTTGTCTTACCTGAAGGTTATTATCACATCTTGTCTTGTGTGGTTTGATTATTGTGGTTGATTGGGCACTTATCAAGAAGAGACCCAGGTTCAAACCCTTGGGGGAAGCTTGTTGCAAAGGTAGTAGTCTGATCTGAATCCTTTAAATGTGTGCCAGACTGACCACGACAGGACAAATTTTAAGCACCCGATGGTACATTTCACGTTGGGCTATAAAACAACGAGGTGGAATAGATTTGGTGGATGTAGCTCTGTGGTTTGAACCCTATGCTTGCCAACTACCAAAAATAATGTGGTTGTAACCAACTCTACTATCAAGCAAAATATATATATATATATATATATATATATATATATATATATATATATATATATATATATATATATATATATATTTATTTATTTATTTATTTATTTATTTATTTATTTATTAATTGTGGTTGATTTATTTAATAATTAGCATATTTATGGATGTTTTTATGTTTATGAGAAGCAAAGGTTCATAACAAGTGGTATAGAGCAACGGTTCTGGCAAAGGGAAGAATTTTTGTAGGGTTTGTAGAGATTATTTTAAAGAAAATAAAATAAGAATAAATTTGTCATACTTTTCAAAGAGTTATTTATTTTTTCGAAGTAGACATGTCCATAATATTCTTACACCATTATGTAGATCATTTTAAGTATTACAAAATTGACTAGTCATATGTTATATTCTAAGCAATATTGAAGGAGTTGTGACTATTTGAAGTTGGGTTATCGACATTATTTTTTGGCTACGCAAAAATTCATCAAAAATAAAAAGTAATATCTCAATTCGAGTAAGCAAATCAATTATTGTTTATTTTGTTTTGAAGAAAATCTATAGATCTAATTGTTTATAGCAAAGAATAGTTGTTTAAGAAAGAGTGAAGTACAGTACTCCTATGTAACCAAAAAGAAAGAAAGAGTGAAGTACAGTTTGGGTAGAACTGAGTACAAGAGGGCAAGCATTCAAAAGCCATGTGCTAGTGTTTCCCTAGAGCTATGAACACTAGCCAACAAAGCACTATGTGTCAACAATAGCCAGTAAGTAGCCACAAAATAGCAAGTATAAGTCATTGAAGCACCATTGGAAAGTTTAGCGATGCAAGAGTTGAATAGCCAAGGTTACCTTTAACCATTGAAGAGTTGCTTAAGGGAAGACAAATAAAATAGAGTAACGTAGCATCTACAACTAGGTAGCGCTAGGGCAAGTAAAAAGAGCAAGTAGAAATTATTTTTCTAATACTTGAAACATCTTGGAAGGAGTGTCATCATTGGAGCATTAACAATAGATCATTTTCTAGGTGAAGAGAATAAAAAACCATGACACCCAGGAGGAAGGAGCGTCATTTAGAAGCATGTGAAGAATCTGCATGCCACATGTCATCGTAGAAGGAGGAGTGCCAACCATCATGCAAGCAAGGTGAAACATCTTCTTACATGTATTAATGGAGTAAGACCAAACTTAGAACATCCAAGAAGTGATAGAATGTTTGAATGAGCGTTACGAGGAGGAACAAATATTGAGGAGATTAACCGCCACTCATCATGATTTGTGCATGCCTATTATAGTGAATAACATAGAAATAATATTAATAATGCCTAAAGAATACACATCATTAAGCACTATGCAAAGACATTGAGTGTCATGTGGCACATGAGAAGAGGAACGTTAGCAATCTTGGAGAAGCCCAAACATTTTCTGAATGCATATTAAGCCCATTGTTGGTCAAAGAAGATAGAGATGATGCAGAGGAGTATCAAACTATTTAATACTGAGTTTAATAAGCATCAAGGAGCATTACATACGTTACAGTGAAGGAATATTACCTTGAAGAGTGTAGGTTGTAGAGTCAAAAAGAAGCAAATCAAATTTTTACATGCCATATTCAAGGAGGTATAAAATATTTAAATTGATTTAAAATCTTTGCAAATATTAAGGAGGTATAAGGCATAATATTATTGAAGTCAAGATTAATTAATTATACTTAAGGTTATTTGAATAATAGGAGAAATAAGGTGATGAATTATAACCTTAGAAGAATTATTGAATGCCTTAAAAGATATTTGAAGTAAGAAGCATTTCAGAATATTTTGAAATTACTTTATTCAATTTTTGAAATTCATATTGCATAGAAATATTTGCAAATAGTTTAACTTGGAAAAATAAGGATTTCTACATCAAAATATTAAATTTGTAAATACATTGTTTTCTAAATTTCCAGCTAGGAAGTTATAAGGAATTCAACACCAATTTAAAGTTGAAATTTAGAAACCATATTATTGAAAATTGAAACACAACATAGAGTTATTGAAAATTATATTGGTATTAGTCTCATGCTCAAATTAACGAGACATAAGGAATCCAACTTATAGTTCTTGAAAATAGAGGATCTTATCAAAATTGAAATTGGATCAAAATTGTCTAGCTTTCCATTCATAAATAGGGAGTCAAAAGAGATTCAACTCAAAGGTAATTTAGAAAGCTAAGTATCATATCAAAGCCATATTAAAACACTAGGGAGATATAAGGTATTCTACAAAATTTGAGAATTGAAAAGATATTATCAAATTTGATCTTATATTCAAAATACTAGGGAGCTAAGAGGAATTCTACCTAGAGATTTGAAAAATTAAATCCTTACCAAAACTATTGGTTGATCATTATTCAAGCACTAGGAAATACAAGATATACTACAAGATTCAAAGACTTGAAAATTAGTATTTGATCGTATACTCAAATTCAACTTAAAATTTAGAAGTTGAAGAGATTATTAGACATAAGGAATACAACAATAAAACTATCTTTTTGAAGATAATAATGGATAAGTTGGCAAAAGGAACATATCATCACAAGGTATACTATGAAAGGATTCAAGATCAAAATCCATATAATATTCCATATAAAAAATGCAAAATTACTTCAAGCACAAATAACTCTACAAGTCAAAATAGAAAAGACATTTGGTTTATTGATTCTGGTGCAAGTCATCATATGACAGGAAATTTACAATGGTTTGATTACCTTGAAGTCACTAACAATCTTAGGTTAAAAATTGCAGATGAAAAAACCTATCTTATACATGGATATGGGTGTGTAACACCTAGTACATCATTTCCAAATATTTTGTTACATGATGTAATGTATATTCCTAGATTAACATCAAATCTTATTTTAGTAGCCAAATTGGTAGAGAGCAAAAGAATGGTTGATTTTAGATATATAAATGGAGTCAATAAGTGTCTCATTATAAATCAAAATGAGATAGAAGCTATAGGATCAATTCACAATGATATATATGCTCTAGACTCAATTGGGATTTCACAAGATATTATTGTAGTTCAAAACAACACTAATAGATTTTCTGAGGAACAAATTCCAAGAAATGAAAAATTCATTTATCATAAAAATCAACAAGGAAATCGAAGATACAGAATGAGAAAGATGAGAGGACAATAATACTTTGGATTACTTAGCCATCTACATATTAAAGAAGAAGAACAAGAATGTGATCCAGTTGAAGAACATATGAAAGATGAAGATCCATATTGAAGACTAAAAGTCTTCAATAACCAAATAATGTATTATAGGGGGGTCTTGGAATATATTACATTATTTAGTAGATGCTAATGTATCATCTTGGGTACATCTTTAGATAAGCAGTGTGTCTTAGATTAGGGTTTAAGTATATGCTTTATGCAAAGTAATAAATGCACAACTATTGTTTTTTTTTTTTGTATTTACATGGTGGAATCGATAGCCACCATGAATCCGGGTAGGTTGTCCGACTTTTTATGGTCACCACAGTATTCTACGATGTCTACCCCGAAAGTCGCCACACAGATCTTCGTGCAAGACGCCCCTATAACCACCATGCCACAATCATTTAAAACCTTTTACGCCGTTGAAAGCACCAATAAAGGGACAAGCGTTCAGTCCGACGAGAATGCACAACTATTGTTAGAATGTGCAATAATGTAAATGTGCATGTTGTCCATGTGTACATGAGTCTATAGAATAGGAAGATGAAGAGTCATGGGAAGGTGAAATACCAAGAGTCACATCCCATTATATATAGGCCTTTGATACATAGATATAGATATACACAATTGTAGAGGAGTAGTATAGAGCAAGGTAGATACAATGTAGAGCATGTATGAAATATGGAGAGTTTAAAATCTTCAATTTTTGTATGAAGATACAATTTTCTTGAGATTTCATTAGTGGTAATTTTATGAGTAGTTACAAAAGTTTCTTATGAGTTTTGCATGCTTAGTATATTGCCATTATATTATATTTAATGTAGTCTCTCTTGATCCTATTTCTCTAGTTATAATATGGTATGGGAATAACTATCTTATTACTTATTTTGTTGATCGAATCCCACCACAATATTTTATTTAGAAATGGCTTAAAATTCACTTGGAAGCTCATGGCGTTGTGGTTGCAGGTATCTGCAATCTTACCAAAGATTTTTTTTGCTTTCCTTTAAAGAACCCTCACAAGTGCAAACTGTGGTTTCTAAGTCTAGTTGCTAGTTTATTCGTAATATTTTGATGGTCCTTTCTCCTTGGACTCCTTTCCAAGTTTTAGAACAAGTTTCCTTGATAGTCCTAGTTTGGCTTCCACTGCCCTGGTCTTCCACTGCCCTTATGGGTGTTTATTGTTGATATTGTCAAACTGATTGGTCGGGTGATCTGTCAAGAAGAAGAACATTTTTTCTCAACACAACTCAATAAGAGAATCTATATTGAGGTTGACCTCGCACAATATCTCAAAGTATTTATGGACATGTAGGTTAGTACAGAGTATTTTATACAAAAAAATATTATTTTTTTAACTTACCTAATACTTACTTTTGATGTCAATCTACTTTGCATCGTATCAAGGACTATCCATTGGTTGGTCAAAATCCTCCAATGGTTACCCTTGCTCCTCCTCCTATGCATGTGCCTACCAAATCCTCTATTGAGGGTGATTGGATCATTATCTCTAACAAGAGGAGGGTGACCAACCCTAAATCAATGCTTTCTAGTGGAGAAAGGGTTATACAACCACCATCTTAGCCTCCTATTATTTTTGTGCATCCTATCTCAGCTTCTTAGGCTCCTCCTACTAAGAAACCTCCAAAGTGTAAATCTACCTCAGAGGAAGGAAAATTATAGACAATACCTCCACCCTCTAGGCGATCGTGTAGTCCATCTTAGGATGGATTATTGTCATCGAGAGGAGGTTAGGAGGCTAAGCATCATCCTTCAACTATTGGTGATCTATTTCACCCTTCTCAAACCTCTTTGTTTAATAGTTTCTTGGTGCTAGCTAACAATATGGGTAGTCCTTTGGGAGATGGCTCCTTAGATATTCTTCCTCCATGAATTTCCTTTTATTGATTGTTCAAAGACTTACAGAGTCCGCAAGAATATTTTTTGTTAAATTTGCTCTACAAAGTATTGGCCATGTTGATATTATTTGTTTACAAGAAGTTAAAATCTCTAGTTTTTTGTTAGATGTTTCTCTTAGCTATATTGCAGGATCATTTGTGCACTTCACTACTCACCATGAAGATGGTCGAGGTGGTGCTTCTATCTTAATATCCTCCAAATTTAAGGATTATCTACTAGGGTTTGGCAAGGATCCCTCTTATCATGTGATATGTATTCTATTGAATATTAATGGAAATACCTTGGGCATTACCAACATTTATGTGCCTAATGATGGACCCAATTATTTTGCCCTTTGGTGGAACCTGGTTGATCACTTGCCAATGGTGTATTGGATTATTTGTGGTGACTTTAATATGGTTGAGCATGCTGAAGATAAAGTTGACCATTTCTTGATGCATGGGTGCATCAGTGAGCATGAGGCCTAGTTTTTTATTAAGCATGTCTTTTGATCCTCTTTTTTGTCAATGCAAATGCACACCTCCACCTTGGTTCATGTGGTCCAATTTTAGTGTTGGTAATGATAGATTATGTAAGCTCCTTGATCGAGTTATCATGTCAGAGCAACAATTTGTTTCCTTATTTTTCGCTAATAATAATATTGTGATGATCTAGGATCAAAACCTATTGTCGAATCATTTCTTGATTTCCTTCCAAATTGAGTGGAGTGGTTGCTAATTCAGCTTTCCATGCAATCAATTCTATTTAAATACTTATTTATTACAACACCTTGGCACAACTTCTGTGATTGAGAGAATCTAGAATTTATTACCTTAGCCTCCTAATTCTATTAGTTGGATTTCGTGTTGGAATGAGATGATTTTTCGTATTACCTCTTTCATGCGATAATTTGGTAAATAGGTGGTGCATGTTAGAAAGTGTGCTTATCTAGCTATCACAAAGGAGTATCAACAAAATTTATCTTTTCTAGAAAATTATCCTTATGACCAATAGTTACAAGTTAAGGTTGCTGGTTTTTACCACCATCTTATGCTCCATGAATGATATGAAGCTAGGGGGCTTAGCTTTAGGATCATCTACATTGGTTAAGGGTGGGTGATCACCCATCCAAATTTTTTTTTAAATCTATTCATTCCAAGCAGGATATAATCCAGATCATGAAGAACACAAGCTTATACTGAGAGGGGGGGTGAACAGTATAAGACCTCTTTTTACTTTTTCTTTTATAATTCAATATAGTAAAGCAATATACCCAAAGCAATATCAAAGCAATGCACAATATCATCCACAAAGTGACACCAATTTTAACGTGGTTCACCCGAATGGTCGGGCTACGTCCACAAAACTTTTCTCTAAAAGTTATCTCAAAGTTCTTTGGGAATCCTTCCCAATTACAATGTTTATGAGCCTCGGCCCAAAGGAGATACCTTCCCCCAATCAGAATTTATGAGCCTCCTAAAGGAGATACCTTCCCCTTATTTTTAGCCTCTCAAAGGAGATACCTTCCCCTCTCGCTCTGGAAATGATCCCTCGGAAGATCAACTGCCTCTACCTCTTGCCAGCACGTGGAACTCCTTTCCACCGAAGACCTCCTGTCCTCAATGCTTAGCCTAAGAGACCTCTGCCTTCTATGATCACGTCCACAGCAGCTCAAACAACCTGTACCAAACATAGTCACTCGGTCTAGTACAAGTCTTCCTCTGTCTGTCAGATCTGTCCAACTCTTGAAAAAATCAATCCTCTGCATACAAGCCTTCTCAAAGACTTGCCAACTGTCCTCGGGTTCTTCTCATAGAACCAATGCACCTCTGTCCTCAAGTTCTCTCGTAGAACTATCAAACTCAACTCACAAGTCCTCTGCTAGGACCTGTCCAAATCTGCTCACAAGTCCCCACCGAAACCTGTCCAAAACTGCTCACAAGTCCCCACCGAAACATGTCCAAAAACTCAGCAAGCTCACCAAGAAAAACTTTCTTAGTAGGAAATCACAAAGTGAATTGTTAGAGACCCAATGTGATTTGTCAAACTCATAGAAGCATAAAGAGAATTGTTAGAGACTCAATATGTTCTATACTCAAATCCCAATCTCAAAACTCAACTCAAATCAACTCAGCTCAATCTCAATCTCAAATCTGAAAACTCAACTCAATATCTGAAATGGATAGGATAGAATGTTTTCTTTCAAGAACATGAAACCCCAACAATTGCCAACTATGCAAAGAATCACATAACAATGATACTCATGTTCTTTTCACCATCAATTAGGGTTTCAACAACAATGCTCATCAAACAAGGTTTAGTCAACCAACACCATTCAACTCAACATCAACCTTGAAGCATTCAACCAATCATCACAAGAAAAGGAAACAAGTAGAAATCCTTTTCCCTCCAAAGATATTTGAACAAAACAGCCACCAACACAATATCACCAAATGTAAAGAATAACTTGCTCAAATCAACTCAATGGAGTAAGCCCAATATCATGAATCAAGTAAAGCAATAACTTGATCAAACAACCTCTATGGAAGCAACTCAACCATCAAACTCAAAACAGCCAACCAAGGGTTCCACCAACTCAATGCAAGTAGCAAGACTCACAAACATAAACCCTAGTGCACAATGCTTCCACTACCTCAAACCAGAATTATGCATTCACCAAAAACTCTCATCAAGGATAACAATGCATAAGAAGTCTTCAACAAACCAGAAAATAGGATTTACACCCAACCAAAGGAAACCTAGTTGAAAACCTTTTCACTCCAACCTTATTTCAGAAAACATACACCAATCATACTCATAAGGAAAATGTGCCCATACCTTTTTGGAGTAGAAGAAAATTGATCCTTAAAGCTGTCACCACACACAACCCTCAAACTTCCAACCAAGTTAGGGTTAGAACCAAGATAAATGAGCATATATAAAAACTTTCCTTAATACACCTTTTAGCTTCTCTTCTTTAAAAACAACCACCAAAGAAGCCAAAAACACAACAACCAAAACTTACACCTTATATCTCCATTTTTAAATTTAGCATAGCAAAAGACTAATCTCAAAAATACAACCAAAGAAATATCCCCTTATTTCTCCTATGTCTTTTAAACAATGCTAAACAATGCCAAAAATCATATCAAGAAAATAATCACACCTTATAATGGCTGCCCTTGAAGAATCCGAAATTCGTGGCACAAAACACGTTTTAATAAAAACGTGACTAATCCATGCACAGCTCCCTCCGCGGGGATCGAAACGCAGACCTCCGCCTACGCAAGGCCCAAACGCAGCCTTCATTGCCACTAGCCCACAAGGGGCTTACGAAGTCCAAGACGGACTTCCTTCCACATAAACGGTCAAGCTTTTCGAAAGCTTTTCAAACCACGAGCTCTCCTCTTTCGCAGCGTAAATAGAACATTCGATCGCAGCCAAACCAATTAATTGCCTTCGATTTTCCAAGAGGGTTTAACCTTAGGAACCTTCTCATATTTATAGTCCATACGTGGACTTTAGAACACGTCGACTGCAAAGAAAAGTAATTTCGAATTTAATCGAAATTTGCTTTCTAAAGGGTTTAAAAACCCTTAAAGTATTTTTAATAAATTAAAAATAATTTCTCCCTTAATTAATTAAATAATTAATTAATTAAAACCTTGAAGGGTTTTAAATAATAATTAAATAAATAATAAAGAGAACCTCCATTGGTTTTAATAAAAACCATTGCCAATGGAATCTCTCCGGATTCTCTTAAAAATATTCTCTTGGAATCTTCCACCTTTGAAGCCAACACATCCTCTTAACATTAATGTCATTTCCTTTTGACATCAATGACAACTCATAGACAAGAAGCTAGGATCTCAAACCCAAAATTGCCAACAATCTCCCCCTTTGTCATTGATGGCAAACCATGCTTCTCAACAACACAGAAACTCAACATAAACAGCTCCCCCTGTCTTGAGGCTCTCCCCCTTACTCATATCTCTCCCCCTTTGTCATCAATGGCAAAGGGTCACCTTTGGGGCTTGGGACTAAGAATGAGCCTCTTAGCTTAGTCCCTCCCCCACCTCCTGTTGAGGTGTTTAATTTTGGGGTGGGAGTAAAACTCCCAACAGGCACTGATCATCATCAGTGTCTATAGCTGCCTTACCATGTCTTCTCTTGTTCTCCTTGTCCATATTCCTGTTCCTGTTCCTGTCACTGTTCCTGTTCCTGTTATCATTCCTGTTCTTATCCATGCCTTGATCCTTGGACCTGTTCATACCACTGTTCCTGTTCCTGTACCTTGGAAGTTCAGCTCTACACTGTCTAGCTGTGTGACCTTCATTGTTGCACTTATAACAAGTAACAATGTTATTTCTTTTAGGCATACCTGTTCTTTGAATCCACCTGTTCTGACTAACCCTGTTCCTGTTATTAGCCTTGCAAAAAATTGCCTTATGCCCAAACTGTTTACAAGAGTAGCAATACCCTTGAAAGAAATTACCACCTCTGAAACTGTCATTTACCTTCCTTACTTGAGTCATGCAATGTGAAGCCATGTGACCAAACCTGTGACAAGCAAAACATCTGCCATTAAACTTTCCTGTAAATGACCTTCTAGGTCCTGTAAACTTTCTCCCCTTTTTCTGTTTCCTATTTTCTGTTTCTGTGCATCTATCACTCAAGGACTCTTTCTCTGAAATACTCTCCTCATCAGAACTCTCTTCTTTTTGGAATCTCTTACTAGATTCCCCAACCTGTTCCTTGTGTTTCTTACCAAAACCAAGACCTGTTTTATCTGTTGCCCTTCTTTGATCTTTGATGATGGACTTTACCTTTTTGGAGCTATCTTGAAACCTCGTAAAGCTTATCCTTGTACTCTTTAGTTTCCTCTTTCAAAGAAGCCATTTTTTGTTCTAACTCATTATACTCAAGAACCTTAGACTCTAACTCATCCTTGAGTTCTTGTGTCTTAGCTATAGAGAAGTCAAGACTTTCTATAAGATCATCTCTCTCCATACAACATTCATCTAACTTATCCTTGAGTCTAGCATTCTTCTTTCTTTCCTTTTCCAAAACACTAAGAGCACTAATAAGTTCACTTTCAAGATCCTTTATTTGTTTGCTTTTTGAATCATCAAAGCCTTTTTCAGATTTCTTATCACTAGAGGTGCTACCCTTTTCAAAGACCATACATGCATCTTCCTTATAGTTTTCTGAAGCATCCTCATACATACTAGAAACCAAATCATTATTTGTGCAATCATCCTCAAGGTGACCAAAATTTCCACATCTAAGACATTTCATGATAATGAATCTATGTTTCGGTTCTTCCTCTTTTTTGATATGAACAACATCTCATTTTCATTATCACTTGAAGAACTTTCACTATCACTACTAGAACACTTACTTGCTTTGTCTAGGTAGAAACTCTTCTTGTGCTTGTGAGAATACCTCTTTCCTTGATTGTTGTGCTCATATTTGTTTTTCCTGTGATGCTTGTGCTTTTCGTAATCCTTGCTCTTAGAATCCTGTTTATCTTCATCACTTTCATTCTTGGGAACAAGTACAGTCAGTAGCATAATGACCAAACTTTCCACAATTGAAACATCTTATATTTTTCATACTTTTGTGCTTTCTAGAGAACTTGCCTTTCTTGTTGTAATATGCCTCTTCATCACTAGAAGACTCATCACGAATAGGTGTTGCATTGCCACTTGAATAATCCATTGTGTTCTTTACTAGCTTTTCCTTCAAGCTGTTAAACTTTTCGAAGGCACCTGCTCTGATACCAATTGAAGAACACAAGCTTATACTGAGAGGGGGGTGAACAAGTATAAGACCTCTTTTTACTTTTTCCTTTATACTTCAAAATAGTAAAGCAATATACCCAAAGCAATATCAAAGCAATGCACAATATCATCCACAAAGTGACACCAATTTTAACGTGGTTCACCCGTAATGGTCAGGCTACGTCCACAAAACTTTTCTCTAAAAGTTATCTCAAAGTTCTTTGGGAATCCTTCCCAATTACAATGTTTATGAGCCTCGGCCCAAAGGAGATACCTTCCCCCCAAAGGAGATACCTTCCCCAATCAGAATTTATGAGCCTCTGCTCAAAGGAGATACCTTCCCCTCTACTCTAGAAATGATCCCTCAGAAGATCAACTGCCTCTACCTCTTGCCAACACGTGGAACTCCTTTCCACCGAAGACCTCCTGTCCTCAATGCTTAGCCTAAGAGACCTCTGCCTTCTATGATCACGTCCACAATAGCTCAACAACCTGTACCAAACACAGTTAGTCGGTCTAGTACAAGTCTTCCTCTGTCTGTCAGATCTGTCCAACTCTTGAACAAATCAATCCTCTGCATACAAGCCTTCTCAAAGACTTGCCAACTGTCCTTAGGTTCTTCTCATAGAACCAATGCACCTCTGTCCTCAAGTTCTCTGATAGAACTATCAAACTCAGCTCACAAGTCCTCTGCTAGGACCTGTCCAAATCTGCTCACAAGTCCCCATCCGAAACCTGTCCAAAACCTGCTCACAAGTCCCCACCGAAACCTGTCCAAAAACTCAGCAAGCTCACCAAGAAAAACTTTCTTAGTAGGAAATCACAAAGTGAATTGTTAGAGACCCAATGTGATTTGTCAAACTCATAGAAGCATAAAGAGAATTGTTAGAGACTCAATATGTTCTATACTCAAATCCCAATCTCAAAACTCAACTCAAATCAACTCAGCTCAATCTCAATCTCAAATCTGAAAACTCAACTCAATATCTGAAATGGATAGGATAGAATGTTTTCTTTCAAGAACATGAAACCCCAACAATTGCCAACTATGCAAAGAATCACATAACAATGATACTCATGTTCTTTTCACCATCAATTAGGGTTTCAACAACAATGCTCATCAAACAAGGTTTAGTCAACCAACACCATTCAACTCAACATCAACCTTGAAGCATTCAACCAATCATCACAAGAAAAGGAAACAAGTAGAAATCCTTTTCCCTCCAAAGATATTTGAACAAAACAACCACCAACACAATATCACCAAATGTAAAGAATAACTTGCTCAAATCAACTCAATGGAGTAAGCCCAATATCATGAATCAAGTAAAGCAATAACTTGATCAAACAACCTCTATGGAAGCAACTCAACCATCAAACTCAAAACAGCCAACCAAGGGTTCCACCAACTCAATGCAAGTAGCAAGACTCACAAACATAAACCCTAGTGCACAATGCTTCCACTACCTCAAACCAGAATTATGCATTCACCAAAAACTCTCATCAAGGATAACAATGCATAAGAAGTCTTCAACAAACCAGAAAATAGGATTTACACCCAACCAAAGGAAACCTAGTTGAAAACCTTTTCACTCCAACCTTATTTCAGAAAAACATACACCAATCATACTCATAAGGAAAATGTGCCCATACCTTTTTGGAGTAGAAGAAAATTGATCCTTAAAGCTGTCACCACACACAACCCTCAAACTTCCAACCAAGTTAGGGTTAGAACCAAGATAAATGAGCATATATAAAAACTTTCCTTAATACACCTTTTAGCTTCTCTTCTTTAAAAACAACCACCAAAGAAGCCAAAAACACAACAACCAAAACTTACACCTTATATCTCCATTTTTAAATTTAGCATAGCAAAAGACTAATCTCAAAAATACAACCAAAGAAATATCCCCTTATTTCTCCTATGTCTTTTAAACAATGCTAAACAATGCCAAAAATCATATCAAGAAAATAATCACACCTTATAATGGCTGCCCTTGAAGAATCCGAAATTCGCGGCACAAAACACGTTTTAATAAAAACGTGACTAATCCATGCACAGCTCCCTCCGCGGGGATCGAAACGCAGACCTCCGCCTACGCAAGGCCCAAACGCAGCCTTCGCTGCCACTAGCCCACAAGGGGCTTACGAAGTCCAAGACGGACTTCCTTCCACATAAACGGTCAAGCTTTCCGAAAGCTTTTCAAACCACGAGCTCTCCTCTTTCGCAGCATAAACAGAACATTCGATCGCAGCCAAACCAATTAATTGCCTTCGATTTTCCAAGAGGGTTTAACCTTAGGAACCTTCTCATATTTATAGTCCATACGTGGACTTTAGAACACGTCGGCTGCAAAGAAAAGTAATTTCGAATTTAATCGAAATTTGCTTTCTAAAGGGTTTAAAAACCCTTAAAGTATTTTTAATAAATTAAAAATAATTTCTCCCTTAATTAATTAAATAATTAATTAATTAAAACCTTGAAGGGTTTTAAATAATAATTAAATAAATAATAAAGAGAACCTCCATTGGTTTTAATAAAAACCATTGCCAATGGAATCTCTCCGGATTCTCTTAAAAATATTCTCTTGGAATCTTCCACCTTTGAAGCCAACACATCCTCTTAACATTAATGTCATTTCCTTTTGACATCAATGACAACTCATAGACAAGAAGCTAGGATCTCAAACCCAAAATTGCCAACAATCTCCCCCTTTGTCATTGATGGCAAACCATGCTTCTCAACAACACAAAAACTCAACATAAACAACTCCCCCTGTCTTGAGGCTCTCCCCCTTACTCATATCTCTCCCCCTTTGTCATCAATGGCAAAGGGTCACCTTTGGGGCTTGGGACTAAGAATGAGCCTCTTAGCTTAGTCCCTCCCCCACCTCCTGTTGAGGTGTTTAATTTTGGGGTGGGAGTAAAACTCCCAATAGGCACTGATCATCATCAGTGTCTATAGCTGCCTTACCATGTCTTCTCTTGTTCTCCTTGTCCATATTCCTGTTCCTGTTCCTGTCACTGTTCCTGTTCTTGTTATCATTCCTGTTCTTATCCATGCCTTGATCCTTGGACCTTGTTCATACCATTGTTCCTATTCCTCGTACCTTGGAAGTTTCAGCTCTACACTGTCTAGTTGTGTGACCTTCATTGTTGCACTTATAACAAGTAACAATGTTATTTCTTTTAGGCATACCTGTTCTTTGAATCCACCTGTTCTGACTAACCCTGTTCCTGTTATTAGCCTTGCAAAAAATTGCCTTATGCCCAAATCGTTTACAAGAGTAGCAATACCCTTGAAAGAAATTACCACCTCTGAAACTGTCATTTACCTTCCTTACTTGAGTCATGCAATGTGAAGCCATGTGACCAAACCTGTGACAAGCAAAACATCTGCCATTAAACTTTCTCTGTAAATGACCTTCTAGGTCCCGTAAACTTTCTCCCCTTTTTCTGTTTCCTATTTTCTATTTCTGTGCATCTATCACTCAAGGACTCTTTCTCTGAAATACTCTCCTCATCAGAACTCTCTTCTTTTTGGAATCTCTTACTAGATTCCCCAACCTGTTCCTTGTGTTTCTTACCAAAACCAAGACCTGTTTTATCTGTTGCTCTTCTTTGATCTTTGATGATGGACTTTACCTTTTTGGAGCTATCTTGAAACCTGTAAAGCTTATCCTTGTACTCTTTAGTTTCCTCTTTCAAAGAAGCCATTTTTTGTTCTAACTCATTATACTCAAGAACCTTAGACTCTAACTCATCCTTGAGTTCTTGTGTCTTAGCTATAGAGAAGTCAAGACTTTCTATAAGATCATCTCTCTCCATACAACATTCATCTAACTTATCCTTGAGTCTAGCATTCTTCTTTCTTTCCTTTTCCAAAACACTAAGAGCACTAATAAGTTCACTTTCAAGATCCTTTATTTGTTTGCTTTTTGAATCATCAAAGCCTTTTTCAGATTTCTTATCACTAGAGGTGCTACCCTTTTCAAAGACCATACATGCATCTTCCTTATAGTTTTCTGAAGCATCCTCATACATACTAGAAACCAAATCATTATTTGTGCAATCATCCTCAAGGTGACCAAAATTTCCACATCTAAGACATTTCATGATAATGAATCTATGTTTCTGGTTCTTCCTCTTTTTCTGATATGAACAACATCTCATTTTCATTATCACTTGAAGAACTTTCACTATCACTACTAGAACACTTACTTGCTTTGTCTAGGTAGAAACTCTTCTTGTGCTTGTGAGAATACCTCTTTCCTTGATTGTTGTGCTCATCTTTGTTTTTCCTGTGATGCTTGTGCTTTTCAGAATCCTTGCTCTTAGAATCCTGTTTATCTTCATCACTTTCATTCTTGGGAATAGTACAATCAGTAGCATAATGACCAAACTTTCCACAATTGAAACATCTTATATTTTTCATACTTTTGTGCTTTCTAGAGAACTTGCCTTTCTTGCTGTAATATGCCTCTTCATCACTAGAAGACTCATCACGAATAGGTGTTGCATTGCCACTTGAATAATCCATTGTGTTCTTTACTAGCTTTTCCTTCAAGCTGTTAAACTTTTCGAAGGCACCCGCTCTGATACCAATTGAAGAACACAAGCTTATACTGAGAGGGGGGTGAACAGTATAAGACCTCTTTTTACTTTTTCCTTTATACTTCAAAATAGTAAAGCAATATACCCAAAGCAATATCAAAGCAATGCACAATATCATCCACAAAGTGACACCAATTTTAACGTGGTTCACCCGGAATGGTCGGGCTACGTCCACAAAACTTTTCTCTAAAAGTTATCTCAAAGTTCTTTGGGAATCCTTCCCAATTACAATGTTTATGAGCCTCGGCCCAAAGGAGATACCTTCCCCCAATCATAATTTATGAGCCTCTGCTCAAAGGAGATACCTTCCCCTCTCCTCTGGAAATGATCCCTCAGAAGATCAACTGCCTCTACCTCTTGCCAGCACGTGGAACTCCTTTCCACCGAAGACCTCCTATCCTCAATGCTTAGCCTAAGAGACCTCTGCCTTCTATGATCACGTCCACAAGAGCTCAAAGAACCTATACCAAACACAGTCAATCGGTCTAGTACAAGTCTTCCTCTGTCTCGTCAGATTTGTCCAACTCTTGAACAAATCAATCCTCTGCATACAAGCCTTATCAAAGACTTGCCAACTCGTCCTCAGGTTCTTCTCATAGAACCAATGCACCTCTATCCTCAAGTTCTCCGATAGAACTATCAAACTCAGCTCACAAGTCCTCTCGCTAGGACCTGTCCAAATCTGCTCACAAGTCCCCACCGAAACCTGTCCAAAATCGCTCACAAGTCCCCACCGGAACCTGTCCAAAAACTCGGCAAGCTCACCAAGAAAAACTTTCTTAGTAGGAAATCACAAAGTGAATTGTTAGAGACCCAATGTGATTTGTCAAACTCATAGAAGCATAAAGAGAATTGTTAGAGACTCAATATGTTCTATACTCAAATCCCAATCTCAAAACTCAACTCAAATCAACTCAACTCAATCTCAATCTCAAATCTGAAAACTCAACTCAATATCCGAAATGGATAGGATAGAATGTTTTCTTTCAAGAACATGAAACCCCAACAATTGCCAACTATGCAAAGAATCACATAACAATGATACTCATGTTCTTTTCACCATCAATTAGGGTTTCAACAACAATGCTCATCAAACAAGGTTTAGTCAACCAACACCATTCAACTCAACATCAACCTTGAAGCATTCAACCAATCATCACAAGAAAAGGAAACAAGTAGAAATCCTTTTCCCTCCAAAGATATTTGAACAAAACAGCCACCAACACAATATCACCAAATGCAAAGAATAACTTGCTCAAATCAACTCAATGGAGTAAGCCCAATATCATGAATCAAGTAAAGCAATAACTTGATCAAACAACCTCTATGGAAGCAACTCAACCATCAAACTCAAAACAGCCAACCAAGGGTTCCACCAACTCAATGCAAGTAGCAAGACTCACAAACATAAACCCTAGTGCACAATGCTTCCACTACCTCAAACCAGAATTATGCATTCACCAAAACTCTCATCAAGGATAACAATGCATAAGAAGTCTTCAACAAACCAGAAAATAGGATTTACACCCAACCAAAGGAAACCTAGTTGAAAACCTTTTCACTCCAACCTTATTTCAGAAAACATACACCAATCATACTCATAAGGAAAATGTGCCCATACCTTTTTGGAGTAGAAGAAAATTGATCCTTAAAGCTGTCACCACACACAACCCTCAAACTTCCAACCAAGTTAGGGTTAGAACCAAGATAAATGAGCATATATAAAAACTTTCCTTAATACACCTTTTAGCTTCTCTTCTTTAAAAACAACCACCAAAGAAGCCAAAAACACAACAACCAAAACTTACACCTTATATCTCCATTTTTAAATTTAGCATAGCAAAAGACTAATCTCAAAAATACAACCAAAGAAATATCCCCTTATTTCTCCTATGTCTTTTAAACAATGCTAAACAATGCCAAAAATCATATCAAGAAAATAATCACACCTTATAATGGCTGCCCTTGAAGAATCCGAAATTCGCGGCACAAAACACGTTTTAATAAAAACGTGACTAATCCATGCACAGCTCCCTCCGCGGGGATCGAAACGTAGACCTCCGCCTACGCAAGGCCCAAACGCAGCCTTCGCTGCCACTAGCCCACAAGGGGCTTACGAAGTCCAAGACGGACTTCCTTCCACATAAACGGTCAAGCTTTTCGAAAGCTTTTCAAACCACGAGCTCTCCTCTTTCGCAGCGTAAATAGAACATTCGATCGCAGCCAAACCAATTAATTGCCTTCGATTTTCCAAGAGGGTTTAACCTTAGGAACCTTCTCATATTTATAGTCCATACGTGGACTTTAGAACACGTCGGTCGCAAAGAAAAGTAATTTCGAATTTAATCGAAATTTGCTTTCTAAAGGGTTTAAAAACCCTTAAAGTATTTTTAATAAATTAAAAATAATTTCTCCCTTAATTAATTAAATAATTAATTAATTAAAACCTTGAAGGGTTTTAAATAATAATTAAATAAATAATAAAGAGAACCTCCATTGGTTTTAATAAAAACCATTGCCAATGGAATCTCTCCGGATTCTCTTAAAAAGATTCTCTTGGAATCTTCCACCTTTGAAGCCAACACATCCTCTTAACATTAATGTCATTTCCTTTTGACATCAATGACAACTCATAGACAAGAAGCTAGGATCTCAAACCCAAAATTGCCAACAATCTCCCCCTTTGTCATTGATGGCAAACCATGCTTCTCAACAACACATAAACTCAACATAAATAGCTCCCCCTGTCTTGAGGCTCTCCCCCTTACTCATATCTCTCCCCCTTTGTCATCAATGGCAAAGGGTCACCTTTGGGGCTTGGGACTAAGAATGAGCCTCTTAGCTTAGTCCCTCCCCCACCTCCTATTGAGGTGTTTAATTTCGGGGTGGGAGTAAAACTCCCAATAGGCACTGATCATCATCAGTGTCTATAGCTGCCTTACCATGTCTTCTCTTGTTCTCCTTGTCCATATTCCTATTCCTGTTCCTGTCACTGTTCCCATTCTAGTTATCATTCCTGTTCTTATCCATGCCTTGATCCTTGGACCTGTTCATACCATTGTTCCTATTCCTGTACCTTGGAATTTCAGCTCTACACTGTCTAGTTGTGTGACCTTCATTGTTGCACTTATAACAAGTAACAATGTTATTTCTTTTAGGCATACCTATTCTTTGAATCCACCTGTTTTGACTAACCCTGTTCCTGTTATTAGCCTTGCAAAAAATTGCCTTATGCCCAAACTGTTTACAAGAGTAGCAATACCCTTGAAAGAAATTACCACCTCTGAAACTGTCATTTACCTTCCTTACTTGAGTCATGCAATGTGAAGCCATGTGACCAAACCTGTGACAAGCAAAACATCTACCATTAAAATTTCCTGTAAATGACCTTCTAGGTCCTGTAAACTTTCTCCCCTTTTTCTGTTTCCTATTTTCTGTTTATGTGCATCTATCACTCAAGGACTCTTTCTCTGAAATACTCTCCTCATCAGAACTCTCTTCTTTTTGGATTTTCTTACTAGACTCTCCAACTTGTTCCTTGTGTGGCTTAACAAAACCAAGGCCTATTTCATCTCGTTGTCTCTTCTTTGACCTTTGATGAGGGACTTAACCTTTTTGGAGCTATCTTGAAACCTCGTAAAGCTTATCCTTGTACTCTTTAGTTTCCTCTTTCAAAGAAGCCATTTTCTGTTCTAACTCATTATACTCAAGAACCTTAGACTCTAACTCATCCTTGAGTTCTTGTGTCTTAGCTATAGAGAAGTCAAGACTTTCTATAAGATCATCTCTCTCCATACAACATTCATCTAACTTATCCTTGAGTCTAGCATTCTTCTTTCTTTCCTTTTCCAAAACACTAAGAGCACTAATAAGTTCACTTTCAAGATCCTTTATTTGTTTGCTTTTTGAATCATCAAAGCCTTTTTCAGATTTCTTATCACTAGAGGTGCTACCCTTTTCAAAGACCATACATGCATCTTCCTTATAGTTTTCTGAAGCATCCTCATACATACTAGAAACCAAATCATTATTTGTGCAATCATCCTCAAGGTGACCAAAATTTCCACATCTAAGACATTTCATGATAATGAATCTATGTTTTGGTTCTTCCTCTTTTTTTGATATGAACAACATCTCATTTTCATCATCACTTGAAGAACTTTCACTATCACTACTAGAACACTTACTTGCTTTGTCTAGGTAGAAACTCTTCTTGTGCTTGTGAGAATACCTCTTTCCTTGATTGTTGTGCTCATCTTTGTTTTTCCTGTGATGCTTGTGCTTTTCAGAATCCTTGCTCTTAGAATCCTGTTTATCTTCATCACTTTCATTCTTGGGAACAAGTACGATCAGTAGCATAATGACCAAACTTTCCACAATTGAAACATCTTATATTTTTCATACTTTTGTGCTTTCTAGAGAACTTGCCTTTCTTGCCGTAATATGCCTCTTCATCACTAGAAGACTCATCACCGCCCCCCCCCCCCCCCCCCCCCCCCCCCCCCCCCCCCCCCCCCGAATAGGTGTTGCATTGCCACTTGAATAATCCATTGTGTTCTTTACTAGCTTTTCCTTCAAGTTGTTAAACTTTTTGAAGGCACCTGCTCTGATACCAATTGAAGAACACAAGCTTATACTGAGAGGGGGGGGGGTGAACAGTATAAGACCTCTTTTTACTTTTTCCTTTATACTTCAAAATAGTAAAGCAATATACCCAAAGCAATATCAAAGCAATGCATAATATCATCCACAAAGTGACACCAATTTTAACGTGGTTCACCTAGAATGGCTGGGCTACGTCCACAAAAATTTTCTCTAAAAGTTATCTCAAAGTTCTTTGGGAATCCTTCCCAATTACAATGTTTATGAGCCTCGGCCCAAAGGAGATACCTTCCCCCAATCAGAATTTATGAGCCTCTGCTCAAAGGAGATACCTTCACCCTATATCAATGAATTTATGAGCCAACTCCAAGGGATACCTTCCCCCCAGTCTTCCTCTACTCAAAGGAGATACCTTCCCCTCTACTTGGAAATGATCCCTCAGAAGATCAACTGCCTCTACCTCTTGCCAACATGTGGAACTCCTTTCCACCGAAGACCTCCTGTCCTCAATGCTTAGCCTAAGAGACCTCTGCCTTCTATGATCACGTCCACAGTAGCTCAGCAACCTGTACCAAACACAGTCAGTCGGTCTAGTACAAGTCTTCCTCTGTCTGTCAGATCTGTCCAACTCTTGAACAAATCAATCCTCTGCATACAAGCCTTCTCAAAGACTTGCCAACTGTCCTCAGGTTCTTCTCATAGAACCAATGCACCTCTATCCTCAAGTTCTCCGATAGAACTATCAAACTCATCTCACAAGTCCTCTGCTAGGACCTATCCAAATCTGCTCACAAGTCCCCACCGAAACCTGTCCAAAACTGCTCACAAGTCCCCACCGAAACCTGTCCAAAAACTCATAGCAAGCTCACCAAGAAAAACTTTCTTAGTAGGAAATCACAAAGTGAATTGTTAGAGACCCAATGTGATTTGTCAAACTCATAGAAGCATAAAGAGAATTGTTAGAGACTCAATATGTTCTATACTCAAATCCCAATCTCAAAACTCAACTCAAATCAACTCAGCTCAATCTCAATCTCAAATCTAAAAACTCAACTCAATATCTAAAATGGATAGGATAGAATGCTTTCTTTCAAGAACATGAAACCCCAACAATTGCCAACTATGCAAAGAATCACATAACAATGATACTCATGTTCTTTTCACCATCAATTAGGGCTTCAACAACAATGCTCATCAAACAAGGTTTAGTCAACCAACACCATTCAACTCAACATCAACCTTGAAGCATTCAACCAATCATCACAAGAAATAAGATCATATCTCTCCATACAACATTCATCTAACTTATCCTTGAGTCTAGCATTCTTCTTTCTTTCCTTTTCCAAAACACTAAGAGCACTAATAAGTTCACTTTCAAGATCCTTTATTTGTTTGATTTTTGAATCATCAAAGCCTTTTTCAGATTTCTTATCACTAGAGGTGCTACCCTTTTCAAAGACCATACATGCATACTTCCTTGTAGTTTTCTGAAGCATCCTCATACATACTAGAAACCAAATCATTATTTGTGCAATCATCTTCAAGGTGACCACTTAAATTTCCACATCTAAGACATTTCATGATAATGAAGCTATGTTTTGGTTCTTCCTCTTTTTCGATATGAACAACATGCTTCATTTTCATTATCACTTGAAGAACTTTCACTATCACTACTAGAACACTTACTTGCTTTGTCTAGGTAAAACTCTTCTTTGCTGTGAGAATACCTCTTTCCTTGATTGTGTGCTCATATTTGTTTTTCCTGTGATGCTTGTGCTTTTCAAAATCCTTGCTCGTAGAATCCTGTTTATCTTCATCACTTTCATTCTTGGAACAATACAATCAGTAGCATAATGACCAAACTTTCCACAATTGAAACATCTTATATTTTTCATACTTTTGTGCTTTCTAGAGAACTTGCATTTCTTGCTATAATATGCCTCTTCATCACTAGAAGACTCATCACGAATAGGTGTTGCATTGCCACTTGAATAATCCATTATGTTCTTTACTAGCTTTTCCTTCAAGCTGTTAAACTTTTCGAAGGCACCTTCTCTGATACCAATTGAAGAACACAAGCTTATACTAAGAGGGGGGGGTGAAAAGTATAAGACCTCTTTTTACTTTTTCCTTTATACTTCAAAACAGTAAAGCAATATACCCAAAGCAATATCAAAGCAATGCACAATATCATCCACAAAGTGACACCAATTTTAACGTGGTTCACCCGGAATGGTTGGGCTACGTCCACAAAACTTTTCTCTAAAAGTTATCTCAAAGTTCTTTGGGAATCCTTCCCAATTACAATGTTTATGAGCCTCGGCCCAAAGGAGATACCTTCCCCCAATCAGAATTTATGAGCCTCTGCTCAAAGGAGATACCTTCCCCCCTGCTCTGGAAATGATCCCTTAGAAGATCAACTGCCTCTACCTCTTGCCAGCACGTGGAACTCCTTTCCACCGAAGACCTCCTATCCTCAATGCTTAGCCTAAGAGACCTCTGCCTTCTATGATCACGTCCATAGCAGCTCAACAACCTGTACCAAACACAATCAGTCGGTCTAGTACAAGTCTTCCTCTATCTGTCGATCTATCCAACTCTTGAACAAATCAATCCTCTACATACAAGCCTTCTCAAAGACTTGCCAACTGTCCTCCAGTTCTTCTCATAGAACCAATGCACCTCTGTCCTCAAGTTCTCCGATAGAACTATCAAACTCAGCTCACAAGTCCTCTGCTAGGACCTGTCCAAATCTGCTCACAAGTCCCCACCGAAACCTGTCCAAAAAACTGCTCACAAGTCCCCATCGAAACCTGTCCAAAAACTCAGCAAGCTCACCAAGAAAAACTTTCTTAGTAGGAAATCACAAAGTGAATTGTTAGAGACCCAATGTGATTTGTCAAACTCATAGAAGCATAAAGAGAATTGTTAGAGACTCAATATGTTCTATACTCAAATCCCAATCTCAAAACTCAACTCAAATCAACTCAGCTCAATCTCAATCTCAAATCTGAAAACTCAACTCAATATCTGAAATGGATAGGATAGAATGTTTTCTTTCAAGAACATGAAACCCCAACAATTGCCAACTATGCAAAGAATCACATAACAATGATACTCATGTTCTTTTCACCATCAATTAGGGTTTCAACAACAATGCTCATCAAACAAGGTTTAGTCAACCAACACCATTCAACTCAACATCAACCTTGAAGCATTCAACCAATCATCACAAGAAAAGGAAACAAGTAGAAATCCTTTTCCCTCCAAAGATATTTGAACAAAACAGCCACCAACACAATATCACCAAATGCAAAGAATAACTTGCTCAAATCAACTCAATGGAGTAAGCCCAATATCATGAATCAAGTAAAGCAATAACTTGATCAAACAACCTCTATGGAAGCAACTCAACCATCAAACTCAAAACAGCCAACCAAGGGTTCCACCAACTCAATGCAAGTAGCAAGACTCACAAACATAAACCCTAGTGCACAATGCTTCCACTACCTCAAACCAGAAATTATGCATTCACCAAAAACTCTCATCAAGGATAACAATGCATAAGAAGTCTTCAACAAACCAGAAAATAGGATTTACACCCAACCAAAGGAAACCTAGTTGAAAACCTTTTCACTCCAACCTTATTTCAGAAAAACATACACCAATCATACTCATAAGGAAAATGTGCCCATACCTTTTTGGAGTAGAAGAAAATTGATCCTTAAAGCTGTCACCACACACAACCCTCAAACTTCCAACCAAGTTAGGGTTAGAACCAAGATAAATGAGCATATATAAAAACTTTCCTTAATACACCTTTTAGCTTCTCTTCTTTAAAAACAACCACCAAAGAAGCCAAAAACACAACAACCAAAACTTACACCTTATATCTCCATTTTTAAATTTAGCATAGCAAAAGACTAATCTCAAAAATACAACCAAAGAAATATCCCCTTATTTCTCCTATGTCTTTTAAACAATGCTAAACAATGCCAAAAATCATATCAAGAAAATAATCACACCTTATAATGGCTGCCCTTGAAGAATCCAAAATTCGCGGCACAAAACACGTTTTAATAAAAACGTGACTAATCCATGCACAGCTCCCTCCACGGGGATCGAAACGTAGACCTCCACCTACGCAAGGCCCAAACGCAGCCTTCGCTGCCACTAGCCCACAAGGGGCTTACGAAGTCCAAGACGGACTTCCTTCCACATAAACGGTCAAGCTTTTCGAAAGCTTTTCAAACCACGAGCTCTCCTCTTTCGCAGCGTAAATAGAACATTCGATCGCAGCCAAACCAATTAATTGCCTTCGATTTTCCAAGAGGGTTTAACCTTAGGAACCTTCTCATATTTATAGTCCATACGTGGACTTTAGAACACGTCGGCTGCAAAGAAAAGTAATTTCGAATTTAATCGAAATTTGCTTTCTAAAGGGTTTAAAAACCCTTAAAGTATTTTTAATAAATTAAAAATAATTTCTCCCTTAATTAATTAAATAATTAATTAATTAAAACCTTGAAGGGTTTTAAATAATAATTAAATAAATAATAAAGAGAACCTCCATTGGTTTTAATAAAAACCATTGCCAATGGAATCTCTCCGGATTCTCTTAAAAATATTCTCTTGGAATCTTCCACCTTTGAAGCCAACACATCCTCTTAACATTAATGTCATTTCCTTTTGACATCAATGACAACTCATAGACAAGAAGCTAGGATCTCAAACCCAAAATTGCCAACAATCTCCCCCTTTGTCATTGATGGCAAACCATGCTTCTCAACAACACAGAAACTCAACATAAACAGCTCCCCCTGTCTTGAGGCTCTCCCCCTTACTCATATCTCTCCCCCTTTGTCATCAATGGCAAAGGGTCACCTTTGGGGCTTGGGACTAAGAATGAGCCTCTTAGCTTAGTCCCTCCCCCACCTCCTGTTGAGGTGTTTAATTTCGGGGTGGGAGTAAAACTCCCAATAGGCACTGATCATCATCAGTGTCTATAGCTGCCTTACCATGTCTTCTCTTGTTCTCCTTGTCCATATTCCTGTTCCTGTTCTTGTCACTGTTCCTGTTCCTGTTATCATTCCTGTTCTTATCCATGCCTTGATCCTTGGACCTGTTCATACCACTGTTCCTGTTCCTGTACCTTGGAAGTTCAGCTCTACACTTGTCTAGTTGTGTGACCTTCATTGTTGCACTTATAACAAGTAACAATGTTATTTCTTTTAGGCATACCTGTTCTTTGAATCCACCTGTTTTGACTAACCCTGTTCCTGTTATTAGCCTTGCAAAAAATTGCCTTATGCCCAAACTGTTTACAAGAGTAGCAATACCCTTGAAAGAAATTACCACCTCTGAAACTGTCATTTACCTTCCTTACTTGAGTCATGCAATGTGAAGCCATGTGACCAAACCTGTGACAAGCAAAACATCTGCCATTAAACTTTCCTGTAAATGACCTTCTAGGTCCTGTAAACTTTCTCCCCTTTTTTTGTTTCCTATTTTCTGTTTCTGTGCATCTATCACTCAAGGACTCTTTCTCTGAAATACTCTCCTCATCAGAACTCTCTTCTTTTTGGAATCTCTTACTAGATTCCCCAACCTGTTCCTTGTGTTTCTTAACAAAACCAAGACCTGTTTTATCTGTTGTCTTTCTTTGATCTTTGATGATGGACTTTACCTTTTTGGAGCTATCTTGAAACCTGTAAAGCTTATCCTTGTACTCTTTAGTTTCCTCTTTCAAAGAAGCCATTTTTTGTTCTAACTCATTATACTCAAGAACCTTAGACTCTAACTCATCCTTGAGTTCTTGTGTCTTAGCTATAGAGAAGTCAAGACTTTCTATAAGATCATCTCTCTCCATACAACATTCATCTAACTTATCCTTGAGTCTAGCATTCTTCTTTCTTTCCTTTTCCAAAACACTAAGAGCACTAATAAGTTCACTTTCAAGATCCTTTATTTGTTTGCTTTTTGAATCATCAAAGCCTTTTTCAGATTTCTTATCACTAGAGGTGCTACCCTTTTCAAAGACCATACATGCATCTTCCTTATAGTTTTCTGAAGCATCCTCATACATACTAGAAACCAAATCATTATTTGTGCAATCATCCTCAAGGTGACCAAAATTTCCACATCTAAGACATTTCATGATAATGAATCTATGTTTCGGTTCTTCCTCTTTTTCTGATATGAACAACATCTCATTTTCATTATCACTTGAAGAACTTTCACTATCACTACTAGAACACTTACTTGCTTTGTCTAGGTAGAAACTCTTCTTGTGCTTGTGAGAATACCTCTTTCCTTGATTGTTGTGCTCATCTTTGTTTTTCCTGTGATGCTTGTGCTTTTCAGAATCCTTGCTCTTAGAATCCTGTTTATCTTCATCACTTTCATTCTTGGGAACAGTACTATCAGTAGCATAATGACCAAACTTTCCACAATTGAAACATCTTATATTTTTCATACTTTTGTGCTTTCTAGAGAACTTGCCTTTCTTGTTGTAATATGCCTCTTCATCACTAGAAGACTCATCACGAATAGGTGTTGCATTGCCACTTGAATAATCCATTGTGTTCTTTACTAGCTTTTCCTTCAAGCTATTAAACTTTTCGAAGGCACACGCTCTGATACCAATTGAAGAACACAAGCTTATACTGAGAGGGGGGTGAACAGTATAAGACCTCTTTTTACTTTTTCCTTTATACTTCAAAATAGTAAAGCAATATACCCAAAGCAATATCAAAGCAATGCACAATATCATCCACAAAGTGACACCAATTTTAACGTGGTTCACCCAGAATGGTCGGGCTACGTCCACAAAACTTTTCTCTAAAAGTTATCTCAAAGTTCTTTGGGAATCCTTCCCAATTACAATGTTTATGAGCCTCGGCCCAAAGGAGATACCTTCCCCAAATAAAAATTTATGAGCCTCTTCTCAAAGGAGATACCTTCCCCCAATCAAAATTTATGAGCCTCTTGCTCAAAGGAGATACCTTCCCCTCTGCTCTAGAAATGATCCCTCAGAAGATCAACTACCTCTACCTCTTGCCAGCACGTGGAACTCCTTTCCACCGAAGACCTCCTATCCTCAATGCTTAGCCTAAGAGACCTCTGCCTTCTATGATCACGTCCATAGAAGCTCAACAACCTGTACCAAACACAGTCAGTCGGTCTAGTACAAGTCTTCCTCTTTCTGTCAGATCTGTCCAACTCTTGAACAAATCAATCCTCTGCATACAAGCCTTCTCAAAGACTTGCCAATCTGTCCTCGGGTTCTTCTCATAGAACCAATGCACCTCTGTCCTCAAGTTCTCTGATAGAACTATCAAACTCAGCTCACAAGTCCTCTGCTAGGACCTGTCCAAATCTGCTCACAAGTCCCCACCGAAACCTGTCCAAAACCTGCTCACAAGTCCCCACCGAAACCTGTCCAAAAACTCGACAAGCTCACCAAGAAAAACTTTCTTAGTAGGAAATCACAAAGTGAATTGTTAGAGACCCAATGTGATTTGTCAAACTCATAGAAGCATAAAGAGAATTGTTAGAGACTCAATATGTTCTATACTCAAATCCCAATCTCAAAACTCAACTCAAATCAACTCAGCTCAATCTCAATCTCAAATCTGAAAACTCAACTCAATATCTGAAATGGATAGGATAGAATGTTTTCTTTCAAGAACATGAAACCCCAACAATTGCCAACTATGCAAAGAATCACATAACAATGATACTCATGTTCTTTTCACCATCAATTAGGGTTTCAACAACAATGCTCATCAAACAAGGTTTAGTCAACCAACACCATTCAACTCAACATCAACCTTGAAGCATTCAACCAATCATCACAAGAAAAGGAAACAAGTAGAAATCCTTTTCCCTCCAAAGATATTTGAACAAAACAACCACCAACACAATATCACCAAATGCAAAGAATAACTTGCTCAAATCAACTCAATGGAGTAAGCCCAATATCATGAATCAAGTAAAGCAATAACTTGATCAAACAACCTCTATGGAAGCAACTCAACCATCAAACTCAAAACAGCCAACCAAGGGTTCCACCAACTCAATGCAAGTAGCAAGACTCACAAACATAAACCCTAGTGCACAATGCTTCCACTACCTCAAACCAGAAATTATGCATTCACCAAAAACTCTCATCAAGGATAACAATGCATAAGAAGTCTTCAACAAACCAGAAAATAGGATTTACACCCAACCAAAGGAAACCTAGTTGAAAACCTTTTCACTCCAACCTTATTTCAGAAAACATACACCAATCATACTCATAAGGAAAATGTGCCCATACCTTTTTGGAGTAGAAGAAAATTGATCCTTAAAGTTGTCACCACACACAACCCTCAAACTTCCAACCAAGTTAGGGTTAGAACCAAGATAAATGAGCATATATAAAAACTTTCCTTAATACACCTTTTAGCTTCTCTTCTTTAAAAACAACCACCAAAGAAGCCAAAAACACAACAACCAAAACTTACACCTTATATCTCCATTTTTAAATTTAGCATAGCAAAAGACTAATCTCAAAAATACAACCAAAGAAATATCCCCTTATTTCTCCTATGTCTTTTAAACAATGCTAAACAATGCCAAAAATCATATCAAGAAAATAATCACACCTTATAATGGCTGCCCTTGAAGAATCCGAAATTCGCGGCACAAAACACGTTTTAATAAAAACGTGACTAATCCATGCACAGATCCCTCCGCGGGGATCGAAATGCAGACCTCCGCCTACGCAAGGCCCAAACGCAGCCTTCGCTGCCACTAGCCCACAAGGGGCTTACGAAGTCCAAGACGGACTTCCTTCCACATAAACGGTCAAGCTTTTCGAAAGCTTTTCAAACCACGAGCTCTCCTCTTTCGCAGCGTAAACAGAACATTCGATCGCAGCCAAACCAATTAATTGCCTTCAATTTTCCAAGAGGGTTTAACCTTAGGAACCTTCTCATATTTATAGTCCATACGTGGACTTTAGAACACGTCGACTGCAAAGAAAAGTAATTTCGAATTTAATCGAAATTTGCTTTCTAAAGGGTTTAAAAACCCTTAAAGTATTTTTAATAAATTAAAAATAATTTCTCCCTTAATTAATTAAATAATTAATTAATTAAAACCTTGAAGGGTTTTAAATAATAATTAAATAAATAATAAAGAGAACCTCCATTGGTTTTAATAAAAACCATTGCCAATGGAATCTCTCCGGATTCTCTTAAAAATATTCTCTTGGAATCTTCCACCTTTGAAGCCAACACATCCTCTTAACATTAATGTCATTTCCTTTTGACATCAATGACAACTCATAGACAAGAAGCTAGGATCTCAAACCCAAAATTGCCAACAATCTCCCCCTTTGTCATTGATGGCAAACCATGCTTCTCAACAACACAGAAACTCAACATAAACAGCTCCCCCTGTCTTGAGGCTCTCCCCCTTACTCATATCTCTCCCCCTTTGTCATCAATGGCAAAGGGTCACCTTTGGGGCTTGGGACTAAGAATGAGCCTCTTAGCTTAGTCCCTCCCCCACCTCCTGTTGAGGTGTTTAATTCTGGGGTGGGAGTAAAACTCCCAATAGGCACTGATCATCATCAGTGTCTATAGCTGCCTTACCATGTCTTCTCTTGTTCTCCTTGTCCATATTCCTGTTCCTGTTCCTCATCACTATTCCCTGTTCCTATTATCATTCCTGTTCTTATCCATGCCTTGATCCTTGGACCTGTTCATACCACTTGTCCTATTCCTGTACCTTGGAAGTTCAGCTCTACACTGTCTAGCTGTGTGACCTTCATTGTTGCACTTATAACAAGTAACAATGTTATTTCTTTTAGGCATACCTGTTCTTTGAATCCACCTGTTCTGACTAACCCTGTTCCTGTTATTAGCCTTGCAAAAAATTGCCTTATGCCCAAACTGTTTACAAGAGTAGCAATACCCTTGAAAGAAATTACCACCTCTAAAACTGTCATTTACCTTCCTTACTTGAGTCATGCAATGTGAAGCCATGTGACCAAACCTGTGACAAGCAAAACATCTGCCATTAAACTTTCCTGTAAATGACCTTCTAGGTCCTGTAAACTTTCTCCCCTTTTTTTGTTTCCTATTTTCTATTTATGTGCATCTATCACTCAAGGACTCTTTCTCTGAAATACTCTCCTCATCAGAACTCTCTTCTTTTTGGAATCTCTTACTAGACTCCCCAACCTGTTCCTTGTGTTTCTTACCAAAACCAAGACCTATTTTATCTGTTGTCTTTCTTTGACCTTTGATGAGGGACTTTACCTTTTTGGAGCTATCTTGAAACCTGTAAAGCTTATCCTTGTACTCTTTAGTTTCCTCTTTCAAAGAAGCCATTTTTTGTTCTAACTCATTATACTCAAGAACCTTAGACTCTAACTCATCCTTGAGTTCTTGTGTCTTAGCTATAGAGAAGTCAAGACTTTCTATAAGATCATCTCTCTCCATACAACATTCATCTAACTTATCCTTGAGTCTAGCATTCTTCTTTCTTTCCTTTTCCAAAACACTAAGAGCACTAATAAGTTCACTTTCAAGATCCTTTATTTGTTTGCTTTTTGAATCATCAAAGCCTTTTTCAGATTTCTTATCACTAGAGGTGCTACCCTTTTCAAAGACCATACATGCATCTTCCTTATAGTTTTCTGAAGCATCCTCATACATACTAGAAACCAAATCATTATTTGTGCAATCATCCTCAAGGTGACCAAAATTTCCACATCTAAGACATTTCATGATAATGAATCTATGTTTCGGTTCTTCCTCTTTTTCTGATATGAACAACATCTCATTTTCATTATCACTTGAAGAACTTTCACTATCACTACTAGAACACTTACTTGCTTTGTCTAGGTAGAAACTCTTCTTGTGCTTGTGAGAATACCTCTTTCCTTGATTGTTGTGCTCATCTTTGTTTTTCCTGTGATGCTTGTGCTTTTCAGAATCCTTGCTCTTAGAATCCTGTTTATCTTCATCACTTTCATTCTTGGGAACAGTACAATCAGTAGCATAATGACCAAACTTTCCACAATTGAAACATCTTATATTTTTCATACTTTTGTGCTTTCTAGAGAACTTGCCTTTCTTGCTGTAATATGCCTCTTCATCACTAGAAGACTCATCACGAATAGGTGTTGCATTGCCACTTGAATAATCCATTGTGTTCTTTACTAGCTTTTCCTTCAAGTTGTTAAACTTTTCGAAGGCACCTGCTTTGATACCAATTGAAGAACACAAGCTTATACTGAGAGGGGGGTGAACAAGTATAAGACCTCTTTTTACTTTTTCCTTTATACTTCAAAATAGTAAAGCAATATACCCAAAGCAATATCAAAGCAATGCACAATATCATCCACAAAGTGACACCAATTTTAACGTGGTTCACCCGGAATGGTTGGGCTACGTCCACAAAACTTTTCTCTAAAAGTTATCTCAAAGTTCTTTGGGAATCCTTCCCAATTACAATGTTTATGAGCCTCGGCCCAAAGGAGATACCTTCCCCCAATCAAATTTATGAGCCTCTGCTCAAAGGAGATACCTTCCCCCAATCAGAATTTATGAGCCTCTGCTCAAAGGAGATACCTTCCCCTCTGCTCTAGAAATGATCCCTCAGAAGATCAACTGCCTCTACCTCTTGCCAGCACGTGGAACTCCTTTCCATCGAAGACCTCCTATCCTCAATGCTTAGCCTAAGAGACCTCTGCCTTCTATGATCATGTCCACAGTAGCTCAACAACCTGTACCAAACATAGTCAGTCGGTCTAGTACAAGTCTTCCTCTATCTGTTAGATCTGTCCAACTCTTGAACAAATCAATCCTCTGCATACAAGCCTTCTCAAAGACTTGCCAACTGTCCTCAGGTTCTTCTCATAGAACCAATGCACCTCTGTCCTCAAGTTCTCTGATAGAACTATCAAACTCAGCTCACAAGTCCTCTGCTAGGACCTGTCCAAATCTGCTCACAAGTCCCCACCGGAACCTATCCAAAACTGCTCACAAGTCCCCACCGAAACCTGTCCAAAAACTCAGCAAGCTCACCAAGAAAAACTTTCTTAGTAGGAAATCACAAAGTGAATTGTTAGAGACCCAATGTGATTTGTCAAACTCATAGAAGCATAAAGAGAATTGTTAGAGACTCAATATGTTCTATACTCAAATCCCAATCTCAAAACTCAACTCAAATCAACTCAGCTCAATCTCAATCTCAAATCTGAAAACTCAACTCAATATCTGAAATGGATAGGATAGAATGTTTTCTTTCAAGAACATGAAACCCCAACAATTGCCAACTATGCAAAGAATCACATAACAATGATACTCATGTTCTTTTCACCATCAATTAGGGTTTCAACAACAATGCTCATCAAACAAGGTTTAGTCAACCAACACCATTCAACTCAACATCAACCTTGAAGCATTCAACCAATCATCACAAGAAAAGGAAACAAGTAGAAATCCTTTTCCCTCCAAAGATATTTGAACAAAATAACCACCAACACAATATCACCAAATGCAAAGAATAACTTGCTCAAATCAACTCAATGGAGTAAGCCCAATATCATGAATCAAGTAAAGCAATAACTTGATCAAACAACCTCTATGGAAGCAACTCAACCATCAAACTCAAAACAACCAACCAAGGGTTCCACCAACTCAATGCAAGTAGCAAGACTCACAAATATAAACCCTAGTGCACAATGCTTCCACTACCTCAAACCAGAATTATGCATTCACCAAAAACTCTCCTCAAGGATAACAATGCATAAGAAGTCTTCAACAAACCAGAAAATAGGATTTACACCCAACCAAAGGAAACCTAGTTGAAAACCTTTTCACTCCAACCTTATTTCAGAAAACATACACCAATCATACTCATAAGGAAAATGTGCCCATACCTTTTTGGAGTAGAAGAAAATTGATCCTTAAAGCTGTCACCACACACAACCCTCAAACTTCCAACCAAGTTAGGGTTAGAACCAAGATAAATGAGCATATATAAAAACTTTCCTTAATACACCTTTTAGCTCCTCTTCTTTAAAAACAACCACCAAAGAAGCCAAAAACACAACAACCAAAACTTACACCTTATATCTCCATTTTTAAATTTAGCATAGCAAAAGACTAATCTCAAAAATACAACCAAAGAAATATCCCCTTATTTCTCCTATGTCTTTTAAACAATGCTAAACAATGCCAAAAATCATATCAAGAAAATAATCACACCTTATAATGGCTGCCCTTGAAGAATCCAAAATTCGCGGCACAAAACACGTTTTAATAAAAACGTGACTAATCCATGCACAGCTCCCTCCACGGGGATCGAAATGCAGACCTCCGCCTACGCAAGGCCCAAACGCAGCCTTCGCTGCCACTAGCCCACAAGGGGCTTACGAAGTCCAAGACGGACTTCCTTCCACATAAACGGTCAAGCTTTTCGAAAGCTTTTCAAACCACGAGCTCTCCTCTTTCGCAGCGTAAACAGAACATTCGATCGCAGCCAAACCAATTAATTGCCTTCGATTTTCCAAGAGGGTTTAACCTTAGGAACCTTCTCATATTTATAGTCCATACGTGGACTTTAGAACACGTCGATTGCAAAGAAAAGTAATTTTGAATTTAATCGAAATTTGCTTTCTAAAGGGTTTAAAAACCCTTAAAGTATTTTTAATAAATTAAAAATAATTTCTCCCTTAATTAATTAAATAATTAATTAATTAAAACCTTGAAGGGTTTTAAATAATAATTAAATAAATAATAAAGAGAACCTCCATTGGTTTTAATAAAAACCATTGCCAATGGAATCTCTCCGGATTCTCTTAAAAAGATTCTCTTGGAATCTTCCACCTTTGAAGCCAACACATCCTCTTAACATTAATGTCATTTCCTTTTGACATCAATGACAACTCATAGACAAGAAGCTAGGATCTCAAACCCAAAATTGCCAACAATCTCCCCCTTTGTCATTGATGGCAAACCATGCTTCTCAACAACACAGAAACTCAACATAAACAGCTCCCCCTGTCTTGAGGCTCTCCCCCTTACTCATATCTCTCCCCCTTTGTCATCAATGGCAAAGGGTCACCTTTGGGGCTTGGGACTAAGAATGAGCCTCTTAGCTTAGTCCCTCCCCCACCTCCTGTTGAGGTGTTTAATTTTGGGGTGGGAGTAAAACTCCCAACAAGCACTGATCATCATCAGTGTCTATAGCTGCCTTACCATGTCTTCTCTTGTTCTCCTTGTCCATATTCCTGTTCCTGTTCTTGTCACTGTTCCTGTTCCTGTTATCATTCCTGTTCTTATCCATGCCTTGATCCTTGGACCTGTTCATACCACTGTTCCTGTTCCTGTACCTTGGAAGTTCAGCTCTACACTGTCTAGCTGTGTGACCTTCATTGTTGCACTTATAACAAGTAACAATGTTATTTCTTTTAGGCATACCTGTTCTTTGAATCCACCTGTTTTGACTAACCCTGTTCCTGTTATTAGCCTTGCAAAAAATTGCCTTATGCCCAAACTGTTTACAAGAGTAGCAATACCCTTGAAAGAAATTACCACCTCTGAAACTGTCATTTACCTTCCTTACTTGAGTCATGCAATGTGAAGCCATGTGACCAAACCTCGTGACAAGCAAAACATCTCGCCATTAAACTTTCCTGTAAATGACCTTCTAGGTCCTGTAAACTTTCTCCCCTTTTTCTGTTTCCTATTTTCTATTTCTGTGCATCTATCACTCAAGGACTCTTTCTCTGAAATACTCTCCTCATCAGAACTCTCTTCTTTTTGGAATCTCTTACTAGACTCTCCAACTTGTTCCTTGTGTGGCTTAACAAAACCAAGACCTGTTTTATCTGTTGTCTTTCTTTGACCTTTGATGACGGACTTTACCTTTTTGGAGCTATCTTGAAACCTGTAAAGCTTATCCTTGTACTCTTTAGTTTCCTCTTTCAAAGAAGCCATTTTTTGTTCTAACTCATTATACTCAAGAACCTTAGACTCTAACTCATCCTTGAGTTCTTGTGTCTTAGCTATAGAGAAGTCAAGACTTTCTATAAGATCATCTCTCTCCATACAACATTCATCTAACTTATCCTTGAGTCTAGCATTCTTCTTTCTTTCCTTTTCCAAAACACTAAGAGCACTAATAAGTTCACTTTCAAGATCCTTTATTTGTTTGCTTTTTGAATCATCAAAGCCTTTTTCAGATTTCTTATCACTAGAGGTGCTACCCTTTTCAAAGACCATACATGCATCTTCCTTATAGTTTTCTGAAGCATCCTCATACATACTAGAAACCAAATCATTATTTGTGCAATCATCCTCAAGGTGACCAAAATTTCCACATCTAAGACATTTCATGATAATGAATCTATGTTTCGGTTCTTCCTCTTTTTCTGATATGAACAACATCTCATTTTCATTATCACTTGAAGAACTTTCACTATCACTACTAGAACACTTACTTGCTTTGTCTAGGTAGAAACTCTTCTTGTGCTTGTGAGAATACCTCTTTCCTTGATTGTTGTGCTCATCTTTGTTTTTCCTGTGATGCTTGTGCTTTTCAGAATCCTTGCTCTTAGAATCCTGTTTATCTTCATCACTTTCATTCTTGGGAATAGTACAGTCAGTAGCATAATGACCAAACTTTCCACAATTGAAACATCTTATATTTTTCATACTTTTGTGCTTTCTAGAGAACTTGCCTTTCTTGTTGTAATATGCCTCTTCATCACTAGAAGACTCATCACGAATAGGTGCTGCATTGCCACTTGAATAATCCATTGTGTTCTTTACTAGCTTTTCCTTCAAGCTATTAAACTTTTCGAAGGCACCTGCTCTGATACCAATTGAAGAACACAAGCTTATACTGAGAGGGGGGGGTGAACAAGTATAAGACCTCTTTTTACTTTTTCCTTTATACTTCAAAATAGTAAAGCAATATACCCAAAGCAATATCAAAGCAATGCACAATATCATCCACAAAGTGACACCAATTTTAACGTGGTTCACCCAGAATGGTCAGGCTACGTCCACAAAACTTTTCTCTAAAAGTTATCTCAAAGTTCTTTGGGAATCCTTCCCAATTACAATGTTTATGAGCCTCGGCCCAAAGGAGATACCTTCCCCCAATCAAAATTTATGAGCCTCTGCTCAAAGGAGATACCTTCCCCATCAATATCCCTTCCCCAAGGGGATACCTTCCCCTCTACTCGGAAATGATCCCTCGAGAAGATCAACTGCCTCTACCTCTTGCCAACACGTGGAACTCCTTTCCACCGAAGACCTCCTATCCTCAATGCTTAGCCTAAGAGACCTCTGCCTTCTATGATCACGTCCACAGTAGCTCAACAACCTGTACCAAACATAGTCAATCGGTCTAGTACAAGTCTTCCTCTATCTGTCAGATCTGTCCAACTCTTGAACAAATCAATCCTCTGCATACAAGCCTTCTCAAAGACTTGCCAACTGTCCTCAGGTTCTTCTCATAGAACCAATGCACCTCTATCCTCAAGTTCTCTGATAGAACTATCAAACTCAGCTCACAAGTCCTCTGCTAGGACCTGTCCAAATCTGCTCACAAGTCCCCACCGAAACTTGTCCAAAATTGCTCACAAGTCCCCATCGGAACCTGTCCAAAAACTTAGCAAGCTCACCAAGAAAAACTTTCTTAGTAGGAAATCACAAAGTGAATTGTTAGAGACCCAATGTGATTTGTCAAACTCATAGAAGCATAAAGAGAATTGTTAGAGACTCAATATGTTCTATACTCAAATCCCAATCTCAAAACTCAACTCAAATCAACTCAGCTCAATCTCAATCTCAAATCTGAAAACTCAACTCAATATCTGAAATGGATAGGATAGAATGTTTTCTTTCAAGAACATGAAACCCCAACAATTGCCAACTATGCAAAGAATCACATAACAATGATACTCATGTTCTTTTCACCATCAATTAGGGTTTCAACAACAATGCTCATCAAACAAGGTTTAGTCAACCAACACCATTCAACTCAACATCAACCTTGAAGCATTCAACCAATCATCACAAGAAAAGGAAACAAGTAGAAATCCTTTTCCCTCCAAAGATATTTGAACAAAACAGCCACCAACACAATATCACCAAATGCAAAGAATAACTTGCTCAAATCAACTCAATGGAGTAAGCCCAATATCATGAATCAAGTAAAGCAATAACTTGATCAAACAACCTCTATGGAAGCAACTCAACCATCAAACTCAAAACAGCCAACCAAGGGTTCCACCAACTCAATGCAAGTAGCAAGACTCACAAACATAAACCCTAGTGCACAATGCTTCCACTACCTCAAACCAGAAATTATGCATTCACCAAAAACTCTCATCAAGGATAACAATGCATAAGAAGTCTTCAACAAACCAGAAAATAGGATTTACACCCAACCAAAGGAAACCTAGTTGAAAACCTTTTCACTCCAACCTTATTTCAGAAAACATACACCAATCATACTCATAAGGAAAATGTGCCCATACCTTTTTGGAGTAGAAGAAAATTGATCCTTAAAGTTGTCACCACACACAACCCTCAAACTTCCAACCAAGTTAGGGTTAGAACCAAGATAAATGAGCATATATAAAAACTTTCCTTAATACACCTTTTAGCTCCTCTTCTTTAAAAACAACCACCAAAGAAGCCAAAAACACAACAACCAAAACTTACACCTTATATCTCCATTTTTAAATTTAGCATAGCAAAAGACTAATCTCAAAAATACAACCAAAGAAATATCCCCTTATTTCTCCTATGTCTTTTAAACAATGCTAAACAATGCCAAAAATCATATCAAGAAAATAATCACACCTTATAATGGCTGCCCTTGAAGAATCCGAAATTCGCGGCACAAAACACGTTTTAATAAAAACGTGACTAATCCATGCACAACTCCCTCCACGGGGATCGAAACGCAGACCTCCGCCTACGCAAGGCCCAAACGCAGCCTTCGCTGCCACTAGCCCACAAGGGGCTTACGAAGTCCAAGACGGACTTCCTTCCACATAAACGGTCAAGCTTTTCGAAAGCTTTTCAAACCACGAGCTCTCCTCTTTCGCAGCGTAAATAGAACATTCGATCGCAGCCAAACCAATTAATTGCCTTCGATTTTCCAAGAGGGTTTAACCTTAGGAACCTTCTCATATTTATAGTCCATACGTGGACTTTAGAACACGTCGGTCGCAAAGAAAAGTAATTTCGAATTTAATCGAAATTTGCTTTCTAAAGGGTTTAAAAACCCTTAAAGTATTTTTAATAAATTAAAAATAATTTCTCCCTTAATTAATTAAATAATTAATTAATTAAAACCTTGAAGGGTTTTAAATAATAATTAAATAAATAATAAAGAGAACCTCCATTGGTTTTAATAAAAACCATTGCCAATGGAATCTCTCCGGATTCTCTTAAAAAGATTCTCTTGGAATCTTCCACCTTTGAAGCCAACACATCCTCTTAACATTAATGTCATTTCCTTTTGACATCAATGACAACTCATAGACAAGAAGCTAGGATCTCAAACCCAAAATTGCCAACAGATCAAGGCTATTCAAGTCTCTCATGATAGGTTGACTTCTCTTCTTGATATTGCATCAACCTTTGTGGATCATTATAAGCTTGTCTTTCAAGTGCAACAGGATTCTCTAGAACGTCAAATGGTGCTCCAATAATATATTTATGTTGTTCTTACTATTTTTTCTGCTTATAATAGGTATATGTGTGAGTCTCCTCTTTTGCTAACTTCATAATCCTCTTATGACTATATCAGATGATAAGTCCCCTGGTCTTGATGGCTTTCCTTGTAAGTTTTATAAAGTCGCTTGGAAGTTTACTGAGCCTGATCTGCTCAATGTCTATAATGAAGCGTTAGCCAATAACTCTCTGGGTAGTATTATCAATCATGAAAATATTTAGTTCATTTCCAAAGTGCAATATCCTAAGCTTATCACTCGTTGGAGACCTATTACTCTGCTTAATGTTTCTTGTAAGATCTTGGTCAAGGATTTAGCTTTTTGTATTCAGAACATTTTCCTACTATTATTAGACTAGAGCAAACAAGTTTCATTAAAGGGTGTTATATCTTGGATAATCATATTGTTGTCTAGGAAGGTTTAGAATGGCATGTCTTTGGCCACAAATCACTTTTTCTTAAGCTTGAATTTGAGAAGGTGTATGATAATATTGAGTGGCCTTTTATTCTTTCCATGCTCAAAGCTCTTAGGTTTACGTACTTTATTATCAAGGCCATCAATATGTTGTTTATTGATGCTTCAACATGTCTTACTATTAATGGTTATAATTCAAAGGATCTTCGTTTATTTCATTCTATTTTCTAGGTCTATCCTTTACCCCCCTCACTTTCCATCCTTACGACTGAATATTTTGGTTATATTTTTTCCAGTAAAGCATCTAAGGGGTTGATTAAAGGAATTATTTTACCTGATATGTCCACTCAGTCTATTAATGGGTATTTTGTGGATAATTCTTTTCTTACTATTAGTGAGGATGAGGTTTATATTTCAACTACTTTGGCTTATCTAGACACTTTCTATAAGGCCTCTGGTTCCAACATCCAATGGTCTAAGTCGCTTTGTTTCTACCTTGCTTCTTCTACTATGCATGCTTGGATTAGATATTTCTTGTAGCATTGGCTTTAGAGAGGTAAGCATTTTTAGTTTTTAAGAATTTATTTTGCTTTTGACTACTCACAATTGAACTCTGGCAATATGTTATTGATAGAATTGAAAAGAAGATTTCTTGTTGGACCATGCATCCCCTTTCTCTTGCTGGTAAATTTTAGGTTTGCACTAAGATTCTTGTTGCCACCCATGTTTAGTATTCCTCCTATTGGGCTCCTTCTAAGAATTCTTATAATAAGTTGGAAAAAATACTTAGGGATTTTCTTTGATCCAAGAGGAAGAATTTGCATGATTTTCATTAGGCTGCTTGGGATATTTGTTGCATGCCTACTGATAAGGGCAAGATGTGTATCATTGACATCTACATACAAAGCATTTCTTTGTGTGCTAAGTGGGTGGTTAAAGCTATTGAAATACCTAAAGCCTGGAAGGTTTTAATTCACCATTGTATCTCTTCAAGGTTACCTTATGGGCGTAAGGCTTGGGATAATATTGGCCTTCACACTCCTATCATTACTTTTTATCAAGTTAAGATTCAAGGTTCCTTTGTTGTTAAAAGTATTTGGTGGGATTTTGAGTCAATGAAACCTCATATTCATTGGATTGGTAATAGTTTTCATAATGGTCTTTCATTCAATTTTTAGAATATTTGGTGGTCTCCTATTTTGTATAACTCTCCAGTTCTTCTTGCTGATATGCTATGAGTTAAAGCTTTAAGGCTATTTCACAAAGATATTTGCTTTATTAAATATTTAGTGCATTCTTGGGATTGGATTCCTTGGCCTAACCTCAAGCATAAATTTAATCTTCAAAACTTGGATCTTCCTTCTATTCCTAATATCTAGGAGCTTATGCTTGATGGAATGCTACATAAGCTTGGCCTTCAGCCCCTAAGTTCCTGGTGGAGGGATTGGCATTGGAATGTAGATACTCCTTTCAAGAACTACTCTTATTCCTTGCTTTATCATCTTCTTAGTCCTTTTTCCTTTGGTGTTGACAATTTTAATGAGATATGGTAGACTCACTCTACCTCTTATACTTGGATTTCTCATTTGAATCATATCTGGCATTCTAATATTGAACCTAAGATCATTTTTTTCTCTAATATCTTATTTATCAAGGTCTTACTATGGGAGAGAGGCTCAGTAGGTTTGGTCTGCCTAATCCTAAGTGTCCTGCTTGTGGTCATTTTGAAACATTTAAGAATCTATTTTGCTTGTACCCTCATGCTTAGTCTACTTGGGCTTGGATTCACTCGTTGTTTAAACATTTTCATCCTAAGTTCTTCAGATGGTAGATGATTTTTTTTGGTGATAATAGGTGTTAGCTTGCTTATATTGCTACTCTATGGAATTTATTTTGTGTGATTATTTTGTTTTAGCTATGGAAAGATAGGAATATTGCTATCTATTTTGGAGACTTAATTTCTTTATAATTTTTTTGTAAATGAAAATATTATAGTACTTTCTGTTGTTACAGTTTAGATCCATTCATAGGCTTCAAATGTGGTGCATGAGTTGGTGCATTTGATGAATCTTATCGAGTATTGGTACGAGGCTCCCTCTGCCTCAAGGTACATTAGTTTCTCTGAGACCTTGATGTAGTAGGTCAAGGGGGTGGCGTTCTTCAATATTAGGCCATTCTACTAGTGCTTACAGTAGGGCTTGATATCCTCCCAAATATCATAGCAGACATTGTTCATATTCATGCTCTCTGCAACGTGGTTGGATTCCTATGCATCGCTCAATTGATCATGGTACTGGTTGGAGCCTTGGCCTATCTCCTCAACCAGTTACTTCTCCTCCTACTATTCATTTTGCTCCATTGTTATCTTTAGCTTTGATCAATTCTACTTTTCCTAGATGGGGTATTATGGTTTCTTTAATGAACACTATTGCTCTTGATAACTCTTGGTCTATTTATTTGCCTGTAGATAATCCTCATGGTTTGGGCTCTTTTGGGTCAAAGAATGATCCTCCTCTTCCTTTGATAATGGCTCCTTTATGCTTAGTTATGCTACATTTTCACTATTTTAAGGGTTGGTTTTGTATTTGGACTTGGGCCTTTTATTCTAGTTTCTCTGGTTGTTCTCAAACTTTGGTTTTGGTGCCCTATTTAGGGTTTTGATCATGTGGGTGGCCTTGGGCCCCCGGTTGTGATCTCTCAAACTCCTCTTTTATTTAATATAATTATTGATTCCAATAAAAAATGATATCATGGGATATTAGGGGTATAAATAAAACCCCTAAAAAAGATTTATTAAGGAATTAATAGGTTGTTATAGCCTTGAGTTTATTTGAATACAAGAAAAAAAATTAAGCAATGAGGAATGTAAGGATACTTTTAAGAAGATTTGGAAGACAGGTGATTGTTTAACAGTTTCTGCTATAGGAGCTTTAGGCAACATTGCAATAATATGAGATAAATACAAATGTGATGGACAACTATTAGAAGCAAAAAGTAACTCAGTTGCTAGATTATTTTGTAGAAAAGAGGAAACCATCAAATTTGGGGTTATAAATGTATATGATCCAACTATCGTTACTCCTCATGAAAGATGTTGGAAGGAACTTAACATATTTTTGTCAAATACAATGATGATTCATTGTGATCTATGGATTATTTGGGGTGATTTTAATACTATTCTATCTCATTTAGAAAAGAAGGGTGGCATTCTAGGATAGTCTAAATCAATGCAATATTTTGCTTCATTTGTCAACTCAAATGACCTTTGGGATGTTAGTCCCTTAATATTTCAATATATAGGATAATATATGCATTAGGAAATATCATATAACAAAAATATTGGATAGATTCTTGTTATCCAATAAATGGTTGCAAACAAAGTATACAATTTCTTCAAATATTTTATTACGAGCAGGATCAAATCACAAACCCATTCTTTTGACTTGTGAGTTACCTAATAATAGTCATCCAAAGCCATTTTGCTTCCAATCTATGTGGCTCCAAGACCCTATTTTTTTCCAAATGGTTATGTTATGGTGGAATGAATCAAAATTTGAAGGATCATGTATGTACAAGTTTGTTCAAATGTTGAAATATTTAAAGGAGCAAATGAAGATATGGAATGCAAAATGTTTTGGTAATATTTTTAAAGAAAAGAAAGAAATTGAATCCAATCTAAAAAAATTACAAGAGATAGTAGAAATTAATGGAATGGATTAGGATTCTTATGTGAAAGAAAAACAATTACTTTTTATTATCATAATGCATTAAAAAAGGAGTCATATTGGTTCCAAAAATCTAGAGAGAAATGGTTCAAGGAAGGAGATACAAATGCAAAAACAATTCATGCTACCACAAAAAAAAAAAAAAATTGTTCATCATATAAAAAACATTATAACTCCAGATGGAAGAAATATTGAGGATGAAGAAGATATAAGGAAGGAAGCAATTAATTATTTCAAAAATATTTTGTCAGATTCTAGGCAAGATAAGGAGGCACAAGAAAAACTTTTGAAAAATATTCCATCAATTATCACTTAGGGACAAAATGAAAGCTTGATGAAAAATATATCTATGGAGGAGCTCCATGAAGTAGTTTTATATTTACAACCTAACAAGGCACCTAGCCACGATGGATTTCCTACAAATTTCTTTCAAAAAATTTAGGATTTATTGAAGAGTGATATGTTAGTTGTGGTTGAACATGCACAAAAAAGGAATGCTATAATAAGTGAAATCAATGATAATTTTATTACCTTGGTTACCAAGAAAGGAAACACAAAATATTTTGATATTTTTCGTCTAATAAGCCATTGTAATATGATTTATATGATCATTTTAAAAATTATGGAAAATATGTTAAGGGTCATTCTAGGGTGTCTTATCTCAGAGGAACAAGATGACTTTGTTCATGGAAAAAAATTCTTGATGGTATAATTATTGCACAAGAGGACATCAATTATCTTCATTCCATGAAAAAACTAGGTATTATTTTGAAATTAGATATGAACAAAGCATATGATAGGGTTTCCTAGAATTTCTACATGTTATTCTCCAAAAATTTGGATTTGATTATAGTTGGTGTGAGTGGATTAAATTTTTGGATATCTATCCTAACTTAAAAAAGACAAAACCAAAATTTCTCCCATGAATTTGAAGAAGCCCAAAAGTTTCTATAGCCTTTGAAGAGTCATTATGACTGTTGGACTTTCTAAATGTGAAATGAAGTATTGTAACATCTTTTTCTCTCTTGTAAATGTAAAATAGTGTAAACTAGTTGGAGAAAATTGTGAAAAAATCTTTGTAATACTTTTGATTTTGTTTGGAATATATAACAACTTATATTTCATTCATTTTGTGAAAAGCAAGCTCGTTGTCCCTATTTTTCTAAAACATGCAGTCAACTTTAAAAGCTCATAACTTTTAATTTATAGCTTTGTTTTACATGTGTCATACACCGTTGGAAAGGTATTTTTGTGTAGAATTCACTCCAAATATTTCATCAAATTCTGAGTAGTTTTGGTCCCTCAAATTTAGACCGTCATGCATTACTGTAATTTTTTTCTTGCTACGTTTTTGCTGCACTTTTTTGCTCTTCGTTTTTGGATCAAATACTTCATAAATGTTGTTATAGCATTGCAAAATTTTCTATTTTGATTAATGGTTTTCATAATATGTATTTTGAGTCATCTTGTGGACTTCATGAAGGTGATCCACTTTCTCCTTATCTATTCATTATTTTTGTAGAAGCATTAGGGAGAGCCTTTTCAAAGGCAAAAATGGAAGGAAAATTCAAGGATATTGAAGTTGCAAAAAATGGTCCCTTTATATCTCATCTCCAATTTGTTAATGATAATTTTATTTTGGTCCATCCCTTAGTCAGTGAGGCCATGGAGTTTAAATCAATATTATCATGCTATGAGAAGGCTACTGGAAAACTAGTAAATACTACCAAATATAGATTTTTTTTAATTAATACTATCCTAGATTTACAATAAATTATTGTGAATATTTCAGGGTTTAAAATTAGAAAATTTCCATCAACCTACTTGGGTATTCCTTTGTATGATAAATGAAATAAAAAGGAGCTTTGAATATCTTTTTTGGATAGAATGAAAGCTTACTTTGCAAGTTGGAAAGGTAAGTTCTTAACCATGACAAGAAGGCTACAACTCATAAATACTACATTAAAATCCATTCCTATTTATATGATGTCACTTTCAAGACCACCAACATGTATTACATCAGAAATTGATAAAATTTAAAGAGAATTTCTATGGAAATATGGTGAGGAAAATTTTATATTTCCTCTTTGTTCGTGGGATAGGGTTTTCAAAGGAAAGAATATTGGAGGAGTAGGCTTACGGAATTGTAGATTTATGAATTTGACATTAGGAGCAAAGCTTGGTTGGAGATTATTTAGAGATCAAAGAAATAATTGGGCAAAAATGTTACTTCAAAAATATATAGGTTCTCTTGATGCAATAAAATTATTTAGGAAAAGAACTCTACCCAAAGGATCATCAACATTGAACTTTATATCAAAAAATTTACAATTGATAAAGAAACATATTATATGATCAGTCAATGAGGGGAGTTATGCAAATTTTTGGTTTGATGCTTGGTTGAAGCCTTATCCTCTTATCTCTGACTCAAAATAGAAACCATTGGCTCAAGCGTGCCTAGCATATAAAGGTCCAAAGGTCAAATATTATATTATTATGAGCAAAAACTCTAGATCATGGATTTATTTTAGTAACCTAGTTGAAGGAGAGAAACTCAAACAAATTGTAGATGAACTTCAAAAGATGTTTCGAGAGTTTTATATGCAAATTTTTACATGAAAAGATGAGTTGATTTAAAAATTATCAAAGTATGGTGGATACTCGATCAAGTTGGGATACAAGGATTTAGAACAATCAAAATTTTCTTCTCCCAAATATTTTCTTGGAAAAACATTTGGTCATTAGAGGCTCTCCCTAAAGCCTCAACATTTCTTTGGTTAGCAGTTCAAAGTAAGATTCTTAAGGGAGAGAGTCTACAAAGAAGATGATTTTATGGATCCTTTAGATGTGCCTTGTGTGAGAAGGATTTAGAAACATCAAACTATTTACTTCATCATTGTTCATTTGCTCACACCATTTGGGGCTATTTTTAAAAAAATATGAAATAATATTGGGTAGTTCCATCAAAATTGAAAGAGTTGATGAAATGCTGGATACATTATTTCAATGCTAAAGCATTATGTATTCTTTAGAGGAATGACCCTACCATTATTTGTTGAAGTTTAGGACTTAAAAGGAATAACAATTTTTTTAGAAATAAATCTTAAAATCATGCCCAATTTTTGAACCATATTATTGCCTTTCTTGCAAAATATCTACAAATATGGTGCTCATCATGGGAAGTCTCAATTGCAGAAAAAGAGGTGCTAATGACTTGGCTACAGGATTTGAACATACATTGAAGAGTCATCTGCGAAAATGGAATTAAAACAAAGGATCTACTTTGATCTATGGTAAAATAGAAATTTCTATAAATTGGGTTTATCAAAATTAATTTTGATGGTGCTTCTAAAGGAAACCCAAGAAAATCTAGTGGAGGTGGTATTTTTAGAAATAGTGAAGGAAAAATTATCCTCACTTATTCAGAATCATATGAAACTTCAACTAACAACTATGTAGAGGCTAGGGCACTTCTTATAGGGATTAAAATTATAGTAGAAAAAATATGGGAATATATTTCCATTGATGGGGACACAAATTTTCATCAATGCTATAAATACAAATGGATGTGGAGATTGGATAAAAAATAATATTATTGTTGATGTTCATCATCTATTACTAGAGGTAACCTCCTGGTAGTGTGAGCATATTTATAGAGAATGAAATTGGGTAGTAGATAAATTAGTGGATTATGGTGTTGATATTCATCTTGATGAAATTCAAATTTTAGAAGGCAATTGGCCAAGTGAGATTTTATGTCTTAATAAAAATGATGTCAAGGAGCGGATTGTGGAAACATAACACTTCAAGAAAGTTGAAGAATACCAACTTTTTCATGCTACTACAAAAATAAATTTTTGTTGTCATTGGATGAAAAATATTATAATTCTAGATGGAAGAAGTATTGATGATGAAGAATAAAATATTATAGGAAAAGAAAATAATTATTGCAAATATGTTCTATTGCAATTTGATCAAAATAAGGAAGCTCAGGGTGAGCTTTTTCAAAATATTCCATCAATTATGACACAAAGATAAAATGAGGATGATCTTGTTAGAGGAGCTATAAGAGGCAATTTACTCTTTCCACTATGATAAGGCACATAACTTCATGAATTTCCTACAACTTTATTTGATTTTTTTTAGATATGTTAGAGGATGATATGTTTAGTAGGTTGAATAAGCTAGGAAAAGAATGCTATAAAAAGTGGTAACATGGCTAGTTTTGTTGTATTTCATGGTATATTCATCCAATAATATTTTATATCTTGATATAAAATTATTTTATAAATTTCATCCAATAATATTTTATAGCGATGTGATAAAACAATTTAAAAAATTATGGCAAACAAATTGAAAATATTAGAGACTATGTTTTCTTAATTGGTTATACAATATTGAAATGGTCCTCACCCATCATCTAGAACTACTTGAACTTGGGTATATCCTTGAACGTACAAACTTTAAGCACTTAAGATCATGCCATTTCATCAAAATATTAAAGTTTACCCATAAATTGATCTCCTTATATCTTCATTGTTCTTGTTGATGCATTAAAAAGAGCTGTCTCAAAGATAAAAGTAGGAGGTAAAATTAAAGGTATTAATCTTACAAAAAATAGTTCACTCAAGTCTAATTTCCAATTTATTGATGCTACCTTTCTTTGGGTCATCCCTTACTTATAAGGCCATAAAAATTAAATCAACTCTATCATGCTATACAAAAATTGATAGAAAGTTGGCTAATATGACAAAACCCATGATATTTTTTATTAACATTGCCCTTGATTTACAATGGATTATTGTAGAAATTTTAGGATTTAAATTTAGAAAATAACCATCAATATGTCTAGGCATTCCTTTGTATGACAAAGGAAAAAATAAAGAACTTTGAACTCAAATTTAGATATAATGAAATCTTGTTTGGTAGGTTGGAAAAATAAGTTCCTAATCATGCTTGGAATGCTACAACTCAAAGAATACATTGCAACCCATCCTTATATATATATATATATAGTCACTTTCAATATTAGCAACAAGTATAACATCCAAATTTAATAAAAGTAAGACATTTTTTTGGAGAGGATGTGAGAAATTTTTTAGTTTTGCTCATTACAAGTAGGGTGGAGTTTATAGAGGGAAAAAATATTATAAGGATAGAATTGCAAAATTGGAAATTATTAGGGGAAAATCTTGGTTGGATGTCATTCAAATATTGAGAAAATATTAGGGTAAAAATATTAAAATATAGGTTGTGGGGAATCAATAAATTATTAAGGAAACAAACCCTATCTAGGGATTTGAAAATATATAAAAAAACTTATAATTAATTAAGAAATATAGTAGGTGATCAATCAATGAGGGGTATTTTGTAAATTTGATCCTTTGTTAAAAATTGATCCTCTTTTTTTTTAATCCAAAATGTAGACCATTAGCTCAAACTTGTTTAGGTTATAAAGTTTCAAAGATAAAAAATTACATTGGTTTGAGCAACATATGAATATTATATTGCTATTAGTAATATGGTGGAAGGAAGTACCTAAAATAGTTAGTATATGACTTCTAAAAGATTCTTCTAGATTTTTAACTACCCATTTTTGCATGAAAGAGTGAGTTGATTTTGAATCTATCAAAATACGGTGAAAACTTGGTTAATTTGGGACATAAGGCTTTGTAAAAATATGAGTTCCCTACTTATAAGGATTTTAATTAGAAATATTTGGTCACTTGAGGCCATCTCTAAGGCCTCAATATTTGTTTGATTGATAATTTACAATAAAATTCTTACAAGTGATAGTTTATAAAGAAGAGGATATCATGGACATTTAGATTTGCCTTGTGTGAGGATGAGCTAGATATATTGGATCATCTACTTTTCATTGTCCCTCTACTTCCACCATTGGGGCTATATTTTTTAAAAAGCAAAAATATATTGGGTAATTCCATCAATGTTCAAAGATTTAAAATGTTAGGTTAATTATTTTAAAGATAAAACACTATGCATTATTTGTAGGACTAGTCCTAAATATTAAGGGAGATATGACCATGTGAATACAAATATTCAAAACTAGGGTAGTGTTAGGTAATTGTTTTTATAAAATGTGTCATCTTTTAGGATCCATAGCTTTGTGAAGGGTTGCTTGATTCAAATAATTTTTGGACCATTTTTTGTGGAATTTGAAGAGCTTTAAGATGATTGGTCATATAAAGGAATTCAAGAAATATTGAGGGAGATATGACTCTATGAAGTTAGACATTTAGAACAAAGGCAGTGATGATTTTTCAAGTTGCAAAAAACAGAGTTATAGATATCTATTAGCTAGGGTTTGAATGATGGGAAGAGTTATGGAGGGATAGGGCATAAGTGGGGCAAAACATTCTTTATGGGCATATAATTTCTTAGCTATGTTTTATTTTCCCCTTCTTTATATTAGAAAATTTGCACGCAAATTATTATATTTTTTTTGTCAATTATTATAATCTCTATAGGATATGTTGGTAAATTTTAGTAGATTTTGAGTTATAGTTTCCTTCCCATGGACTAATTTATAGCTAAATCCTTAGAATCATCCCTAGTAGTAGAATTTAGTGAGAGTCTCATAGACAAGTGATCCATGTTGCTACAAGATACAATAATTTTGTTAAATTTAATAGGTCTTCACTACGTACTTTGGCCTTGAGAAAATGGATTGATAAGAGTTGGAAGTATCCAGGAGTGAATCTATCCTTTTTTCCTAGCCATTTTTTGTTCTAGGGAGGAAAGAGATAGAATCCTAAAAAGGGGTCCTTGGTTTATGGAAAGAGTAGGACTCTTCCTTACCCTCTAGTATAAAATCTTTGCACCTAAAATTATAAATCTATTCCTAGTACCAGTATAGGTTAGGATGTATGGGTTTCCCATTGGATTTTAGGAAATGGATATCTTGAAGGTAATAGGCAACACTCTCAGAGAATTCCTTAAGATTTTAGAAACTACACAAGATGGTTCTTGGCTATTTATGCTTGTATATTGGTCATGATTGATATAAGTAAACCTTTACCAGAATGAATCATTCTTAAGTATGAGGGTAATTTGTGGACCCAAGCCATAGATTATGAAAATATATCTTTTAGATGTAGAATATGTGATGAGGTGGGGCACGTTGAGAGATCATGCCCTATGAAGAGTCCAACAAAAACATATGTAGAAAATTACAAGAGAAACTTAAAAATGGACATGGATGAGGATGGTTTCCAACTTCCAAAAAATATGTCTAGACATATGAAAGTAAATAAATAGTGAAGACCAGTAAGCAAGGATATTGAAAGAAATACCAAATATTTTGATGTTGTGTGTCATTAGTTTTTGAAGACTCTCTCAAAGTACCATGCACAATTAAGGAGAATAAATTTGGTAGAGAAATTGTATTGCTAGATGTCAATACCTCTAACATCAACTAGAAAATACCATAAAATGAGCAGGACAAGTCAAAATCTTACATAGTAGAGCTAGAAGAGGCTAAATATAATGAAAAAGAACATTGTGAAAGAACATTGAGGAATATAATAATAAGACCTACTCATAATACAAGCAAGGTAAAAGAGGAAAACCCTCAAATTATCAAACTAGATCCAAGGAATCAAGAGAAAATATAGAGAAAGAAATACAAACTAAGTTGGTTGAACTTCTCTTTACAAAACAACAAAATGATCTTGGTAATTCATAGGTAGTGCTAGTAGCCTCTAATGAGACATGATTACCATATCATGGAATATAAGGGGTGCTAATGCCCCCTCAAATTAGAGGTGTATCAAGGACCTCTGTTTAAGTAATAAGCCTTATATTCTTTGTATCTAGGAAACTAAAATGAAAAAGTAAGAAGTTTTCAAAACTATGAAAGCAATATGGGTGAGATGTGAATGGGATGTTATGGATTTTGAAGGAGCGATAGGGGGAATTATGGCATATTGGAATCCTATTAGAACTTACCATATAACCATTCATAAAAATAGGCATTGGATGACCTCTTTAGTCATATGCTACTTTGCAGATATTCATTTCATCCTTATCAATGTTTATGGACCTACTACTTAGTCAGGAAGATTATGAAAATTAAATACCAAGAAACCCAATTCATGATCAAAGAAGATTTTAATGCCATAACCAAGCTAGATGAAAAATTTGAGGGAATTAGGAAACTAACCCAAAGTATGAGAGATTTCTCAGCTTTTGTTCAAAAAAATAATCTATGGGAGGTAGAGTTTGAAGAAGATAACCACACATGGACCAAAAATAGGAGAGGTCATAACCTAATAGAAAAAAACTAGATAGATTAATTCTTCTAGATCATTGGCTAGATGAAAGGACTTGTGCTAAAATTCATACCTTAACAAGGATTGGTTCAGATCATTGGCTAATAAGAGTTAAAATAGTGGTAAATAAATTCAATTAGAGATCATATTTTAAATGCGAGTACATGTGAGAAGAACATCCTCATTTTTTTTATATGACAACATAAATGAAGAATTATTTAGAAAACAATGGATTGTATACACTTCCAAAACAAATTAAATCAATGAAATCTAGATTAAAATAATGGAATAAGAACACTTTTGGAAATATTTTTGAGAAGAAAGAAAAACTAAGAGATAAACTCTCTAAATTCCAAAAATGTGGTCATAATAATCCAAGATCAAAATAAAGGGAGTTGCTTAATGAATATCATAATATTTTGAGTAAGGAAGAGAAATTTTGGAGATTAAAATTGAGATATACCTAGTTAAAAGGAGATAAAAAACACAGTTTTTCATAGGATGGCAATAGTACAAATATTGAAATCCATAATTAGTAGAATTAAATTAGTAGAAGGGGTTTAGATTAAATACTAGAGTGAGATCAGAAAGGAAATAATGTTTTTTACTAGAATATTATAGGATCGAAGGAGTTTGAAGTTCTTAATGATAAAATACTACAAGAAGTACCTTCAATTATAATAGATGAAGATAATAGGAAACCTATTACTTTAGAAGAAGTTTATTTAGCTCTTTTCTCTTTTGATAAGGATAAATTCCCAAGTCTAGATGGGCTCTTTGCAACATTCTATCAACATAATTGGAATATAGTGAAGGATTCTTTATTGGTGGTAGTGGAGCAATTTAAGGTAAATAATATATACTATAGTGGTGAATCACTACAACTTTTGATCATTGAGGAAAATCAAAGATTTGATTTGTAAACATGTGTCAAAGAAAATATTGATAAAAAAGATCTGATGATCAGAGGTCAGGCCTCAAAAGTAGAATGTTTTAAGATCAAAAGTTTCTAAGTCATGATAAGTCACAAGGAGCAAAAATTTCAACAAAGATACCTGAGATAAAAGTCCTAAATATTTGAAGCCAAGCAACCACAAAGTGGTGAAAAAAACTCTCAAAGAAGAAAACATTGATACCAAATGGAGGGGTACTTGAATTAATGTCAAAAGGATGAACTAGGATGATTTTGAAGAAGATCAATGGCTTAGATCACACAATAGAAAATAAAAAGGTTTTTGACTTGGTAAAAGATCAAATCAATAGGAAATATCCATAAAAATTTAAATATATGGCTTGCAATGCTTGAAAGCAAGTTTTTAATAGCCTAGATTTAATTTTAAATTATAGCAAAATATTTCTATAGATAGATCAAAGATTTTATTAATGTCTGTGGTCTAGTATAAACAATGAATGGTTAGCAATGTGGAAACCATTGGATGACCAAAGAATTAGGTACTACAGGGTTTTGAGGCTACAAAATATACCATTTTCATGATAAAACTTGGGTATAAATTGGCCAGTTAATAACCCAAATAGAACTAAGCAAAGGCAAATACATTGAAGAGATGGAGGAAAATTTTGAAGATGTTTTTAAGACAATGAATATGAGCTAACTAGGAAAATAAGTATCTTAGCACAAACCTATATTTAGTCAAGAAAAATAAAACATTGTCTGAAAGGTAGAAAAATAAAACCTTACAAGCCCTACACATAATAAGGTCTATTATGGCTATTTTTGATAAAGCATTGATTAAAATTGGTAAATTAATATAAAGAAAATAGGATAATGGGATGGAGGCTAAGTGTGGGGCTCATATCTGATACAACTATACTGCATGATAAATATTTAAGGGCCACAAAGCATCCAAGTGTTAGTCTTAGAGTGAAACAACTCAAAATAACTATAATCAAGTTGTAAGCAACCACAAAATCAAGGGAGTAGATGCAACCAAGTGTATAAACTAGATGGAGATAGTTACAATAGAATGGGCCATTTTAAAATTATATATAAAGGTTGCAATAGTTGAACAAATCATCAAGTTTTGTATAGCCAAATTTTTGCCAAAGGTATAGTTGACTGCCCTTCTCCTTGTCAGTTGTATTTTCCCTCTGTCTTTTCCCATAACCACCCCTTATTCTTGTCCATAATTGTGTAGGTTTTCCTAAGGAAGCATCTAGTTAGCTAATATTATTTCCAACGACTGGATTGAGAGCTTGGAGACTCTTTATTACTACTTTTAGAATGAAGAGTAGAAATTCTCTATTACATAATTTGAACGAAGAAGTTATTTGTATTTGCTTGAAGAGATCTGGAATATTTTACCAGACTATAATTGTAAAGATATTTTGATATTAGTACAAATCCAACTTCCTCCTTTGTGTATGTCAGTGTCCAGTTATGTGTTTGTTGTCCCATTTGTATGTTACATCATTTAAATGTGTAAATGATGCTTTATTTCATTGGGAATTTCAGTTATGCTTGTTACATAATTTGAATGAACATAATTGACCCAATTAATTCTCTCTCTCTTTATTTATTTCTGATTAAATTTTTAAAGCTTTACTATAATTGCTCAATGGGCAAGGAACCTAACTTTTGATAGGGTATAATTAGAGGTTTTTATAAATCTTGATAAAAATAAAGTATTAATTTCATTTTATCTAGATGAGCATAAACATGTATGTTGTATTATAAGCTCATCTCTATGATATCCTTACCTTACTCAGTTTGTATGAAGTCCTTGAGATAATTCTTTCCTAAGTTAAAGAGGTGGATCCACCAGAGTCCATAGTGTTGATTGGGTTCATAATATTCTAAAATATTGTAAATCTCCAAGGGTGCAAAAATTTTCTCCTACAGGAACCTTTGGCGGTTCGTAGTTGCATTTGTGTGCCACATTTTTTTTTTTCCTTTGATGTTGGTCTCTATTGCTAGGGTAACATTTACCATGTTAAGATTTTTATTCTCTGAGCAAGGTTGGTCTTTCTCTCTAAAATTTTAGTCAAGTTGGTTTAATGTTATGGTTTGGGGAGAGGCATTTTACTTTTTGGAATCGTGCTTTGGAGTAACACATTTGGAGTTGTATTTGTTGTATGCTTGGTTATTTTTGTTGGAAATTCATGTTACTGTTATGATATGCTATATATCTTAAGTAGATTTTGTCTTTAGCCCGAGTGAATGGAAAACTTATGATTATATAGGTAAAATAATGCTTTGAATGGGAGAAAAACTAGAAAGAACAATGGAACTTTATTTTGGAAATTGGAAATACAAAAAAAAATTAATAGTGTCTTTCTATTGGGTTTTTCAAAGAAGGATTAAAGCTTAACGAAGAATTGATTTAGAAAAAAATAATGTTGACACATTGATGTTGATGTTTTATTTATGAAAAGGTTAGTTGTGAACTTCTTCACTTATTGTTCAAATTTGGAAAAAAGCTTTGGTTGAGAAGGAAAATAATTATAATGAATTTTTTGAGACTTGAGTAGGTAGGGAAAACCATTATAGGGAGAAGAATGGGATTATATATATGGTTTTTTCAAAGAAATATTACATTTTAATGAAGAATTGATTTAGAATAAAATAATGTTAACACATTGATGTTGATGTTTTATTTACGGAAATGTTAGTTATGAACTTCTTCACTTATTGTTCAAATTTGGGAAAAAACTTTGGTTGAGAAGGAAAATAATTATAATGGATTTTTTGAGACTTGAGTAGGTAGGGAAAACCATTATAGAGAAAAGTAAGGGATTCTCTCTTGGGTTGATAAAAATATATTGTGCATGTTTACTTGCAATTACATAAAGGAGGTTAAGTAGAGAAGTATGGGATTCTCTCTTGTTGTTTAAAAATGTATTGTACATGTTTGCTTGCAATTACATAGAGCATGTTAAGTTGCATTGCATAAGAGTTGTCCTGATCCCTAAGTGTACCTCAAGTTGTAGGAAATTAATTTCGTTTAATAGATCATGAAAAGGACATAGTACAAATATCACTTAGGCAGATTGACCTTGATGTACCTTGGAATTGTTGTGGCTTAGATTGATATCAAGATGAACTTGAACTGTGACCATTATCTATAATGATTTGAAGGTGAGCATCCACTAATATAAGCCCAAGCCACACATTGGATGGGTTAAAATGCTTTAATCCAACCTCTAGAGTAGGTTGGTATTCCTTGTCAACTTATTGAATGTTGACTCATTTAAGCTCAATTAAATGTATAAAGGATAGGGATAGAAATAAGAAGGGTTAAGAAATAAATGAATCAATGGTGGATGGATAAATCTAACAATATAGGCATCTATAGAGAACCCTTGACAACTTAACTTCTAGAATATCACTTAGAACTAACAGCATTAGAAACTTAACCATCTTCAACATCAAGAGCAATTGCATACTCCAAGAATCATTCCAAACATATTAAGTATTAATATTCCAAATTAATAGAATTAAATAAACACCTTGACTAAAAAAATGACTTCTTACAAGCATACATTCAGACATGAATCGTTCCAATTTGCTCTAAGTTAGCAATCCAAATTAGCAGAATACACTAACCATAGTAGCAATAGCAAAAATGACTTCACAAGATAGTATTCATAAGGCATGAAGATGCAAGTTTGAGGTAAACATTCCAAGTAATGCTCCTTTTCATTAATTTGTAGGAATATACAATAGTATCACAAGCAAAAACTTTAGTGTCGATCCCTCGAAATGAGGTCATGGCCTATTTTTATAGTTTTTTACAATATATTAAAGAAAGTATGAGCATTACAAGGAAATTAGAGTGCCAAGCCAACAAGATACTAATGTGTCAGCCTCCTATTCAATCCAAGAAATAAGAGCAATCCTGCTCTATTGATCCTCTACAACTGGAATCTACAACTTGCTTAGCATTCATGGATTCCAATTGTAAGATCTTGCCAAGAACACATCTAGGACATCCCTCGTTCTTGCAGTCACTCTCTACCATGGATCTGAATCTGAATTTGATGTTTCATCTTCCTATCTTAACAACCTCATCTCAAGATCAAAAATTTTGAGTTTATTGGCTGCATTCCATGATGAAATCTTCATTCCAATGCACATATTTATCCAAACTCAACACTATCTATTGATCTGCCCATGAATGACTAGGATCACAACTTTAGAAAATCTTAGTGTGTTTCCAATGGACGTAGCTCGGAGATGCTTCATTCTCTCTTTTGGAGTCTTGAATCTGCACTTATTTTTTGCTATAAGAGGATTTTTACCAAGTTGACATTGGATTAGAGCTAGCTTGTCGCCTAGAACCTACTTCAAGATAAATCCCTCCTTAGTACATTAGCCTTGGGTAGCTTCCATAGTTTGTGGTGTGAAACCTTGCCCTAGGTTGCATTTTAGATTACAAATCTTGTTGCTTTAACCACATTGACTATGGTTCTAAATTGACTTGTGTTGAGTGCAAACTGGAGCTTGGTGTCACTGGGTGTAGTCTAGAGAGTACTAGCACTAGGCTACATTTTGAATCATAGAGTTGGCTAGTTTGATCGTGCTAACTATGGCTTGGTGCTAGCTAGTGGCATGTAGCTACAACCTTCACTTCATGTTTTCTCTAAAAACCAACTTCATCTATAATACGAGACCGCTACCCTGGATCACAGTCTAAAATTGAGACCCCTTTAGTTTAACCACTTTGACTATGGATTAGGATGTAATGGAACTAGGCTACAATCCAAACTAGAGTTTCAATTGGTTTAACTACTTTAATTATAGCTTGGTAATGACTTGAATGATGCGTGATGCAAAATTCTGCTGGTGTTGGGACATGATTTGAAGCACACATAGTCATTTTTACTGTGTTGACCATAACTTAGAGCTCACCAGCATTGAGTGTAGCCTAGATCTTGTTCGATGATGAGTGCATATTAAAGCCTGTTAGCATTCGGTCTCACTTTGAAACATGAATTCATCATGTTAGATCATGTTGACTGTGGTTGTGTGCTAGCTAGTGCTATTGGAGGCCTGGAGCCTATTGGATGATGCTAGATATGGAACCTTACTATGAGATGTAATCTATATTTAATATCCCTCCATTTTAATTATGTTGTCTACAATTTTGAGTCAGCTTGCACTGAGAGTAGCTATGACCCATTGACACTCTCAATGCACTTAGATTTTTTTTATAATTTTGCAAACTTTTCAAAGGATGTAGCCTTTTGGGCCTACATTATAGTGCCTCTCAGGGGACTTTTTTTATAAATTTGTAGAACTTAGATAGCATTATCCTATAAGATCAACACTTTAGCAGAAAAAAGAGATAAAAAGGGATGTAAAAGATATGTTGGGGGAGGAAGAGGAGACCATAAAAAAGAAAATAAATTTACTAATGGGCACATAATGAAGTAGAATGCTAGGTGGGATGAAACTAGAATGAACACATAATTACATAAAGATGCAAAGGATAGGGATGAAACACACTTCAAAATTTACATGGGATGGTGGTAAGAGGTGACAAATACATTAACAACTTAAACAAAATATGGTATTATTTATAGGCAGGCATAAGAAAATAACACTATATTTCTAGAGTGAAAGAAAAGACAAAATGAAATACAGAGAAAAGGGATACCCAAAGTATGGATAATCCCAAAAAAAAATTAACTCCATATTTATACTCTATTGTAGATAAGAACCACTTAAAAAACAGATAGATTACCATGGGTTATGTCATCATCCATTTTTTCTATGCCTCTTTCATTTTCTAGTATAGGCGAGTAGGAGTTTCTTCAGCTATTCTCCTTGTGCACTTTCAAGCCCATATCTACGCCAATGGTTTCATATTTTTAATCTATAATGAGATGACAACCACAAGATTTTTTCTTCTTAAATTGCAAAATATTTGACTTGCTTAAGATATCCATTCACATTTCAATTGAGCCCTTCACTTGTACTACTTGTGCATTCGATTGATATCACACTACATAAGTTATGACACTAATTTACATGTATTTCAATGGTCATGCCCATGTCACATCAAATTTTCAAGCATACCTCCAATCCTTCTAAAAATAACCTACAATTGTCCATTGGGCTAAAGAGTAGAGGAAATAATGATGGAGGAGGAAGGTGGCAAAAAGAGAAAATAAAATTTATGGGAAAGAAAGGGAAATGCAGGTAAGAGAAGAAATTAGTGGAAAAGCAGAAGAAAGTGTTGTGTGACAACATGTTAAATCCAACCAAAATTTTGATCCTCTGGAGTATCTAATGATTTTCTCAGCCTATCCTCTTAAACTCCCCCTTACTCATCTTAAGAATATGTACAAAGTGATGTAAGGCATATGCTCTTGCATGAGCCTGCCCTACTTATTCATTATGACTATAGTTAGTCACTTTATTTTCTTTTTGACTATGTACATAAAAGTTTGGAGTGTATGCCCATGCTTAGCTTTCAAATATTCTATGAGCATATCCCATGAATCTACAACTAGACCACATAGTATCAAATCTATGCCTTTCTTTGTATTCCTCAATTAACGAGTCACAATCCTTTTCAGTCTTGTCTTGAAATCCTTTTAATTCTCCTATTCTTATTGGATATCTTGTGTTCAGGTCTAATGATAATTTAATGGCTTCTAAGTTATTAACAAGTATTCTCTAATAAAGCATTATATGTTCTAAAACCTTTTGCAAGTACTCACTCTTCCATGGATGCGTTTGATAAAAAAATTTAAACTCTTGTTTTGCTTTATCTTCTTGAACATTCATGCAAGAATCGAGGAAATGAAGATTCCCTACCTCCTAGTAAGGGAAAATACTCACTGTAGGCATCTCCTACAACTTTTTATTTGAACAAATTTGGCAATACTCTAGTTGATATTCTTTGTGGAAAAGTATTCATATCTATCGCTATACCACATACAACTCCCTTTAGCAGATTAATTTGATGTTGTTCATATTTTTTAATAAAGAATGAATGGAGGCCTTGGCTAGGCATATTAACTACATTATTCACTCTAAAGATATTTACCTGATTCAATTATTGATTAAGATAGATTCCAAACTACCTAAGAAGAGATTCAAACATACATATTCTAAATAATGAAGGGATATCAACCACCATTATATCTTGAATGCCAACTAAATCAGAGTGCCTACATAACATCATCACCAAATGCTTCAAGATGATAACACCTTTTATAAAATTTTCTTTAAACTACAACCATTCAAGTTCTATGTGATCCATGGTCAGTCTTAGACTCTTATAGATATCAATTGGCATTACTAAAATTTTATCTCTAGAATCCACTATACAATTGTGCAATATACATTTCTCTAAAAAGAGTTGTAAATAGAATGGGCCAAATTGCTCCTTTTCAAAGCTCAAAGATCTTCCCATTGAAATTATATCATCCTTTTTAGTTAATTTACATAAAGAGAGATCAAATAAATTCACTCTTGAATGTATTAGCAAATATTTCCTTAGATATTGCTTTAGTGGAAAAGAGTATTTGAATAAGCCTTTGAATTGCACTATTTTCTCCTCCCTCTCTTCTAGATTCATGGTCGGGAAATACAAGATCTTATAAGAATCTACCCTTTCTTGATTCAAGGATTTCACTATTGGGATTTGCTTTTGAATATCAATTTGATCATCTTTGTTCTTCTTTTGGGATTGAAAGACCAACGAATGATTATCATAATTGCCTACCCAATGACAAGATGTTGTGTTGAAGGCCATCACATATTCTATACTTATTTGGAATGAATTTTATATCTATATGTGACTATGTTATGATATTTAGGGCATGAAAAACCTACCACCAATCTCCCCTGTGCTATATTATACACTTTGCTCAATTTCTCCTTTTCTGCCAAAATTATCCTTAATGAATTGTGACCCATGACTTTGATGGATTGGTTGCCATTGAAGCATAAAATTGTTGGATTCTATTCCTTTGGCTTGTGAAAAATGTAATTATTTTTCCCTTATATTTTGATCTATACACTACATTACCATTCTTGATTACTGCTCTCTAAAACTTATTTTCCTGATAGGTGGGAACACCATCATTCCTAGTTTTTTGCAATGACCATAACTTCATCTCCTCTAGGGTTTTATAGTGGGGTGGGCTAGGAGGAATATCAAAATAAGGATTCATTTTTTTGGGATGGAGTTTACCCACTATGATCAATATATTTTCAGCTAAAATGGTCTCTTGGAAGATATGGGGGAATCATTTTCCCTAGACTGTTGAATGAGGATACTTAAATCAAAATGAAATGTATGAATGTAATAAAGGTATGCTTAGGGGTGGGAGGGTTGGTATTCTTGGGGAATTATCCTCCACATTCTCTTGAATTAAACATTAAAATTAGGAAGGCTTTCATGAGAATATTTCTTGATGAATGAGAATTGAGTGAGCAGTAAGAAAGGATCTCCAAGATCATCAAATTCATTCATGAGAGCTCTGGCTAGATCAATCCAAGTACTGATACTTTTGTCTTCCAAAGACTTGTACCATAACAAAACTTTGCATTTGAAGGACAAAAAAAGCAATCTAACCATGACTTCTTCAAATATGATGTAAACAAAAGACAAGGAAGTTGTATCTTGACAATGCTTAGTTGTAGTTTTTTCTTTTCCTTCATAGCTAGGTAGGTTTTTTAAAGCAATTTTAGGAATTTCATGAGAGATTGGGATATTAAGAGGGCTAATATCATACTAGGGGGGATACTATTGATAAGCCATAGGTTTTGACCTATATGGTTTCAAATATCATATGATATTGGGTACCTTAGACATTATGGATTGAAGCACAAGAATGGAGACACAATACAGGGTTCTTTGAATAGAGTTGCCAACTAGACATCAAAGATTAGCTCAAAAATATTGAAACATGTAATGTGAAACAAGGCTTTTAAGCTCTTAATATTAGAGAGTCACCAAGTGAATTTACTTTCTTTGCTTATTGAGGTCAAGAAAATTCATTGAATCTTGATTTCTCCAAGAAAATACAAGAAAATAATTAGTAGGAATGAGATATTTTATGAGAATGGATCCCACCAGGCATGCCAAAAATTTTTATGGCTTAGATTGACATCAATATGAACTCGAAATACAACCATTATCTACAATAATTTGAAATTCGAGCACTGGCTAATCACATCCCTAGCCACACATTGGATGGGTCAAAATGCTTTAACCCAACCTCTAGAGTAGACTGGTATTCCTTATCAACTTACTGAATGTTGACTCATTTAAGCTTAGTTAAATGTATAAAGGATAGGGATAGAAATAAGAAGGGTTAAGAAATAAATGAATCAATGGTGGATGGATAAAGCTAACAACATAGGTATCTATAGAGAACCCTTTACAACTTAACTTCTAGAATATCACTTAGAACTAACAACATTCAAAACTTAGCCATCTTCAACATTAAGAGCAATTGCATACTCCAAGAATCATTCCAAACATCTAAAGTATTAATAATCCAAATTAACAAAATTAGATTAACACCTTGACTAAAAAAAATGACTTCTTACAAGCATACATTCAGACATGAATCATTCCAATTTGCTCTAAGTTAGCAATCCAAATTAGCAGAATACACTAACCATAACAACAATAGCAAAAATGACTTCACAAGATGAGGTAAACATTCCAAGTAATGTTCCTTTTCATTAATTTGTAGGAATATATAATAGTAGCACAAACAAACACTTTAGAGTTGACCCATCGCAAGGAGTTCATGGCCTCTATTTACATTTTTTTACAATAGATTCAAGAACGTATGAGCATTACAAGGAAATTAGAGTGCCAAGCCAACAAGATGCTAATGTGGCAGCCTCCTATTCAATCTAAGAAATAAGAGCAATCCTTCTCCATTGATTCTTTGCAATTGGACTTTGTAACTTGCTTGGAATTCATGGATTCTAGCTATAAGATATTTCCAAGAACACATTCATGCCATCCCCCATTCTTGCAGTCACTCTCTACCATTGATCTAAAACTAAATTTGATGTTTTGTCTTCCTATCTTAACAACCTCAACTCATGATCATATATTTTGAGTTTATTATCTCCATTCCATGATGAAATATTTATTCTAATGCACGTCTACAACCAAAATCAACATCGTCTATTGATCTGCCCATGAACAATTGAGATCAAAGCTTTAGAAAAGCTTAGTATGTTTTCAATGGATGTGGCTCGGAGATGCTTCATTCTCTCTTTTGGAGTCTCAAATCCATACTTATTTTTTCTATAGGAGGATTTTTACCAATTTGACCATTACCTAGAGCCACCCTGCAACCTAGAAATTTCTCTAGGATGAGACCCTCCTTAGTACATTAGCCTTGAGTAGCTTTCATTGTTTGTGGCATGAAACCCTACCCTAGGCTGCATTTTATATTGCAAACCTTGCTGGTTTGACCATGTTTACTATGGTTTTGAGTTCACTTATGCTAAGTGTGGCCTGGAGCCTGGTGTCATTGGTAGTGGTCTAAAGACTACTAACATTGGGCTATATTTTAAATCATAGAACTGGTCAGTTTGATTATGTAGACTACGACTTGGCACCAGCTAGTGGCACACAACCACAACCTTCACTTCATGTTTACTCTAAAAACCAACTTTGACTATGACATGAAACCCCTACCTTGAGCTATAGTCTAAAATTGAGACCTCTTTAGTTTGATCACTTTGACTATGGCTTGGGACCTACTAGCACTAGACCATAATCTAAACTAGAATTCTAGCTAGTTTGACTGCTTTGATTGTGGCCTAGCAACAACTTGAATGATGCACAATGCAAAGCTATGCTAGTGCTGGGATGTGATTTGAAGCATAAATTTAGTCATTTTGATCATGTTTACTATGAATTGGAGCTCACCAGCACTGAGTGCATCCTAGAGTCTATTCGGTAGTGAGTGTGGCCTAAAGCATATTGGTATTGGATCACACTATGAAACATGAATTCATCATGTTTGACCATGTTGACTATGGCCTAGAGCTAGCCAACATTGTGTGCAACTTGAAGCCCATTGGATGATGTGGGATGTGGAACTTTACTGTGAGACATAGTCCAAATTTGAGATACCTACATTTCAATCACACTGACTGTGGTTTTGAGTTGACTTGTGCTGAGAGTGGCTATGGTATGGAGACACTCTTAGCGCACTTAGAAAATTTTTAAGATTTTGCAAAATTTTCAAAGGATGTAGCCTTTTGGACCTACATTATGATACATCTTAGGGGACTTTGTAGAACTCAGATAGCCATAACCTCTAAGATCAACACTTTAGTAGAAAAAATAGAAAGAAATAGATCTAAAAGATACGCTAGGGGAGGAAGAGGAGACCATAAAAAGAAAATGAATTTATTAACAAACATAAAATGAAGAAGATTGCTAGGTGGGATGGAACTGGAATGAACACATGATTACAAAAATATACAAAGGATAGGTACAAATCACACTTCAAAATTTACGTGGGATTATGGTGAGAGGTGATGAATATGTTGACAACTTAAATAAAATATGGTATTATTTACAGGTAGGCATAAGAAAACAATACTATAGTACTGGAGATAGAGAAAAGAGAAAATGAAATACAAGGAATAGGGATACCCAAAGTATGGATAATCCCAATAAAAACATAACTCCATATTTATTCATTGTAGATCAGAGCCACTTATAGAATAGACAAATTTCCATGGGTTACACCATCGTCTATTTTTTTGCATCTCTTTCATTTTATAGTATAGGTGAATAGAAGTTTCTTCAACCATTCACATTTCATCAAAATATCTTTATGCACTTTTTGGCCCATCTCTATGCAAATGGTTTCATATTTTTAATCTTCAATGAGTGTCCATTCTTATATAGAGTTGAATTTGGTAAGGGCTTCTCATTAGATGACAACCACAAAATTTTCCTTCTTAAATTTGAAAATATTTGACTTGCTTAAGCTATTTATTCATGTGTTAGTTGAGCCCTTCAATCATACTACTTGTGCATTTGGTTGATATCACACTTCGTAGAATATGATGCTCATTTACATGGATTTCAGTGGTCCTAACCATGTCACATTAGATTTTCAAGCATACCTCTAGTCCTTCTGCAAAAAACCTGCATTTGTCCATTGGGCTAAAGAATCAGGGAAATACTGATGGATGAGGAAGGTGACAAAAAGAGAAAAGAAAATTTATGGGAAATAAAGGGAAAATGAAGGAGGTAAGAGAAGAATTTAGTGGAAAAGTAGAAGAAAGTTCCATGTGATAACACATTAGATATAACAAAATTCTAATCCTCTAAAGTATCTAATGATTTACTCAGTCTATCTTCTTAAGCTCCTCCTTACTCATCTTAAGATTATGTACAAAGTGATGTAAGGCATACGCTCTCACACGAGCCTGCCCTACTTATTCATTATGATTATAGTTAGTCACTTTATTTACTTGCCAACTATGTACACAAAAATATGGTGTGTACACCCACATCTAGATTTCAAATATTATATGGGCTTATCCCATGAATCTACAATGTTCAGACCACATTATACCAAATATATGCTTTTCTTCATATTTCTCATTTGATGACTCACAATACTTTGCACTCTTGTCCTAAAATCCTTTTAATCCTCTTGTTCTTCCTAGATATCCTTTGTTCAAGTCTAATGATAATTAAATGGCTTCTAAGTCATCAACAAGTGTTCTCCAAAAAAACACCATAGGTTTTGAAATCTTTAAAAAGTAATCGCTCTTCCATGGATGTGTTTGATGAAATTTTGTAAACTCTTGTTTCAATTTATCTTTTTGACCATTCATGCTGGAATTGAGGAAATGAATATTCCTTACCTCTCGATAAGGGAAAATACTCATTGTAGGTATCTCCTGCAACTTTTGATTTGAACAACTTTGACAATACTCTAGCTGATATTCTTGTGTAAAAGTATTCATCTATGTTGCTATACCACAGTTAACTACCTTTAGAAGATTACTTTGATGTTGTTCATACTTTTCAATAATGAACGGATGGAGGTCTTGGCTAGGCATATTAACTAAATTATTTGCTCCAAAGATATTTACCTGATTCAATTATTGATTAAGATAGATTCTAGATTGCCTGAGAAGAGATTTAGATAGACATATGCCAAATAATGGAGGGATATCAACCACCATTATGTCCTAAATGATAACTAAATAAGAGTGCCCACATAAAATTATCACCAACTGCTTCGAGATCCAACCCCTTTTATAAAATTTTCTTTACATTACAACTGTAGACACCAAAATCTAGCCCCCTTTAGTTCACATTCACCACCTCACCATCGAATCCCGCACAATAAAGATATATGCCTAAATTATAACTTAGGGATATAAAATCATGCACATCATTATACTTTCATAATTTATTTAATTAGGAAAATCACCCTAGGATACCTTGTCTACCCATTGGACATGTGTCCTGGACACTTTATCCAACATCCATGCCACATCTTACCCACTCCTATCCTCTTTGTCCTTGCACATAAGACAAATTTCCAACACCCATGCCACAAGTCCTTTGTTGCTGTCCCCTTGTCCCTTCACATAAAACAACATCCCACATCCCACTGCACTTGGAGCCACATCACCCCAGTTAAGTGAGCCACACTGAGTGACTCACTGTAACTACTCCTTTCCACTTGGTAGTCCAGATTTACCACTTGGCAAGTCAGGCTTGCCACCTCACATTCCCCTTCAAAGCCCCAGGCAGCCTATAAAGGCACCATCAATCCACCAAACAAGGGAGCGAATTTGGCATACCGACAGGCTGCCAAAATAGATCTAGATCCAACGAGAAATTGAGAGTGCAAGCTTGACTCTGACCATTGACTTGAATTCTGAGGTAATCTGTTATTCAGCTAAAATCACCCGTCCGTGGTTCCACAGTTGAAAATGTGCATCCATGGTTTTGCAACCGTAGGTCCATGGTTTCCAACCCACAACCACACTTTTGCAGTTCCACATTACTGAGAACAAAAATGGATTTCATCGACAAAGATTAGCGATTTGAGTACCAAGCAAGGATTTGTTTGTTAATTGTTTTGTGCTATCTACTTTTTCATCTATATCAGTAATAGGTTTATGTGTAGCATTTGGATTTATCGCTTGAATATACGGGTGCTACTAATCCCCTTTGCTAGTTTGCATGTGTGCAGGTAACATGTATCTTGGATAGGCTGCTAAAGCTAGAGTGGTCTCATGCTGGATACCAAAGCCCACTCACCCTTTGAAGCTGTAACTGGATACGAGGAGAACATTGTACATTGCAAAAGATCTGGAGAACTCCCAAAGAGAAACTTGTATCACATTTAGGCAAAGATTGTAACATTGTACCCAAGCTACTTGGGGCAATCCAAAATATTGCAAATCTGTATTGCAAGAGTCAATATATATGAAGAATTTCATTATTTTGGGTAATCTCTTTGTGTCTATGTGATTTTATATTGCAAGTGTTCAAGTATCTTAGTTATAAAAATGGCGATCACGGTGGGACCTCCCAAGGGTTCCATTTTGTTTTTTCTTGCTTTCTTTTAATCTTACTAATCTCTATTTGCATGTATAGGTTCTAAGGATTTGAAACACACGAGAATTTGAAATGCACGGGAATTAGTTAACCTATTACTATGGAACCGCGCATCCGCAGTTTACCTTCTAAGGAAATGCTCATTCACGGTTTCTGCACTATTGAAATGCGGACCAACGGTTGAAATCTAGAAGGAACAACAAAAGGAACACAGGTCTATACCCTGTGCCATCTTTTAAATTTTTTCTTTAATATTAGTTTTAGGTTGCATTTAAGTAGATTAAGAGTATTAGTCCTGTATGCCTTTGTTTGCATATTAGGTCTTAGGAATAGAAAAATTTACTTAAATATTGCATTCATATATGAAATAATAAAGGGAAATAAAACGAGAATTGGCATATGCATAGTAGGGAACAATCATCTTGCATATACCAGGTTAGAAATAACCTAGGTATTTCTTTTTTTTGGGGTTTGGGCCTATATTCGGCTTTATTCTCTTTATAGAAAGGACCCGCACACCCATGGTTGGAATTTCCCAAATGCACACGTGCGGTTGGAAAATCGTGTACCCGCGGTTTACCAAAACTAATCGCCCACCCGCAGTTAGCCCTGTTGAATAGAATTTGGCTGAGTCTTACCTGAATTTGCAATTTTATCCCTGATATGATTTTGTCTGCTATTCTATGTCTTTCCTACTTTTTGCATTAGGCATAAAAATAGAATTTCATGTTATATTTGCATCACACAATAGAAAACAAAACCCTCATACACACACACGTATAATTAAAACATTGGTCCGGTTGGATTTCATCACCAACCCCCAATTTAGACTTGTGACATTGGAATTCATCTCCTTCCATCGGCTTGCCCCCTAGATCATTCGTAGAAAGGATAAAAGTGCTCTTTAAGCTGGTATAAGTCATTGGTGTTCAAGCTGTCTCCCACTATTGGAACGATTGTTGAATCAAAGTGGAAGAGCTAGATGAACCCCCCACTAGGATTTAAGCGATGTACCCTAGCCTCTTTTGAGAAATCATGCTTGGTGCTAGTGTTATTAATCACCATATTCATTGAGTTCTATTATTATATTCCAAAAAGAACAAAATATCTTCAAAAACACACAAAAATACATCGAAAAAAATAAAAAATAAAATAAAACTTAGTGCAAACTAGGGTTAAACACTTTGTATGTTTATTTTCTTGGCGTGTTCTATTGCATTGTACTTTTTTTTTCATTCACATAGATTGCATATTAGCGTATGGTAGTGACTCGTAATCAAGATAAGAAATTAGTGTCAAGCCGAAGTCAGTGGTCATCCCCTATGGCCTCTTAGTATGGCAATGTCCCTCACACTTCGATTGTGGGACAAGTAGATGTGTCCCTTTCTATGTCCCCGAGTTTTGATGTAGGGCCTTCTAGTAATGCCCCAAAAATGAATATAGACATTATGCATAGATCTACTCAAATAGCTATACCTGAGACACCTAGGAGTGAACCTCCTACAACGATAGATAGTTAGGTCACCATGATAGATATGGAAACTATTAGAATGCACTTGAATGTAGATGGAATGGTTTTCCCATCATTACTGCCACTCTCCATCCCATCACATGTTGTACCCTCATCACAACAAGAATCCATATTCGCCTATCCACAACAGTCACAATAGATTTTCACCAATCCTCTCTTTGAGTTGGCTATCGTAGCATTAGCCAATCAACCATTGTCATCCAACCAAATTCCCCCCACATTATCACAACAAATGACCATTACCACTAATCCCTTGTATGAAACAATTCCTATTATTTCGTAAGCCCCAACATCCATTTCTCCATCCACACTTGTAGGACATACATCTCATACCATTCCACAGTCAGTGGTGATACCCTTTACTACTTACCCACATCTACCTCCACTACCATGGTTGTTCCACAACCAATTCAGTCCACCACATCATAGGTAGTAGTCCCTATGTCAAATGCAATTGCTATGTAACAAGCTTTATTATAGTTGCAGCAAATGATTTTAGATAATGCTAACCGTAGCATGAACCTTGACCCTAACCAAAATTTGCAAGGGATTGAGAAAAATATTCCACCTACATCTCATCAACCTAATGCCTTTATCCAAGATCCATCTTGGGTAATGCATCCTCCCTCTACCACTGTGGTTCACAATCAACCACCACACCCATATGCTAATGCAGTAGGCCAGCATAATATCATACCTTCATCACACCATCCATATCATAACATCACTCAACATCTATACCATAACACATTTTTGCCAAACATGTCTTGTCATCCCCAACCTATATACAATCCACCCCATTACCAGCAACATCAAGTACATTTGAGTGTCAGTCCTGTAGATGATCCTAGATATCAGTTTTTACAGAGTCAGATTGATAGTCTTGCCATGCAAACCCCAGGATTGCAATACCAAAAGCCAACTTTAAGGTAACTACTCAATCACCCCATTCATGCTTTGGTACCAGAGCCGCCATATCAACATGATTTCCAAATATCGAAGCTTGAATTTAAAGGAGAAGAGGATCCCCGTGAGCATGTAACAAGATTTGTGAATGCATACTTTAGAATAAAAAATAGTGATGCATTGCTATTACATATATTTCCCGAAACATTAGGGGGGGAAGCCCAATACTGGTACAACCATCTCCCGCATCAAAGTATTTTTAACTTTGACCAACTAGCGTACCAGTTCCTGGAAAGATTCACCCTAAATTTTAGAAAACAAACAACATTAACTAATTTGATTTACCTAAAACAATATGACAATAAATTAGTCTGACTTTGGCAACATATGGAGATCAGTCATGATCAAGTTACCATTTTCACTCCCTATTCCAGAGATAATACAGATGTTCATGAAGAGTTTTGGTAGACCCATCTCTTCATTGCTATAGCTACAATAGTATAGAACATTTGATGAGGCACTCTCCCAAGTAAAATTGATTGAAGAAATCAAAATTCAAGAAGGTGAGATTAAGCCTAAGAAGAAATATTAGCACAATAAGAATAAAAAGGGGAATAACCAGGGTCAGTCCAAGACCGCACATGTTAATCAGATAGTTTTGAGTCAACCACAATCAAATCAATCGGATCAAACACAAATCCAACAACCCTAACAACAACAACAACCACACCAACAACAACCACACCAACTGATTTATCAAGCGGTTCCACCCCCACAGTAGGCACAAAATCAGACACAACTTGTGGAAAGGCAACAACGTCATTTTAAGTCAAAAAGAAATTACACGCCAGTACAAGAGCCATATTCATTAGTATTTCAAAAATTGTATGCGGTAAATTTTTTTAATTTATCGAAAAAGAAACCTGATGATCCTAACAAACCAAAGACAAAATGTTACAAAGAACACCTCTTTTGCATCTTTCATAGACAAAGAGGACATGATATTGAAGGTTGTCATGGATTTAAAGGAATTGTGCAAGATTTATTGGAAGTGGGTACAATCAAAATTGACAACCCACTAGCCCAAAATAACCAAAACCTAGGCATATATTAGACACCTTTGCCACATCGAGAGGTGAATCAACAACCAATGGGAGCATCAACTTCTATAGTTCCTCCTAATCAGGTTAATTATGTGTCTCAATTACCACAAGGTTTTGTAGGGGCTATCAGTATAGTTACCCGAGGACAAAGGCAAACTAATCGTACAACCCAAGCTCTGACAGCATCACCGACTAATGTGCCCATACAACTTGGATCGAGTGGGCCACCACCATCGTTCCAAAACCACCCTGTTGTTGCATTGAACAACCGATTAACACAGAGTTTGAAGATGGCTTAAGCAAAATTGTCAATTTATGAAATTTTACAAAAATCAAAACCTCACAGGGAAGCATTGATGGAAATTTTAAAGTCTATTCAAGTACAATAAAAATACCCCAATGCATTCAATTCCTTTGTGGATAGTGTGCAAAAGTGCATGGAACCCTCGATAGTATTCTATGACTTTGAGGAAAAATAGATATTAGTAGATTCATCTGATCCACCATTGCACATAGTAGCTCACATTGACAGGAAACCCTTCAAGAGAGTGCTTATTGATACAGGTTATTCAATCAACCTCATTACCACACCTACCATGATGAAGCTCAACATCCCATAATCTCACATAACAACATCCACATTCACTCTTAGGGCCTTTAATGACTCTTTATGCTCAACTGTAGGGAATGTTGTTCTTCCCGTCATCGTAGGGGTGAAAACAATACATGTTCTCTTTCATATCTTAGAAGGGGAAATGCAATATAACATACTTCTTGGATGCCCTTGGATTATGGAAATGAAATGTGTGCCTTCAACATTGCATCAATGCTTAAAATATGTGCATGAAGGCAAAGTACATTGCATACCAGCTGACACTAAACCTTTCAAATAATGTAACTTTATTTCAAATATTTATGAGCCTTTACTCCCATCAACACATCTAACCATCCAACCACTAGTCATTAGGACCATTCCATAAAATACCACATCATCAAAAGCACCCATTCTAGAAGAGTTGCCTATAGTTGATCCAGCTTTCGCATCTAAAAGTGTTAGCTCAACGCATCCTTCAAAAACCACATTTCATTTTCAAATTACACCCACTCATCCTGCTAATCAATTGCCATCTCCATCAAGTACACTTCCAGATTCAAATCCACTATTCACATTCAAAGCACAACCCACATCATCAGCCACTACTTCACAGTCATTAGAACCCGTAGTATCACAAATAGACCACCTGTTAGGGATAATCCAATGCCACCAGCAGAGCCAAGAGCTAAGGCTCAAGAACCCTCTTCATCTACCGAGCCATTAGCCACACAACCATCTAGAGTTGCAGTACATCTCGCCAATCCAAGTATTGGTGAGTACATTATTGAAAGTTTCACAGTTACACCACCTATCGAGTCAATCAAATATTATGGTCACCCTCATGACCCACATTTAGCTATTGGTGATATATATATAATGGGTTCTCAAAAAATGCAATCAATTTCATATATGAAGGGATAGATTATTCATCGGACCCACCTCCTCAAAATGATAACTCTTTACAAGAGTTTAATGAAAAAATTGATTATATATCCAACCCAAGTTTCCCAGTGAGATATTTTCGAAGGGTTAGTTGGCAAGGATATGGATTTGGAAGACATGAACAAGGTCCTCACCACATTATTGAACCAGAATATAGAGAGCCAAGTGACCACTCCGGTCTAGGCTATAAACCTTCCATAACAAGCTCTTCGCTTAATAAAGCTTTCCAAGAACTTGACATAAAATGCGAACAAGAGGAGGAAAAGAGCGAGGATGAGGATGAACAAATAGAAAGTAGATACCAAATCTACAATTTTTATCCTCGAGAGCAAGCTTTACAATGAGAAGCAGATTATGAAGAACCTACTGAGATAGCATACCTTAGGCAAGACCTTGAGCCACTAATGCTAGGACCTCATACAAACGCTAATGGCTTCTTGGATGATGATGATGAAACTAAAATGATTTCTATCAACCATGCTCTTGAGATACAAGCCAGGATAATTCTCCAAGATGAAGCATGTCCTGAATGGTTTAATCAAGAAGAAGAAGAACCTTAGGAAGAGATAATATATGGAGAAACCATGAAGAATGATAACTGGTATCAATAGAAGTTTCCAATAGACCGCACACTTTTTTGGCTAAATAAAGAGCGTGAGGGTCCTGAACCAGAACCTCCTCCATCACATTGGCAAAGCATACAACAAAACCAATCACACACATTAGGTCGGTTGCAACCTAGAGAATACGAGTCATAAATTCTTGAATTGCAACCACCTCATTTCCATCAAGTCAACATGATTTCTGTTGATTTGCTCACCCCACTCCGTAATCCATATAATGAGATAAAACCGATCTATATCGACACTAGTATCATAGCCATGGACAAGATTTCATCCCTGCCATCCACTGCTAACTTTATCCTGTCCAAAGAGTTGTTGCGTGCTTCAAACGCTTATATTCTTCAACAACCTTCATCACCAAACAATTTAGTTTTTCAAACTGAGATAGAGGGGGACACCCTAGACACATTTAAAAATGTGGCAGATGATATCCACCTCATCTCGACTCTGCATCAGCTAGAAGAAGGTTCTCACATGCTATTAGAAGAGTATATAGATGTGAACCTTAGTGAAGACATGGAAAATCCCAAAATTGTCAAAATAGCAAAAGAATTATCCACATAAGAAAAATAAAGCATCATAAACATGCTTATTAAAAATAATGAAGTGTTCGCATGGTCCTACAAAGACATGCCTGGCTTAGATCCGGACTTGGTAGTCCACAACCTTACACTAGCACATGATGCCAAGCCATTCAAGCAGAAGCTTAGGAAATTTCATCCAACAGTCGCATTAATTATGAAAGAACAATTGCAAAAGTTATTGGATGTACACTTCATAGTACCAATCGATTATCTTGAATGGCTTTCAAACATGGTACCCGTTCGCAAACCGAATGGGGGATACGAGTATGCACTGATTTTTGAGATTTAAACAAAGCATATCCCAAGGATGATTTTAATTTGCCAAATATAGATCAATTAGTAGACTCCTGTGCTGGTCATGAAATGCTCTCCTTAATGGAAGGTTTCTCCAGATACAACCAAATTCGGATTAACCCCGAAGATCAACATAAAATAGCATTTACAATGCCTTGGGGGATATTTTTCTATAGAGTGATGCCTTTTGGGTTAAAGAACGCAGGAGCTACATATCAAAGTGCCATGACATATTTCATGATTATATGCATAATATAGTCAAATATTATGTAGATGATCTTATTGCTAAATAAAAAATACATCTTGAACACATAGATGTGCTAGAAAATGCATTTGATCGATTAATAGAACATAAGGTAAGGTTAAATCCTAAGAAGTGTGTATTTGGTGTAACATCAGGAAAACTTCTAGGATTCATTGTTTCCAAGCGAGGCATTGAAGCAGACCCAGGCAAGGTAAAAACAATATTAGAAATGTCACCTACCAAAAAATTGAAAGAGTTGCAAAGTTTGCAAGGAAAAGTCCAATCTATTCGATGATTCATTGCATACCTCTAAGATAAATGCATGCCTTTTAATTGCTTGTTATAGAAAGGAGTGATATTTTCTTGGACAACTGAATGTTAGGAGGCATTTGATGATATAAAGAAATATCTAGCCTCACCGTCCATTCTTACGCCACCAAAAATAGGAGTCCCATTTCAACTATACATTTCTACAACAAATTTTGCTTTAGGAACAATGCTTGCACAAAAGAATGAGAAAAATAAAGAGCAAGCGGTTTATTACATCAGTGGAACATTGGTAAGTTATTAAACAAGATATGCTTATGTTGAAAAGTTATGCTTAGCAATGGTTTTTGCCACCAATAAACTTAGAAATTACATGCTAAACAATACCACCTATGTTATAGCTAGAGAAAACCCTCTGCGATATATGATGACTTGCACTTAAAACAACACCTGCACTGCTAAATGGATAATGCTTTTAACAGAATTTGACCTCGAATTCACAAGTCAAAAATCCATAAAAGGGCAAGTGATAGCTGATCAATTAGCGGAAGATCTGCTGCACAATGATACACCATTAATAATTGAACTTCCCAACGATTCAGTTTTCTTTGTCATAGAACAAGAAGAAATAGTTTCACCTGAGGATGAAGAAGATATGATGATGTTATTTGATGCATCAAAGTGCAAAAAATGGCAAGGTGTAGGAGTGGTGTTTTACACACCTGAAGGAATACCCATTCGTTTATCATTCAAACTTGACTTCACATGCACTAACAATAATGCAGAATATGAAGCCTTAATACTAGGTATTAAATCAGCTATAGCAATGGGAATAAAAAGAATAAGCATTTTCGATGATTCTCAATTGGTTATCTACCAAATAAAAGGAGAATACCAATGTAAAGAGCCAGTATTAAAGAAATATCATGAAGTAGCATTACAGTTGCTAGGAAAATTTGACTGGTATGAAATTAGTAACTTGCCACGATCGACAAATAGATTTGCGGACATAATGGTTTCCTTGGGGTCTCTCATATCTAAAAATTAACAAGGAGAAATGCAATCGCTAATCATAACAACAATGTCTAAACCATCAATTCAAAATGCAGAATCTATAGGTGAGAAGAATGTTTGTTTGATACATATCGAACCTTACAATTCTTACCTTGATGAGATAAAATATTTTCTCAAGTCAGGCACACTACCAATAGAAATGACACGAACTGCAAAAAGAACATTCAAACAAAGAGCCATTTGTTTCACTTTACTTGGAGATGTGTTATATAAATGTAGTTATGATGGAATATTACTACGATGTTTAAATCCAATTGAAGTAGAAAGAGCAATATCAAAAGCCCACAATGGTACTTGCGGTGGTAACTTCGCAAAATGACAATTGTAAAAAGAATATTGCACATGGGATACTATTGGTTGACAATGGAAAATGATTGTTGCAAATATGTCAAAAGATGCCAAAAATACCAACATCATGCAAAATTGACCCATGTGCCATCACAAAATTTGCAACCCATTCAAATTTTGTGGCCCTTTTCACAATGGGGCCTTGAATTGATCGGTAAAATAACACCTGCTTCATCAGGACAACATAAATTCATCATAACTGCTACATAATACTTCATAAAATGGGCGAAAGCAATTCCACTGACAACTATGACTAGACCTCAAATAGCGAAGTTTATACTTCAACATATTATCTGTCATTTTGGAATACCCTCAAAAATAATTTATGGTAATGGAAAGTCATTTAAGAATAAGGATGTTAGAGCATTGTGCAATAAATTCAAAATACTACACAGCTTCTCAACACCTTATTATGCACAAGCAAATGGGCAAGATGAAGCAAAAAATAAAATAGTCATATCCATTCTCAAGAAAGTGGTAAAAGATAATCATTGAGATTGGCATACTCACCTCCCTTTAGCACTATGGGCTTACAGAACAAGCATAAGAACACCAACGGGAGCAACACCATTTTTACTAGTTTACGATGCATAAGCAATATTACCATTGGAGCTCGAGATACCATCCTTGTTAATCGAGATACAAGAATTCATGAACGATGATATAAATAGACAGGAGCGTCTTGACCAATTGACAATAATTGATGAGAAACGTATCAATGCTCTAGAACATTTACGAGTATATCAAGATAGAGTCAAGCACGCTTACAACGCAAAAGTCCATCCTCGTGAATTTCAAGTGGGGGACCTAGTGCTCAAAGAAAATCAACAAAATACTAATGCTTTACCGCACTTAAGGGATAATTTTGTAGCAAATTGGTTGGGCCCATATATAGTAAACCAAAAATTGGGACAAGGAACATACAGACTTTCCAATTTAGAAGGGAAATTGGATCCAGAACCACTGAACATTATGCACCTAAAGGCATTTTATACATAAAAAGACTTGTAATATATGTATATATATGTACATGGCTAAAACAAAAATAAAAACTAAATAAACAAAAGATTCCATTTTACAACATTGCATGCATTTCACATTGTAAATAGACATTTTAAATTGCATTTCAATTATATGTTCATACAATATATATATATATATACATATTTGCATCCATCCCATCCCTTGCTCAGTAATCTTTAATAGTGGTGATGACACAACCAAGAAAACAAATTCCAAGAATTAGGGTATTCAACTAAGATTATTTACAACTCACAAATCATACACATCATATATGATATATCATACAATTTTCAGTCACTCAAACATGTCTAGTGAAAAACCAAACTTCATGAAGTGTCCAATTTTCTTTAGGACCAAAGCACTTTCATCACATTAGAAAATCTTGAGTATGGTAGATTGACCGAAAAGCAATCTAGAACCAAATACACTTTTACAAATCTTAAAAAATCTTGAATAGTAGAAATATAACGCCAATTTGGGTCAACCTCAAAGCAAAAACAAGTCAAATTCTTCACTTACCCTATCATGCAACATAGTCCAAAAAAAAAAATAGTGGTTATCACCACTACCACAATGAAACAAAAAATATAAATAAATGTAGAGTAGTAAGGATAGGATAACATTCTCATCATACTTCGGTTGAGAATCCGATTCCCCAAAACTCTACACAAAAAACAATTAACAACACACACCACAGATCTCTAAAGCTAAAAAGATCATACTATGTTCCCCTTAGAAAGTTATGTAGTCATCAAAAAGGCTTAAATATAAAACCATTGGACTATGGAGTGAGCCTCCACCGGGGCTATAGACGCTTGATTTGCAGTGGAGTAAACTCATGCAGGGCGACATGTCTCTCTCTCAAGAGGGAGACCTCTGAACACACATACAAGTAAGCTAGCCAAAAGGAAAACCCAGAAAGGTACCGTCCAAAAATTACTCAATATGGGGAAATAAACATCACAATCACATGCACTGGTTCTGGATTGCTCAGGGTCATCGACACACAAGATTTAGAAAATGAAATTCACTTGCACACAATATGGTCCTAAAGAAAGTAAGATAACATTCAAGAAAAATGGTTAACATTACTAGCTTCTTTGAGTATTTGAGATTATTTTTAGTCAAATATCAAAAGCTAAATCATTATCCATATCACCATCCACATACCATTTATACATACCACATACATCACCACAAAGAATAATCAAGTGGGATACCCCCAATTGCAAATATGAATGAGTGAAGGTCAACTACTCTGAGCTAAATAGGATTACATGAGCACCATGCATACCTTCATTCAGTTACATAACTATAAATCAAAATGCATTTTATATGTTCACTTGCATTCATTAGCATAGCATTAACATAGAAATATAATATTACATAATATAAACATTGCAAAGCATAAACAAGAAGAATACATATACAAATAACGCATGTGAATACCGAAATAAAATGCCATGTATATATATATATATATATATAAATACAAAAATCTACAAAGTACAAAATTCTCAAAGGCAGTATACATCGGAGAATTGAGGCTCATACTAAGATAAAATATATATAAAACAAAAATAAGGCAAATACAACATCTAACTAGTGCTAGCAGGATCCCTCCATGGACCCTGCGCTATAGAAGCCCCGTGAGAGCTAGAAGTACGATGAGTCCTGCGACTCATCTTAGTCCCTCGAGTAGTAGTGGCAGTAGATGATGAAGGAGGAACAGGTAAAGGAATATGATGCTCATGAAGAATGTTCTCCAACATATCGATGTAGATAGCCTACTTACACAAGCTCCTCAAATCAGCACCCTGGCGAGCGACCCTCTGAGAAATATTTGCTCGTAGAGAAGAAATAGTCAGAGCAGAATCATCACCTCCAGCACCTGACTGCAATCGAGAAAGCTCACCCTGTAAATGGGTAATCTCACCATCGATTTTGGTGATATCTACATCCTTAGCAGCCACAATAGTGCTGCTAGGTCCAACCCATATCCCATCCATCTCAGCCTGAAGACAAGTCACCTCACCCTGATACCGTGCTAACTTGACCTTCACTCAACCCAAATCCAAATCCAGGCTATCTCGCTAAGCCTGGAGAATCCCTCACTCCTCCTCTGACCATCGAAGAGGTAAACCCTCATCATCATCACCACCACCCTCCTTAGGCTATTGAACGTCCGTTCTCATGTCAGTTCTTGAAGAGCTACCAAGCCGGTGCTTCTTCGACCAAGGAACCCATCCACCCACATCAACATCGTCACCACTCCTATCATCATCTATAATGATGCTAGGAGTCCATAGAGGCTGACTCACAAACCAAAAATCATACTCAATAGTCGTGCCAACATCATCCAAGTCAAGCACCTCCAAGTCTGAGTCATCAACAGGATCGTCAACTCGCCAAAAATTAGGAGCAACAAGCAATCCCAACTTATCACCCCATCACTTGTACATAACAGGCGCATCCAGAACATCTTGAACAAGACTAAACTATCATAGTACATGAGAGAACTGGATAAAATCCATATCCCTCAAATGGGCGTCAACAACCCATCGTCCCTACCTAACATGATGAAGCTCTGCTATATCCGTTGCCCAATCCAAACCCCTCTAAGGTTGCCAACACATCAGGTACCTAGTTAGAGAACTCAAGATATCTCTGAACTCCAATGCACTCACATCAGATCGACGGGCCTCCTTACTGAGTAACCACCTGTATGCCTAGGGAAAGGTTGCATCCACACCATAAGATAAACCAATAGTGCGACCAATGATAACATGCTTCCAACACCAAATATGGAGTAGCAAACTATAGCCCAAGCCCTTGCACCCATGCCTCTTCACCTCATAGAGCTCGCTATAAACCTCATAGAGAAGAATGAAAGCCTAGGCTAACTGACGAGGATTAGCTATCAAGTCAAGAACAATAGACACCTGGTTCCACGGGATACTTGATCCCATGGAATTGGGCAACATGTTGCTCAAAATGTACATCATAAAGGTAGGCAATGCATCCAAACTGCCAACTGTAAAGAGATCCAGATACGTAATATCACCCCTACTGCAATCAATGTCCTACATCTCACCAAACAGAGGGAAAAGGGCCTCCTTCTTATCAAGGCCAACACAAACGGTAGGACCCTTGATAGGGACGTGGAAGAGATGATAGATATCCTCGAGAGTGATAGTCAACTCCCCTGTTAGGAGCTAAAATGTACCCCTGTCTGGATCCCAACACTCAACAAGTACCAAAAGGAGATCCTCATCAGCTCGGACGGTGCCTAACCGCCCACAACCGTCTAAACCAATGGTCTAAAGTAGAGTCCAATAATCATCAGAAAGTGCTTTTTGTACTTTTCGAATGGTCCTCGGCCACCTATACCGAGAATCAAGAAGCTTAACTTGAAAATAAAACATATAAAAAAAAACAAAAATTAGCACAACATGCTAGAAATAAAAGCAAAAATGATTTTTTTTACCTATGTATGGTAATAAAACAAAAAAACGATTTTTTTTTTTTCATAACCTAGGAAATAAAGCAAAAATGAAATTTTTTTAACAATTTTTTTTTTTTTTTTAACCTAACCTAGGTAATAAAGCAATTTTTTTTTTTTTTAACCTATGTATGGTAATAAAACAAAAAAACAATTTTTTTTTACCTAACCTAGGTAATAAAAGCAATAACGATTTTTTTTTTTACCTACCCTAGGTAATAAAAGCAAAAACAAACGCTTAATGAGCAAAAAAAAAAATAACCATTTACCAACCCCACTTAATTATCAAACAAGCAAAACAAACAAGAAAAAAAAAAAAAAAAAAAAAAGGGCAACACGCCTACCTCGACAAACCGACCGCCAACTTTTGCTCCAGCCAAGCCACCACCATCGCTCCCCTCGCCAACCTCCATCTCACTCATCACTTCAATCGACCAACCAATGACAACTAGCAGAATGATTTTGAAAATGACAGCAACCTATAAATAGCCACTTTTAGCGACGAAAAATGCATGCCCGCATTTTTTGCGATGCGTAAAAACGTAAACATGCATTTGGAAATGTAAAATGTGGAAACACGGTTTCATAAAGCAAAACATAAATCCACGTTTTTTGCCAAAATAACCGCAAGTCAACGGTTTAAAAAAAAAACATGAAAATTCTAATCCACCTAATCATCTGGAGTGAATCTCGTATCTAGTGGATTATCCTATACACCTAGCGGTTGCAGCGACTAAAATCCATGCAAACCGGTTGGATGGGTAAATCACCATAAGGAAACTCATTCAAAAATCACAAAAAAAAAAAAAACAATAATGAATCAAGTCAATAAGTCCCTAAAATCTATGAGCTTAAATGTGTTCTAAAACAGATTTGCCAAGGTAATCCTACAAAAACCTTCTGTTGGGTCAAAAGCGGAACAACAAACAACAATTTGGTAATAATAAAAAAACCACTTGAGCATCAAATCCTCGATGACTGGTTCCTTAAACCCATCATTTGGAAAGAATTGCTAAAGTCATAGTGGGTGAAAACTCAAAAGAGTGGTAAATTTTTTTATCATGTATTCTAAACATTAATGAAACCAAAAACAAAATTGCAAGAACACAAATAATCCCACACTTAGGGCACAAAGAAAATCAAGAAAAAATTCATTAACAAAATAAACATCATTCAATAAGCAACCCACTTTCAGCATTCATATTTTGTCAATTGGCTTATGGGTGTCAACCTTTACCCAATCATCAATTGAGGGGGTAAGCAAACAAGTCAAAAATCTAAATTCATTCATTCTATGTGTCAAAGAGAAATGAACCCATTCGTCTAATAAAGTTAGATGTCATTAGTTTTTGCATCGCATTGTGTTGTACAAAATGCAATACAAAAAGGGGCAACTGTAGACACCAAAATCTAGCCCCCTTTAGTTCACATTCACCACCTCACCATCGAATCCTGCATAATAAAGATATATGCCTAAGTTCTAACTTAGGGATATAAAATCCTGCACATCATTATACTTTCCTAATTTATTTAATTAGGAAAATCACCCTAGGATACCTTGTCTACCCATTGGACATGTGTCCTAGACACTTCATCCAACATCCATGCCACATCTTACCCACTCTTATCCCCTTTGTCTTTGCACATAAGACAGATTCCCAACACCCATGCCACAACTCATTTGTTTTTGTCCCCTTGTCCCTTCATATAAAACAACATCCCACATCCCACTCCACTTGGAGCCACATCACCCCAATTAAGTGAGCCACATTGAGTGACTCACTGTAACTGCCCCTTTACACCTGGCAGTCTAGATTTACCACTTGGCAAGTTAGGCTTACTACCTCACATTCCCCTCCAAAGCCCCAGGCAGCCTATAAAGGCACCATCAATCCACCAAACAAGGGAGCAGATTTGGCATATCGACAGGCTACTGAAATAGATCTAGATCCAACAAGAAATTGAGAGTGCGAGATTGAATCTGACCGTTGGCTCAAATTTTGAGGTAATTTGTTATTCAGCTGAAACCGCCCATCCGTGGTTCCATAATTGAAAATGTTCATCCACGGTTTCGCAACCGCAGGTCTGTGGTTTCCAGTCCACAACCGCACTTCCACGGTTCCACAGTCCTGAGAACAAAAACAGATTTCATCGACAGAGATTAGCGATTTGAGTATCAAGCAAGGCTTTGTTTGTTAATTGTTTTGTGCTATCTGCTTTTTCATCCATATCAGTAATAGGTTTATGTATAGCATTTGGATTTATTGCTTGAATATACAGGTGCTACTAATACCCTTTGCTGGTTTGCATGTGTGCAGGTAACAGGTATCTTGGATAGGCTGCTAAAGCTGGAGTGGTCCCGTGTTGGATACCAAAGCCCACTCACCCTTTGAAGCTATAACTGGATACGAGGAGAACATTGTACATTATGGAATATTTGGAGAACTCCCAAAGAGAAATTTGTATCACATTGAGGCAAATATTGTAACATTGTACCCAAGCTACTTGGGGTAATCTGAAATATTGTAAATCTGTATTACAAGAGTCAATATATATGAAGAATTTTATTATTTTGGGTAATCTCTTTGTGTATGTGTGATTTTATATTGCAAATGTTCAAGTATTTTAGTTACAACAACCATTCAAGTTCTATGTGATCCATGGTCAATATTAGACTCTTATAGATATCAAGTGGCATTACTAAAAATTTAGCTCCATAATCCGCTATACAATTGTGCAATATACATTTCTCTAAAAAAAGTGGTACATAGAATGGGCCAAATTACTCCTTTTGAAAGATCAAAGATCTACCCCTTGAAATTATATCACCCTTTTCAATAAATTTACCTAAAGAGATATCGACTAAATTCACTCCGAAATGTATTAGCAAATATTTCCTTAGATCTTACTTTAGTGGAAAAGAGTCTTTGAATAAGTCTTCGAATTGCACTATTTTATCCTCCATCTCTTCTAGAGTCATGGCTAGGGAATATAGGATCTTATAAGCCTTTACCCTTTCTTGATATAAGGATTTCACTATTGGTACTTGCTTATGAATATCAATTTGATCTTCTTTGTTCTTCTTTTGGGATTGAAAGACCAACGAATGATCATCATAATTGCCTACCCAATGACTAGCTACTATGTTGAAGGCTATCACATATTCTATGCTTATTTGGCATGAATTTTCTATTTGGATGTGACTATGTAATGCTATTTTGGGTATAAAAAACCTACCATCACTCTCCCCTGTGCTATATTATGCGCTTTGTTCCATTTCTTCTTTTTTTTTCCAAAACTATCCTCAATGAATTATGACCCATGAATTTGATGGATTGGTTGTCATTAAAGCTCAAAATTGCTGGATTCTCTACCTTTGGCTTGTGAGAAATGTAATTCTTTTCACCTTATATTTTGATTTGTACAATGTATTACCATTCTTGTTTGCTACTCTCTCTAAAAGTGATTGTCCTAATAGGTGGGAACAACATAATTCCTATTTTTTTGCAAATACCATAACTTCATATCCTCTAGGGGTTTATAGTGGGGTGGGTTGGGAGGAGTATCAAAAGAAGGATTATTTTCTCTAGGAAAATGCAAGAAAATATTTAGTAGGAATAATATATTTTGTGAGAAAGGGTCCCACCGGGCATGCCAGAAATTGTTGTGGCTTAGATTGAAATCAATATGAACTCAAAATATGATCATTATCTAAAATTATTTGAAAGATGAGCACCCACTAATCACAATCCAAACCACACATTGGATGGGTCAAAATGCTTTAACCCAACCTCTAGAGTAGGTTGGTATTCCTTGTCAACTTACTAAATGTTGACTCATTTAAGCTTAGTTAAATGTATAAAGGATAGGGATAGAAATAAGAAGGGTTAAGAAAGAAATGAATCAATGGTGGATGGATAAAGCTAACAACATAGGCATCTATAGAGAACCCCTGATAGCTTAACTTCTAGAATATCACTTAGAACTAACAACATTCAAAACTTAGCCATCTTCAACATTAAGAGCAATTGCATACTCCAAGAATCATTCCAAACATCTAAAGTATTAATAATCTAAATTAATAGAATTACATTAACACATTGACTAACATAATTAACTTCTTACAAGCATACATTCAGACATGAATCATTCCAATTTGCTCTAAGTTAGCAATCCAAATTAGGAAAATACACTAACCATAGTGGCAGTAGCAGAAACGACTTCACAAGATAGTATTCTGAAGGCATGAAGATGCAAATTTGAGGTAAAAATTCCAAGTAATACTTCTTTTCATTAATTTGTAGTTATATACAATAGTAGAAAAAGTAAAAACTTTAGAGTCAACCCCTTGAAAGGAGGTCATGGTCTCTATTTATAGTTTTTTTAATAATAGATTCACAAATGTATGAGCATTACAAGGAAATTAGAGTGCTAAACCAACAAGATGCTGATGTGGTAGCCTTCTATTCAATCCAATAAATAAGAGCAATCCTACTTCGTTGATTATCTACAACTGGACTTTACAACTTGCTCAGCCTTCATGGATTCCAGTTGTAATATCTTACCAAGAATGCATCCTGGCTATCCCTCGTTCTTGTAGTTACTCTCTACTGTGGATTTGAAACTGAGTTTGATTTTTTATCTTCCTATCTTAACAACCTTAGCTTAGGATCAAAAATTTTGAGTTTATTATCTCCATGCCATGATGAAATCTTAATTCCAATGAATGTCTTTAACCAAACTCAATGTCATTTTTTGATCTATCCATGAACAACTAAGATCAAAGCTTCAAAAAAGCTTAGTGTATTTTCAATGGATGTGGCCTAGAGATATTTTGTTCTCTCTTTTGGAGTATCAAATCCATACTTCTTTTCTACTATAGGAGGATTTTGACTAGGTTGATCATGGTTTGGAGCCAACCTATGACCTAGAACCTATTTCAAGATATGGTCCTACTTAGTACATTAGTCTTAAGCATCTTCCATCATTTGTGGCATGAAATCTTGCCCTGGGTTGCATTTTATATTGTAAACCTTTCTAGTTTGACCGCATTGACTATGGTTATGTGTTGACTTGTGTTGAGTGTAGCTTGAAGCCTAGTTTCATTGGGAAAAACCTAGATACTGTTGGTGTTATGTCATATTTTGAATCATATAGCTTACTAGTGTGACCATGCTAACTATAGCTTGGCACCAACTAGTGGTATACGATCACAACCTTCACTTCGTGTTTGCTCTGAAAACCAACCTTGACTATAGCATAGAATCCCTACCTTGGGTTGTAGTTTAAAATCAAGATCCCTTTAGTTTGATCATTTTGACTATGGTATAGGACCTATTGACACTAGACCATAATCCAAACTAGAGTTCCAGCTAGTTTGACCACTTTGACTATGACCTAGTGATAGCTTGAATGATACATGATGCAAAAATCTATTGGTGTTGGAACATGACTTGAAGCATAAATCTAGTCACTTTGATTGCATTGACCATGGCCTAGAGCTCATCAACATTGAGTGCAACCTAGAGCATGTTCGATGGTGAGTGTGGCTTAAAGCTTCTAAGCACTGGGCTGCACTTTGAAACATAAATTTATCATGTTTGACCATGTTGACTACAACTTGGCACCAACCAGTGCTATGTGTGACCTAGAACCTATTGGATGATGCAGGATGCAAAACCTTACTATGAACCATAATCAATATTTGAGATCCCTCCATTATGACTATGCTGAATATGATTCTAAGAAAGCTTGCACTAAGAGAAGATTCATCCCGAAGACATTCTCAGTACTCTTAGAATGTTTTTGAGATTTTACAAAATTTTCAAAGGATGTAGCCTTTTGGGCCTACATGGATGAAAAATTGTTATGTAAAAGAAAGTTTACTTTGCAATGTATAAATAAAACTTCCAAATTTATTCTTAAGCATGATAATTTTTAATATGGAGTAACTTTGTCTATTAAAATAAAAGCAAATGATATTTTGGATTATAAATATTATCTTGCCAAATGTTACTATTGATTTTGTAAATAATTGATATTTTAAGATCTATCTTAATGGAATGTTCCATATGACCATCAAGTGGTTTTGATATGATTATTTGTTCTTGTATTATAGAGAAATGCTTCTTTTACATAGCTTTAATACAAAACTTAGTCTAATTTAATTATGGTAGCTCTATGTTGAAGCTTATGTTAATTTGAGATGTAATGTATCAAACTATTTTTTAAATTTGATATGGTTCTATGGCTTAAGCATGTTAATTTCATTTGAAGCATTTGATTTTTAGAGAGAGTTGCTATTTATATAAGCATTATCTTGGGTTAGAAAAGGGATTCTTTTTTTGGATATATAACTTCTTTTAGAACCTAAGTCAAATAAATTAATCCGATCTTGGGAGGAGTTGCAATGGTGCAATAATTAGGTAGAAGTGAGTCCTAGAAGGAGTTGCAAGAATGCAATAGCTAGGTACTCATAAATATAGGAGTTGTGATGATGCAATAACCATATTCTTGTGAATTTTATACACCTTGAATGATAAGGATTGGTTATTCCATAATTAGAAGGTTATAGGAATCATTCACAATACAACAGTGGTGGTACCTTGAACATGTAGTTTCAAGTGATCATGTTCATTTCCAGATGAGTGGTAATGATGACCTTAGCCCATAGAGGCATGGTAACTAAGCACCTTAGTTTTGATTATAGGATGTTGAATAAGGTAACTATTAAGAGTATCCTTTTCCAAGGATTAATGACCTCTTTGATCAACTAAATGAAGCTATTATATTTTAAAATATAGATATGAGATTTGGATATCATCAATTAAGGATCTGAGAAGAGGATACTCATAAAATTACTTTTAAGACTAGATATGGATAATATGAATTCATAGTGTTTCCATTTAGGATGACAAATGCACTAACAAATTTTATGAATTTTATGAAAAGTTTGTTCAAAAAATATCTAGATAAGTTTATTTTGGCATTCTTAGATGACATCTTGATATTTTCTTGCACCAAAGAAGAACATGACCATCAGTTGAGGTTAGTGTTAGGGGTGTTTAGGAAAAACCAACTATATGAAAAGTTGTCCAAGTGTGAGTTGTATACCTCACAAGTATAGTATTTGGGACACATCATCTTGGTAGAAGAAATTGTTATACATCTAAAGAAAATTGAGGTTATATTAAGTTGGATTGCACCAATAAATGTGTCTAAAGTGAGAAGATTCATGGGGCTCATGAGTTATTATAGAAATTTTAAGAAGGATTATTCAAATATTACATGCTCTATCACCAACCTTTAGAAAAAGGAAAAGGACTTCAAGTGGATGGAGAAATGTGATACTACCTTTGAAACCTTGAAAAATAAGCTAACTATGACAACAATTGTCAAGATACCAAATCCTCTTGGGAATTTAATAGTGTGTATAGATGATTCCTTAGAAGGCTTTGGTGAAGTGTTGTCCTAGGAAGAGGTTACAGTAGCATATGAGTCTAGAAAAATCAATAAGATTTAAGTAAATTATGCTATGCATAACCTAGAATTGATGGCTTTTGAAGCCTTATACTTAATATAAATTACCAAGAAAATGTAATCAAATGATCAAATATAATAAAGTTGCAATATAATAAATCCAATAAATATAATGTAACAAAGATAAATGAGCCAACTAATATGTATAACATTCAATAATATGATGAAATATGAATGTAAAGCCTGAAATATACACAATAATATCACTTACAATACTAGTTGCTCAAATGTATGCAAATTTGTATTACTCCTCTTTCTATTACATATATCTCATAGAGATGACACTATAGACACTTTAAATGATATAGCTCTCTCCACATATTTCTATGTAGATGGTATAACTCTTATCCCTCATATATCTCATATATCCTCTATGGAGTAATATATAGCCATTCTAGGATGACTCTTTGGTTATTATGACTCTTCCTTTTCATATGCCACCTTATGACTCTTTGCTTCTATACTTGAAACTTGCATACACATTACACTATCTTGTATGCACACTTGGACTTGAATATTCACTTAACTATTTCTAATAAAAAGACACATGTGTTCTCTTACATAATGGACACTTATGCACATTTACACTCATAACACTTGCACACATATTTACATGACACCTGTGCATTTCCTGCACATTATTACATTACATGAAATATTAACTCACTCAGTAATCTAAGACATAATCCTAATATAATATTTATAATGATGTACGAATATGGTACATTGGCATGTACCAAATAATGTAATTTTATCCAACAATCCCTTGCATTACATTATATGGTACTTTTTAAAAACTTTAGTCTTCAATATGATCTTCCTCCCGATCCTTGAGCCTGTGTTGTTCTTTCTTGCTTTATTTATTATGTTGCTTTTCTATATTCTAATAAAGCGAGTGATTATTATCTTTAAAAAAATCATCTTCCTGAATTACTAATTTTGTTGAAAGAGATTTGACTTCATTTTATTCTATAGTTTCTTCTAGTTCTTGAATTTCTTGACCTAGATGACCTTTTTGATTTCCTTCTTTATATTACCGTTGTGGTTGATTATATTGGTACTGAGAAGGTTACTAACATTGAAATTGTTTTTTATTTGGATGATACTAAGTTTGATATTGTCTTGGGTGGATTGGCCTATTTGTTTGATCACTTTGATTTATTTGATTTTCTTGAGACTGATTCCTTTGATTATATCTAAAAAAAATTGTATTATGATTCCTCCTTATACATACCCAAAAATATATGTGACTCCTATTAAAATTATCTCTTGTAGTTGAAATAAATTTTCCTTGTGTGTTATCTCTTGATACTAAGGCATTGTTAGTCATCTCATCTTTGATTGAATTATCTACTTCATACTCTTGTAGAATATTGACTAACTCATCAAATGAAGTATCTTTGCTTAGAATTTGCAAAGATGTAACTAGGTGCTTGTAGTTTTTTGGAAGAGCTCTCAAGATCACTTGAACAAGAAATTTGTCCTCTACCTTTTCTCCTAAAGTTAATAGTTTTGCTTTTATGTCTACCACTCTTCTTAAAAATAATTCAATGCTTTCACCACTATTAACTTTTAAGGAATGTAACTGAGTTTGAAGATTCAAAATAGTAGCATTGATTTTTCCTTCAAATATCTTGGTTACAATATTCCAAGATTTTGTAGAGGTTATTGTTTTGCTTATGTAAGGTTGTATGTCATATGTAATTGAGGGCTTTTGCCTCTTCTTCATATTTTTGAATTTCTCTATCACCTTCAACAGATTTAGTTTTTATTCCTATAATAATATCCCAAATTTTTCTACTATCAAAATGGATTTTACTTTGTTTTTCCATGAAGCATAGTTAGGACCTTTGAGAAGTTGAGACTCTAAAAGAAATAATTTGTTGATAGACATGGTAGTACTCATATAACCTTTGAAGAACACAAGCTTATACTGAGAGGGGGGGTGAACAGTATAAGACCACTTTTTACTTTTCTTTCCCAATCAATATTATCCAATGTAAAGATAGTAGTATTTAACAACAGTAATCAAATAAATGCATAAAACACCACACACAATAGAGACACCAATTTAACGTGGTTCACCCAATGTGGGCTACTCCATGGAGAAAATATTTCACTAAAATTTTCTCAATCAATCTCTTGGGAATCCTTTCCCTATTACAATTTTTATGGATATCTATCCAAAGGAGACACCAATCCCCTAATAAAGTTCATGGATCTCTATCCATAGGATAACTCCTTTCTCCTTAGCTCGACTGGTGATATTCTTGAAGAACTGTTGCCTCCACTACTCTGGCTAATGGATCTTTATTCATTGAAGACACTTGTCCTTAATACCCTGGCTGATGGATCTCTATCCACTGGAGACTTTCGTCCTCTATACTCTATCACCTCCAAAGCTCTGTCTCAAATTTTTACTAAACATAATCCTTTAGTCTAGCACAAATATGCTCAATCTCTATCTCTGGTCTGGCACAAACCTATCCTCAATCTCTGTCCTCAAGCCTTAACACAAATATTGACTCAATCTCAAATAAACTCTGCTATATCTGCCCCAAACCTTAACTCAAGGTTTGAAAAAATAAATCAATCAAATATGCTCTCAAGTTTTATCAAAGACATACCTCAAATCTACCTTGTAATCTTCCACAAAAGCTCACACTAACCTATCCATAAGTCCTCTCTAGAACTTGTCTCAAATTTGCTCAATAAGTCCTTACTAAAACCTATCCAAATCTTCTCAACAAGTCCTCACTAGAACTTGTCCAAATCTGCTCACAAGTCCTCACTATAACTTGTCCAAATCTGCTCAACAAGTCCACACTAGAACTTGTCAAAATCTTCTCAACAAGTCCACACTAGAACTTATCCAAATCTTCTCAATAAGTCCTCACTAGGACTTATCCAAACTCATAGAAACATAAAGAGAATTTTTAGAGACTAAATATGCTTCACACTTATTTCAATGCTTAATTACTTTCAATCAATATTTTGGAAACATATAGAGAATTATTAAAGACTCAATATGCTTCACATTCACCACAATGCTCAATCAATTTCAATCACTAATTTTACCACATAAACATATAGAGAATTGTTAGACACTCAATATGCTTCACGCTCACTAACTCTCAATCACTTTCTCAACTTAATTCAGAATATAGAACAATTTGTTTCATGGAACTTGAACTATCACTTCACACATCCACTTGACTAGGCTTTACCAAATCTACTCAACAAATAACTCAATGAAATAGTCCTTGCTCACAAACCCTAGTCCAAGCATATGAACACTCACTCAAAATATTTCCAACAATGCTTATCAACCACTCTCACATAACAATGATACTCATGTTCTTTCCAAACCCTAGTTCAAGTTCTTCACTCAATTACTCACTTCAACAACAATGCTTATAAAACAATATTCACATAACAATGATACTCATGATCTTTCCAAACCCTAGTTCAAGTTCCTCACTTAACCAATGGCTTCAACAACAATGCTTATCAAACAAGGTTTTATCAACAACTCTTTATTCCAGAAAACCTTGAAGCATTAACTCAAAACACACTCAACAATGCTTATAAAACAATCTTCACATATAGCTCAAAAACTCAATAAGGAAACCTAATTAAGTCCTTTTCACTCCAAAGTTATTTTTAGAAAACCAACCAATCAACTCAACCATGGAAGAATATGTACATACCTTTTTCTTTGATGTAGAATGATCTTCAAAACCTAGTTCAATTATCACAACTTTCTTTGCCAAGTACAAAGGGTTAGATGACAAGAATTATCACCCTAACACTTTTCACAATTCACCTTTAATACAAAGATAAATTAAATCCCAAATACACCTTATTGCTCCATCTCAATAATAAATTTCAACATCATAATTTTCATCAAAAACCCTCTTATAAAATATAACACAATTTCTACTTATAACTCCTTTCTTAAATTGCACTCATCAAATAAAATAATTTATAAAACAATGCAATTTGTTATTCTAAGGTAAAAATTAATTACCCTAGTTTTTACTTTATCAAAACAATTTTTTACCATACCCAAAAATCACTTTAACATATAGGTAAATAATCCAATTTAATTACCACCTTATACCTCCCAATTTACTCACAACAACCTTAGGGCAAACACAAATTAAATAAAAAATTGTACCTTTGCCCTTAGTGGGTTTTGAACCCATGACACTGCCTCCTCAAGCGCCTTAGCCACAACCTTGGTTACTGCGTGAGCTAAGTGCTCACATGGGAGCTAAACTCACCACACACTCCTTATTCCTTCTGCTGGCATCAAAACCAAAAATAAATAGGGGTTTCCCAAAACTGTTGCCATCAGGTTTTGAACTTGTAACCTCCCCTCTACAAACACTAAGCACTTGCCACCTACGCTAGCCATCGGATGGTGCTAGAACCCAAGCACCTTGTCTTCTTCAACGCTCCAAACTTTGGGATAAACGCAGTGCACGAATTCCTCTGTCTTCTCCTCCATGAAATGCAACACGTTTTCAAATTCGAATACATTTATTTTGGCCTTAGCAAGGCAATATTTATATTGCTAAGTGCCTTGCTTTGTTATTTCTTCCAACACGTCGGTGGGGTGGTTTTCGACTTGCACATCGGTGGGGTAACCTTAGGGTTATACCATTCCAAATAAATAAATATTTATTTATAAAATTTAAATTCAATTTGAATTTAAATATTTATAAATTAAATATTTAAACCTTCCTTGGACTTTTTAATTTGGAATAAAAAGCCTCCTTGGGTTTTTATGAAAACCTTTTATTTCGTATAACCATGGTTTTAATGAAATTTTTTTATTTTGCCAATCCATGGTTTTTAATAAAACCTTTTATTTGCCAATCCATGGTTCTAATAAAAACCTTTTACTTATGCTTCCTATAATATCAAAAATGAATATTATGAAGTTCTTTTGCCATCAACCTTTTGCATTGCTCCTTTTGACCTTTTGGCATTAATGACAACCTCATGCCTTGACATCAATGACAACTTTATGGAATCAAAATGTCCAACAACATTTGAAGTTGACTACCTTATGACTCCCTAAGTTTAAATGATTCAACCTTTCTAAAATTTTCAAGTTTCTAAATTTTCAAAAACCTATGATGTTGAATTCCTTATGGCTCCCTAATTAATTAGAAACTAGAAAAATAAGAATGTTTGTAAATTTAATATTCCTAAGTTTGAAGTAGGCTTCCTTATCTCTCCATAATTAAATAATTTGCAAATATTCTTTGACCTTTCAATTTCAAGAAATAATAAAGTAACCAAACCTTCAAATGCAAAAATAATTGTATATCTATTTCTACTTATCACTCCAAAAAACTCTAAAAATATTATATAAACTATTAATTCATATTTTCACTCTAAATTAAACTTTAAAATATTAGAAATATTAAAATATTAAATAATTTCCATTATCACTCCACTAAATCTTAGGTTAAGCTTCAAAAAAATTAATCAAAAAGCTAATTTACCTTACATAGAATTTTGATGGCGAATTCGCTTGGCGCTCACTTCTCCTCCTTTCTAGCTTCAAAAACCAATGTCTTGCACTTTGTTTGAACATTTCACTAAACACTACCAGTGAATGGAATCTTTTGCTCTTCATGTAAGTGCCTCTTTAATCACTTCTATGGGTATTTCACTTTTTTCTGCCTTGCACTCAAACCTTTTTCTGTTACACTCAATGCATCTTGGTGAGGTGTCCTCTTATTTGTCAATTGGATTTTAGATATCGTAACATGTTGCCTTATTCACCTTTTCGACATATTGGTGATTGAGATCTATTCCTTCCAACGTTATATTTTATATGTATGATATTTGCTTGGCTTTTCAAATTCTACGTAAAATGCTTTAATATTTTCCTTAGCTATTGACATCTTATTCTTTCACATCTTTTGGTCTTCTACAAATTAGTAAGACTTTTACTTTTTTGTCTCTTGGCTTGACCTAAGTCTCTTCATTACTCTTATGTCTTATCTTAATGCTTAAATATTCAACTATCATGGCTCTTTTTTCTAGTTTCCACATCCTTTGATATTCCACTTACTTGTCGATTGCTCTCAGCTCTCTACATTCCTTCTCAACCCTTGTGGCTGTTCAAATATTCTATGTTTACTTGTGGATAGCTCTCAAATCTCTGCATTCTTTCTCAACCCTTGGAACTACAACACTTAGCACTCGTATCTTTGCTATGGTGCTTGTAGCTTTGTTTAGATGCTCTTAGGCACTTAGCTTCTCAGATGCTATGATTTCCAATACTCAGTGCTTCAGATATCTATATTTATAGCACTTGGTTGTTCCAATGTAACACTATACTTGTTGTAAACCAATATATCTCTACATTGTATTGACTTAGGGGGATTTAGTTTCACTTCCCTAGTTCCTTTCTTCTTTGCATATTTAGCTCTTTGGTGCACATCCCTGGTACTCAACTTTATTCACTATCATCTTAATACTTGGCTCTTCTTTCAATGTTTTACTGCATTCTCTTATATCTATTTCTTTATGTTCTAATATCATTCCTTCCTTTAAATTTGTAGGTGTAGATTCAAATTCTTTGGATTTTGTGCAAAACGTTCTTCCAAGCTCTCTTTCTACTTAAACTTTAAAATTTCCTTGAATATTACCTTTATCATGCAACATGTTCACCATTTAGATTGCTATCCAATATTTCTTCTTTGATGCTAGCTAGAAAATCTAAGTTTTTTAATGCTGTCAAATATTTTTCTTCTTAAAAATATCTTCTCCTTTGTTCAGTATTGCTTTTTTGAATGTTGTCTTGCTCTCTTTGAATTTGTTATAAAATATTTCTGCCCAATATGGACTTTTATGAATTTTTCTTCAAATATTCTTTGACCACTATCCTTTACATTTCAAAACTTGTTGAATATTTATCTTCAATGATGCCCTTGTGACATTCAAACTTTCCTTCCAAATGTTACCTCTATCTTGGTCTTCAAGTTGTTCTACCTTGTGCAATTCTTATGTTGTCCTTTAACTTGGATTGTCCTCAAGACTTTCTTCTGTCTTGAAGTCTTCTTGCTACCTTCAAGTTTGTTTACTTGTTTTCTATCTCTGTAGAGAAAATTATATTAACGGTCTCTTTTCTTCTTAAGGACCAATTAACCTTTTATCAAGGACCTCTTTCTTGGGTCTTTGAGTCTACCTTCAATGGGACATTTTTCAAGTCTTATTTATTTGCTTCTATGGGACTTCTTTTTTGGAGTCTCCTTTCACTATCAATATCAAGGTCTATATTCAAGATCGAAATATATATTATAGACTGCCTTCTATTCCAAATAGATCATTGGAATAGGTAAAATCAATCTACCTTCTCAAGGCATATCTTTGAGACCTAAAACTCTTATCAATATCTATATCTGAAACTTATTTGCAACTCAAACCAATCCATACATGAGGAAAGCTTAGGCCCTCAAGAAATAAAAGATGAAACTCTTATCCATCTATTGTAGAAAGCTTCTCAAATTTTGAAGATTAATTTTCACTGTAGCAAAATATTAGATAACTTTCTCTAGCATTAATATGAAACTTCTATAAATATTTTCAATAATCTAAAGCAGAATGACAATGACCAACTTTCCTCTGAGTTGGTTCTTTCTAAATATTGAATCTTAATCTTCACTGGTTTTTCTTCAACCTAGTGGTAATAATCTTAGCTTCACTAGTTTTTCTTCAACCTAGTGGAAATACTTTAACTTCACTAGTATTTCCTACTTAGTAGTAATATCCTTAACTTCACTGTTTTTACTTACCCAGTGGTAATATCCTTAACTTCACTGGGTTTTCTTACCTAGTGGTGATATCCTTAACTTTTACAACTTTTAAAACTTGTGCAAGCAACCTTGCAATGACTCGGATACTATTGATGGCTTTTGAAGCCTTATACTTAATATAAATTACCACAAAAAAGTAATCACATGATCAAATATAATAAAGTTGCAATATAATGAATCCAATAAAGATAATGTAATAGAGATAAATGAAGCAACTAATATGTATAACAATCAATAATATGATAAAATATGAATGTAAAGCCAAAAATATACACAATAATATAAATTACAATTCTAGTTGCTCACATGTATGAAATTTTGTATTACTTCTCTTTCTGTTACATATATCTCATAGAGATTACACTATAGACATTGTGAATGATGTAGATCTCTATACAGATTGCTATGTAGATGGTATAACTCTTATCTCTCATATAACTTCTATGGAGTAACATATAGCCATTATAGGATGACTCTTTGGTTACTATGACTCTTCCTTTCCATATGCCAAGCCTTATGACTCTTGGCTTCTATAATTAATACTTGCATACACATGACACTATCGTGTATACACAATTGGGCTTGAGCCTTCACTTAACTCTTCCTAATCTAAAGATATATATGCACTCTTACATAATGGACACTTGTGCACATTTACATTCATAACACTTGCACACATATTTACATGACACTTGTGTATTTCTTGCACATTATTACATTACATGAAATATTAAATCACTCACTATTCTAAGACAAAACCCTAATATAATATTTATAATGATGTACCAAGGTGGTACATTCGCATGTACCAAATAATACAATATTCTCTAACAAGAATTAGAAATAGTTGTGCATGCATTAAATGTTTGGAGATATTATTTGTTGGGTAGAATTTTTGATCTAAGGATAGACCATTAAAGTCTAAGGTATATTTTTACCTAACCTATGCTAAATGCAAGATAGAGAAGATGGATAGAGTTCTTAGCAGAATACGATTTTGATATTGAGTATATCAAAGGGAAAGAAAATGAGGTTGTAGATGCCTTGAGTAGGAGAAGGCACATAGTAGCAGTGAACTAAAGTAATATAGACTTGATGGATAAATTTAGAGAAATATAGCTATAGGACCCATATTGCGTAGAAATTCAGGATAAAATTGAGAGAAATCCTAAAGAAAACAAATATTTCAACATGGGATTTTATACTTCAAGGATAGGATTGTTATACACAAAATTGGTGAACTAAGAAGATTGATTATGCAAGAGGTGCATAATTCTCCCTATTCTACTCATTTAGGAGGGTCAAAAATGAGGGAAAATAAGAAAAAGACCTTCTATTAGGCAGGAATGAAGTAGTATATCACTAGCTTCATTGCAAGATGTCTAGAGTGCCAAAAAGTTAAGGTAGAACATTGATACCAAATAGGGAAATTATGCTCACATGATATACCTACACAAAAATGGCAGTTATATATATGGATTTTATTATGGGTTTATGTAAGACTAGGTACCAACATAACACAATCATGGTAGTGGTTGATAAGTTGTCCAAGGTAACACATTTTATACCAGGTAACATCAAGGATGATGCACCAATGGTGGAAAATAAGTTTGTCAAAGAAATTTTTAGGGTACATGTATTTCCTAAGGTGATCATATCAGATAAGGATTATAGGTTCACATCAAAATTCTAGTAGGCTCTACATCATGCAGTGGGCACTAAGCTAAACATTAGTTTTGCATATAATCCAAAAATAGATGGTCAAACAGAGAGGGTAAACCAAGTTTTAGAGGACATGATCACATGTACTACATGGATCAAAAGTCTAAATGGAAATACTTTTTGTATCTTATTAAATTTGCATATAATAATGGATACCATGCATACTTGGGAATGGCCTCGTTTGAAGCCTTAAATGGCAAAATATGTAGAACACCTCTATCATGTGATAATACAAAGGATCAGGTGGTTATTAGACCAGACACTATGAGAGAGATGGAGAAAAAGCTCAGAATAATTTGTCTTAGGCTCAATAAAGTGGCTAATCACTAGAAGAGCTATGATGATATGAAAATATCACTAAGAAAATTCTCTATGGAAGATAAAGTTTTCTTGAGGGTAAGACCCATGAAAAGTGCCATCAAGTCAACTAAGCTAGATCCTCGCTATGTTGGGCCTTTGAGATCATTGATAAGATTAGTTTAGTAGCCTATAGGATTGCTTTACCGTCCAACCTATCAAAGATCCATGATACTTTCCACATATCCCTGCTTAGAAAATATATTGCTAATACTACTCATATTTGGAATGTTTCTAAATTACAGATGGTAGATCCCTCAACCATTGAGGTAAGACCAATGAATATTCTAGGGTTTTGTTTCTATATGTCAAGGAAATGAACCCTAGATCAATATAAGGTCTAATAGGACCAGTATTATGAAAATTGTGCAACATGGAAATATTCTAAAAAAATGAGAAAGCAATTCCCATATTTATTTGAATGAAACATTTGTTTACTCACTTGTAGGAAACATAGAGGACTATGTTTAGTATAAGGGGAAGAGTATGTAAAAACCCTCCTTGTCAGGATTTATTATTGACAATAAATTATGTATTGATGTGTGGATGTCTAATGCATAGTTTTATTTCATGTTGTCAATAATAATAGGTAGTTGCACTTTATACTTTGATTCTTTTCTTGGAATATGATATTATTGATATATTTTTGGTTGTAGAACTAGGTGCTCTCACCTATGGATTAATATGGGATAACCACCTAAGTTGAGAGAAATTTTAGAAAATGATGGGTATCGTTCATAAATAGCTCAGGGGTAACAAAATACCCTTCATATAAATGCATTGCATTTGTGATTTTTGTATGATCACACCATTGGGTTGGGAAGTTGCTTGTGCAATGAGTCTCCTTAATAGGTTTGTGATAGCGATTGGATATATTAAAAGAGACACCTACTTAAGGATAAAAAATAGTGTGCAATATTATATTTTTGAATGACTTTTATGCTTGTGTGTTGAAAGCATAGATTGATGGATTAAACCAATAAAGTATTAATATGTTGGTAACCTTAATACTTGAGAATATTAGTATCAATGTTAATAATTAATATTAACAATTGATACTAATTAATAAGTAATTAATCTAAATACCTTATTGCAAGAAATAATAAGGTTTGGTATGGAGTTAGTAGATTAATTATTATAGTTTATCAAATGGTTTCTTTCCTGATAATTACCTTGTTGGTACATTAAGAAAATAATATGATTACTTTCTTAATATTGAGTTATTAAGGAATACAACATTATGGTTTTAAATAAAATATTATTCTTTGATCAATCATGCTTTAATTAAGCCTAGATAATTTTTATGATCATTTTAATATTGCCTATGTTTGTTAAAGAACATTACGAGTTGGAGGTGGCCAACTCAATTGGAATTATCATGGGGTGAACGTTTGGTTCTTTGTGAAGCTACCCCAGGGTATTTAAAAAAAGGGTTTGTATAAGTTTGAGATATTGGTTGAAAAAGTGACATTCTAGGAGCCAAAGGAAGGCACACACAAGGAAAAATCAAAGGAGGTCCATAATATTTAGCTTTAAGAGGTATTTTACCATGTTTTGATGGGCGATGAAGCTTTGGTTTAGTAATATTTAGCTCTATTGGTTGGCTCTATTTTTATACCAGTAATTGCTCTGCTATTTGATTTGTATTTTGACTATGTGGAACACTTCTTTCTTTGGTTTGGGTTGTTGAAAATATTTTTGTGTTATGATCCGAGTTTCCTTGGATGAGATCCTTGTGGTTTTTGGTTTTTTTTTGGCTCTAGTTTAGTAGGCGTAGCTTCCTATACACCTTGAATGCTAGTTGTATTATTATCCAAATTTGTGGATGCTATCATGAGAACTATACCTTTTAGGGCACTCCTTTGTATGGGTTGTTTGGAGTATACACTATAAATCGAGTGTGTTATGTTAGTTTTGTATTATATTAAAACCTACACAAGGCCATACATTTTGGGTATTGACCAAGAAGAACTATTGGATCCTTAAAAATCCAATATTAGGTATGCCCCTAATTTAAAAATTTTCCTATGGATTCATAAGTTCATTTCATGTTGCTACTATGTTATAGGTTAAGTCTAAATATTTGGTCTTTGAAAAATAAAATGACATAATTTATTTTAATAGTCCATAGTTTAAGTTTTTATTTTTCTTAATAATCCACATTTTATTTTTAGTATTGTTTAAAGGTCTAAGTCCAATAGGCACCCAAGAATAATTTTTTTCTTTGTAATTTTATCATTTTTCTAAGGTCCTTCACTTTAATTTTTTCTTTTTCTTCTAATCAACAAAGATATCCTAAGCCTAATTGTGTTCATGTAGTCTTCGAGTCAAAGTTTACATGGTCTCATGTGGCACCCCCTTCCCACTAAAATTCTTTCATCTTACCTCCTATCCGTGGTCCACATTAATATGCTTGGTTAGAACTCATTTGGGTCATCCAAAATGTGGTCCCGTAATGTTCCCCCTCATTGTAATCAGATTTTTTCCAAAAATACATAAGGTTCAAAGGGTCTCTATTCATAAAATATATTTTTATTTATGCACTTAAGTATTTACTTGTAAAATATATGTCATTTTAATTTGTCTCATTCGACACTATCCCATTTTCCATCAAATATCATGCATCTCCATTAAATCCTATGGTTCGTATTAGTTTTCATTAGAACCTATCAAATTCATCCATAATTTTCCCTCCTAAAATGCCACCATCATGATCGTTTAGTTTCCCTAAGGTTTCTAAGATCCTTTTCATGCAAATACTAATTCATTAACCCTTTGAAAATAATTTCTAAGGTCTATAGATAATCCTAAGTATTAATTCCCTTTTGACCAGTCAAAATGCCTAGTTATCTCGGATGTCATTGAATAATATGAGCTATTAATCCATTCCTAAAGTTTATATAACATAAAAATAGATGACCTATGTTTTATCTATCAAAAGTTGATGAGAAGCCAACATTTGCAGTTGGAATTCAACATTGTTTGCAATGGCCAAGTGTACCCCATTAAGCCTTAATTCAAGAAGCACTCTCAGATCAACGATCTACATAAGCCCCCTAGTTCTATGGCCTGCATTACATGAAAGAAGAAAGTCAAAGGAACCAAGAATGGATGGTCTACATACACTGCACCAAATATATAGTCTACTGAAGCTAATATTTTTGGTTCTTTAAAAGTTGTTCGCCACTGTTGACTATTCTACAAAAATAATGAACGACTTACTACAATAAGGGAGAGTCAATGGTCATGATTCTATATATGTCTTATCAATAAAATCAATTTTATTTTGATTAACACATTGGAAAAATTTTATTTGTACAAAATCAAATGGAATCTATGGCTCGTGATGCCCAAATCCCTGTGCATAAATGGTTTTCTACACTCCCATAGGAATCAAAGAGTAACTTGAGCAACTCAATACATGGTATGCAGCATAAAAAATCAACGATTCATTATAAACAACATACAAATCAATGACACACTTTCATCAATGAAAAGGATAAAACACTTTGAATAGGATCCTTTGAAAAGGATTAGTGATAAAAATGTTGTGTTAGAATATCAGATGATGAATGGTCCACAATTCATGTATTAGATCTATTAGAAATATATGGTCCAACTTCATCACATAAAAGGATCAAAGATGCAATTTAAAAGATAAATAAAGAAAGGTGCTTTATATTTAAGAAATGTGTGGCTTGCATAGCTACTACTCTATAAGATGTGTGGTCTATGTTAACCCACCAAAGGAAAGTATTGGACTAATCAAAGTTGAAAAGTCAATAATGCATCAACGATACATGATTAGCTAAACTCTAAGATATATGGTCCATGTTCATTGGTAAGTACAAAAAAATATCCACACCAAACTCGTAAGATGATGGGTGGTCTGCATGGCTACTCATGATGTAAATGGGTGGCTAGGATTTTTCAATCAATTCCAACAAAAGTAAACAAAAAGCAATGAATGATCCACGATCATGTAAGGTAAGATCTACAGTTTGCATTTGAGGCTAAATAAAGGTAAATATCTTTGAATAAAGTTTGTTGGAAAAATTTAATGGCCCACATTTATCAAATGAGAAGGTGATCAACGCTCTGCATGAGATGAAGAATAAAGACAAAGTACTTTGACTAGAACTTGTCTAAAAATTTAATGGCTCACATTCACCAAATAAAAACAAATAAATTGTGTGCATGGGCTAGAAAGTAATGATAAAATTCATTTGGTTGAAAAGAAATAAAATGTGTAGCCCACGTTATCCTTCTATTAGAAGAACTATGGTCCAAGTTTCTTAGCAAAAAGGTGCTCAAAGTCTTTGGAGAATGAACACTTAAAATTGCTCCATGGGATTCAAATGGATGACTGTAGATCATTTAGTGCATGTTGAAAACCCCAATTAGCCCAAAGAATACTAAAAAGTCAAAGATAAATCTATGGTTTGCACTTGCTTGGGCATTTATATCTATGACTACGACTTATTGAAGATTAATAATTTCATCGTAGACCTAATCAAATAGTAAAGATTAAGGAAATATCTATGATCCAAATTCATTAAATAAATCAAGATGAACAACTCACATTTGACAAAATAATAGTCCCAGTTACTCGATGGAGAGAGGCTATAAAGCCTAATAAAATAAATGGCTTGTATGAATTCAGGATCAAAGATGGATGACTCACGTTTTTTGGCAAAAGAAGACAAAAGACTTGGGCAATGGAGGGGTAATTGAATTAATACCAAATAGACAAACCACGATGCTTCTAAAGAAGATCAATGGCCTAGATCACACAACATAATACAACAAATTTTGACTTGGTAAAAGATCAAATTGTATCGCTCCAATTTTTTTGCATCCTTACCTTCAGGCTATAGGATCCGCACCCGAAAGGGGGATGCAAGAAGGATGGGACAATACCTCGGACTAAGAGGCCCTTTGAAGGTCCCGCCTCTCGGGGGAGGGGTATAAAGGTGAATTTTCGATAGATGGTGGGTTCACCAGGAAAATTTTGAGTGGTAGTTTCCACACCTAGGTTGCTAGTGGGTTTGATGTGTTCATTTTGTACTTTAATCATTCAACTCCTAGGTTTTTCCAAAATGAATCTAAACTATTCTATATGCCAATGCTGATTTTGTAGATACAGAAAATATAAATAAATGCTAAACATAGAAAATGTGCCAAATGGGACAGAACATACCTGATTTCGGATGTTTGATGAAAGTTCTAAATTTTGTAGCAGTCCAAATCGTCTCAACTTGTACGTAATCATTTGATATTTCACAGAATCATCTCGAATCATAGTCGGTCATCTGAGATTAGAAGAAATTGTCTGAAATTTGACGAATTCGTTAGAAACTTGCAATCACAAAAACAGATACAAAATACCAAATATGCAACTGTAGAAGCAAAGGAGAATGATAGCAATAACATCAAACGTGCCTAAACAATGGATTCAAATAACAAACAAGAGAAATGCAGTAGATTTAATGATTGATTTTAACTTTATCATGCGGTTATGCTAAATGAGGTGAACTCCAAGATGCATAAACATAATAACTAAGATAATGTATAAAAAAATGCAAAAAAGTGATAAAGAGATGCAAACTCTAGACTCTGATTGCCCCCAATTTGGACTACAGTCGGGATCATCTCCAATCGTACGAGATCATCTGCGCTCCTTGACAAGATCGTCCGAAATCATCCAAAATCGTTTGCGATGATCCGAGCTAGGTTCGACTGAAAAACAGTAAAGTACCTGCAAGAAAACATGAAATACAAAATGCAAACAAAAGTATGAAGGTGTTCTAAGGCATAAGGAACCAAATTTGTAGGGAAATTTGTCAGCTAGGAGGTTCAGGGGGATAAACTAAGAAAATCCTAGTTTATATAGGATTAGGGAGAGGTTAGGAGGTTGGAGATCATCCCAATTTGGGAGATCTCCAACGGGGGAGACTCTAACTACGTAGACACGCTTTCTGCCTAGGTTAGAGAGGCTGTTGGAATAGAAGCTAATTATGAAAATTTTGTTTTGGGACGAAATCGTCTAGATGTTCTGTTCCAGATGAATTCATCAGATTTGGGATGATTTTGTCTAATCTACGACGAAATTGTCCAACGGTAAAAACAAATCCTAAAAATGGCATGGAAAATGAGGAAAGCGGGTAACGGGCGGTTTGAGGTTAAAATTTGAATTTTTATCTTTTTACTAAGGTTTAACTGTGCCAATTTTAGGGTGCTACATTTTTCCCCCTGTTTAGCAAATTTTCAGAAGAAAATGCGTTAAAGACGAGTTCTTCCCGTTTTACGAGAAAGCAAAAATGTACTCAATTTTTTAGACGATGATTCTTGGTCGAATCGTACGACTGCTGACTATGGTGCCCCCTCCATGTTTTTACCCAAATCAAATGTTTGAGGTAAAAACACAAAAAAGGAAAAATTGAAAAAATGTTGTTTTTAAAATAAAATTAAGAAAAATAGGGTAAAACCCTAATTCATTGTTACTATTCATTTTTACTGTTCCAGAGCTCTACAGAGAACAATGGTGGAGGTAGCGCATAGAGCGACAAAGGTCCGACGCGGGCTACGGGTAAGGATCTAATCCTAGTAGATTAGGTTTGATTTTACTTTGTGCAATTTTTTGATTTAAATTTTTATTTTTTGGGGCATCGCGGCTGTTTTTAGGCCGTCGATGACATCGGGACGAAATCATCCCTATTTCGTAAAAATCGTCCCTAAATCGTTGATATCGTTCGAGGGTGAAATCGACGAACTAGGAGCGATCTCATCCAACAAGGGGCGATCCCCATGTGGTGAAATCAGAGATGATTTCACCCTAACGAAAGACAATTTTGCCCAATTTGGGATGATATCATTCAATGGTGTACGATATCATCTTTAATCTTGATTGAAATGTGTTTAATTTGATTGCAATGATTGGTTTATTAATAAATTTTATTGTTTTATTTTTTGTTTTGTAGAAAGGATTACTAAAGAGTCGAGAATGGAAATACGGTGGGCTGAGAGACGACTTGGCCACTCTCGACTAGGCAAAGAGCGACCAACTAGCACAGGTCGGGCTACGACATGTGGCAAAGATGCCACAAGTACCGACGGACATGGGGCTACTGACAACCCTAGCAGAGAGGTGGTATTCAAGGTCGTCCTACTTTTGGTTACCGATAGGGGAGATGGCTCCCACTCTAGAGGACATATGGAGGATCATGAGGATCCCCATACAAGGATGGTTGATGATGCCTACGGCCAATCAGGGCTAGGCTATGATGAGATTGACTGGAGACCCGAGCTTTGCCCTGGAGAAGGGTGGGGTGAACATCGAGTCTCTAAGGTAGATTCCTGGGACATCTAGGCTGACTCAGGTTTTGGTAGGGGTTGTAGGTGGCTTACTGTTGTGCCACCAGAGTGGGTGCAGACTACCATGGCTCCTCTCAGATGTGGTCTACTATATGAGAGACCATGGTTATAGGTTTTCTTGGGGCAATTTTGTGCTATGCCGCTTGTATAGGATCCTTCATGGGGTCGTATACAAGGGAGGCCGATGTCTAGTCTTACTATAGGTTTGGTGCTAGGAGCACATCGCGATGTGGAGGCCGGTAGGGCTCCCATTGATAGGGGTTGACCGGGAGAGGCCCCAGGTTTTCTACTGGTGGCTACAGAGGGGGTCACAAAGATGAATAGATCTGTCGATGTCACGGAGGTTGTTGGATGACCTCATCCCTGACTAGATCACCTAGAGGCCATGGTGAGAGCACCTCGGGTGGGCAGAGGATGGGCAGGATCTGAATCGCATCAGGTGAGTCTACTAGCTGAGGATGGAGCGGGGAGAGGTAGAGCTCCACCACTATGATTGGGTGCTATGATAGTTCAGTCTATAGTAGGGGATCCCTTCTCTCAGGGATTATGAGTACTCTCAAACTGTTTGGGATAGTACTACACTGAGCGGGGCTCCAAACATGCAACGGTTTTGGAGTCAAGACATAGATGATGCCCCCATCTAGCCAGTGGATGGTGACGATGCTGGGGTTATGGACGGATACGATGCCTGGCACACAGGCATCTACCCTCCTTAGATGACAAGGGCATAGGATCCAGTGCACGTCGTGGTGTGCCAAATGGGGAGGTGGTGCCAGGCTACTATTGAGGAAATGCAATGTCATGATGGGGGAGAGCAGCGATGGTCTCCACAGGAGAGACACCAAAGGATGGCACGAGCTCCATAGAGGCCTCAAGAGACAAGGAGGAAAGATAGGGGAGTCCCTTCTCAGCAGGGGGAGAGACCACCATCGCCTGACAATGGCAAGGGTGTCGAGGTAGGGGAGAGCAGCGAGATGGTGGCTCTCTGGGCTGGGGTTGCTTGCCTTTGGGCTTAGGTGCAGACACTGCAGGATGAGGCTACACGGCTCAAAGCTCGGGGTAGAGGGGCAAGCACTCGATATCTGGTGCGGTCTATTGCTCAGACCACATTTTACTAAGGGCTATACTATCACATGGTTCTAGAGGGACAGAGGGTACCACTGCTAGCCCCAATTGTAGAGCCAATCATGATGGGATCATCGAGGAAATCCTCACGATCGATGGCGAGGACCCGAGACATAGCCCAAACCTCTATGGGACCACCTCCTCCACCTCAGGGCGGGAGAGGAGATGAGGTTGAGAGCTCGAGGGCTCCATAAGACTAGACACTCACGGCACAAAGATTGCATGTATTATTATATATTTTTGGAGAGGATTGAGTACGCCAGGCTATTGATTGTGGCATACCAGTCCAATTTTGATATGATGTACATATGTTGATATATATATATATGGTCTTTTAATGATATGACTTGTTGAATTTTTTGTATAATCCTTTAATGTTGAATTTCGATTGATTATTGATGATTCATAAAATTATGTTATTTTAGAAATATTATAATTTTATGTCATGTTGTAACATTTAAATGAAATAATCTAATGTAAACAATTGGTTGTTTTGGTGTGATTTGATGAAAAAATAAAAAGGACTTCTAACAATAATTTCAAAGGACATTATCGCTATTATAGACCATTTCATGGAGTCTCCGCTCGCTCGGTCGTCAAGCTAATCCCAATATAGAAATATTGTTAAAAGTAAAAGAATGCTTAAGAGACTATCTTAAGACTTTGTGTTGTGATGATGGAAATGATGATGGTTTGTGATTTGTTTTCAGATTTTCATAAAAAATATTATGCATGATATATTAAAAGAAATATGATTTTGCTAGGCATAAATTCCTAAGTGTGATAAAATTTTGAACAATTCCTTAGAAATTATACCATGGTTGCAAAATTGAATGTTGACATAATGACATGAAATAGAATAAGTGTTCGTTCATTTTTAAAGCACAATTGTGTAACATAATGATGTAAGTCATATGTTTGGATGAATTTGTTTAAAATAAATGGAAAGTAAGATTAGAACAATGGTTTGCGCTAGGCATAGAATTAGAGATATAGACTTATACCATCATTGCGAAATCCAAAGAAGAAATTGATATTTTAGTTTTATTGCATGATTGATTTTTGATAAATAGAAAATAATAATATGAACATGACTTTATTTGCTAGATTTTGAAATAGGTTTTTTTAAAAATAATTTTGGATTTGTGAAAACAATGTATGTAATTACTTTTATACTAAACAGATGTTCTGAAATAAGAATAAAATTTATTCCAAAAGAATTGCAGAAATATTTTAAATTATCTCAAAGACAAATATGTATTTGTAAGGAACCCTCATGTGCATATGTGAGTTCATTTCTGATCTTGATTTATCATAATGATAGAGAATATCTCAAATACAAATGTGTGTGCAATTGTATTGTTCATTCACCAATTTTGAGCAAGATAATTTGATACAAGTAATTTGAATTAACCAAATGAATGTTCGTTAACCATGATTTGTATGCATGTAACCATACCAAAATACTGTGTAAGTTAGGTTATCAAGAGCTAGCTAATCCATAAGCCGACATAGGTATGTACAAAAGAAGGTCACTAATGTGACAGACATATCACCACGCTAGGGATTACCCAAGGCCAAGCGGGTTGGGCACAAACCACCTGTTATGGGGCTTACCTCACAGTTTTCAAATAATTGAGAATTCCAGGGATTCAAGCTCATTCACCCTTCTTTTCTTTTCAAGGGGTAGGGAAAGGGATTTTATTACTTTTGCTTTTGCTTTTGTTTTTTTTTTGTATTTTTGCTTGGAATATTGTTGCGATGGTACAAAATGATATTTTTCTTTTTCTCATTTTCTTTGAATTTTCTTTTTCTTCCTATGCTAGGGATACTTGCTTGGATTGGCTGTAGAGCAAGAGATTTTTATTCTGGGCAGCTTGTCCTTTTGTCAATTCTCAAATATTCTGGACCATGTGCATGATAGGATAGCAAGGGAAACTTTTCACTCAAGAAACCATTTCTACTATGTAGCATCATATCGAATTTGCAATGAAATAATTTTAATGTGAAAAGATATACTTGGTTCAAGTAAATAACAAGATCAATTCTCTATGCTCAAAACTTTATTTAATTCAACTGTGGACTTTGATATAAGAGATATTAATAATATAAAAAATAAAATCAAGATATTTATCCATGTGAATGTGAAAGTGTGGGTGTCCAAATAAATGCTAATTTGTCCAAAATAATTGAAAATATAACTGCAACACTTCAAGAATTGACAAGTATGAAAATAAAATATGTTTTTGAAGATTTTGATGTTTTTATATTTTTATATTTTGATTTTGATTGATGAATTGCAAGAAGAAATACTATTACTATTCTTGAAAAAGAGTTTGATAGAAATGGCTAAAATAAAACAATATGCAAAATACAATATATACAAATGATGAAATGACCCAATGTTATGCATAATAACACTTAAGATGCATAATGTTCATAGGTTATTTAAGATCTTTACCATCTAAGGTAGCTAATCGATATGCTCCCGATCCAAATTTAGCAGTGATGACATATGGTCCAAGCCAGTTGGGCTCAAATTTACCTTTAAGGTCTTTAGTTGCATTAGTATTTTTTTGATTTTATTTTAAGACAAGGTCGCCGATCTCAAAGGATCGTGAATGAACTTTCTTGAGGTATGCTCTCTTAAGCTTGTTTTGGTAGGCACGAAGATGCTCCAAAGCATTGATGACGCTTTTCATCTAGGAGTTCCAGCTGACTAAGTCTGCTAGCATGATATTCATCTCCTCCTTCAGTATCTTGAAGTAGCAGATCCAAAGAAGGAACTTCTAATTCAAAGGGAAAAACTGCTTCAGCGCCATAGACCAAAACAAAGGGGGAAGTGCCTGTGGGAGTACGAACGCTAGTTCGATAAGCCCACAAAGTAATAAATAATTGAATATGCCAATCATGGCCAGATTTGTTGACCAGTCTTTTGAGGATTTTGATTAATGTTTTATTAGATGCTTCTACTTGGCCATTACCCTGAGGATAATAGGGAGTGGACCAACGATGTTGAATTTTATACTTTTGACATAACTTCATAACATATTTATTTTTAAAACAAGTTCCATTATTTGAAATGAGATTTGCAGGGATTTCAAACCTACAAACAATTTGATTAAAAATAAACTTGGAAACTTGGGTTCCAGTACAAGAAGCTAATGGCATAGATTCAACCCACTTCGTGAAATACTCAGTGGCGGTTATGATAAATTTGTGTCCATCAGATGACACAAGGTTGATTTTTCCAATGATGTCTAAGCCCCATTTTGAAAAGGGCCAAGGAGATGAAATAGCCTACAGTTCTTGTGCAGGCGCATGGACAAGGTCAACGTGTTTTTGGCACTTGTCGTAATGGCGCACATAAGCATGTGCATCATTCTCCATGGTAGGCCAAAAATATCCTATCCTAAGGAGCTTCTTAGCAATGGTGCTACCACTAAAATGCCCCCCACAAGATCCATTGTGGGCTTCATTCAAAGCTGATCTAGATTCTTCTAGATTCAAACATCTCAGTAAGATGCCTTTAAAAGATCTCCTATATAAGGTATTACCAATAATCATGAAGCGACTTGCTTGTCTATGTAATAACCTACGTTGGTTGCTAGTACAACCATTAGGGAAGGTTCCATTTTGCAAAAAATTAAATATATCAGTGTACCAATGTTCAGGAGTAGTTTCATTGATTAGAAACACATCCAAAGGTTCTAAGCATGATTTGCTTGAAGTGGGTTCTTGGAGTCAACGAATAATTATGGTAGCATATTCGTCATCTAACTCCAAGGGCAAAAGAGATGCAGCTGTAGCCATAGCGTCAGCCGCACGATTGCTAGTTCGAGGAATAGCTTCCAAGGTAACTTGATCAAACAAAGATAATAATTGTAAGACATATGCTTTGTATGGATGCAATTTGTCATCTCTGGTCTGATAAACATCATTGATTTGATTTATGACAAGTTGAGAGTCACCAAAAAGCAATATATTTTTAATTTGTAGTGCTAAAGCAGCTCATAATCCAAGGATAAGAGCTTCATATTTAGCAGTGTTATTAGTGCAAGCAAATGTTAGTTTGAAGGACAAAGGTATGAGATGTTTCTACGGAGATATTAAAATAATACCTACACCAGCACCACTCATACATAGGGCTCCGTCAAAGTATAGGGACCATTGCTCTGGATGGTCTGCCTTTATTTTAAGGCATTCATCAGGAAACTCAATGATGAGGGGATGGGTAGATTCTAAGGGTGCAACAACTAATTGATCTGCTATGATTTGATCCTTAATAGACTTCTATCCTATAAACATGAGTTCAAACTCACTTAGCACAAGAACCCACTTGGTTGTGCGACCAGATAAGTACGGTCGACTCATGAGATATCACAAAGGGTCGAATTTGGCAATAACATACATGTTCTGGATGAGCATATAATGTCGTAGTTTCTATGTAGAAAATATGACTGCTAGAAATAACTTCTCTAAAATGGTATAGCAAGTTTCATAACTGATTAAGGTCCTGCTAATGTAATAATTAGCACGTTCTTTCTTCTCATCGTCAAGATGAGCTAACATAGCTCCTAAGGCAAAATATGAAGTAGAAATGTACAAGATAAATGGACGATCATATCTAGGTGGTGAAAGCATCGATGGTTTAAGGAGATATTGCTTAAGGAGTTCAAATGCTTCCTGACATTCGTCATCCCAATGAAAAGAGACATCTTTCTTAAGAATCTTAAGAAAGGGTCCAGTTTTGTCCGCAAACTTATCGATGAAGCGACGAATCGCCTGAAGCTTACCTTGTAGACTTTGTAATTTTGATATATTTGTGGGTGTGGGCATATCAGTGATAGCCGCAATCTTAAGAGGGTCTATTTCAATGCCACGTAAAGAAACTATAACCCCTAAGAATTTACTAAACTTAACTCTGAATATGCATTTAGCTGGATTCAATTGGATAAGATACTCCCTTTAACGATCAAATACTTTTCTCAAGTCATCTAAATGATCATCTTCTTTGATGGAATGAGCTATAATATCATCTACATAATCATGTAGAATATTATGCATCATATCATGAAAGATATAAGTCATAGCTCATTGATAAGTTGCACCTGCATTCTTTAAAATGAATGGCATCACTTTCCAACAAAAGGTTCCCCAAGGGGTAATAAAGGCTATTTTAGCCTGATCTTCAGGAGCTATCCTGATCTGATTATAACCAGAAAATCCATCCATTAGGGATATCATTCCTATCCCAACAATAAAATCAATGATCTGATCCATGTTGGGAAAAGGAAAATCATCTTTAGGGCATGCAACATTAATATCTCTGAAGTCTATGCAAACCCTAACTTTAGTGGCTTCTTTCTTAGTTACTGGAACTACATTTGAGATCCATTCAACATAATCAATGGCTTGTATAAAAATAACATTTAAGAGTTTTTCTAATTCTCCTTTGACTAGTAAGGCCACTTTGGGATGCATTTTTCTAAGTTTCTGTTTAACAAGTTTAGTATATGGATGGACTACTAGGTGACACACAGCTACAAAAGGATCTAATCCTAGCATATCTTCATATGTCCAAGCAAAGATGTCTTCATATTGTTTAAGGAATGCAATGTATGTATCTTGTTTTTCTTGACTCAATTCTGATCCAATGTTGATTATGTGAGGGTTATCTTTGGTTCCAATGTTAATTTTTATGATGTTTTCTACTTCCATATGTAGATCTCTCTCAAAATTAGGTGGGGCGGGTGAAACGCCTAATTCTTGTAATTCTTCCAAGGTTAGCTTGGATAATTTGTCTTGAGGAGTTGTGGCCTCAAGCTGGGCTATACTAGGTATAGAGCCATCGAAATAAAATCCGTTATGTAACAATTCCTCAATGGAGACATCATGAAAGATATCCTCCTCCAACTCATCGTCATATTTGGCAATCATTTCAGGGTAAGCTATGGATAACATATTACATGTAAGAGGCTTAAAATGTAAGACATCCCGTTTATCCAAATAATCTTGGTAACATATGAGATGGTCATCATCTTCAAATGGGAAGGGCTAACCTTTACTAGGAAATAGGCCCACACCACATCGGGTAGGCCACGGTTCTACCTCAAAAGGTTCTTTCATACCATTCTAGAAAGGTCCCAAACCTTTCCCTTTATATCCCAACTTAAGCATTATGGGTTTAGCTTTAATATACTCATTAGCAAAATAGCATCTGGCATATCCATCATAATGTGTCTTGATGTTTCGAGGTATTCTTCCCCAGTCATATCCCTTATAAATAAAAGCACAACTCCCAACTTGGTAGATACTTCCCATAGGCTGTGGGAGGCCCAAGGTACGAGGAGAGGGTGGGAGTTTATTAAAAGTAAGGGCATCTTGCATGGCAGTGTTGGTTTCTTCTGATATAAGAATTTTAGATAAATTGAGTAAGAGATCATTAGTAAGAGCATAAGAGGTAGAAGGAATATTTCCTACATTGTTAGATGTGGAAAGGATGCTTGTAGTGGATGTAGATGTTATAGAGATATCGATGGGTGAGTCTATAGGTATGGAAGTTATAGGAGTAAAACAAGAAGCATTGGTTGTAGTTTTAGGATCTTTTTGAGGTCCTAATGTGGTTTGTTTGGAAGATGGTTGAGCTATATATAGAGGTGTAGTTGATGGGGAAAAAGTAGATGATGTTATGGGTGTGTGTTTCACACGTTTAGACGATTGATGAGAATTAGGATGTGTGGATGACAGAGTAGGGAAAAATTGAACTCCAATAGGTTTTGCCAAAGCACACATATCAAAGGGTCTAGGATCACCATGAATGGTAACCAACTAATTTTTAAATTTGAATTTAACACACTGATGTAAAGTGGAGGGAACAACTTGCATCGTGTTGATCCAAGGGTGACCCAAAAGTATATTGTATGATGCAGGGCAATGTACAATGAACACGGTCATGTCTAAGGTTCTAGGACCAACTTACAAGGGGATAATAATAACTCCACACGTTTCTTGTGTTTCGTCATTGAAGGCTTTTATGATCATATTAGTTCTTTTTATTTCATCACTTCTAAACCCAAATATTTGGTAGAATTCAAAAGTGCATATGTTTAAAGATGAACCATTATCAATCAAGACTCGTTTAACTGCTACATCCCTAATTAGGGTAGTAATATATAAGGGGTTATCCTTATGTAAACTATGTTGTGGTATATCTCTATCCCAAAAGTCAATACAATCAACTTCTCGAGTTATGATAGTATTGGACATGGCTTCAGGTTGAATATTTTGTGGTACCATCATTTGGATTAATGTGAGCATTAATTCATCCCTATGGGTAGGAGAAGATCTTAAAAATTCCAAAAGGGAAATTCTAGCTGTAGTATTTGATAATTGTTAATTAATATTATAAGGAGGCTTAGGTTGAAAATTAGGCACATGATTCCATTTATTGGGATTTTTAAAAACAAATGGAGCTGATCCATCATTCTGAGTTTGATCTTGTTGAGAATTTTGAGCGTGATGTTGAGTAACAGCTCCGATGGTACCTACAATATTATTTTGAGGATGATGAATAGGTCTTGGTCTAGCATTTATGGCTTGTTCAGTGGAAAGTAATTGGTGAGAGGATGATCTAGTAGTGACTCTTCTAGGAAATGGTTCTTCTGGAACCATATAACTTGTGATAGGTTGAACAGGATCTGATTCATCTTTAGAGCTATTCGATTGATTTGAGGTGATTTCCATGTCACTTTCAGTCTCATATTCTACATCACTAAGATCAGGTGTCTGATTATTATATAGAGGTCTGGTCGTAACCATGGATAAAGTTGTGTCAAATACTTCCACATCATGAGTAGGTGAATGTCCACTAATAGTTCCTACATATCGGGTAGGAGGGGGACATTATGATGCTCAATTTGATTAGCCACCTCTTTACCATGCTTTGGTAAAGGATGTTGAAATATGTCTAGTGACTGATTGGCATTCTGATTATGATTTTAAGGGACGTTCTTTTGAGCATTATTAGAAGAATTTTGTTTAGGTTGAAAGGCTTGCACCTCCATCTCATTGTTATCAATCAAGTCTTGTATTTTATGTTTTAATCTTTTACAAGAATTGGTAGCGTGTCCAGGTCCTCTATGGAAAACACAATGTAAATCAGCTCTGTATCCGGGTATAATTGGATCAGGTTCCTGGATATTTGGTAATTGAATTAAACCTCATGCTAATAGTTGTGGGAGAATGGTTGATAAAGGTTGATTTAACCTAGTAAATTCTTAGGGTGGTTTATCAGGAGGTTTCAATATGAACTTCTCTGTTGTTGTCAGATATTAACATTGAGGAACGTTTCTGCTATCAGTGACTCCATCACCCACAACTTGTTTATTTTTATATTGATTTTTGGATGTTTTATCATCATATTTCTTTTTGAGCTTACCTCTTCTAATGAGAGCATCTTCCACCCTTCGAGCTAAATCTATAGCTTGATCGAAGATGGTCAAGGTAGTAGTTGATAATTCATAGGATAGTTGTTCTTGTAAATTATTGATAAAAATATCCAACATTTCCTAAGTCTAGTCATTATGTCTAAATTTAGATTTTAGCAAATATATATTAATATATTTGCAACAAATTTTGGGAGGTATATATTTTAACTATATACCTACTATAAAGCTTAAAAGAAAATGTTTTTATTTTTGTTATGATTTTGTTTTGTTTTTATTTTATTTTATTTATTGATTTTTTGTTTTTGCTTTTATGTTTACAAAGACAACAAACAACACACTGAATGCAAGAAATAACAATAATAAAAGAATAGCTTAGTTTTCTATAAATAGTTTATAGATATCATTGATAGGATCAAGTTCATTGGAAGTCATGAAATGCTCCTCTTCAAATTGGAAATGGTTTTTAAAAAATTTGATAAAGTGTGCTATGGTGATATTATTTGTTTCATAGCTTGACTGGTAGAAATAAATTTCATGGCAATACTCTCGATATAACACAGCTCTAGGAACTCTATTCCATATTTTCCTATCCGTAAAAACAACCTCTTGATCCTCTATATGGGATAGAAATTTATGTACTACAAATGCATTCTCAAGATATTCCTCAAAGGTGTACAACTCTGAAGACACATGGACTCTTTTATCTGCTAACCACCTATGGCAAGCTCTCTGAAGTTCATGATACAAGGTCACTTGATCAGGATCCAGGATTATATCTAGGACAAACCTCTTGATTTGCCTAAGTTCTGTTGCCCTAGATCCAATGATACCCAATCTCCTATCAAGTTCGTCCCACAAAGGTTGAACCCTATTTGTTTGAGGTACTCTAAGCACATAAGTAATCTCTATAGCTGCTAATTGATTCTCAACATTAATGGTGACAACTCATATTTTATTATAATCTACCATCTAAATATGATATGCAATCTTTGATTCTAAATGCATTTATGTTTTTTTTTTTTTTTGGATTGTTTTCAAAAGGTTTTTTAGTTTTCACGTCGGGTTCACCAAAATGTATCGCTCCAAATTTTTTGCATCCTTACCTTCAGGCTATAGGATCCACGCCCAAAAGGGGGATGCGAGAAGGATGGGACAATACCTTGGACTAAGAGGCCCTTTGAAGGTCCCGCATCTCGGGGGAGGGGTATAAAGGTGAATTTTTGATGGATGGTGGGTTCACCAGGAAACTTTTGAGTGGCACTTCCACACCTAGGTTGCTAGTGGGTTTGATGTGTTCATTTTGTACTTTAATCATTCAACTCCTAGGTTTGGCCAAGATGAATCTAAACTATTCTATATGCCAATGCTGATTTTGTGGATACAAAAAATATGAATAAATGCTAAACATAGAAAATGTGCCAAATGGGACAGAACATACCTGATTCTGGATGTTTGATGAAGGTTTTGAGTTTTGTAGCAGTCCAAATCGTCTCAAATTGTACGTAATCATCTAATATTTCACAGAATCATCTTGAATCATAGTCGGTCATCTGAGATCAGACGAAATCATCTAAGATTAGACGAATTTGTTAGACGAATTCGTCAGAAACCTACAATCACAAAAATAGATACAAAATACCAAATATGCAACTGTAGAAGCAAAGGAGAATGATAGAAATAATAGCAAACATGCCTAAACAATGGATTCAAATAACAAACAAGAGAAATGCAGTAGATTTAATGATTGATTTTAACTTTATCATGCGATTATGCTAAATGAGGTGAACTCCAAGATGCATAAACATAATAACTAAGATAATGTATAAAGAAATGCAAAAAAGTGATAAAGAGATGCAAACTCTAGACTCTGATTGCCCCCAATCTAGACTATAGTCGGGATCGTCTCCAATCGTACGAGATCATCTGCGCTCCTTGAAAAGATCATCCGAAATCGTCCAGAATCGCTTGCGACAATCCGAGCTAGCTTCGACTAAAAAATAGTAAAGTTCCTGCAAGAAAACATGAAATACAAAATGCAAACAAAAGTATGAAGGTGTTCTAAGGCATAAGGAACCAAATTTGTAGGGAAATCCATTAGCTAGGAGGTTCAGGGAGATAAAATAAGAAAATCCTAGTTTATATAGGATTAGGGAGAGGTTAGGAGGTTGGAGATCATCCCAATTTGGGAGATCTCCAATGAGGGAGACTCTAACTATGCAGACACGCTTTCTGCCCAAATTAGAGAGGCTGTTGGAATAGAAGCTAATTATGAAAATTTATTTTTGGGACGAAATCATCTGGACGTTCTGTTCCAGAAGAATTTGTCAGATCTGGGACGATTTCATCTAATCTGCGATGATATTGTCCAACGGTCAAAACAAATCCTAAAAATGGCATGGAAAATGAGGAAAGTGGGTAATAGGTGGTTAACGAGCGGTTTGAGGTTAAAATTTGAATTTTTATCTTTTTACCAAGGTTTAACTATTCCAATTTTAGGGTGCTACACAAATCAACAAGAAATATCCATGCAAATTTAAAAGTTTTTAACGACCTAGATTTAATTTTGAAACATAGAAAAATATTTCTACATATCAGATCAAAGAGTTTATTAATATCTATAGTCTAGTATCTACAATGAATGGTTAGAAATGTGGAAATCATTGGATAACAAAATAATGAGGTACTACAGGTCATTGAGGCTATAGAATATATCATTTTTGTGATAAGACTTGGGTATAAATTGGCCAGTTAATAACCCAAATAGAACTAAGTAAAGATAAAAATATTGAAGAGATAGAGGTAAATTTTGAAGATGTTTTTAAGATAAGGAATATGAGCTAACTAGGAAAATAATTATCTTAGCACAAATGTATCTTTAGTCAAGAAAATAAAGCATTATCTAAAAGGTAAAAAAATAAAGCCTTACAAGCCCTACACATAATAAGGTCTACTATGGGTATTTGTGATAAAGAATGGATAAGAATTGGTATATTAATATCAAGGAAATAGGATAATGGGATGAAAGCCAAGTGTGGGGCTCATATCCAATATAGTTGTACTACATGATAAATATCTAAGGGTCATAAAGCATCCAAGTGTTAGTATAAGAGTGAAACAACTCAAAATAGTTGTAATCAAGTTGTAAGTCATCAAAAAATCAAGGGAGTAGATACAACTAAGTGTACAAACTAGACATAGGCAATTACAACAAAATGGTTCATTTTCAAATTATAAATAAAGGCTACAACAACTGAACAAATCAAGTTTTGCATAGCCAAATTTTTCCAAAGTTATAGTTGAGTGTCCTTGTCCTTGCCAGTTGTATTTTGCCCGTGTATATTTTTCCATACCCACCTCTTATTCTTCTCCATTATTGTGTAGGTTTTTCTGAGGAAGCATCTAGTTAGCTGAGATTATTTCCAATAATTGGATCAGGAGCTTGGAGACTCTTTATTACTATTTTTAGAATTAAGAGTATAAATTTTCTATTACATTATTTGAATGGATAAGTTCTTTGTATTTGCTTAAAGAGATCTAGAATATTTTACCAGATTCTAATTGTAAATATCTTATGATATTAATACAAATTTAACTTCCTCCTTTGTGCATGTTAGTGTCCAATTATGTGTTTGTTGTCCCATTTACATGTTACATCATTTAAATGTGTAAATGACACTTTATTTCATTGGTGAATTTCAATTATGCTTGTTACTGGTGGAGAATATTATATTTTTTGGTACATGCTAATGTACCACCTTGGTACAATATTAGATTAGGTGTGTGCATTAGATTAGAGTGTGAGTTAATATTTCATGTAATGTAATAATGTGCAGAAAATGCACGAGTGTCGTAATTATGTGTGCAAGTGTTATGAGTGTAAATGTGCACGTGTCCTTATATTAGGAAGAGTCAAGTACAAGTGTGCATACAAGATAGTGTCATGTGTATGCAAGTTTCAAGTATAGAAGCCAAGAGTCATAAGGCTTGGCATATGGAAAGGAGTCATGGTAACCAAAGAGTCATCCTAGAAAGGCTATATATTACTCCATAGAGAGAGAGAAATATAGCATTCCATACATATTCTATAGAGCTATACAAATCTTCTAGAGAGTAATATATATCTTCTCCATAGTGATATATAGTGTCCATAGTGTTATCTCTATGATATATTTGTAACAGAAAGAGAAATACAAGTTTGCATACATTTGAGCAACTAGTATTGTAAGTGATATTATTGTGTATATTTCAGGCTTTACATTCATATCTGATCATATTATTGAATGTTATTTGGTATATTATTAAGCCTTTATAATACATATTAGTTGTCTCATTTATATCTATTACATTATCTTTATTATTCATTATATTGTAACTTTATTATATTCGATCCTGTGATTATATTCCTATGAATTTCATATTAAGTATAAGGCTTTAAAAGCCATCAATGGTATCAAATTTTGGATAATATTATATTATTTGGTACATTCCAATGTACCACCTTGGTACATTATTAGATTAGGTGTGTGTCTTATATTAGAGAGTGAGTTAATATTTTATGTGATATAATAACGTGCAGGAAATACACAAGTATCATGTAATCATGTGTGTAAGTGTTGTGAGTATAAATGTGCACAAGTGTCCATTATGTGAGAGTGCACATGTATCCTTAGAATAGGAAATTGAAGAGTTAAAAATAAGAGTAAATATCAAGAGTGCAACATATTAGTAGTCACATACAATTATATATTTGTGATAAAGCATTGTAATTTGTATCAAAAGTGCATAGCTTATTGCATGCATTAGTAGACCTTTATTCTATGAGTATTCTAAGTTATTCTTGTGTTATTTTGTTTGATATTATATTTTGAGTTATTATATTCATTTCATTATATTGCAACTTTATTATATTTTATCCTATGAGTTTTGTATTAAGTATAAGGATTTAAAGTTCATCAGTGGTATCAGAGCTACAACAAGATTACTTGCATAAGATTTGAAAGTTGTAGAAGGCTAAAGTATTTCCACAAGGTTGAAGGATAACCTATGAAGACTAGGATCCCTATTTGGGTGAATCAACTTGAATACAATTGATTATTTAGGGCATAGCCAATATTAACATTAGTAGAAATTTTGAGACAAAAATCCCTTGACATCAATATTGGATTCTTAAGTAATGCTAGAAAAAGTTATCTAAGATATTGCTATAGTAAAAAATTGATCTTCAAAAGTTGAGAATATTCCTACAATAGATATAGAAGACTTTCATTTTTGTTTGCTTGAAGGACAAAAGCATTATTTACACAGGGATTGATTCAAGTTGCAATAAAAAGGAGATTGTTGCATAACTTTTATTATTAAACATGAACCATTCACCAATATGCAAAAATATCAAATCATTCATCCACAATATATTATCCACAATAACAATCCACAAATGAGAGAGAGATAGATAATACCCTTAAGGTAGGGCAACACCAATAATAATCCTTAAGGAAGGAATAACTCCACAAGATCTCCCAAGATGAGAGGCCACTTCGTGGGCACGACGATTACATAAGATTCTTCTTCAATGATATGAATATCCTTACAATGATAAATATATCTTCTTTATATATCCATAGTCTTATTCTACTTTGGAGAGCCTACTACTAATATTATATTACATTAAAATATAATATAATATTATAATACAATCAACCTTGGGTTATGTGTGGCCCATGCCAACCCTTATACAATATAATAATATATCCCCAAATATCTATTCCTAGGTACCCTACCATGCCACCCTCCTTACAAATGTTTCGTCCTTGAAACATATGAAGAAACCTGATAGTATGATTTGCTAAGCAATGTTAGCAATTGGTACCAATCTCGATCATCCATCCATCCAAGTGAAACTCGATGATGCTGGTATGCCATTTTGTTACTTGAGTATCCAAATCTGCTTCGTTGGCTCCACGCTTCTGCTGCTGTATTTTGATAACTTGAATGAAAGGTCCACTTGTTCCTTGATGCTGATGAACCATGCTGAAAACCATGATCACTATGCTTTCTTTGCCAAACACTGCCATAGTTGGTGCCCTGTTGATTACATGTAGAACCATAATGTTGTTGCCTTGAACCATGCCTCCAATATTGTTTCCGCTCATGGTGGTGTGGATGGCGATATGGTGCAACCTTTACTTGATGTTCTACCTTCTTTGACTTTTCAACCTTTGGCTTCATTGTTATAAATTCTTCTACAACCACTTCTTGATTTTCCTTGTATCCTTGCTCCTCAAGCTGAGAAATATCCTGCAATGTTATTTCCATCGAATTAGTTCCTTGTACTTCTTTCATGGACTCGTTGCTACTATCGCCTTCTTGGATTCTCGTTTCATGTTCTTCAATTTGTTCTTCTACAACCGCTTCTTGATTTTCCTTGTATCCTTGCTCCTCAAGCTGAGACATATCCTGCAATGTTATCTTCTTTTTTCTATACCATAACTTCATAAACTTCTTTTGCACATTAATGTTAACAGTACCCAAAGAATCTAACCAAGGATAACCAAGAACAATATCTTCATCATCCATCTCAATAGCATAGAAATCTGAATGTAAAACATATTTATCCATGGTGATCTTCAAATCTTTAAAAATCTTAACATTCTCACCCTCTAGTTGTATGTCCTTAATTTTTGTTGCTTGAACTTGCAACTTCTTAGCCAAAGCAATATTAATAAAATTATATCTACTACTAGAGTCAATGGAAATAATAACCTGTTCCTTTTGAATGCTTCCATGAACCTGCAAAATAGAATTTTTAGATTTAAACAAATTCCTTTGTCCATTTTCTAATTTATCTTCCACCATAGGTATGGTTTCCTCTGTCTGCATACTGACATATTTTTTATCTTCCCTGAACTTTTCCTCTTTCATCTTGAGTAATTTTATTTCTTTTTCATAGTCGTCGATCAAATCCCTTAGGTGATCTACATAATATGGGTCCCATTTACTCAAGAATGCATGCTCTATTTCATCCCAAGTGTATTCATTATTCCTTTCTTTACGAAACTTATCCAACCAAAACAAAGCTTCCCCTTGAAGACATATACCAAGCAAGGCTTTCCCCCATGAGACATTACAACATCGAGATCTAAAATTTTTCCACCATTCTTGGGCATCAATATCATCTTCTCCAGAAAAACGTTGGATTACCATTGTTCATGCCCTAATGCAACTAGGTTTTTTTTTATAATAAATATCATGCCCTAATGCAAACTAGGGTTTTATGGAAAAAAAAAATATCTTCCCACCAAGTTGAAGCTAAAAATCCCAAAGACAACTACATCTGCAATTTTTCTTCCAAACAAAATAAAGTGCAACTGATTTGCTTACCCGAACTAAACAAATTGTCTTTTGAAAAATTCGCGACTTGAAAATTCGTCACTTTCCTTGTTCTAGATGGCTGAATTCAAAAGGTCGTATCTCCCTCAATATTGCTTGGATTCCTTCATATGACCACTCATTTTAAAGCTCTTCAAATTCTGCACAATCTGATCCAAGAATCACCTCAATCGGATTAGCTATCGCAAAGATATGGCTTCTGAAAGATGAGACGTTTTTCCAAAAAAAATCTGCAAAATTCATCACTATTCTTGTTTCGGATGACTAACTTCAAAAGGTCGTATCTCCATAAATACTACTCGGATTCCTTCATATGACCACTTATTTTAAAGCTCTTCAAATTCTACACAATTTGATCCAAGAATTGCCTGAATCGGATAAACTTGCGCAGAGATATGGCTCCTGAAAGATGAGATGTTTTTCCAAAAAAAATTGCCCTAATTCTAGGGTTTCACACAAAAATCCCCACTTTTCCAAAATCGTTTCTCTGATACCACTTTTTGCATAACTTTTATTATTAAACATGAACCATTCACCAATATGCAGAAATATCAAATCATTCATCCACAATATATTATCCACAATAACAATCCACAAATGAGAGAGAGATAGATAATACCCTTAAGGTAGGGCAACACCAATAATAATCCTTAAGGAAGGAATAACTCCACAAGATCTCCCAAGATGAGAGGCCACTTCGTGGGCACGACGATTACATAATATTCTTCTTCAATGATATGAATATCCTTACAATGATAAATATATCTTCTTTATATATCCATAGTCTTATTCTACTTTGGAGAGCCTACTACTAATATTATATTACATTAAAATATAATATAATATTATAATACAATCAACCTTGGGTTGTGTGGCCCATGCCAACCCTTATAAAATATAATAATATATCCCCAAATATCTATTCCTAGGTACCCTACCAAAGATCCACAAGAAGAGGTCCCATTGAAGACAAAAGGAGATCCATGAGAAGATGTCCCATTGAAGATAAAAGGAGACTTGCAAGAAGAGGTACCATTGAAGAGAGAAGGAGACCCATGAGAAGAGGTCCCATAACTAGTAGACATAAGAGACCCAAGAAAAGAGATCCCAAAGAAGATAGAGATAAATAGGAGACACGAAGAAAGAGGTCCCATAGTTGATAGAAATGGGAGACCCAAGGAAAATGGTCCCCTAGAAGTTAGATATAGATAGGGGACCTAAAGTAAGATGTCCTAGAGTTGGAAGAGATAGGATACCCAAGGAAAGAGGTCCCATATAAGCCATTAAAGTCAGAAGAAGAGACCCAAGTAAAGATGTCCTCTTGAAGATAGAATAAGTTTATTCTAAAGAAGATAGAAGACAAAGAAAGAAGATTTTCTAGAAAGAGTGCCATTTGACAACAAGCCCATAAGATTTATTTGAAACTCATTGAAGGAAGTTCTAGTGAATATTAAGGTAGAAATATAAAATAAGCTCAAGTATTCAGAACAAAAAAACCATAAGGGAGAAATAGAGATAAAATATCTTTATGCTTGCATAAATTTGGCTATAAGAAAGCTATGCTAGAAGAAGATCAACAAAAGACATCATCAAGAAATCAAGGTGAAGAATTAAAGTATGAAAAGCCAAATTTCTTCAACTACAATCATAAGAAAAGAAAGAAGATCAAAACATCAATCTTTAAGGATAAGCTTTAAGTCAACTAAAGCTTACATATCGAAGGACAACAAGGTTGGAGGAACACAATCATTAAAATGAAGCAAAGTAGAGTTTAGAGTTTTAAGGTCCCTAGATACACCTACAAAATAAGAATAAAATTCAGTACCATTTATATAAAAGAAAGAGATATCATTGCATTGGTAAAGGGAGAGCACCCTTGTTAAAAGAAAGTGAGCAACATTGGTAAAGAAGAGAAATAAACATCATCGATAAAAGAGAGAAAGAGAGTACCATTACTGAAGGAGTGAAAGTATAGAGAGCACCATTAGAGAAAATAAAATAAAGAAAATATCAAATATTATCTTTGCTAAATAAGATAAAGTGAAGGTCAGCGAGAATTGATTACAGAAAGAAGAGAACATCATTACATAGGTAAGCAAGCACCATTACAAGAGCACCATTACTATAGAAAGGAAGCACCTAGAATACAATGTGATAGTTGAAGGAAATTGAACACCTAGAATATAGTGCCTAGGCCAGAAAAAATATTAACATTATAGATATGAGGAGCCAAAGGAAATGCCATGATAACATAGATGCCAAAGAACATAAGACAATATCATTACAATGTACATAGATTCAAGTGAAGCATTTTTATAGTGCTAAAGGAAAGCATTACAAAATTGGAAAGAAGTGCCATTAGAGAGCACCTAACATAGGAGTCAAGCTTGCTAGAGCAAAGGAAGTGAAGCATCAACCTAGATCTATTTGGGTGGAAAAGAGGAAGTGTAAAAGGTAGAATCAACCCAAGATACATTAGGGTGACAAAGAGAAGGTACAAAAGGCAATGAAAACCTAAGAGTTATTTATGTGACAAATAAGAAGTACAAAAGGGAGCTAACTGAAATGTTTGCAATTGGAGAACCAAACTAGGGTTTGGAAAATTAAGCACAACATGTAAACAAGTGCTCGAGTTGCCAACAAAGGAATGTTAGAAATTGAGCACTAAAGTAGAGCATTATGGAGGAATGTTAAGTTGTTACAACTTTGTTTGAAGAGAATCAAAATCCAAATGTTCATGCACCACGGTTGAAGGAGGAAGTCAGAGCAACAATAAAGTGAAACATTTCTTTGTAGTATAAATTAATGCATGGACAACTATACACACATAAGCTATTCAAGGAAAGTTAAGTCAATGAAACACCTGAGGATCGTTGGAAGTGCCTAGTTTTAAATTCACCTCAATCAAACCATGGACAGAGAAAGGTGACATTTTAAGTTTTTGAAAAATTTCAATAATTTTAAAAGTTAAAAGGAGGCATAAGGTTTATGAGCTTAACATTTTACTATTCATAAAATTTTTAAAGTTTAATATGGAGAAATAAGGAGTAATGAGTTTACTGTTTTTAGAAGGAGAGATAAGGACATGACATGGAGGAGGAAAGAGTGGAAATGGTGAAATTTATGAGAAATAGGATGAGGATGGAAAGTTTATGATGAATATAAAGTGACAAAGTGACACTTGAGCATGAGACTTAGGATTGTGTCAAAATTTGACCAATGTGAGATGCCCTAATGATGAAAGTAATGAATATCTTTGAACCTTGTCATTGACAGATTGTGGAGCACATTGGAGGTGGTAAATGAGCCATCCATGTGGTTAGTATCCTCACAATGTTGTAATCGATTATAGGTGGTTGGTAAAATGTTTCCATCTCAATTGTAGTACTACATACATGGAATGACACATAGTGAATCGAATTTGATTAGAAATTTTGCATATTGACCCGATAGGGTAGGGTTCAGGATAGTCTTAGGTAATTTCTTGGATAGATGTAGATTCCAAGAATGGGTGTTGGATATTGCATAGGTTTGTGATAGCAGTGATTGGGTAATATCATATGACTCAAGTGATGAGATGAGTTATGGTGAGGTATGATATGGGTGTATGAAGTTGATTGGTGATGACATACGATATATCGATCTATGAAAGAAACAAATTGAGAATAAGAAAAAATTGATAAAAAAATGAGCCATTGGAAGGGGATCATATGTATGATATGGTTAATTCCCTATGATCCAGTAGAGTATAGGCCATGGTGGTCATGGTATGTGGACATGGTATAGGATATATGGTGGAGAAAGTGCTAGATGGGGTGGAAGGCATCTCCCCCAAAGGTGTTGGAGGAGTCATTGGAGAAGGGGTGTGGATAGAACACTCTATGGAAGGTTGTGCCTAAGTGCAAGCATGGCTTTGGATGTGGATGATAAGTGGATGAGGATGTGCTAGAATGAGGAAGGATAGATTTGGAAGTGGTTTTGAACATGGTGGTGGTGGTGTAGAATGTTTGTGTGAAAGAGCGGATCTACCTATGCAAACAAAAATATCAACATGTAGTGAAACGAACAAGCAAATTATTTTTTTGAAAATTTTTGTGATGCTTTACAATGTTTTTGAGAGTTTTTATATTTTTGTGCTTTGAATTTTTTATGGTTTTGTAATGGTGTTGGCCAAGATGAGGGATGATTTATTTTTGTTTTTGTTTTGTTGTGGGTTTTGTGTGTTTGATATACCCTAAGCCTAAGAGCTACAAATGGGGTGAATGAAGTGGAATCTAATAGGGTGTGTTTATGCCCACTGCCCTTACAAGAAGTGGTACAAAAATGGTTGAAAAAGGCTTCCTAGGATGGTTTTTGTGGCATTGGGTATCCTAAAGGAGATCAAAAAGTATCTCCTAAAAGAGGTTGCATCGTCTAATATTGCTACCAGCCTACCTAGGCTTTTGCTTCACCCTCGATCAGGCTTGGACAAGAATGACAACTAGAGTCCATTGATAATTAAGCCTTGTGGTCAAAGGGCATCTAACCTAAATATTATCATGAGCTATCCCTAAGGGTAACCAAATTCTCAGTGATGAAGTCCTTAAAACTATATGTACGAGCTATGGTGTTTCTAAGGGCTCAATCGATGGTTGGGGATGAAGTCCAACTCACCCGAAGGTTTTTCTTGCACAAATATTTGTAGAATATATCATGTAAAATGTGTGTGCAAAGTTTGTTTGTGTTGTTTTTGTGTTTTATAAGGTTTTTATGCAAATGCAAAATGAAGAGTAATCTAAAACAAATGCAAAATGCAAAATTTGCATAACTTAAATGTAAAATTGAATTTTCTTTGTTTGTGCATTTTTTGTTGTTTATTTGTTCATATTTTATTTTATTTTTTTTCTTGGATGGGATTTTAGTGTTGGGTGCAAGAGTGTGAAGCTCTACACATACAATATGCATGCTTCTCATTTTATTTATTTATTTATTTTTTGACTCGATGCGGTCTGCGTGTATTTTGACCCCATGCTTCCCACATCGGTGTGGTGCATTGGGAATGGGGCATCCACTATATGCTTAAGGCCATGAGTCAAAGTCCTTGAAACATTAATTAAAATTTATTCTATTTATTTTGGAGAGATAAGTTGATATAGGCTTTTATATTTAAAGTTTTTCAAAAGCCATTTAATATTCAAAAGAATGAAATTTTATATTTTTGAAAGTTGAAGTTATAGAATATTTGAAAAATTATTTTGGAAAGAAAAGGATCTGTACACAAAATTTAGGAAGATTAATTTTTGTAAAAGTTCTTATTTTAAAGTTTTTAATTAATTAGGGAGCCATAAGGTATTCAACTACAAATTGTTTTGAAAAAATTAGAAACTTGAAATAATTATTATTCAAAACCTAGGGAGATATAAGGTAGACTACATCAAAGGATATTCATGGATGAAATTGTTAAGAATGCATTTAATGAAGATAGTGAAGACATGTTGCATGCACTCAGATTTTACTCTCAAAAATTAATAAATAACTTTGATGGAGAGAAACAAATATTTTATGTTTTAAAAGATAAATTGAATTTATTTTTTAAAGAAGCAAAAGAAGGAAATTTCACAACTCTTATAGGCTACCTTCATGAAAAAAATTTAGGTCATGGTAGGATTCTCAAAACACCATATACTTACTTTAGAAGAGTGTTTAATGATGTATCTCTTATTAGTTAGTTTTGAGATTTTTCAAGGAAAGATATAAGCTTAAATAAATGAAACATATGTTAGTCTCAAAGAAGAATCATTGAAATCAAAGGTATATTATTATGATGATTTACTAACTCAATGCTTAGAAGGTATACCATAATATATATCACAAATGAAATTGTAAAAAAAGAAAAGAAGAAAGAGGAAGATAAGGAATCACATCAAGAACAATAGGAAACCTGAATCCAAAGACAAGATCAAGAAAGGAGAAGAAGAAGATCAAAAAGTTCAAAAAAAGGAAAAAAGAGAACAGGGGAAGCACATGTCCCAAGAAAACATGAAAGATGAAGACTATAGTATTAGAGAATATTACATTATTTGGTACGTACCAATGTACCACCTTGGTAAATTATTAGATTACGTGTGTGTCTTAGATTATAATGTGAGTTAATATTTCATGTACCATAATATTGTGCAAGAAATACACAAGTATCATGTAATTATGTATGCAAGTGTTGTGAGTGTAAATGTAAAAGTGTCCATTATGTGAGAGTGCACATGTGTCCTTAGAATATTAAAGTAAAGAGTTACAAAGAAGAGTGAAGGTCAAGAGTGCAACATATGAGGAGTCACATATAATTATATATTTGTGATGAAGCATTGTAATTTGTATTGCATAGTTTATTGCATGCATTAGTAGACCTTTATTCTATGATTATTTTGAGTTATTCTTGTGTTATTCTATTTGATATTATATTCTGAGTTATTATATTTGTTTCATTATATTGCAACTTTATTATATTCAATCCTATGATTATATTCCTGTGAGTTTCATATTAAGTATAAGGCTTCAAAAACCATCATCAGAGCTACACCAAGTTTGCTTGCACATTATTTGAAAGTTGTAGAAGGCTAGACTCTTTCCACAAGGTTGAAGAATAACCTACGAATACTAAGATGCCTATTTGGATGAATCAACTTGAATATAGTTGATTATTCAGGGAATAGCCAATCTTGATGCTAATAGAAAGTTGTAGGGTAAAAATCCCTTGACATCAATACTAGATTCTTAGGTAATGCTAGGAAAAACCATCTAAGATATCATTGTAGTGAAAATTTGGTCTTCAAAAGTTGAGAAGCTTCCTACAAAAAATAGAGAAGACTTCCATTTTTTATTGCTTGAAGATCGAAAGCTTTCCTCTTGTAGGGATTGATTCGAGTTGTAGTAAAAATTAGACCAGCGAGAAGAGGTCTCATTAAAGACAAAAGGAGACTCAATAGAAGAGGTCCCATTGAAGAGATAGAACACCCATCCAAAGAGGTCTCGTAGAAGAAGGTAGAAACAAATAGGAGACCCAAGAAAAGGGGTCCCATAGCAGAGAAAGGAGACCACCTAAAAAATATTCCATAACTATCAAAGATAGAAGACCCAAGAAAAGAGGTCCCATAGCAAGTAGAGATAGGAGACCTGAGAAAATAGGTCCTATAGCTAACAAAGATAGGAGACTCAAGGAAAGAGGTCCCATAGAAGTCAAATATGAAGAGGAGACCCTAGGTAATAGGTATCAAAACTAGAAGAGATAGAAGACCCAAGGAAAGAGGTTCCATAGAAGCCATAGAAGTCAAATATAAAGATGAGACCTAAGGTAAGAGGTCCTAGAATTGGCAGAGATAGGAGACCCAAGGAAAGAGGTCCCGTAGAAGCCATAGAAGTCAGAGATAAAGAAGAGACCCAAGCAAAGAGATCCTATTGAAGATTGAATATTGGTCCTTAGAGAAAAAGAGACCATTATTATAGCAAGCAAGAAGATGTCAAGTAAGATAGACTAGGCAACATTTGGAAGGCAAGTATCTTGCCAAAGTTTGAATGATATAGTAGACATCAAAGGATAGCAAGTTTGTGAAGACTAGCAGTGAGGAGAAATAGAGAGAATATCTTTATGCTTGTATAGATTTGGCTAAAAAGGAAGCTACACTAGAAGTAGAATAATAACGAAGGCATCATCAAGAAAGTAAGGTTGAAATCTAAGTATTAAAGGTACGTCTAAAGTGTAGTAGAAGAAAGCAATATTAAAGAGTTGTTCTTGCAAGTGATTAAGGTATATTAAGAGTCTTGAAATCTTTTGCACCAAAGTATAAAAGCTAGATGTTTGCACCTACATATTAAAGAAGAAAAGAAGTTAGAACAAATAACATTGACAAGGATTTTATGGAAAGCATATTATAAAGAATGCAATGCAAATAGAAATATGAGATAGTGAAGAAGTGCCATATTTAGAGTTGAATGTAGAGAATGTCTATGCATAAAAAATATTTGTATTGCAGTCAGTAAAGAACGTTGATAATGACCACCCAAGCGCACCCTAAGTTAAAGCTAAACATAGTTTTAGTAAAGGTAGACCAGTGCCATAAAGGAGACCAATACCACCATGGAGACAAATGTAACCAAAGAGACAAGCACCACCTAGGTTACCAACACCATAAATAAGACCAACCACCATAAAAGATTGCTAGCACCATAGAGAAACACAAATGACACTAAGCAAAGTAAGTGCCATGAGGAGAACAAGTGCTAGGCTGAAATGAATAATTTGTATTACTATTGTTGAGCTGAAATGCTTGCACCATACACAACAAAGGGAGACAAGGTGAAGCACCATATCAAAGAAAGCTCAAACATCTATCAATCAAAGAGGAAATGAACTTCATCCATATGTGGTAAAAAGATAAGAGAAATTGATTTAAAAAACACCAAGTAGTTAGGAGTGTAGTAGAACATTTCACTCATCGAGGTATTAAAGTGTAGATGAACGTTTCACTCACCAAGGTATTGGAGCGTTACCTGGAACCAACCTAAATTACCATGCATTTTGTTGAATTGCCATATTGAGATAAGGAAGGTGAATGGACCGATATTGAAGTGTTTTACGAAAGATTACAAGTAAGGATTCATGCAAGGAATCCCCACTCAGTATCACATGTTCGAAGCCAAGAAAATTTAAGCAAATACCTTACAAAATCATAGTGCCAAAGATTATTTGAAACACCGTGCCATTAAGGAGGTACATTTGAGTTTAATTTTTAATATTTGATTATTGCTAAGGTTGAGGAGAGATAAGGTGATTATAAGATTAATTATTGAATTATTCTAAGGTTTAATTAGATTAATGAAGAGATAAGAAGTTTAATAGGATAATTAATACCTTAGTTATTTTAATTACATATTTAAGCTTTGGAGTGATAAGTAGATATTTAATTTGAAGCTTTATAAAGTTATTTAATATTTGAAAACTTTATTGCTTTATTATTATTTGAAATTCAAGGCATATAGAATTTTTGCAAATTATTTAAGGAAGTCTACATCAAACCTAAAAATATTAAATTTTCAAATATTCTTATTTTTCTAGTTTCTAATTAATTAGGGAGCTATAAGGAATTCAACATCAAAGGTTTTTGAAACTTAGAAACTTGAAAATTATTATTCAAAACCTAGGGAGATATAAGGTAGACTACATCAAAAGATATTCATGGATGAAATTGTTAAGAATGCATTTAATGAATATAGTGAAGACATGTTGCATGCACTTAGGTTTTACTCTCAAAACTTAATAAATGACTTTGATGGAGAGAAACAAATATTTGATGTTTTAAAATAAAAATTGACTTTGTTTCTTAAAGAAGCAAAAGAAGAAAATTTCACAACTCTTATAAGCTATCTTCATAAAAAAATTTCTAGGACATGGTGGGATTCTCAAAACACCATTATACTTACTTCAGAAGAGTGTTTAATGATGTATCTTTCATTAATTAGTTTTGATATTTTTCAAGGGAAGATACAAGCTGAAATAAATGATACATATGATAGTCTCAAAGAAGAATCATTGAAATAAAAGTTATATTATTGTGATGATTTACTAACTCAATGCTTAGAAGGTATACCATCAGATATATCACAAATGAAATTGTAGAAAAAAAATAAGAAAGAGGAAGAGAAGGAATCACATCAAGAACAATAGAAAACTTGAATCCAAAGACAAGGTAAAGCAAGGAGAAGAAGAATATTAGAAAGTTAAAAAAAGATAAAAAGAGAACAGGGGAAGCACAAGTCCCAAGAACACATGAAATATGAAGACTGAATTGAAGACTAAAATCTTCAATAACCAAATAATGTAATATAGGGGGGTGTTGGAGAATATTACATTATTTGGTATATGCTAATGTACCACCTTGGTACATTATTAGATTAGGTGTGTGTCTTAGATTAGAGTGTGAGTTAATATTTCATGTAATGTAATAATGTGCAGGAAATACACAAGTGTCATGTAATTATGTGTGCAAGTGTTATGAGTGTAAATGTGCACAAGTGTCCATTATGTAAGAGTGCACATGTGTCCTTAGATTAGGAATATTCAAGTACAAGTGTGCATACAATATAGTGTCATGTGTATAAAAGTTTCAAGAATAGCAGCCAAGAGTCATAAGGCTTAGCATATGGAAAGGATTCATGGTAACCAAAGAGTCATCCTAGAAAGGCTATATATCACTCCATAGAGACAAAGAGAAATATAGAATTCCATAAATATTCTATAGAGCTATACATATATTCTAGAGAGCAATCCATATCTTCTACATAGTGATATATAGTGTCCATAGTGTTATCTCTGTGAGATATTTGTAACAGAAAGAGGAGAAATACAAGTTTGCATACATTTGAGCAACTAGTATTGTAAGTGATATTATTGTGTATATTTTAGGCTTTACATTCATATCTGATCATATTATTGAATGTTATTTGGTATATTATTAAGCCTTGATAATACATATTAGTTGTCTCATTTATCTCTATTACATTATCTTTATTGGTTCATTATATTGCAACTTTATTATATTCGATCCTGTGATTATATTCCTATGAATTTCATATTAAGTATAAGGTTTCAAAATCCATTAGTTACATCATTTGAATGAACATAATTGACCCAATTACTTCTATCTCTTTCTTTCTTTCTCATTAAATTTTTAAAGCTTTGCTATAGTTGCCCAATGGATAAGGCATTGATCTTCTGATAGGGTATAATTAGAGATTTTTTGAATCTTGATCAAAATCAAGTATTGATTTCATTTTATTTGGATGAGCATGAGCATGTATGTTGTATTATAAGCTCACCTCCAAGGTATCCTTACCTTACTCAATCTTCTTGAAGTCCTTGAGATAATTATTTCTTGAGTTAAAGAGGTGGATCCACCAGAGTCCATAGTATTGATTGGATTCAAAAAAATTTGCAGCATGACAAATATCCAAGGGTGCAAAAAAATTTATCCTATAGTTTTTGGTGCTATTGTTGGGGATGACTGCATTATTTTATTTTGAATTTTTCCATTGTATTTTCCATTTCAAATATTTAAAATTCAAAATCCAATGGTCATGGGTGTTGTCAGTCAGTAGAATTTTCTTATTGGTTTTATACCATAATTCCCTTTTTAATCCCTTGCATGAAATAAGATTATATGAGATTGGAAGTGTTTAAGACCAAGCAATATTGGCTAGAGAGTGATATTTCTTCCTAAACATCTGTGCTAGTGAATTTAAATTAAAAAACTAAAGAAAGAATTAAGACCTTGATCTAGCATCCACAAAAAAAAGCAAAAAATATCTCTATTAAGAACTGTAAGATCTAGAGGTACTTTTCTAGTCTCATAGAAATTCATTTGTATCTTTAAATTTTGCTTCTACTAATAGTATGAATTCCACTTCTTTTAGTGTTAGTCCTAGCATTAATACTTCCTTGAGTATTACTGCTACTCTTGTTTCTAGCACCCCAATACTAAATATGGCAACTGCTAATCCACCACCAAACCAGAATGTAATTAATTGGAGAATAAATAGATATATACCCTTACAAATGCCTCAAAATCTAAATCCCCTACTTGGTAAAACTCATAAATACTTGCCTAAATTCTAAGGAAATACAAAAATAATTGGGGGAGACCATATCAAAGATTTTTGTATGCCATGGATAGTCTTGAGGTTGATGACAAAGATGTAGTTCTTATATTTTTCCATTAGACTTTAGAAAATATGCTCGTGAGTGGTTAAATAATCTTGCAACTGGGGCTATCAATGATTTTTACACCATGGATTTAGTATTCCTCAAAGAATATGAGGAGAAGAAGAATGAATAATCGTTGTTAACAAAGCTGGCCACAATGGAAAAGAAAGAAAATGAATTGGTAGGGGATTTCAATAGGAGATTTAAAAAACTCAAAAGTAAAATTTGTATAGGTTTAAGGCCTAATGATGATCAGTCTATTTGATTCTACAAGAATGCCTTTCCTAGGGATTTCAACTATGATTTAAGGTAGAGGTAGGATAATACCATTGACACATGTATGGATATAACTATACAAATAGAAATAAATATGATCGATAGTGGTAAAATGAAATCTTATTCAATAGAGCCTAAAATACTTGGCAAGAAACCTACAAATTTTGGGTTTAATATTCTCAAGAATATAGAACATGATCCAATAGATAAGTTCACTAGGCAATTGAGCTTAATGTCTGAAATATTAAATACTATGAATAATAGAGTGGCCAAAATTAAATGAGAAAAAGGGGATAATGCTGAGCCATTACAAATGCAAGGGGATAAAAGATATAAAGTTGATAACATATCTCATTTCAAAAGGAATTTCAATAAGAATTGGAATAAGAATAATAACTACAAAAAGAAAGAGGAGCAAAAAGATTTAGATGTTGTACCTAAACCTATTCCAAATGCCAATATAGCTTTAGATTTTTCTTTTTATAATTTTGCCTATGATGCTCCTCACAACTTTGCTGATTGTGGTATTTAATTGAGCCTACATTCCAATATTAATATTTATGATGAATCTAAAGAGGACAATAGGATCAATATGTGTTGGAATCAAGAAGATGAAGCTAGAGAAAAAAAATTGGAAATAAAAGTGGATTTATATGCTTCAAATAACTAATAAAGGGTCTTAGTCATTGATAATATGGAAATATTATAGAAGCCAAGCAACATTAGGTTTGAAAGTCTGAAATAGGTTAAATTAGAACCTATGGTAGAAGAAGTAGAATCAATGGAAAGGATACGTGCAGTAAATATGAGAAATAGAAAAGTGCTAGATAGAGGTGATAAAAAATCAGCTAATGAGAATAAAGGACAAAAAAGTCAAAATAAGTCTATCCCTAAAGAGAAAAATGTTGAAAAACAAAGTGATAAAAATAAGAAGTTATACTTGAAGATCGTGATATACAAGAAGATACTAAAATACAATAGGAATCTAGTAAAACAACAAATGTAAAGAGATATGAGTTTGATATCGATTTAGAAATAGCTAAGAAGATAGTAAATATTACATGTGAGTTGATGACTATTCCAAAGTATAGGGATCAGGTCTGTAAAGCATTTGGTTTAATTGATTAGATAGAAATATAGGTATATGAATCCTTAAGGCTAGAAATACATGAGGTTAGAGATCCATCTTCAGTAAGGCCATTTTATATCTCTCTCAGGTACACATCAAATTTAGGTGACCAATATGTCATTGATAATTAGACGCTTGATAGCAAGGCTTCACATAACATAATTCTAAAATAAGTTACTGATTAGTTAGGTTTAACTTGTACAAGAGATTCCCCTTCTATTTCAGTAATGGATAGTAGGCAAGTGCCATGCGTACGGGTGATAACTAGTCTCCTTGTGTATCTAGATCAACATCCTAATAAAGTCATAGTCATGGATGTTGTAGTAGTGGATGTAGATCCATTCTTATCCTTACTACTATGTAGACACAAGTCTGAGCAGTTGGGAGTCTCCATTCAATTAGATTGGTCTTATGCTACCATCCCCCTATCAGGAAAAGAGAAGGCTACCCTTAGAAGAGACTCTTTCAATAAATACTATGTTGAATTAAATAGGCATAATGATACCATGATTAATCTAATAAAATATTTTGAAGAGAAAGAGATGGAAGTATATTTTGTTTGGCATACACATTTTTTGGTATAAGTCCTTGAAGCAAGAGAAATGGATCCAAAATTAAGGGCAATGATTGATGCTGAATATGATAGGATTTAACTAGTGAAATTTTGAACATGAACTTTGATGGTGCAAAGTCATAGATTGGGGTTGGTATTGGGGTAAATTTGATAGATGTTAAAGGTAATTACCTAGGTATTCCTTATATACTTGAAAACCCTTGTATCAAAAATGTAGCATAGTATGAAGATATATTTCTAGGTCTCAAGAAGGCTAAGGAATTAGGCATCAACTACTTGACTATTAGTGGAGATGCAACACTTATAATTTAGCAAGTTAAAAGAAAATATTAGGCTAATAACACAAGGTTGAAACATTATAAATAGGTTGGAATTGATGAAATTGATAAGTTATTGGCATTTAATATTCTTTATATTCCTAGAGAACAAAATCATGTGGAAAATATGTTAGTGGTAAATGCATCTGGTACAAATAATACTGAGATAGATATAGAATATATGGATACATTTCATACAATATCTATCTACAAGTGTTTTTAAAAAAAATTGAAGATCATTTGATGCATTTGACCCAAGTGTTTGATAGATGTAAAGAATTTGGTATATCTTTGAATCTTGAAAAGTATATATTCAAAGCTACACAGGGTAAAATACTTGGGTATGTTGTGTCAAAATAAGGAATTAGCATTGATCCACAAAAAAATTTTCTAAAATTAACCATGAGGTAGTTATTGTATAGAAGAAAATATGTTGACCTGATTTGGGGTCCCAAAAAATATAGTCACAGATAATGGTAACTATTTCACTTCTTTTGAGATAATTGAATTTTTTACTAAGTATGGTATAGAGCTTTATCATTCTACTAATTATTATCCTCAAGGTAATGGTCTAGTAGAATATTCAAATAATAATTTGATCACCACAATTAAAAGAGCATTAGGCAGAACCAAAAGAAGCTGGGATAGTGAACTCAAATTTGCTTTGTGGGCTAATAGAATATCTATTAAAAAGAACATATGAAGATCCCCTTTTAAGCTAGTGTATGTAGAAGAGGCTTTATTACCTCCTTAGGTAGAAATACATGCTTTATATATACTTATTCAGGATGATGAAAATCTAGATATCCTAAAAAGAAGGTTAGATCAAATTGCACAATTGTAAGAAGATAAAAGAAGTGCATTGCTAAAAATAACTTAGTAAGTTCAAAGGATAACATAGGCCTTTAACAAAAAAACTAAGGGTAAGACTTTTCAAGAAGGAGATTTAGTGCTATACTAGGATCCCAAAAATGATAAACATGGTGAAAAAGGGAAGTTGGATCCTAAATGGCTTGGCCCATATCAGTTTATTCAATGGTCAACATTTGAAAATATACCATTTTACACCGAGGGATTGAAAAGCCTTGTTAAAAAAATAAGAGCATGTGTGTTTGTGTATCTTTTATTTTTTAGTCTTTTTTTAGGTTTAGGTGAGTAGGTAGGATGTTATACATTAATTTGGTCAATTGAAGATTCTGGAGTTCTCAAGTGCCTCAAATTTATATTTTCACCACCTACCCTAGTCAGAGCTAATTTTGGATCCTTAAAAATCTAATCTTAGGTATGCCCTTAATTTAAAAAATTCTCCTATGGGTTCATAAGTTCATTTCATTTTGTTACCATGTTAAAGGTTAAGTCTAAATCTTTGGTCTTTGAAAAATAAAATGACATATTTTATTATAATAGTCCATAGGTTAAGTTTTTATTTTTCTTAATAAGCCACATTTGATTATAAGGTTTGTTTAAAAGGTCTAAGTCCAATAGGCATATGATAATATATTTTTTATTTTAATTTACTCATTTGTCTAAGGTCCTTGACTTTAAGTTTTTTTTTTTTATCAATGAAGATATCCTAAGCCTAATTGTGTTCATGTAAGTCTTCAAGTTAAAGTCTACGTGGTCTCATGTGGCACCTCCATTCCCATTAAAAGTCTTGCATCTTCACTCCTTTCCATGGTAAACATTAATCCACCCTGTTAGAACTCATTTGGGTCATCCAAAATGTGCTCCACTAATGACCCCCTCATTGCAATCATTTTTTTTTCCAAAAATACCAAGGTTCAAACGGTCTATATGCGTAAAATCTATTCTTATTTTATGCGCCTAAGTCTTTGCTTATAAAATGCATATCATTTTATTTTGCATTATTTAATGCCACCCCCCTCTCCATTAAATATAATGCATCTCCCTCAAATCCTATGGTTCACATTAGTTCTCATTAGAACCTATCCAAGTCATCCCAAAATTTCCCTCCTAACATTCGTTTGGTTTCCATAAGGTTTCTAAGGTCATTTTCATGCAAATACTAATTAATTAACCCTTTGAAAATAATTCCTAAGGTTCATAGATAATACTAAGTATTAATTCCATTTTGACCAATCAAAACACCTTGATAATATATGGGCTACATTTGCTTACACGTTGTTGGTTAATTCAAGATATTAATGAAGAACACAAGCTTATACCGAGAGGGGGGGTGACCAGTATAAGACCACTTTTTACTTTTCTTTCCCAATATTAATTATGCAATATATCAATGGCAATATCAACAGTAGTAATCAAAGCAATGCACAAATCACCACACACAATAGAGACACCAATTTAACGTGGTTCACCCAATGTGGGCTACTCCATGGAGAAAATATTTCACCAAAATTTCCTCAAAAAATATCTTGAGAATACTTTCCTTATTATAATATTTATGGACCTCTATTTAAAGGAGACACCAATCCCCTAATCAAGTTTATGGATCTCTATCCATAAGAGAACTCCTTCTCCTCTGATCTGGCTGGTGATCTTCTAGAAGAACTACTGCCTCAACTACACTGGATTATGGATCTCTATCCACTAAAGACTCTTGTACTCACTTAGAAGACTTATCCTCACTACCCTAGCTAATGGACCTCTATCCACTGGAGACTATAATCCTCTATACTCTGTCACCTCCAAAGCTTGTTCTTAGCTCTATCTCAAATCTGCACTAAACATGATCCTTCAGTCTAGCACAAATCTACTCAATCTATGTCCTCAAATCTATACTAAAAACAATCCTTCGGTATAGCACAAATTTGCTCAATCTATATCCTCAAATATGTACTAAACATAGTACTTTGGTCTAGCACAAATTTGCTCAATATTTGTCCTCAAATATGCACTTGTAGCACCCTAAAATTGGCATAGTTAAACCATCAGTAAAAAGTAAAAATTTGAATTTTAACCCCAAAACTGCCCGTTAACCACTCACCTCATTTTTTGTGCCATTTTTAGCAATTGTTTTGACCGTTGGACGATATTGTCGCTGATCTGACGATATCATCCCAAATTGGATGAATTCGTCTAGGACAGAACGTCCAGACAATTTCATCGCAAAATTGAATTTTCATAATTAGCTTCTGTTTCAACGACCTCTCCAACTTGGGAAAAAGCATGTCTGCACAGTTGGAGATTCCCACATTGAGGATCTCCCAGATTGGGATGATCACCAACCTCCTAACCTCCTCTTAATACCATATAAACTAGGATTTTTCTAGTTTATCCCCTTGGATGATTCCCTGATCCCCTGATTTCCTGGATCCTTTGATTTCCCTGACTCCCTCCCTGATCTCCCATCATTCGCATTCGTGTTTTCAAGTTTTTGTTGTAGGATTTCACTATGTTTCAATCAGAGATATCTCGGATCGTCGCAGGTGATTCCACCATAATTTTGAATTATCCTATCAAGATCGGTGATGATATCATACGATTGCAGATGATCTTGACTGCAATTCAGCTTGGGGGCAATCAGAGTCACGAGTTTGCATTTTCTACGTCATTTATTTATTTATTGGTGCATTAGATTAATTTAATTCTATTTGCATCTTGGAGTTCACCTCATTTAGCATAATTGCATGATAAAATTTAAATAAGTTACCAAAACATTGCATCTCATTTAATTGGATATTTGGATTTTTTATTTAAGCATCTACACTCTCATTTATATCACTTTGCATCATTCTTACAATAGTATTTTTGGTTTTTGGTGTCTGTTTTCTTGATTGCAATTTTTTGACGAATCTATCTGACGAATTCATCAGGTCGCTGATGATCTTGGGTGATATCAGATGATCACCTATGATTTGGGATGATTCTGTACAATTACAGATGATCCTATCATATCCAGGATGATATAGACTCCTACAAGCTTCAAAATCTTCATTAGACATCAAAAATCAGGTGTACTCTTCTCCATTTAACATATTCTCTGCATTTAATCGCATTAGGATTCATTTATGTTTGGCTGTCTTCATATAAATCATAATTTTCATATAGAATAGCTTAGCTTCATTTTTTCCAACCTAGGAATATGAATGATTGAACATAAAATGAACAAATCAAACCCATTCTCAACCTAGGCATGGAAACTGCCACTCAAATTTTCCTGGTGAACCCCACCATCCATAAAAAATTCACCTTTATACCCCTCCCCCGAGAGGCACGACCTTCAAAGGGCCTCTCTGTCCGAGGTATTGTTCCATAATTTTTGCATCCCCCTTCCCGGAATGGATACTTTATCCTGAAGGTAAGGGTGCAAAAAAATTGGGCGATACATTTTGGTGAACCCGACGTGAAACTAAAAACACCTTTTGAAAACAATCAAAAAAAAAAACACACATTATTAAGAACATCTAGAATCATTAGAAAACTGTTAAATTTGCATATCATACTTAGATGGTAGACTATAATAGAAGACGAGCAGTCTGCATAAATGTTGAAAATCAATTAACGACCATAGAGATTACTTCTGTGTTTAGAGTACCTCAAACATATAGAGCCCAACCTTTGAGGGACGAACTCGATAGGAGATTGGGTATTATTAAATCTAGATTTGCATAACTTAGGAAAATTAAGAGGTTTTTCCTAGATAGTGTCCTGGATCTTGATCAGGTGACTTTATACCATGAACTTCAGAGAGCTTTCCATAGGTGGTTAGCCGATAAAATAGCACTTGTGTCTTCTGAATTATACACCTTTGAGGAATACCTTGAGAACGTAGTTGTAGTACATAAATTTCTATCTTGTATAGAGGATAAAGAAGTCATTCTTACGAATAGAAAGATATGGAATAGAGTTCCTAGAGCTTTTTTGTATCGAGAGTATTGCCATGAACTTTATTTTTACATGTCAGGGTCTGAAATAGATCATATTACCATAGCACACTTTGTCAAGTTCTTGAAAAACAACTTCCAATTTGAAGAGGAGCATTTCATGACTCCTGATGAACTTGACCATATCAATGATATCCATAAACTATTCATAGAAAACTAAGTGAGTCTTTCTACTATTGTTTCTTATAACTAACATGCTGTTTGTTATTTTTATTCTCATAAAATAATAATATAATAAAAAAAAAAACACAAAAAACAAGAAAAAAAATAATAACAAAACATTTCCTTTAAAATATTATAGTAGGTATATAGTTAAAATATATACCTCTCAACCCTATTGCATATATATATATATATATATATATATATATATATATATATATATAAGTATATATATTTGCTAAAAACCTAAGTTTAGCATAATGCCTAGACTCAGGAATGGAAAACAAACCGAAGAAGATGAAGATTGGTTAGGAAGACCATTAACTGACCAAAATGTCCCTCCTGAGGACCAAGTTCAGGAAGAAGAAATCCTAGACCAACAAGAAGAAGAGCTTGCAGTAGGAAATGAACAAGAAGAAACTGTTAAAGAGGAAGGATCCTCATCCCCTAATATGTATCCGGGAGGAGCTATCACTTTTGAGAACATGGAACAATTCTGGAAGTTCATTAACACTAATATTGGTGTTTTTAATAGAGCAGACCATATGGACAAGGATTGAATTAGTGACACTCAAGCCACTCTAGAAGAAGTATTTCAAACACACTAATCCCTTGTCCTTTATTGACCAAGAGAGTGATCAATATGGACCATCCAATTTGGATATGGCAGTTGTGATCCAGAACATGCAACAATAGCAAGTTACACAACGATCTAAAGTGCCTGTTAACAAGCCTAGAGTCATTCCCACACAAAAGAAACCATCATTTATGGCTCTATTTTGCAAAGCTCTTGATCAACATACCTTAAATCAACAAAAAAACAAAATAAAACCGAACACCAATTACCAAAAATCTAAGGTACAACATAATACTATTACAAATCCCCTTCATAATACTCTTCCTACCAACACTTTGTATAATAGCAATATAACATCCAATACTTGTGTCACACCATCATACGTTCATAGATCCCATACCTATGTACCACCGAACCAATATGGTGGACAAACTAGCAATATGGAAGTCGTGGTGAAACAATTAGTTTCCCGCATGGACCAGATAGATCCCTACCATCCCTCGTACAATTATCAAGAGATGTGTAGTCAACCTTTAGATCCTATAGTCGTAGCACAACCATATCCTAAACATTTTCCTATACCTATTCTTCCCATATATAAAGGAATCGAAGATCCCATAGAGCATCTTCGTATGTTTAGGATAACATGTCATGATATATCACATGATGACTTGTTATTACTAAAAATGTTCCCAAAAATCTTGGGAGGAATGGCATTAGAGTGGTATTATCAATTACCCACTAATTATTTGAGGAATTTCAAAGAAACTACTGAGTCTTTTGTTCATCAATTTAGTGCCTACATCAAAAGAGATGTAACCATTAAATATTTGTATAACTTAAAATAGGGCAAAGATGAATGCTTTGCTGATTTCCTAGCTAAGTGGAGACAGCTGATAGGAAAATTGCACTTTGTGCTACCTTATAGGGAGATGTTGGACATCTTTATTAATAATTTGCAAGAGCAACTATCTTACGAATTATCAACTGCTACCTTGACCACCTTCGATCAGGCTATAGATTTAGCCCGAAGAGTGGAATATGCTCTCATTAGGAGAGGCCAAATTAAAAAGAGAGACGATGAGAAAACATCCAAAAATCAATATAATAATAAACAAGTTATGGATGATGGAGTCACTGATAGCAGAAATACTGCTAATGTTAATGCTACGAAGACAGCGGAAAAGTTTGTATTGAAACCTCCTGATAAACCTCCTTGAGAATTTACTAGGTTAAATCAACCTTTATCAAATATTCTACCATGATTATTAGAATGAGGTTTGATTCAATTACCAAATATTTGGGAACCTGATCCAACTATACCCGGATACAGAGAAGATTTACACTGTGACTTCCATAGAGGACCTGGACACACTACCAACTCTTGTAAAATATTAAAACATAAAATACAGGACTTGATTGATAATAATGAGATGGAGGTGCAAGCCTTTCAACCTAAGAAAAATACTCCTAATAATGTTCAAAAGAATACCCCACAAAACCAGAATCAGAATGCCAATCAGTCATTGGACATATTTCAACATCCCTTACCAAAACATGGTAAGGAGGTGGCTAATCAAATTGAACATCATAATGTTCCTCCTCCTGCCCGATATCTAGGAACTATTAGTGGGCATTTAACTATTCATGACACAACTTTATCCGTGATTACAACTGGGCCTCTATATAATATTTAGATATCTGATCTTAGTGATACAGAATACGAGACTGAGAGTGATATGGAAATCACATCAAATCAATCGAATAGTTCTAATGATGAATCAGATCCTATTCACCTTATCACAAGTTATATGGTTCCAAAAGAGCCATTTCCAAGAAGATTCACTACTAGACCATCGTCTCACCGATTACTTTCTAATGAGCTAGCTATAAAAGCTAGACCAAGACCCATTCATCATCCACATAATAATATTGTGGGTACCATTGGAGCTGTTACTAGACAACAGGCTCAAAATCCTCAACAAGATCAAATTTAGAATGGTGGATCAGCTCCATTTATTTTGAAGGTTCCTAATAAAGGGAATCATTCACCTAATGTTTAGCCTAAACCTCCTTATAATATTAATGAACAATTATCAAATATTACAGCTAGAATTTCACTCTTGGACCTTTTAAGATCTTCTCCTACACATAGAGATGAATTAATGCTCACATTAAGTCAGATGATGGTACCACAAGACATTCAACCTGAAGCCATGGACAATACTATAATAACTCGTAAAATTGATTGTATTGACTTCTGAGATAGAGACATACCACAACACAGTTTACATAAAGATAACCCCTTGTATATTACTGCCTTAATTGGAGATGTAGCAGCCAAATGAGTTTTGATTGATAATGGTTCATCTTTAAATATCTGCACTTTCAACTTCTACCAAAGATTTGGGTTTAGAAGTGATGAAATGAAAAGAACTGATATGATCATAAAATATTTCAATGATAAAACACAAGAAACATGTGGAGTTATTACCATTCCATTGCAGGTTGGTCCAAGAACCTTGGATATGACTGTGTTTATTGTATATTGCCCTACATCGTACAATATACTCTTGGATCGTCCTTGGATCAACGCGATGTGAGTTGTTCCCTCAACTTTACATCAATGTGTTAAGTTCAAATTTAAGAATCAGTTGGTTACCATTCATGGTGATCCAAGACCCTTTGATATGTGTGCTTTGGCAGAACCTATTGGAGTTCAATTTTACCGTACTCTATCATCCACACATCCTAATTCTCATTATCCATCTAAATGTGTGAAACTCACACCCACAATGTCATCTACTTCTTCTCCATCAGTTGCACCTCCACATATAGCTCAACCATATTCTGAACAAACAACATTAGGACTTAAGAAAGATCCTAATCCCAAAACCAATGTCTCTTGTTCTACTCCTATAACTTCCATACCTTTAATAGACCCATCTATCGACACCTCTACATCGTCTACATCCACAAAATGCATATTTTCTACATCAGAAGATGTAGGGAATGTTCCTTCTACCTCATGCTCTTACTGACGAGCTCTTACCTGATCTATCTAAAATTCTTATATCAGAAGAAACTAATGCTTCTATGCAAGATTCCCTTATTTTAAATAATTTGCCACCATCTCCTCGTACCTTGGGCCCACCACAACCTATGGGAAGTATTTACCAAGTTAGGAGCTGTGCCTTTATTTATAAGGGATATGACTGAGGTCGAATACCTAGAAATCTCAACTCATTATGATGGATATGCTCGATGTTATTTTACTAATGAGTATATTAAAGCCAAACCTATAATGCTTAAATTGGGATATAAAGGGAAAGGTTTGGGACCTTTCCAAAATGGTATGAAAGAACATTTTAAGGTAGAAGCATGGCCCGTCCGATGTGGTGTGGGCCTATTTTCTAGTAAGGGTTAGCCATTCCCATTTGAGGATGATGACCATCTTATATGTTACCAAGATTATTTAGATGAACACAATGCTTTGCGTTTAATGAATAAGACATTCACATGTAATATGCTATCTATAGCTTATCCTAAGATGATCGCCAAATTCAATGATGAGTTGGAGGGAGATATCTTCCATGATGTCTCCGTTGAGGAATTATTACATAATGGATTTTATTTTGATGGCTCTATACCTAGTATAGCCCAGCTTGAGGCCACAACTCCTCAAGAAGAATTATCCAAGCTAACATTGGAAGATTTACAAGAATTGGGTGTTTCACCTACCCAACCTAATTTTGAGAGATATATACACATGGAAGTAGAAAATGTCATAAAAATTAACATTGGAACCAAGAATAACCCTCACATAATCAACATTGGATCATAATTGAGTCAAGAAAAATAGGATAAATACATTTTTTTTCTTAAAGAATATGAAGATATCTTTGCTTGGAAATATGAAGATATGCCAGGTTTAGACCCTTCTGTAGTTTTGCATCATCTAGTAGTGCATATGGATGCTAAACCTATTAAGCAGAAGCTTAGAAAAATGCATCCTAAAGTGGCCTTACTAGTCAAAGGGGAGTTAGAAAAACTCCTGAATGTTATTTTTATACAAGCCATTGATTATGCTGAATGGATCTCAAATGTAGTTCCAGTAACTAAGAAAGAAGATACTAAAATTAGGGTTTGTATAGAATTTAGAGATATTAATGCTGCATGCCCTAAAGATGATTTTCCCCTTCCCAATATGGACCAGATCATTGATTTTACTACTGGGAGTGGAATGATATCCTTAATGGATGGATTTTTTGTTTATAATCAGATTAGGATAGCTCCTGAATATTAGGCTAAAACAACCTTTATTACCTCTTAGGGGACTTTCTGTTGGAAAGTGATGCCATTCAGTTTGAAGAATGCAGGTGCAACCTATCAACGAGCCATGAATTATATCTTTCATGATATGATGCATGATATACTACATGATTATGTAGATGAAATTATAGCACGTTCTACTGAAGAAGATGACCATTTAGATGACTTGAGAAAAGTATTTGATCGGTTGAGAGAATATCTTATCCGATTGAATCCAGCCAAATGTATATTCGAAGTTAAGTCAGGTAAATTATTGGGAGTTATAGTTTCTTTATGTGGCATCAAAATTGACCCTCTCAAGATTATGGCTATCACTGATATTCCTACACCTACAAATATATCTAAATTACGGAGTCTACAAGGTAAGCTTCAAGCTATCCGTCGCTTCATCGATAAGCTGGTGGATAAAACTGGACCCTTTCTTAAGCTTCTTAAGAAGGATGTATCTTTCCATTGGGACAATGAATGTAAGGAAGCATTTGAACTCCTCAAACAATATATTCTTAACCCACCTGTACTTTCACCACCTAAAACTGATCGCCCATTTATCTTGTATATTTCTGCTTCAAATTTTGCTTTAGGAGCTATGTTAGCTCAACTTGATGATGAGAAAAGAGAGCATGCTAATTATTAAATTAGTAGAACATTAATTAGTTATGAAACTCGCTACATAGCATTAGAGAAGTTATGTCTAGCAGTCGTATTTTCTACACATAAACTATGCCATTATATGCTCAGTCAAAAAACATATGTTATTGCTAAATCCGATCCCTTACGGTATCTCATGAGTCGACCTTATTTATCTGGTCACACAACAAAGCAGGTTCTTTATCTAAGCGAGTTTGAACTCATGTTTATAGGACAAAAGTCTGTTAAGGGTCAAATTATAGCAGATCAATTAGCTGTTGCACCCTTAGAGTCCACCCGTCCCCTCATCATTGAGTTTCCCGATGAATGCCTTAACCTAGAGGCGAATCATTCAGAGCAATGGTCCCTATACTTTGATGAAGCCTGATGCATGAGTGGGGCTGGTGTAGGTATTATTTTAATATCTCCACAGAAACATCTCATACCTCTATCATTTAAATTAACATTTGCCTATACTAATAACACTGCTAAATATGAGGCTCTAATCCTTGGATTACGAGCTGCCCTGGCACTAAAAATTAAAAACTATTAGTTTTTGGTGATTCTCAACTTGTTATAAATCAAATTAATGATATTTATTAGACCAGAGATGATAAATTGCACAAATATAAAGCATATGTATTACAATTAATCAAGTTACCTTGGAAGCTATTCCTAGAACTAGTAATCATGCGGCTGATGCTATGGCCGTAGCTGCATCTCTTTTACCCTTGGAGTTAGATGATGAATATTATTCGTCGACTCTAGGAACCCACTTCAACTAAATCATGCTTGGAACCTTTGGACGTGTTTCTAATCAATGAAACTATTCTTGAACTTTGGTACACTGACATCCTCAATTTTTTTCAAAATGGGACCTTCCCTGAAGGTTTTAATAGAAACCAACATCGGTTATTACGTAGACGAGCAAGTTGCTTCGTAATAATTGGCAATACGTTATATAGGAGATCTTTTGAAGGTATCTTATTAAGATGTTTGAATCTAGAAGAGTCTAGATCAACTTTGAGTGAAGCCCACGATGGATATTGTGGGGGACACTTTAGTGGTAGCGCCATTACTAAGAAGCTCCTTAGGATAGGATATTTTTGGTCTACCATGGAGAATGATGCACATGATTATGTGTGCCATTGCGACAAGTGCCAGAAACATGCTGGCCTTGTCCATGCACCTGCACAAGAACTGTAGGCTATTTCATATCCTTGGCCCTTTTCAAAATGGGGCTTAGACATCATCAGAAAAATCAATCCCATGTCATCTGATGGACATAAATTCATTATAACCACCATCGAGTATTTTACAAAGTGGGTCAAAGCTATACCCTTAGCTTCTTGTATTGGAACGCAAGTTTCCAAGTTTATTCTTAATCAAATTATTTGTAGGTTTGGAATTCCTATAAATCTCATCTCAGATAATGGAACTTGTTTCAAAAACAAATATGTAAAGAAATTATGTCAAAAACATAAAATTCAACATCGTTGGTCCACTCCCTATTATCCTCAGGGTAATGGCCAAGCAGAAGCATCTAATAAAAAATTAATTAAAATCCTCAAGAGACTGGTCAATAAATCTGGCTGTGATTGGCACATTCAATTATATACTGCTTTGTGGGCTTATCAAACTAACATTCGTACTCCCACGGGAACTTCACCTTTTGTTTTGGTGTATGGCGCTGAGGCTGTTTTTCCCTTTGAATTAGAAGTTCCTTCTTTGGCTCTGCTACTTCAAGATACTGAAGTAGGAGATGAATATCGTGTTGGCAGATTTAGTCAGCTAGAACTCTTATATGAGAAGCGCATTAATGCTTTGGAGCATCTTCGTGCCTACCAGAACAAGCTCAAACGAGCATATCTCAAGAAATTTCATAATCGATCCTTTGAGATCGACGACCTCGTCTTAAAAAAAATTAAAAAAATACTAATGCAGCTAAAGACCTTAAAGGAAAATTTGAGCCTAACTGGCTTGGGCCATATATTATCACTGCTAAATTTGGATCGGGAGCATACATATTAGCTACCTTAGATGGTAAAGATCTTAAAGAACCTATGAACGTTATGCATCTTAAGCGCTATTATGCATAAATCTGGTAATTTCGTCATTGTATATATTATACATATTATCTCATATTAGTAATTCATATAAAAATTTCAAAAAAATAGTAATATTATGTATTCTCTCAAATCATAAATTAAAATCAAAATATAAAAAAATCAAAATCATCAAAATCCTCAAAAACATCTTCTATTTTGCACCTCAATTCTTGAAGTATTGCATTTATATTTTCAGTTATTTTGGATAAATTAGCATTTATTTGGAATCCCCCACTTTCACACTCACATGAATAAATATCTTGATCTTATTTGGTATGATTATTAATCTCTCTTATATCAAAGTCCACAGTTGAATTAAATAAAGTTTTGAGCATAGAGAACTGATCTTGTTATTTCCTTGAACCAAGTACACCTTTTCACATTAAAATGATTTCATTGCAAATTCAAAACGATGCTACACAGTAGAAGTGGACTCTTGAGTGAAAAGTTTCCCTTGCAATCCTATCATGCACATGGTCTAGAATATTTGAGAATTGACAAAAGGACAAGCTCACCCCTGCCCAAAATAAAAATCCCTTGCTCTACAACCAATCCGAGCAAGTATCCCTAGTATAGGAAGAAAAAGAAAAAGAAAAATAAAATCAAGAAAAATCATGAGAAAAAGAGAAATTATTCAGAAGCATTATTTCAATATCATTTTGTACCATCTCAACAATATTTCAGCATTATCTCAGTGGCAAGCAAACAAATAAAAATAAAAATAAAGAATATATAGGAAAAGAAAAGAAAAGCAAAAACCAATAAATCCTCCCCCCTACCCTTTGAAAGAAAAGAAGGGTGAATGAGCTTGAATCCCTGGAATTATCAATTATTTGAAAATCATGAGGTAAGCCCCATAACAGGTGGTTTGTGCCCAACTTGCTTTGACTTGGGTAACTCCTAGCGTGGTGATATGTCTGTCACATTAGCGACCTTATTTTGTACAAACCTATGTTCGCTTATGGATCAGCTAGCTCTTGATGACCTGACTTACATAGTAGTATGGTATGGTTACATTCATATAAATCATGGTCAACTAACACTCATTTGGTTAATTCAAATTACTTGTATCAAATTATCTTGCTCAAAATTGGTAAATGAACAATACAATTGCACACACATTTGTGTTTGAGAGATTTTGTATCATTATGATAGATCAAGATCGACAATGAACTCACATATGCACACGGGGTTCCTTATAAATGTCAAATTTGTCTTTGAGATAATTTAAAATATTTATGCAAATCTTCTAGAATAATTTGATTTTTTTACTTGAGAATATCTGTTCAACGTAAAATCAATTAAATACATTTTTTTCAAAAATCCAAAATTTTCTTGCAAAACATGTTCAAAATCTAGCAATAAAGTCACATTTATATATTTTCGACTTTCGCAACGATGGTATAGTTCCTAAAACCTAAATTGGAATTTTATGCCTAGTGCAAGTCCTCATTTGTATATTTTTTGTTTATCTCAAAATCAAAAAACAACTATGCAACAAAACTATTATATCAAAAATTTCTTTGGATTTCGCGATGATGGTATAAGTCTATATCTAAAATTCTATGCCTAGCGCAAACCATTGTTTTAATTTTATTTCCCATTTATCTAATCCATAAAAGCATATGGCTTAAATCATTATGTTACACAATTGTGATTTAAAAAGAATGAAAACTTTCGTATTTCATTTCATTATGTCAACATTCATTTTTTTTACGATGATGGTATAATTCCTAGGGAATTGTTCAAATTTATATCATACTTAGGAATTTTATGCCTAGAAAAAATCATATTTTTAATATTTCATGCATAAGAATTTCATGGAAATCTGAAAATAAATCATCACTATCATCATTTTTCATCATCACAACACAAAGTATTAAGAAAGTCTCTTAAGTACCCTTTTACTTTTAGCAATATTTATCTCATACTGGGATTAGCTTGATGACCTAGCGAGCGGCGAATCCATGAAATGGTCACGTAACAATGACAATGTCCTTTGAAATTATTGTTAGAAGTCATTTTATTTTCATCAAACCACATCACAACCAGTTAGTTTACATCAGATTATTTCATTTAATTTTATAGCATGACATAAAATTATAATATTTTAAACGACATAATTACATGAATAGTCAATCAACAATTAAAATATTAAAGCATCATAAAACATATGCATAAGTCATATCACAAAAAGAACATCATATATATATCAAAAAGTATATACATCATATCAAAACGGATTGGTATGACACAATCTATACCTTAGCATACTCAATCATTTCATAAATAGTCTATGTATAATATGCATCTAGCCTTGAGAAGACCTCGAGATCTCAGCCTCATCTCCTCTCCCACCCTGAGGTGGAGGAGGTGGTCCCATTGAATCCCGTCCTATGTCGTGGGTCCTCGACGTCAATCGTGATGATGTCCTTGATGACCCCATCCTAATTGGCTCCGTAATGCCGGTTGGTAACTATATCCTCTGGCCCTCTAGAACTAGTTGGTAGTACATTCCCTAGTAGAATGCAGTCTGAGCAATTGTCCATGCTAATTCTAGAATGCTCGCCCCTTTGCCTCGAGCCTTGAGCCATGTAGCCTCATCCTGCAAATTCTGCACCTGAGCCCATAGGCGGGCATTCTCCGCTCAGAGAGCTACCATATCATTGCTCTCCCCCACCTCGACACCCTTGCCCCTATCGAGAGATGGTGGCCTATCCCTTTATTGAGAAGGCCTCCTTTATGGTTGTTGCTATCTCTTCAGAGCCTATGGTATTATCCAGCGTCTCTCTTGATGAGGCCATCACTGATTCTTCCCTCCATGACCCCTCACTGCATCGATGGTAGCCTGGCACTGCCTCCCCATCTGTTGCACTACAATGTGCATCGAACCCTGTGCTCTTGTCATTCGAGGAGGGTGAATGCTTGCATACCAGGCATCATACCCATCTTCTACCCCTGCATCATCCCCATCCACTAGCTGAATGGGGGCATCATCAGCATCCTGACTCCAGAATCATTGCATGTCTGGAGCCTCACTTAGTGTGGTTTTATCCCACACAGTCTAGGAGTATTCATAATCCCTAAGAGAAGGGATCCCATGCTGTAGACTGAACTGCCTCAAAACTTAGTCATAGTGGTGGATCTCTACCTCTCCCCGCTCTGTCCTCAACCATATGACTCGATTAATGTGAGCCAAATCCTGTCCATCCTCTACCCACATTAGATGATCTCTCCATGGTCTCCAGGTGATACAATCTAGGGTGAGGTCATCCAGCAACCTCCGGGATGTCGAAAGATCTATCCGCCATTGTGACCCTCTCTGGAGCCACCAATAGAAAACTTGGGGTCTCTCCCGATAAAATCCTATCATTGGAAGCCCTATCGGCCTCCACACCGTAATGTGCTCCCAGCACCAAACCTGTAGCAACGATGTCAACACCAGAAATCGACCTCCCTTGTATACAACCTCGTAAAGGATACTATAAAACCAGCACAATACAAAGCTACCCCAAGAAAACCTGTATTCATTGTCTCTCATGTCATAGACCACTTATGAGAGTAGCCATGGTAATCTACATCCACTCTGGTGGCATAAAAGAAGGCCACCCACCACCCCTACCAAAACTCGGGTCAACCGAGATGCCCCAGGAATCTACCTCAAAGCCTCGATGTTCACTCCGCCCTTCTCTAGGGTGAATCTTGGGTCATTGCACAATATCATCATGGCATGGCCTTGATTTGCCGAAGGGGTCATGAATCGACCATGTATGGGGATCCTCAAGATCCTCCATACATCCTCTAGAGTGGGAGTCATCTCCCCTATCGGTAGTCGGAAGTAGGATGACTCTAGATACCATCTCTCTGCTAGGGCTGTTAGTAGACCCATGTATATAGGAAGTTATGGCATCTCTACCACATGTTGTAGTCCTACCTCTGCCAGTCTGTCTCGCTCAGCTAAGTCGTCCCTTAGACCATCGTATTTCCACTCCCAACTCTTTAGCAATCCCCTCTACAAAATAAACAATAAAACAACAAAAATCATTAGTACATAATCATTAAAAAAATCAATTACAATTAAAATCATCCCATAAAAGTTTAGAAAAAATCATCTTTAATAGGACGAAATCGTCTCCGTTCTTCAATTTGGGGATCACTCCTATTTCTTCGATTTTGTCCTTAGACGAAATCGATGATATAGGGAAGATTTCGACGAAATTGGGATGATTTCATCCTGATGTCGTCGATGGCCTAAAAATGGCTGCGACGCCCACAAACAACTAAAATTCAAATAAAAAAATCAAGTAACTCAAGATGAAAATATAGTACACTAGGTTTATATCCTTACCTGCAACCCGCGTCGGACCTCTGTCGATCTATGCGTCGTATCCACCATTTCACCTGTAGAGCTCTGAAACAGCGAAATTGAACAGTAAAAATGAATTAGGGTTTTACCCTAGTTTTCTTATTTTTATTTTAAAACAATATTTTTCAATTTTTGCTTTTCCATGCTTTTACCTCAAATGTTCAATTTGGGTAAAAACTCGGAGGGGGCACCATAGCAAATAGTCATACGATTCGACCTAGAATCATCGTCTAAAAAATGGAATAAATTTTTCTTTCTCGTAAAGCGTAAAGAACTCGTATTTAATGCATTTTCTTCGAAAAATTCACTAAAGAGGGGGAAAAATGTAGCACCCTAAAATTGATGCAGTTAAACCATCAATAAAAAGTAAAAATTTGAATTTTAACCCCAAAATCACCTGTTAACCGCTCACCTCATTTTTTGTGCCATTTTTAAAAGTTGTTTTGATCGTTGGACGATATCGTCGCCGATCTGACGATATCGTCCCAAATCGAACGAATTCGTTTGGGATAGAACGTCCAGACAATTTCGTCCCAAAATCAAATTTTCATAATTAGCTTCTATTTCAACGACCTCTCCAACTTGGGCAGAAGCATGTCTACGCAGTTGGAGATTCCCATGTTGAGGATCTCCCAGATTGGGATGATCCCCAACCTCCTAACCTCCCCCTAATCCTATATAAACTAGGATTTTTCCTATTTATCCCCTTGGATGATTCCCTAATCCCGTGATTTCTTGGATCATCTAATTTACCTGACTTCCTCCTTGATATCCCATCATTCGCATTCATGTTTTCAAGTTTTTGTTGCAGGATTTCACCGTGTTTCAGTCGAAGATAACTTAGATCGTCGTAGGCGATTCCACCACAATTTTGGATGATCCTATCAATATCGATGATGATCTCGTACGATTGTAGATGATATTGACTGCAATTCAACTTGGGGGCAATCAGAGTCCTGAGTTTGCATTTTCTACCTCGTTTCTTTATTTATTGGTGCATTAAATTAATTTACTTCTATTTGCATCTTGGAGTTCACCTCATTTAGCATAATTGCATGATAAAATTCAACATAAGTTACCAAAACATTGCATCTCATTTAATTGGATATCTGGATTTGTTATTTAAGCATCTACACTCTCATTTCTATCACTTTGCATCATTCTTGCAATAATATTTTTGGTTTTTGGTGTCTGTTTTCTTGATTGCAGGTTTTTGACAAATTCGTTAGACGAATTCGTCAGGTCGTTGATGATCCTGGGTGATCTCAGATGATCACCTATTATTTGGGATGATTCTATCATATCTAGGATGATATGGACTCCTACAAGCTTCAAAATCTTCATTAGACATCAGAAATCAGGTGTACTCTTCTCCATTTAACATATTCTATTCATTTAATCGCATTAGGATTAATTTATGTTTGCTGTCTTTATATAAATCAAAATTTTCATATAGAATAAATTAGCTTCATTTTGGCCAACCTAGGAATATGAATGATTGAACATAAAATGAACAAATCAAACCCATTCTCAACCTAAGCGTGGAAACTGCCACTCAAAGTTTCCTGGTGAACCCCACCATCTATCAAAAATTCACCTTTATACCCCTCCCTCGAGAGGCGTGACCTTCAAAGGGCCTCTCTATCTGAGTTATTGTTCCATCATTTTCACATCCCCATTTTGAACATAGATCCTTTAGCCTGAAGGTAAGGGTGCAAAAAATTTGGGCGATACAGCACTAAACATAGTCATTCGGTCTAGCAAAAATCTGCTCAATCTTTGTCTTTGGTATGGCATAAACCTATCCTCAAATCTACACCAAAATATGTCCTCAAATATATCCTCAAGTCTTAACTCAAAACTTGACTCAATCATAAATCAACTCTGCTAGATCTGCCCCAAAACTTAACCCAAGGTTTGAACAAATCAATCAATCAACTCTGCTCTCAAGTCTTCTCAAAGACTTGTCTCAAATCTACATTGTAAGCTTCCACAAAGGCTTACACTAATCTGTCCATAAGTCCTCTATAGAAATTGTTCAATCTGCTCAACAAGTATTCGTAAAGACTTACCTCAAATCTATATTGTAAGTTTCCATAAAAGCTTACTCAAATCAACTCAATCTAACACAAAATCCTCTTCAATCACACAAACAAGCTTCACACAGAATCTTATTCAATCTCATAGAAATATATAGAGAATTGTTAGAGACTCAATATGCTTCACACTCACAACAGTGCTCAATTACTTTCAATATCTTTCTCAAATCAATTTAGAATATAGAACAATTTGTTTCACATAACTTAAACTATCACTTCAACACTTCCACTAGACTAGGCTCAAACAACTCCACTTAATCAATCACTTAATGAAACACTCTTTGCTTATAAACCCTAGTCCAAGCATATGAACACTCAATTATTTCCAACAATGCTTATCAAACAATCTCACATAACAATTATACTCATGATCTTGCACAAACCCTAGTTCAAGATAGTTCACAACTTCACATAACAATGATACTCATTGTTGAGTGGTATTTTCACCCAATTGTGAAAACACACTCTCCGATAGGATTTGGGTTCTAAATCCTCTGCTTGCAAATAAATTAAACAACTTCTCCAAGGTTCCTGTTATGTTAGCATTCTGCATCTGTGTATTAATAATCTTCAATAAAGATATTCACTTCAAATGCTTGGAACACCTTAGTGGTTGCAAGTAATTGAAAACAAGGGGCACTGTGGTTTATTTTACTGTGAAACTTTAATGATTGTTCATTGAACCCTTATAAAACAAATGTGATCTGATCCTTATATGACCATGTTGTAACTTCAAAATTAAATTTAATGAAATGCCATAACATGAAGGAATTATTTATGGACTTTGAAGTTTTTTGATTTTTTTATTTTATTTTAAAGCTTGAAAAATCAAAGCTGGAGCTTCTAGAAAATAAAGTGCAGCAGAAAGAAAATAAAATGTAGAAGAAAAAAGAAATTAAAATTGCATTCAGCTTGATGCTATCCCGTCCTGGCAAAACCGAAGATAATGAGATTTCCATACATGCAACCTAACTTATTAAACCTGCAAACACGCATAATCCAGGTAAGTTAAGTGCTGGTCTCTGGGGTTTCAACTGTAATTTCATATTTAGACATTTGCATGAAGCAACCAAGAGAACTTGCATTAAACTTCACCTATAAGCCTAGAAATCTAAAAGAGGAAAATAAAACAATTAAATCTTGCATGCAGAAAATGACTCCTTTCTTGCCCAAAAGATGCAAATTTTTGAACACTCTTGCATTAAAAATAAATCATGTTACAACAGCAGACTCTCTGGTTTTCTCAAAACCAGAAAAAAAGAAGAAAAAACTCCCGAGCAGGCCCAGAATGGCTTCTCACCTTAGGCACTGCAACTCTGCCTGTAGCGGTCTTCGACCCTTGTGCCAATCTACGCTTCTATTTTTATACTTTCTGGCAATGCTCTCTGTTTCGCCTTGTGACGCTTCGTTTCATCTTCTCGATCGATTTGTTTTGTCTTCTAGATTGCTTCGTTTCACCTTCCTCGCTTTTTCACTACTTTTGAATTCATGCTCGAGATCTTCTCTGTGAACTGTAACGCCTTTGCAGCCTTTACACATGTACGCCACATGTTTTGCACTTTTTTGCATGTTCTGTAATGGCCCCATGAAAATCGTGACAAAAAATAGCATGTAGCTTTGCTCCTCTACTTTCACCGTGAAAACGCGACATGTCGCGATATCACGACGTTTTCCTACCAACAGCCTTTCCTGCCTTCATGCACAGCGAAATGGTGACATGTCGCGATATCGCGACAACTTTTCATTCCGTACACTTTGCTATTTTTCTGTCACGAAATCGTGACACTTTTCTCTTCCGTACACCTCGGCTGCTTCCTGTCACGAAATCGCTACGCCTTTTCACTTGGAGCTGTCTTGCGGCAACCTGTCATGAAATCGTGACGTTTTTCACTTGGTACGCCTTCGACCGCAACCTGTCACGAAATCGTGACGCTTTTCTGCTTTGCCCTGTTTGACTGGTTTGACTCATGATTTTGTGACATGTCGCGATTTTGCGACAATTTTACAATCTGCCTTTCTCTTTCCTCTCTGGGCCGCGACGGAGCAACATGTCGTGATTTTGCGACACTTTTCATTTTATGGCAGCAACCACGCAACATGTCACGAAATCGTGACACTTTTCATTTTCTGGCAGCGACCGCGCAACATGTCGCAAAATCGTGACACTTTTCATTTTCTGGCAGCGACCGCGCAACACGTCGTGAAATCATGACACTTTTCATTTTCTCGGCAGCGATCGCGCAACACGTCGCGAAATCGTGACACTTTTCATTTTCTAGCAGCGATCGCGCAACACGTCGTGAAATCGTGACACTTTTCATTTTCTGGAAACGACCGTGCAACACGTTGCGAAATTGCGACACTTCATTTTTGGCCGCGACGGAGCGACATGTCGCGATATCGTGACACTTTTTCATTTTTTGACAGCGATGGCACGACATGTCGCGATATTGCGACAATTTTCATTTTTCGGAAGCGATGGCATGACATGTCATGATATCGCGACACTTTTTATCCTTGTGCAATTTTGCCCCTTTTCCTTGATTTTTAGCATCTGGGTCACTGAGATCTTCTTTGAAAACATGCAAAAAAGGTGGGTCCCCAATTTTGGGGTGTGTTGTGGATCAGCCACAACAAATGGCGACTCTGCTATCAAATGCTCTTAAGCATTTTCTTGAGAACCCTACCTGGAAATATATAAACTCAAAAACATGTGTTAGCACATAATAAATATAAACAAATGCCCATAGATCAGAAATATATAAACCATCAGAATCATCAAGTATTAGCTCGGTGTGTGCAATGTGTTTTCATTCCCTATCAACATTCCATCATCAGTTTTACATGAATTCATATGTGATATTGTGAATGATTTGTGTAACCTAATAAATATGCTAAGAGATTTTGCTTTTATAAAAGGCATATTCTTTCTTCTAGTATCATACACAAACATTCAAGATTACCAAACCCTCTTAGGATCAACTATATGTATAATGAATTGCTTTATTAGATCCCAAAGTTGGTTATGAGTCCCTACTATCTTGAACCCATGTGTAAGTGAAAGTGAAATCAGAGCTTTGGGAAATCAGACTCCCAACCTAATCGAGATGGTAGTTTAACCCTATTCTTACTACTCTTATTTGGAATTCATTACCTCACTTTGAGCAAAATAATTTAACCAATTATGGAAGAAATGGTCATGCTAGTCTAACCCTTTGGACAATCAGTGGTCTTGTTTTTTAGACAAGACATGTTGCCATGCATGGGCATACTTAACCCCATAATCCAAGACTTATCCTCATTTCTTTGGACCTTGGGGATGACTACCCATCCTTTGCAGAGGACAAGTAGTACGATCCTTCCAATCCAATATAAAGATGAGATGGGAAAATTTTATTTTTTACTTCTTGGACCTTAGGGATGACTACCCATCCTTGCTAGGGACATGTAGTATGATCCTTCCAATCCAAGATTTATTATGAAATGAGACATAGGAGCTTTGGGGAATTAGATTCTCAACCTAAGCGAGATAAGAATTTATGCCCTATCCTTACTACTCCATGTAGGTCAAATCAAATCTTTGGGGAGTTGGATCCTCAACCTAAGTTCGATGAGGATTTAGCCCTATCCTTACTACTCTAATTTTAAGCTTTAAGCTTTATGGAAGTGGTCAAAACCATTGTCTTAAGGATCATGTTGCATAAATAGGATAGACATGAAATAATTCTTTCGCCCAACCCTTTCTTCTAAGCAAGGTTTTGATCATTTTGCTCAAGATCCTTTTTAATGTGTATAAAATGTGCTTGGTTCTAGATATCTCAAGACTCAGTTCCCAACCTTAGGATTTTCTTCTTATTTATGTGATAGCATAACCTTAAGAGGATTTGACACACTTTAATTATTTGCATTTGAAATGCATTTGCAACTAAGATGGCATGTATGTGCAAAGTGAGATGTAGTATGAATGCATTGTCTTTTGAATTGCAGATGAAATATTGCTATATAAAACTGACTACTTCATGCATCACAAGTTTCAAATGATATTATTAAAATTTTTGTATTTCTTGCGGAGCTTTCTACCACATAATTCCAATGTTCCATATTTCCCCGATCTAGAACATAAGTTAGCATCTCAAGACAACTTTTTATCATATTTTTTTTTTAAATAGACAAACAAAACATGTCAAATAAAAACACAACTTTTAAATTAAAACTTATTTAATCCAAAACCAAACTGCAATCCCAAAAATGAAAATTTGAAAACACAAACCATTGAAAACACAAACCAAAACCCAAAAACCAAAATCTATATACAAATGTACACTATAATACAAGATGATGCAAAGCTTGGATTATCACTTTCCTGGATCCCAAACATGATTAGAACATTTCAACAAAAATATAACATGATATGCATGCCAAATGTTGTGGGAAATCCACAAAAACAAGACCAGACCAAACAATGCAACAAATTTCCACTTGCCTTGCTCACCATACCAATTTGATTTAGTTCCAATAATACTCCCATAGGTGAGCATCAAATTACTAGAATGATTAGACAATAAATGATTTTCAATTTTATCATGTCTATTCTTTAAAATGTAAACTTCATAATTCCCTCCTTGATTTAGAATTAGGCTATCTTTTTCCAATATGCAATTTTGTAAGTAGGAGCCTATTTCTACAAATTTTAAAGCCAAATAATTTTCCAAATTTGTATGCCAATAAAATTTGTGTAACAATTTACAAGCATCTAGGATATTTACTAAATTAGGATCATTAAAAGTTTTTATCCTAGATTCAATTAGCAATTGTTGATGAATTTGATTTAACAATTCAAGTGCACCAACTTCTTTTCCATTCATTAAAACACTGTTATTAAAGGTGTGATTAAAAATTATACCTTGTTTTTCATTTACCTTTAATGACATTTCATCATTCAAATTATTTAAATTCAAAATATGGTCATCCTTTTCAATCCTCAAACACTCTTGGTCAAAGTGTATGTCAAGTAATCTGTTTTGATGATCACTTATTTGAGTTGCTTCCAATTGATCCATCTCTTTGTCATTTGGTTCTACTTCTTAGTTCACTATCCATGGTATCTCTTCATTTGAATCCTCAAAATCATCATGCAAACTTGCATCCCCACTTTCAATGAATTTATATTCAACATGATCAAATTTTGTCACCTTTTCAAATCTTGTGAATATGAGATCTTCGTATGATGTAGAAGGTTCAACATCCTGCATATCAAGTGAAATATGAGTTTCATTTATAGGGATGTGAGAAAAGAATGCATTATCATATCTCCCCCAACCATTGTGAAAATTGTCATCCAAATCCATAGAATGAAATTCCATGATGTTTGTGGCATGATCTTTTGATTCATTCGTCAATTCTTTTTCTTCTTTGTCCTTGGTAATAGAATCATTATAATCTTCCAAAATTTGATGAGATTTGAAACCCTCTTCCAAAACATCCTTGAATTGTACAGGAGTTGTAATATCTTCCTTTGAGTAGGCAATTATGTTGTCCTGTATATCAATTGGCACACAAGTTTCATTAGTAGTTTTGGAATGAGTGAAGTCTTCCCACTTCTTCCAAGCATCATAATAATCATCTTCCAAAATCAAGTGGTGACGTTCAACTATTTATTCAACATCTTCCAATTCATCAATGTGTTTCTCATCAAATTCATCTTCACCTTCCTTAGATGGTTCAATTATTTCCAAAAGTGGGTTGTTTCTTGAATTCAAATTTGTAAGGCCATCATAATCCAAATTAGTAACTCATGATTCAATTTTATCATAATTTGGAGGGTGAAGAATTTCTTGATCTTTAATTGTATACATCTCATCAATAGTATCTTCCAAGAACAAGTGGTGAAATTCTATCATATCTTCAAATTTATCTATTGATTCTCTTTCCATTTCGCTTTCAAACACTTCATTTAATTCTATAGTGGGTTCTGTCCTATCACATATATCAAACATTGTTGAATTTAGAACCCCTTCATCCGGATAATCATGTATCTCTATGAATGAGATCATTTCTGCATAATCCTCACTAGTGGATGTTGGCTTATCAATTTGCACCTCCTCGTGAACTACATCTAATGTGGTTGTAAGATTTGGATATTCAAATTCATCCCCTTGATCATTCACCTTAGGTATCATTGGAGTGGAGGGTGCTATGTTTTATGGTTGGTGTAGGTTGGCATCAAAAGAACAATTTCTCATGTGGACATGTTGTGCCTTTTCTTCTTCAAGACCTTGTCGTTCTATCTCTTCTAAGACCTCATGGATTTTCTCTAGGGACAAACCACTCAGTTTTTCCTCAATGAGTGAAGCAAGTGTGGGGTGTATGGCTTCTAAGTATACTTCCATGGCTTCCTCTTCCAATGTGTTAAAATTTTCCCACATTTGGGAGTGAAATTCACGAAATCTTCCATTAAATTGACTCAAGGATTCATTAGGCTCCTTACATATGGAGGTAAACTAATTTTTCAGGATTTCTAAGTCAACCTGATTACCAAAATGATAAAGATAGGCTGCTTCTAGTTGTATCCAAGAAGTCCTAACCTCCATGGGTAGTTGGCTGTACCAAAAGAATGGTTTGTCATCCAAAATGTATGCAAATAACTTACAAGCCACCTCCTCATAGAAAATTTGGAATTTACATGATGTATCCTTGTAGACATGCAGTCTTTGCAAGTATCCTAGTGGCACCTCTTGATTAAAACACTGTAAAAAATCCAACAACATTTTAGGAATTTGATAGGATACCACAGGTATAGATAAACCCTCATAATGATCCTCTATCATAGATACCATTCTTTCTCTTAGAGATGTTATTTTAGCTCTCAAGGATACCATTTGCTCCGCAAGTGTTGCCATTAGTGAACTTAAAATGTAACTTTAGAACCAAAACTGTTGAATATTCAACCTGCCAGGTAAAAAAAAAATCAAGTTAGCATCAACCAAGAGATGTACTTATTAAAATAAAATGTCAAGTAATTGCATGAGACCAAAATTTTCAAAATAAAATCAAATCACATATTTCTATATGAACAATCAGGAAAGTGTTAGAATAATATACAACATACCTGAATTGCTTAAAATAGAACAAGTAAATAAATTCAGGTCGTCCTTTTTACAATCTGCTGAGTGTTAGAGGACTAAAGCATAAAAAATTTAAATTTAAATAACACTAAAATAAACCCGTTCGGCCCTCCTAGCACTAATCCGTTGAGTGGTGTTAGAAGCCGAAGATGCCAATCAAATGGACTTGAAATATTTAGCAATGTAAAGCTCTTAAACAATTATAAACCCGTAGCATCTAAAATCACGATAAAATAAACCTCATCAGGCCCTCCTTCTAGTGCCAATCTGTTGAGTGGTATTTTCACCCAGTTGTGAAAACACACTCTTCGATAGGATTTGTGTTCTAAATCCTTTGCTTGCAAAGAAATTAAACAAGTAACTTCTCCAAGGTTCCTGTTATGTTAGTATTTGTATCTTTGTATTAATAATCTCAAATGAAGATATTCATTTTAAATGCTTGGAACACCTTAGTGGTTGCAAGTAACTAAAAACAAGGGGCACTGTGGTTTATTTTACTATGAAATTTAATTATTGTTTATTGAACCCTTATAAAACAAATGTGATCTGATCCTTATATGACCATGCTGTAACTTCAAAATGAAATTTAATGAAATGCCATAAATGAAGGAATTATTTATGGATTTTGAAGTTTTTTAATTTTTTATTTTATTTTAATGCTTGAAAAATAAATTTGGAACTTCTAAAAAATAAAGTGTAGCAAAAAGAAAATAAAATGTAAAAGAAAAGAAATTAAAAATTGCATTCAGTTTGATGCTATCCCATCCTGGCAAAACTGAAGAAGTGAGGTTTCCATGCATGCTACCTAACCTATTGAACCTGCAAAACACGCACAATCCAAATAAGTTAAGTGTTGGTCTCTAGGGTTTTATTGTGATCTTTCAGATTTAGACATTCGCATGAAGCAACCAAGAGAACTTGCATTCAAATTCACCTAGAAGCCTAGAAATCTGAAAAGGGGAAAGATAAACATTAAAACATGCATGCAAAAAATAACTCCTTCTTTCTTGCCAACAAGATGCAAATTTTTGAACACTCCTGCATTAAAGATAAATCCTGTTACAATAGCAGAACATTTGGTTTTCCCAAAACCAAAAAAAGGGGAAGAAAAACACTCCCAAGCAGGCCCAAAATGGCTTCTCACCTTAGGCACTGCAACTCTGCCCGCAGCAGTTTCCCACCTTTTGTGCCAATCTGTGCCTCTGCTTTTATACTTTCTGGAAATGCTCTCTATTTTGCCCTGTGACGCTTCGCTTCATCTTCCAGATAGCTTCGTTTCACCTTCCCCGCATTTTCGTTGTTTTTAACTTTATGCTCAACATTGAAATGCTTAATCTTCTCAGTGAACTGTAACGCCCCTGCAGCCTTTACACATGTACGCCACGTGTTCCACACTTTACTGCACGTTCTGTAACGGCTCCCTGTAAATCGCGACCAAAAATAGCATGCAGCCTTGTTCCTTTACTTTCACCGCGAAAAAGCAACATGTCTTGAAAATGTGACATGTCGCGATATCACGACATTTTCCTGCCAACAGCCTTTCCTGCCTTCATGCACAGCGAAATGGCGACATGTCGCGATATCGCGACAAATTTTCATTTCGTACACTTTGTTGTTTTTTTGTCATGAAATTGCGACACTTTTCTCTTCCGTACACCTCGACTGCTTCCTGTCACGAAATTGCTACGTCTTTTCACTTGGAGCTGTCTTGCGGCAACCTGTCGCGAAATCACGACGTTTTTCACTTGGTACGCCTTCGGCTGCAACCTGTCATAAAATCACGACGCTTTTCTACTTTGCCCTGTTTGACTGGTTTGACCCGTGATTTTGTGACATGTCACGATTTCATGACAATTTTACAATCTACCTTTCTCTCTCCTCTCTGGGCCGCGACGGAGCAACATGTCATGATTTCGTGACACTTTTCATTTTCTGGTAGCGACCGCACAACACGTCACGAAATCGTGACACTTTTCATTTTTTGGCAGCGACCACGCAACACGTCATGAAATTGCGACACTTTTTATTTTCTGGCAGCGACCGCGCAACACGTCACGAAATTGTGACACTTTTCATTTTCTGGCAGCGACCGTGCAACACGTCGCGAAATCGCGACACTTTTCATTTTCGGCCGCGACGGAGCGACATGTCGTGATTTCACGACACTTTTTCAATTTTGGCTGCGACGGAGCAACATGTCGCGATTTCGCGACACTTTTTCAATTTCGGCCGCGACGGAGCAACATGTCGCGATTTCGCGACACTTTTTCATCCTTGTGCAATTTTGCCTTTTCTTGATTTTTAGCATCTGGGTCACTGAGATCTTCTTTGATAGCATGCAAAAAATGTGGGTCCCCAATTTTGGGGTGTGTTGTGGATCAACCACAACACTCATGTTCTTTCACAAACCCTAGTTCAAGCATATGAAAGCTTACTCAATATTTCCAACAATGCTTATCAAACAAGGTTTCTAGTATCAAATTTCATTCCAAAAAATCAAACTCAACAATGCTTATTAAATAATCCTTTTCACTCCAACTTAGCATTCACAACATCCAATAGTCACTCTCAAGGATAATGTGCCCTTACCTCTTATTTGAAGATGATTTGACCTTAAACATCTGTCTCAATCACAACCACTCTTTTTGCAAATACTAGGGTTAGATAGCAAATATTTGTCCTTAATATTTTCTCACAAAAATATTTCACCAAGTCAAAATATCAAAAACTTACTCAACCTTATTTCTCCTTTCAATATTTTAATTAACTTTATTTTCAACAAAAATATCTAACTCCTTTGGCACACCTTATTACTCCTCTCAATAAGCTCAAAGCACTCAAAAATCAAACCCTAAAGTAAAATGATGCATATCCTTTTATCTCCCTCACAAAAACCTTATAACATTCAATTTCCACTTTATAACCTTTAAAAAAAAATTATTTCTGCAAATTTTGGAACCTCCACAAATTTTGAACCAAGCAATTTAGTGCATACCTTATCATTCACCAAAAGGTGCCTCGACGGGTTTCGAACGTGGAACCTCTCCTTGTTGAGAACCTTTGCTAGGCGTGCACCCACCACATGGGCTACATGCTCCCATGCAAAGGGAAAGGCTAGAACCTTCCCTTTGTCCTTTGCCTCTTGCATGATTTCCAATAAAACCTTCTTTGCTCACCAAAATGCAGACCACTTCGATCCCTCAACCTCACACCTACCAAAGTCTTAGTGCCACCCTTGATTGCCAAATACACTACACAACGCCTTGGAACATGATGTGGAATCCCCTCTACCTTGTCCTTTGTCCTTGCCTCTTAAATGCTTTAACACATGCGAATCTGCCACCTTTCCTTGCGCACGATTTACACTTGCATCAAATAATTTGCATGGATAATATTTGCAATGGTCTTTGCCCCTTTTTATATGCAATGTGCCATGAGATTATAGACGTCGGCGATTTCGATTAATTTGAATTATTTCAAATTAAATAAACTTTATGCCCTCTTAACCCTAACTTTTAGGGTTTTAATTTAAATCATAAATTAATTTATAATTAACTTATTATTTTTTTGGTAATTATTTTAATAGATTAACAGTGGGTTTTTATAGAGGATCCCAAAACCTTATGTACAAAATCAGCTTGGCTGGAATGTGCATCATGCCTTGTGGCTGGAGGAATAAACTTGATGACAGAAACCAAAAACTGCTAATTGCCCGAAGGCTATAAGTAGGGCCCTTATGTCTGAATATCCTGGAAACAAACCACATTTTACCAAGGAAAACAAAAATACTAGCTGGAGAAATTTGACCATCGAAAGCAAAAATAGCCAAACCAAACGAATGACCTTCTGAAGCGAGGAGAACATCATGAGAGGATATCCGCATTGGCCAAACTCACCACCTCAGACGGGAAGCATGAGCGCCACACAACAGGACACGTGGTCACAAGCCCTTTGTTGGCCATGTGGTCTGCCATGCGATTTCCTTCCCTAAAAATATGGCATGCCTTCCACCTGTCACGTTGAGAGAGGAGCATCCTAGCCTCAAGAATGATGTTGTAGACCCTCCAAGACGGGTCTTTAGAGCCTAGCAGATAGTTGACTATATTGAGCGAATCACCTTCGACTATCAAAGGCCGAGGATCCTCAGAGAGGATCTGGATACCTTTCAAAACACTTATGGCTTCAGCATAGTGATTAGTCCGGGCACCCAAATCTTCACAATAAGCCAACACGAGATTCCCGTTATGATCTCTAACCACACCACCAGAACCAGCAGGGCCAGGATTGCCTTTGGCCGCACCGTCAAAGTTTAATTTAATCCAGCCCACAGGGGGCTTGGTCCAAATAACATCCCCACGCTGAGACTTAGAAACACCATCAAGAATAGGGAAAAGGCCCAAACTTTGGAAGATCGTTGCTTCGCCAGGAAGGCGGGGACGGGAACTAGGAACAACTTTAGAATTCTCAATGGCGAAGGATAAGGCTCTACGAGCGACACGAGGGAGGTACTCTAGGGACCTTGCCGAAGACTACGGAATTTCTCTCTAGCCAAATATGCCAAATGGAGTGGTGGAAAGAGGCCTCAAGAAGGAAGCGAAGTTTAGGATTCTTGAAAGGATTGGGCCATTGGTGGAAGGCATCTTTGAGGGAGCGGGGAGTGCACCAAAGGATTTGAAAGGAAGACGGGACGAGTGCCGAGGACGAGAATGGGAAAAAGGACCAGTGCAAAAATAAGTGGTCTGTCGTCTCACAATCAGCAAAGCACAAGAAGCACCTGTTGGGAATAGCAAAACCCCTCTTATGGAGGTTGTCGATGGTTAAGGCTTTATTATGAAAGGCAATCCATGCAAAGTAATTAACTTTAGGAATAATACCCTTCCTCCAAATCACTTTCCACCGGTGATCCATGGCAATCTCGCAAGTAAGAAGGTCATAGGCAGTCTTGACGAGAGAACGAGACCATCCTCTCGTGCCACGCCAGATGATTCTGTCATCTCTTCTAACAGATGGAATTAAAACAGACCGAAGAATATTAGACAAAAAAGTCATTTCATTGTTAAAGCCATCCAGGGTCGGCAAATTCCACCGAGGGGGAAGAGAGCTCCGATCAATGAAGTCCGCAACCTTGAGTTGGGAATTTGGATCCACTAGGCTTTCGAGGCCGGCAAGGTCCGCTCTCAACTCGAGAGCTCCATCGATAACCCACTGTCCTTCCGGAAGAGAATGGAGTTGCCATCACCCAAAATCCGGCGAGCACCGAGTCGATCGGAGAGCGGGCTTGAAGCACGGATTTCCAAAGGCGGACGCTTCGGGAGGAATCCCGACATCAAAAGAGAACTCGATCCAAGATACTTCCTCTTAACCAACTTGACCCACTCTGCTGGGTCATTAGTCAGGATCTTCCAAGCGTGCTTAGCGATCAAAGCAGTGTTCATGAGTCTTGATCTCCTCATTCCCATGCCACCTTGGTCCTTTCGCAAGCAAACCTTATCCCAGGCCACAAGAGGAATTCTGGATTTTTCTTCATTGCCAGACCACAGAAAGGTCCTCTGAATCTTTTCAATCTTGGAATGGACAGAAACGAGCGAGCATGAACACGGACATGAAGTAAGTTGGGATTCCTTGGAGACAAGCTTTGGTAAGGGTGGCTTTCCCGACTTGCGACGGGGAATTTGCCTTTCCAAGTGCTCGGCTTTTTGTGAAGACGTTCCGGGATCATGTCCCACAAGCTTCCATTGGCCCGGCCATTACAAGCTAGAGGCAAACCCAGATAAGACGCAGGCAGGGAATCAATAGTGCATTCCAAAATTCTGGCTATGCGGAGCTGCCTTCGCATAGGAGTGTTAATAAAATAAATTTTGCTTTTGATGTAATTGACTTTTTGTCCGGCAGCCTTTTCATAACGGGAGAGGATTCGCTTGATGGATTTGGCTTGAGTGACGGACGCCCCAGTGGAGATGAGGGTGTCATCCACAAATTGCTGATGAGAGACAGGATCGAATATGGAGGTGGGAAAAATGCCAGAGATCTTATTACGACGAAGAGCCTCTTTCAAAGACCAACTCGGAACCTCAGCCAGAAGGATGAATAGAATAGGAGACGAGAGGGTCACCTTGTCCGAGGCCTCCGGCACTTTGGAAATACCCGAGCGGGGGATCCGTTGATTAGAACGAGAAAAGGAGGGAGTGGATATGCAACTACGACAAGGTCAATCCATTGAGGGTGAAAACCGAACTTGAAGAGGACAGCAGAGAGGAACCTCCTGTCAACTCTGTCAAAAGCTTTATTCATGTCCAGCTTGAGGAAAAGAGCAGCATTTTTGGAGCGGTGAGCGGAATGGAGGGTTTCATGGATGGTGATGACACCATCGAGAATGTTTCTGCCTTTCACGGTGCTTCCATGAGAAGGACCAACCAAGGAGGGAAGAAGGGACCTCGGACGGTTGGCTATGGACTTGGTTAAGATTTTATAAAAAACATTGCACAGAGCTAATGGGACGATAATCGAGAGAAACTTTTGCGGGGCGGAAGACTTAGGGATGAGAGCAAGAAAGGTAGAATTTAGTTTTGGATGGATGGATCTGGAGGCTTGAATCTCCTGAATTGCTTCGCACACATCCGAACCCACAACATCCCACATAACTTGAAAAAAACGGGGGGGAAAACCGTCAGGCCCAGGCGCCTTGTCTGGTTGCATGGAGAACAAAGCTTCTTTAATCTCAGACATAGAAAAAGGCTCCAGAAGCTTAGAGCTTACCTCGGGAGGAACTTTGGCTGGGAAGTTATCCAACAGAGATTTATGAACCTGGAGATCACTGTCGGGAGGAACACCGAGCAGATCCTGGAAGAAGTCAACCGCTTCACTTCGGATTTCCTCAATATCCTTGGTAACGCGTCCATCCTTGCACACCACTTCCCTGATTTTGTTAGCCCCTCTGTGCCGCAAAGTTGACGCGTGAAAAAACTTCGTATTGGAGTCTCCATTTCTCAACCAGAGGTCCCTAGATTTATGGCGCCAGAAAGTTTCTTCCCTTGCAAGAATAGAATGATAATCCACCAAGAGCCTCCTTTCCTCCTCCCTGAGGCAATCGGTGTAACCTTCGAGCTCCATTCTCTCCTCCACCAATTTTAGGTTCGCAGAAATGGACCTTTTGGACTCAAAAATGTTGCCGAACACCTCCTTGTTCCATGTTTTCAAATTCCTTTTGATTAACTTGAGTTTTAAGGCCACTCTCTTGGAAGCGGAACCTGCTACCTTCTGCTGCCACCAGGCTGTAACCAACCCTCTAAAGTCCTTGTGAGAAATCCACATGGACTCAAATCTAAAGGGGTTTTAAAAATAGGCCCATCAACCGTCTCCAGGACAATAGGATTGTGATCAGACCCAATCCTCGGTAAGGCCGAGAGAGTTGCCGCACCGAGTATGGGAATAGCCTCTTGGGATATGAAGAATCTGTCAAGCTTGACTTGAATAAGATTGCTCCCAATCCTCCTGTTGCTCCAAGTGAAGGATGCCCCCTTGAGGTCAATGTCAAGCAAGTTATTGGTAGAAACAAAATCTCGAAAGTCTTCCAGACTGTGGCTAGAGTGGTCTGATCCTCCTTTCTTTTCAGATGGGTGAAGAGGACAGTTGAAATCTCCCCCTAGAACCCAAGGGAAATTACAGAACGTTTCCCTCATCTGGGAAATAGCCTTCCACATTTCTGCTCTCTCCGAGATAGAGTTTGGGGCATACACATTAGACGGGGATCCAAGAAAAGTTAATGGCTTTGGAATGAAACAAAACATTGATAATCCTGCTAGAAGTTGAGAGAAGGCTGCCCTCAAAAATCTCTGGATCCCAAAGAATCATGAGACCGCTGCCGTTCCCACTGCGGAGTCGGAGAGGAATTTTGCCTTAGCCCAAATGACCTTAGCGGCTACGGCGAGAAGAGATAGCATCGGTCTTAGTCTCTTGCAAAATTAGGATGGACGGATTCGTCCTTTTTATGAGATCAGCCACCAATCTCCGTTTGGCAGTTGCATTAAGCCCTCTCACATTCCATGAGAGGACTTTCATCTCAACAGTTTGATATTCTTCTTACCTCCCTTTCCTTGCTGGAGGGGAGGTTTTGGGACAGACGAGTCACCCATCTGGGAATCAGAATCATCCTAAAAAAGCAGCCGTTGAGTACCATTTGCAACATCTGCCGCCGTCTCCTTGTCCCACCTGTCTTTGTTGGGGGGACGACCTTGCTTCCTTTCGCTACCAAAATCAACACCTTGCTTTCGGCTTCTCGTATTACGAGGGCTGATATTACAGATTGCTCACCCCTTCTTCCTAGTAGGTAATCTTCCAGCACATTTTGGGACTCGGGGTGGTTATGGTCCAGGATTTTGGGTGAATCTGCCTGTGCGGTGATTGGTGGAAGGGACTGGTCCTTCTCCTCTTGTGGTCCAAGGTGAGGGCTTGCACCACACGGCTCAGAGACCGTTTGGGGGAGACTGCTTCCACCGGGTGGGAGGATTCGGGATGGTCCCTAGATGGGCTTGGAGAATCATGCCCTTTTGCGGCGAGGAGCTTTGTCGACCTTCACCGTGTTCCAAGGGGTTCTTTGGAATCCCGTTTCTTCATCCCTGGATTTTGAAGAGGACGGTTGGAATTGGAGGTGCCCTTGAGAAGCGCACAGGGGCGAGAAAGCCGGTCTGTTCTCATACACAATGGCTTGCTTGTGAAGAATGATATCTCCAGACCGGAGAGTGATGGATGATGGAAGGTCAGCCTCCAAATCTGCCAGAATGCAGAACCGAGCTTGAACAAATCTGGTTCGAGCTTTGGTGGGAGGGTCAATGGTAACCAACTCACCAATGGAGCGTGCAATTCCTCTGATTACATTTTCATGCCAACAGAAGAGGGGGAGACTCGGGAGTCTAACCCATATTGGAGCAATGTTGATATTTTGGGTCTCGGGGTTGAAGTCCATACCCCACTTCCTTAGAAAGAGACTTCTGCGACCTAGGAACCAGGGACCACCAGCCAGGATTTTACGATAGTCCTCCTTGTTATTCAGTCTAATCGCGAAAAAACCCCGGGATAAGGCCGCCAACTCCATGTGACCGAGAGGTTCGCCATTTACCCGCCGCCCACTTGCGAATGGTCTCCATGTCGGGACGGCCGCCAATAAACTTACCGATGAGGGTAAATTTTTCGAATTCCACAAAGCTTGAAAGAATTTCTGCCGGGATGTCCAACTCGTCCCCGACAGAAACAACTCCTTGGAGAAGCGGACCGCTAAGGGTTTTAAAGCCATTGCTGAGCGTACGACTTCTGAGGTCCACCTCCCCATTTGTCTGGTGGATCCTTGTCATGACCTACATCCTCTTCGGTTGGAGAGGACTCCTTAGCGCCCCCGATCTCTGACTGCCCTCCCTTCGCCCTGCTGTGCCCTTGGTTCAGTCTGTTGGCGTTCCCATGCTCTCCCGCAGAAGCTTTCCCGCCCGCTGTCATCTTGGCCGTCAAAACCCTAGCTCTCCCCTCATAATTAACTTATTATAAATAAAATATAATTAACTTAATAACTCTTAGAGTTAATCAAATTAAATTATAAATTAATTTATAATGAAATTATTATAATTAATTTATAATTAAATTAAATCTCTAGGTCTTGACCTTAGACCTTTTAATATTATAATAAAATATTATAATATTATTTTTCTTGGGCCTTCCTTTTGCCCTTTAGAACTCATATGACCACTTGGAAGCAATCCTTCTTTTGCACTAATTATGAAACCTGAAACTGATGCTACTCATTGAAACTGATGCTCACTGATATTGACTTCTTGACATCAATGACAACAAAATCTGCTCATATTTCCAATAATTAAGACATTCCTAAGGTTACCATAACATCAAAATGGATGAGTTGTGTTCGATTTGTAGAAAGCTGATGAGCGACCTGCATTCACAATGGCCACATGTACCCCATTAAACCTTTATTCAAGAAGTGATCCTAGATTAATGGTCCATAGAACGTACCCTAGATCTATGGTATGCACTACACAAAATAAGAAAGTCAAAGGCACCAAGAATGGACAGTCCACATACACCACATAAAATATATGATCCACTAAAGATAACATTGCTAGTGTTTTAAAAGTTGTTTACCATGGTTGACTATTCTATAGAAAATAATGAATGACTTGCTGTAATCAGGGGGGATCAATGGCCATGATTCTATCTATAAGTTATCAATAAAATCAATTTTATTTTGACTAACACATTGGGCAAATTTATTTTGTATAAAATCAAATGGAATCTATGGCTTGTGATGATTGAAACCTCATGCATCAATGATTCACTACACTCCCATAGAAATAAAATAGGAACTTAAGTAACTCAATCTACGATATGTAGCACTAAAAATAAGAAACTCATTATAACTGACATACAAATCAATGACACATTTTCATAAATGAAAAAAGACAAAACACTTTGATTAGGATTCTTCAAAAAGGATGAGCAATATAAAATACTATATCAAACTATCAAATGATGAATGGTCAATAGTTCCCCTGTTAGATTCATAAAAAATCATATGGTTTACCTTCATCACATAGAGGATCACATATGCTCTTTAGCAGATAAATAAAGACAAGTCCTTTATATTCAAGAAATGCATGTATCACATAGCTCCTACTCCACAAGATGTGTGGTTTGCGTTAACCCTAGAGGAAAGGATTTGATTAGTCAAAGTTAAGAATTCAATAATACATCAATGGTGCATGATTAGCTAAATTCCAAGATCTACTGTTTGCATTCACTGGCATGTACAAAAAAATATTCACACCAAACTTGTAAGATGATGGGTGATCTGCATGGATTCTCATGATACAAATGGATGACCAGGATTTGTTTATCAATTCCAGCAAAAGTAAACAAAGATCAATGAATGACTTATGATCATGTGAGCTAATATCTATGATCTATGTTTGAGGCTAAATAAAGGCAAATCTTTTCAACTAAAATCTATTGGAGAAAAATTTAATGGTCCAAATTGATTGAATGAGAAGAAGATCAATGGTCTACACGAGATGAAGTTTAACAAGAACTTGTCAGAAAACTTAATGGCTTGCATTTGCCAAATCAAAACAAAACAATTGTGCACATGGGCTAGTAAGTAATGAAAATATTCATTTGATCAAAAATAAATAAAATATGCAGCCCATATTATCCTACTATTAGAAGAACTAGTAGTTTGGGTTGCTTAGAAAAAATATTCTCAAAGTCTTGGGAGAATGAACGATCCACATTGCTCTATGGGATTTAAATGGATGGTTGTAGTTCAATTAATGCATGTTGGAAACCCTGATTAGCTTGAAGAATGCTAAAAAGTCAAAGATAAATCTATGGTTCACACTTGCTTGGACAATTATATCTAAAGACATGGCTTATTTAAGATTAATAATTTCATCATAGACCTAATCAAAGGGTAAAGATTAAGAAAATATCTATGGTCCACACTCATTCAAGAAATCGAGATGAACAACCTGCATTTGATAGAATAATGGTTCCAGTTGCTCGATGGAGAGAGGCTATAAAGCCTACTAAAATAAATGGTTTGCATAAATTTTGGATCAAAGATGGATGACTCACATTCATTAGTGGAAGAAGATAAAAGACTTGGGTCACAAAGGGGTACTCAAATTTATGCCAAATAGATGAATTGTGATGCTTCTAAAGAAGATCAATGGCCTGGATCGCACAGTAGAAAAAGATAAAGGATTTTGACATGGTAAAAAATTAAATCAATAAGGAATATCCATGCAAATTTAAATCTATGGCCCACAAAGCTGGAAAGCAAGTTTTTAATAGCCAAGATTTAATTTTGAAGTATAACAAAATATTTCTATAGATCAGATCAAAGAGTTTATTAACGTTTGTGGTCTAGTATAAAAAATGAATGGTTAGACATGTGGTAGCCATTGGATGACAAAATAATGAGGTACTACATGTCATTTAGGCTATAGAATATACCATTTTTGTGATAAAACTTGGGTATAAATTGACCATTTAATAATAGAATACAACTGAGGAAAGGCAAATGCATTAAAGAGATGGAGGCATATTTTGAAGATGTTTTTTAAGAAAATGAATATGAGTTGACCAGGAAGATAAGTATCTTAGAACAAGCTTATATTTAGTCAAGAAATAAAGCACTATTTGAAAGGTAAAAAAGTAAAGCCTTATAAGTCCTACACATAATAAGGTCTACTATGGCTATTTGCGATAAAGCATGGATCAATTTGGTAAATTAAAATTAGGAAAATAAGATAATGGGTTGAAGGCCAAGTGTAGGGCTCATATCCAATAGAACTGTACTACATGATAAATATCTAAAGGCCACAAAGAATCCAAGTGCTAGTATCAGAGTAAAATAACTCAAAACAACTATAATCAATTGTAAGCCACCACATAATCGAGGGAGTAGATGCAACCAAGTGTATATACTAGATGGAGGCAGTTACAACAAAATGGGCCATTTTCAAATTATAAATAAATGCTACAAAAACCAAATAAATCATAAAGTTTTACATAGCATTTTTTTCCAAAGGTATAGCTGAGTGCCCTTGTCCTTGTTAGTTGTATTTTCCTTGTGTGTCTTTTCCCATAATCACCCCTTATTCTTCTCCATCATTGTGCAAGGTTTGCTAAGGAAATATCTAGTTATCTAAGATTAATTTTAGTGACTGTATCAAGAGCTTGGAGACTCTTTGTTATTACTGTTAGAACTAAGAGTAGAAATTCTCTATTACATTATTTGAATGAAGAAGTTCTTTGTATTTTATTAAAGAGATCTGGAACATTTTACCAAACTCTAATTATAAAGATCTTCTGCTATTAATACAAATCCAACTTCCTCCTTTGTGCATTTAGGTGTCCAATTATGTATTTGTTGTCCCATATGCATTTTACATCATTTGAATGTGTAAATGATTTGAATGTGTAAATGATGCTTTCTTTCATTGGTGAATTTCAATTATGCTTGTTACATCATTTGAATGAACATAATTGACCCAATTACTTCTCTCTCTTTCTTTCTTTCTCATTAAATATTTAAATATTTTTTAAAATTGACCAATGGAAAAGGCATCGATCTTCTGATAGGGTATAATTAGAGGTTTTTATGGATCTTGATCAAAATCAATTATTAATTTCATTTTATCTGGATGAGCATGAGAATGTATGTTGTATTATAAAATCATATCTAGGGTATCCTTACCTTAATCAATCTATCTGAAGCTCTTGAGATAATTATTTCCCATATTAAAGAGGTGGATCCACTAGAGTCCATAATGCTAATTGGATTCAAAAAATTATGCAGTGCGACAAATCTCCAAGGGTGCAAAATGTTTTTCCTATAGTTTTTAGCATCATTGCTGGGAAAGACTGTATTATTTTATTTTGAAAATTTCCACTATATTTTCCATTTCAAACCTTTAAAATTCAAAAGTCAAAGGTCATGAGTCTTTTTGGTTAGTAGAATTTTCTTATTGATTAGACACCATAAGTCCCTTTTTAATTCCTTTAGTGAAACAAGATTTTGTGATATTGAGAGTGTTTAAGGTCAAGCAATATTGGATAGAGAGTGTTCTTTCTTCCTGCACATCTATGCTGGTGATTCTAAATTTAAAAACTAAAGAAAGGAAGAAGAGCTTGATCTATAATTCATAAAAAGAAGAGACAAATATTTCTATCAAGAACTGTTAGATGTAGAGGTACTTTTCTAGTCTCATATAAATTCATTTGTATATTTAAATTTTTCTTCTACTAATAGTATGAATTCCACTTCTTTTAGTGTTAGTCCTAGAATTAATCCTTCCTTGAGTATTAACCCTACTCCTATTTCTAGAACCCTAGTAGTAAATATGACAATTGCTAATCCACCATCAAACTAGAATATAAATAATTGGAGAATCAATAGATATAGACCCTTCCAATTGCCTCAAAATATAAATACTCTACTAGGTAAAGATCATAAATAATTGCCTAAATTCTAAGGAAATACAACAATAACTAGGGGAGACCATTTCAAATATTTTTTGTATGCCATGGATAGTCTTGAGGCTGATGAAGATGTAGTTCTTATATTGTTCCATTATACTTTAGAAAAATATGCTCATGAGTGGTTCAATGATCTTAGGACTAGGACTATCAATATTTTTTACACCATGGAGTTAGTATTCCTTAAAAAAAATGAGGAGAAGAAGAATGAACAATCCTTGTTAACAGATCTGGCCACTATGCAAAAGAAAGAAAATGAGTTGATAGAGGTATTCAATAAGAGATTTTTTTTAAATTAAAAGTAAATTTCATGTATGTTTAAGGCCTAATAATGATTAATCTATTTGCTTCTACAGGAATGGATTTCCTAAGGATTTTAACTATGAATTAAGGTAGAAATAGGCTAATACCATTGACATATGTATGAATATGGCTATATAGATAGAAAGAAATATGATTTATAGTGGTAAAATTAAAGCCTATTTAGAGCCTAATATGTCTGACAAGAAACTTAAAAAGGTTAGGTTTAATATTCTCAAGAAGATAGAACATGAACCAATAGATAAGACCACCAACCAATTGAGCTCTATGTCTGAAATGTTTATTACTATGAATAATAGACTGGCTAGAATTGAATGGGAAAAAGGGGATAATATTGAGCCATTACAAATTCAAGGGGATAAAATATCAAGCTGATAATAGACCTCCTTTCAGAAGGAATTTCAACAAGAATTAGAATAACAATAATAATTAGAAAAAAAGAGGTAAAAGGATTTAGATGTTATTCCTAACCCTATTCCAACTGCCAATATGGATTTAAATTTTCCTTTTAACTATTCTGCATACAGTGCTTCTCAAAACTCTACTCATTATGGTATTTACTTGAGCCTACATTCCAATATTAATCTTTATGATGACTCTGAAGAGGATAATATGATCAATGTGTGTTGGAATCAAGAAGATGAAGCTAGAGAAAAAAAAATTGAAAGAGAAATGGATTTATATGCTTCAAATAACCAATAGAGGGCCTTAGTCATTGATAATATGAAAATATTATAAAATTCAATTGATACTAGGTTTGAAAGTATGAAACAAGGTAAATTAGTGCCTATGGTAGAAGAAGTAGAAGCATTGGAAAGGATACATGTAGTAAATCTCGGAAAGAAAACAATGGTATATAGAGGTGATAAAAAATATGCTAATGAGAATAAAGGACAGACAAGTATAAATAAGTTTGTCCCTAAAGAGAAAAATGTTAAAAGATAAAGCAATAAAAAACAAGAAGTCATCCTTGAAGATCCTGATATACAAGAAGATACTTAAAAATAACAAAAATCTAGCAAAACAATAGATGTAAAGAGATATGAGTTTGATACCTCTTTAGAAATAGCTAAGTAGTATGATAAGGCCAAATAATGCCTTATTTTTACACTACTTTTTGACATAAAAACTATCATATTTCAATACATAATATAGATATATGCCAAATATTTTATTAAAGTACATTGTTTTTTTGATGTTTGCATGATTAAGTGTTAAGAGACATACGACCACTATTTTGATTATTTTTTGCATTTTGTATCCTATTTCTACATGATTTTAGCACTAAATTAGCATAGTGAAAGTAGTATCAAATAAATTTTTTTTGTAACTTATGATTAGTGAGCTATTTTGTATGGTTTTCCCACCTTAAACGAGTTGTTGAGGTGATTTGGTGCCAAATCAACCATTCTATTTTTGAAATAGAGCATGACAATTGTACATAGCATATACAGGGTAGCCACCTACAACATTAAAGGAGGACCAAGACAAAGTCAAGAGGAGAAGTTAAAACTGGTTGGAAAACATTAAAGGTAACAAGGGAGGACTTATCGAAAAACAAAATGAAATGTTGCTAGAAGAGAAAACTAGGGCATCAGTTGGGTAGTTGAAGATATTTTTGGTTGTTATGGAATTTAAGATAAGATTGTTTCTCCAGGAGGGACCAATGGGGACACCTCTGGATCCTCTTTTAGAGAGACATAGTTATTTTGTAGATTTTTAAAGGATAAAGCTCCAACAAATATTGAAGAATCATAAAAAACCGCATTAAAAATGCTTTGTACGACTATTGGAAATAGATCAATATCTCAATGAGTTAATGGATGCTTACCATGGTTAGAATAAAGGCCAAATATTATCATTGAATAAAGGATGGTATAAGAAACAATTTTATATAGAGCCAATCATGAATTGATCTATAAATTCATGGGTATTTTCCCTACCCTAAATTTTTTACATTCCTGGGTCCGACAAAACTAGGAGGCTTTTGGTGAGTATTATTTGTGTTTTATTAGCAATGGATATTTTATTGTTAGTTTTCTTCACTTACTGATAGAAATAGGGCTTTCAAATAAAAAAAGAGGAATCATGGTCCAACAAGTTGATCCTCAAATTGAACCCACTGCTATCTCGGTTTGGATCCATTTATATGCACCTATTGGAAATTATCAAAAATTCCCTTGGAAGACATTTGGGTTTTTTCAAAGATACAATGGAAGGAAACATAACTATTTATGCTAGATTATGTGTAGAAATGGAGATTAGCTAGCATTTACCGGTAGAGGTTGAAATCGAACTTGTAGGACTGTATTGGATTCAACAAATGGATTATGAGGCATTGCCCTCTAGGTGCAAAGTTTACCATAAATATGGGTATTTTGCCTGATCTTGCCCAAACAATATGAACATAAAAATGGAGGCTCCTCTGGGAATGTCAAATATTCCTAATGAGGGTAAGTCAACAATCAATAAAGAAACAACCAATATTTCTTAGGGTAAAGAAGCATAGGGATATGGTTTTGAACAACCCAAAAAAAAGAGAAGGCAAAAGAAAAAATATGGTAAAGAGCAAACCCAATTCAAACCCTCCAATAGGTATGAGATATTCAAGATACTAGTGGACTAGGAAGAAGAACAATTCATGGAAGGAGTGGATGAGAATAATAAAAATAATAACATCCATATTCAAGCCCCTCTTTCACCTCCTCCCATCCTAGAGTATGTAATTGAGTGCAGGGAGTTACCGCAATTAGAGATTGTAGGGGCATTGATAGTGCATAACCAAGAGCAACCAATAATTAAGGATTTCATCATGGGTATAGAAGAAAAGAATAGATAAAGACTAAATCTAAGGACAACTCAGGTGGAAAAGAGAAAAAATATCAGCTCTCAAGGAGTGGGTAGAAAATCAAATAAGGAATTGATAGCAGTTCAAGGAGACAAATTGATCACTAGAGGATCAGTAAGGCCAATATATTTCTACTGCTCTCAAGGTAACCAATGATTATACAATAATGGAATGTTAGGGGTTTAAAAAATATAACCCATCAATTTGCTATTCGAAGACTCTTAGAAAAATATAAAACATATTTTTTGCTTATCCAAGAGACAAAAATGTCATTACATCTTATGTGTAAAACAATAAATAGAATTTGGAGGGGTGTTGGTCATATAGAAGTGGCTGCCCAAGGGGCCTCAGGGGGGATAGTTAATTTGTGGAACTCTCTTGAATGGATGGTAATAGAACATATATCTTGGAGGGATTTCCTCACATAGAATTTTAGGAACAATGTGATAGTTGAGTAGGTTTTAATCACAAATTTTTATAGCGCTCAAAACCTATATGGTCAGATGCTTTAATGGAAAGTTGTGCATAATATGAGAGTCTCAAGGGAGGAGTTAGACTAGATTTTTGCTAGTATTTTAATGCTAAATTATCCTCTAGATATCAGGAAGGGGGAACCCCAATTTTGGATCCAGGGGATCAAATTATGATTGCCCAAGTTCAGGCATTACACTTGGTGGATATTAAATACCCTGGAACCAACTATACTTAGACTAATAAGAGGAGGGAGCCACATAGCATGAAGGTGAAGTTAGATCATTTTTTGGTTTTAGAGGAGGCATTTGTGAAATGGAATATAAAATTTCAAATTTTATAAGGTCCTGTTTTAGATCACTTTCCCATTTTTTTGGAAGGGGGGATCAAAATAGTGTAGTGTCACAAAACATTTAAATTTAAAAAATTTTGGTTACAAAAAGAGGAACTTCAAAATAAAATTCTACAGTGGTGGAAAGAGGGTCATCCAGAATATGGGAAAACAATGTTTAGATTCCACAAGTAGTTAATTATGTTAAGGATCAACTAAAACAATGGAGGCAAGTGAACAAGATAGACTTCCATGTCCAAAGAACTCCATTGGTGGCCAAATGGGATGAGGTTCAAAAACACTTCAGGGAAGGAAAAATTACAGAGCAGCTCAAAGATGAGGATGATACATTGCGTAAAGCGGTTGAGGACATTGACAACCAATAAGAGACCTACTGGAAACAAAGAACAATAACCACTTGGTTATTAGAAGGTGATAAAAATACCAAAATTTCCCATTGGGCTGCTTGTGCTAGGAGATAGATGAACAACATGGAAGATCTTCAAGATGAGAACATACACTCCTTTGATACAATTCCAGGTATGTATTTCCATTCAATGGATTATTTTTTTAAACTCTTTAAGGAAAAAATGGTGCAAGATGAAGAGAATCAAAAATATGTTCTTGCTGTCATACCCTATCTTATATCTGAGGAAGAAAATCAGGTCCTACTTAAACCATTTATAGAGAGGAACTGAAGAAAATAGTCTTTGGAATAAGCACCAAAAACACCACGTCCATATGGCTTTCCAATTGAGTTTTTTTAGGCCTTCTAGGATAAATTGGAGGAGGATGTAATGTCTATTATAGAGGAGTCCAAAGGTAGTAAAATAATGCTTAAATTAATAAATCATACTTTCATTACCTTAATTCCAAAATGGGAGGAGGGGGTGCACATTTCAGATTATAGATATATTGCTTTATGCAATGCCATATATAAAATAATCACAAAAATAAGGGTTAAGTGGCTAAAACCTCTTCTATATAGAATTATATCCTTGGAGCAAGAGGGTTTTTTAGAGGGTAGACGGATCTTGGATGGTGTGGTTCTAGATCATGAGGTAATCCATTCAATGCAAAAATATAGTAATAGGGGAATGTTCATAAAATTGGATATGTCAAAGGCTTATTATAGGGTGGAGTGGAGCTTCTTGTCAAATATTATGGTAGCCTTTGGTTTCTCTTAGGATTGGATATAATGGATTATGAGCTATGTTTCTACTTTGACATACTCAGTGTTAATCAAGGGTCTTCCCTCACAACCGTTTGGAGCTACTTAAGGTCTTCGTCAAGGAGATACTTGTTCCCCCTATATTTTTCTCATATTGGATGAAGGTTTGGGTAGAATCATATTGAGGAGAAGACAAGAAGGTTTGCTAACAAGTATCAAGGTGGGTGAGGAATTTTTGACTCACCTACAGTTTGTGGATGACACAGGATGGGTGGGAGTGGCCAACTTCAGGGAAGAAAGAATGATTAGAGATACACTTAATGTATAAATTAAGGCCACAAATCAAGTCATCAATGATAAAAAATCCAAAGTGGTCATTTTAAATCTTGATAAAAGGCTTCAAGACATAATTTTAGAGATCTTGGGATTCACGAGGACTTCTCTTCCAGTGGTATACTTGGGGGTCCCTTTGCATTTTAAAAAATTGAAAATAGATATATAGAGGAATATTTTGGATTGTATCAAGAAAATAATTAATCATTGGTCTCACAAATGGTTAAGCTATGGGGGTAGATTAATGTTTTTATAGTTAGTCATTCAAGCCATGCCAATTTATAAATTTTCTATCCTTGCTACCCCACATACCATATGCAAAGAGCTAGACAATATGGCTAGAAAATTTTTATGGGAAGGAGTAAAAGAAGAAAGGAAATGGACCTTAGTATGTTGGGAGAAAGTAACCCACCCCAAGGTAAACAGAGGTTTGGGACTGAGGATATTAAAGTTAAATAATAAAGCTTTGGCTGGAAAGCTTTACTGGAGGTTGATTTCCCAACCAAATTCTTTATTCAGTAAAGTTTTAACTAGTAAATATTTGGCATAGATAAACCCAAATGAGGTGGGTCATTTTATTTTGGATGGTAATGGATCCTTAGTGTGGTAGGCTCTAAACTTAGGATCTCAAGTAGTGAAATATGGATTATTCTGGAAAGTGGGGAGAGGGAGGAAGGCACGATTTTGGACAAATTCATGGGATCAATACCCACTTATAATTGTTAAATTCTCAAAACTGCAACAAAAAAATAGCCATGGAAACTAGGGGTTGGGTCTAATTTAAAAGTTATTTCAACACTAGTCAACTAGGAGAATATAAATTTAAGCAGTTTAAGAAGTTGGATGAGTGGCCAATTTCAATCCCTTTGAAATTGACACCCATCATGGCTAAAATCTTGGTAGAAATATTTCTCATAGGTAGATATGTGGAGGATGGATTAGCTTAGGGCGATGGAAGCCTTGGTATCTACATAGTGAAGGATGGATATGATAAGATCCTTCTAGAGCCTCCTCCTCATGCATATCAGGTTGAGGATTGGAGAAATATTTGGTAGTCCAAGGGTTGATTGAAAGTAAACTTTTTTGCTTGGCAGTTCATGCATAATGAAATTTTTACATTTGAAAATCTTAGATGTAGGGGAATCATTGGTACATATCAATGTGTTTTATACTACAAGATTGAGGAAACATCTGACCACTTGATGTTTGAGTTTCCATTCACGCACCAGATTTGGGAGAGATGGTTTTTATCTTATAAAAATTGAGCTAATGGTGATTTGAATCAGATTAATATTTGGTAAATATGGAAGAGGGGTAGATTTAAATATAAAGATATTTGTATCAGTTGGGAGCTTGGATTAAAATTTGTCTGGTGACAAGTGTGATTGGAGAGAAATTGTAGAATTTGTAGAGAAACCTTTTTATCTTTAGATGGATTTTGGTAGGTTATTTGGAGCAAAGTCATAGAAACTATGGCAGTGTATGCTAAAGAGGAAACTTGGCCTATTATAGGGACAATGGATAAGGAAGTCGAAGTGTAATAGGGGAAAGATAAATCTAGTTGGAAACCACTTCCATAAGGTTGGATTAAAATTAATACTGATGAAGCTGCAAAAGGCAATCTAGGTAGAGCTAGAATTGGAGTTGTTTGCAGGAATCATGTTGGGATAGTTCTCTATTAGGAATTGAAAGGCCTAGGAAGGGCCACAAACAATGAAGTAGAAGCCTTAGCTATCAAATTTGCTTCTATTTAAGTAGTAAAACAAGGTTACAAGAGGATAATCCTAGAATTAGATTCTCAAATAATGGTAGAAGCTTTGGATTGCATGAGGAACTTTGCTTTGAAGACATGGAGATTGAGGATTCTTGTCACTCAAATTAAGAAATTGTGGAGGGAATTAGATGATGTGATTCTATTTTATGTGAGTAGAGATCTAAATAAAGTGGTAGAATTCTTGGCCAATATGGGTACTGAGAAGGAGGTAGGGGTTCAGTGGCATAATGACATGGCTATTGAGAATGAGAGGATTAGGTAGGTTTGCAGGTTGGTGAGCAAACCACTGTTTAGATAATTTGGACAAAAATTCTAGAAATATGGTTTAGGAGTTTTGTGATCCAATGTAGATATTATTTTACAATTTTAAATAGGTGAACAACCATTGTAGAAATATGGTTTAGAACATTTGGCTCCAATGCATATCTTATTTTATTGTTGTAAACATGTGCTCTCTTTGGCTAAGGCTAGGAGAAGTCTCATCCCAACTTGTAAATGATATTTGTTTTAATATAAGTTTTTCAAATTATTTTTCAAAAAATAAAGGACTTACCATGCACATCGAAGTGCTCCCACATAGCACAACTGGAAACAACATATCATTACAGGTATTTAGCCTGATATTTCAGAGCTTCTCTAAAATGATAGGCAGAAATAGTTAAACAACAACAAATAAACAAAATTTGGATCCAATCTATAAGAAGTGAGCGAGTTGGCATGAGGAAAGGTGTGGCAGTTGATAATGCCCCTATTATTGGCTGATTATTACCACTTTGGAAGCATGAAAAAGTGCATAGTTGGCTACCACAGTGGATTCTATCCTAAAATAGACTTAAGACTGCTATAATAGAACAACAAATCAAGTAGGAACAACACATAGTTGGTTTTGTAGTAGAAAATAGGAATGTAGTAATTGGTAGAAATAAGACTACTCACCTGTTTGTTTGAGTTAGTCACAATTCATGAGTTAGTCTAGCTAGTCAGAGATTGGAGTCAACATAGTCAAGAATTAGGACAATGTTTTACAGAATGTGATAATAGTACTAAATTAATGAAGTGCAGTATTTATCAATTGTATGATTTATGAGTGAATGAGTGTTTAGAACTTAGTTTTTGAGTGTTGACACATTCTGATAGACTAGAGAGGAAGGGCCCACTCTTAGGACTGGTGGAAGGAGGCTAGTTTATAGGTTTTTTTTAGCTTTTTATATTGTGTGTAAATCTTACAAAATATTATCAATTTATTGCTCAATTTTTGTAGATAGAATTTTACTATTTCACCTATTTTTCCTTATGTTTTAGTGTGATGTGTGAAGAGTGTATTTTCATCTATATGATGTTTATGTATGCATTTATAATTTTTGTTTTATGCAATTTTAGCTTTAGCAACTTTTTGACAGTTTTCAGCAGTTTTTCTTATATTAGTAATTTGGTTTTAGCAGTGTCAATTTCAAAATTGGTTAACTTAGCTAATTTGAATTTAAAATTTTATTTCCAAGTTATTTTAATTCAGTAAGTGTAATCTAGTTTCATTTCTAGCATACTTCAAATTCTGCAAACTAAGTAGTTTCTAGATTTTATAATTTAAGTAGTTTCAATTATGTAAATTAGAGATAGAGTGATCCATGAAGAAATTTTGTGAACCTTTGTTCCACAAAATAAGCATGTGTGTTGACATATAAACTATAGACTACCAAAACTCCTCTATCGTAGATAGCCTTGGACACCGCCTTGGATTTGAAAAACATTGAAATTAAATGATGATATTAATGACACTCATTATTTTTGGTATCATTGCTGGAAAATAATATAGGTGTTGTTAGAGGATAGAACAGTCATACAATTATCACTGTGTCAAGTTGTAACAAACAAATATGATTGTACTCTTTGAAAAACAATTTGCATAAAACATAGTTGTGTAGCTGATATTTTCTAGTTGCATTTCAAATTCTTAGGACACAATAATAGAATGAATGAATAGATTAAGAGATGAAAAAGGATAATTTATTAAAACAAACTCTTTACCTACCACAGGAAGGCGATATTCATGCCAAGAGGGTGAATTGCCTACTTTTGAAATTCCTGAAGTTGTTAAACAAGAACTGCCATCTCATAATCAAGAAGTGTATCTCCTTAAGAGAGAATTACATGAGGATCAAATTGTTAGTACCTCCTCACCTACTCCTAATATATCCTTATATTCAAGGTACTTTAAGCAAATTTATACTAGGTGTTGGGAAGACATAATGGTTGACTTATAAGGAAACTTGAATAGGGGTAACAATGTTCATAATAAAGCGGATAATCCTACTCCTTCTAGGACCTTTGAGTATCCTATTAGGTTAAATCCCACACAAAAATCTCCAATGAAAATAATTTCACCTTCAGTGCTACCAAACATTTGAGGAGTTACATCCGAAGATCCTGATCAATTCTTGTTTGAATTTAAGGTTGTATGCCAAACATACAAATATACAAATGAAAACCAAAAAATTAAAGTTTTCCCTTCCACACTGAAAAACATAGATTTGCACTAATTTATGAGTTTAGCACCCAAATCAATTTGAATCTAGGAAGAAATGGAGGAATAATTCTTGAATAAATACCATGAATACTATCGGGTGAAAAACAAGAAGGATGAATTATTTAGAATCAAACAAGAAGAAGATGAAACTCTGGAGGATTACTTGGATATGTTTACCTTTGTATAAAATATATGTGGGTTTGTTGAATCAACAATATGCAAGACCATATTCTTAAGAGGATTACAAGATGATTCCAGAGATGTGTTAGACTTAATGGGCAAGGGAGATGTGAGTACCCTTGGCATCGATGATATTTTGGAACTATGTAGAAATTACTCCCACAAAAAACAAAGAACACCATTTGAACAAATATCTATATCAACTATTTGTAGGTCTTTTTCAAAAGGACATATCACGAACTGATGTCATTTACTTTTAGGACTCAAAAACACAAATATAAGAACTCAACTTTATTGGAAAAATACAAGGGAGAATTTTTTCACAATATCCAAATGCCCCATATTTTCCCACATATTGGGGATAAAATCCTAGGTCTATGCCATGGGGTTACTCATACCCTCTACAACAATCTTGGAGTCAACCTCCATGGACATATTATTAATATTGGTCACAATCTGAGGGGAAAAATCCATAGTGGAATCAACACAATCCACCATGGATGTAGGTACAATATCATAGATAAAATTGGGGACAACAGTATTAACCATACCAAGGATAATGAAGATGCCAAGGTCAAACACAAAATTTGTTTCTTGGTCCTACTCAAAATTTTCCTCAAGGAAGACAACAACAACAATAAGTGAAGCAACCTCCACTTTCGGGCCAACTTGTGGCCAACCCTAATAAAACTAGATAGATAACTCCTATCTATGTGGCTAAATCTGATGATTCTACCACGATAAAAATAATTTATTGTCGTAATATCCAACTACGTTAAGGAAACACACTTCTTGAGCCTACTCCACCTATTATTGAAGAAATAAAAATTAATGAAGAAAAACAAGAACCCTTTATCCCAAAGCTACATAAATCAACTTTGGATAAAGGAAAAGAAAAAGAAGAGAACATTCCTCAAGAAAATTTACCTTCTTCATCTAAGAAGATACCATATCTTGAACAATTTGAAAAATCTAAAATCACTTCAAAATCAGATTTGGTAAAGGATCTCAAATGTTTAAACATTTTAGTTCCTTTATTACAAGCCATTTAAGAAATACCATTAATCAATAAAACTATTCAGGGCCTTTGCATTAAAAGAGTAGGAAGGAAGAAGAGATCCTTTCCCAAAACTGTACAGATAGATGGGAGATTGGTTGACCTGCTTTCTGGAAAACTTGTTCCACCCAAATATGGTGATCTAGGAAGTCTATTAGTCATGATAACCATAGGATCAATGCAGATATCTAATGTTGTGATTGATCTTAGGATGGACATTAATGTTACGACTAAAGACACAATGTAGAGATTACAACTAAACAAATTGAATCCTACATCTACTATTTAGAAATGGTTGACCGATCTATTGCTAAACCAAAATGAATCATATAAGATATTTCTATGATGGTTTCCTCATGGGAATATACAATCGACTTCTTAGTATTACAAACTCACAATTCAATGACTAGTTATCCAATAATATTAGGAAGGCCTTGAATTGCTATGACAACTAATTTCATGGACTATAGATCAGGAGAAATTACCATTTCAAAGGTGATAAATTCAAACAATATATATTTATATCCTCCTGCAAAACCTTCGATAAACATTTTAGTCGCTTATGGTTTCTTGAGTCTGATGATGAACACGAAAAATCCATCTCAAAATTGGCTACCATAATAGTGAAAGAACATGTAGAAGAGGTAGAAAGAGAGGTGTTTAAAGATGAAACCATATTGTTTAATATAATTCATGAATCAGGACTCAAGGATGATCCAATCACTGTTCATCGCTTATTATGGAATGATGAAGCTCAAACATCTGAACAAATGACACCCATTCCATTACAATAAAGTCTCTTCAAATTTACACATGGATGACATCATAATATTATGTCATCCTTTCACTATCCCATATCATGATATTCTCACAATGACACTGAGAGGGGGGGTGAATCGGTGTAGCTATTTAAATTCAAATCTACAACTCTTAAAGCTGAAGCAAAGAGAACTTAAAAGTAGGTAAAGCAATTATCACAAGAGAGCACACCACAACACACAATGTAACGAGGTTCACCAATTTGGCTACTCCTCAAGAATGACTCGCTTGGACTATGGTCCAAATCCAGCCTTTGCAAAACACCAATTTTACAATCCGTTTACCAAGACCCACTGGAAGGAGCACCAACCCCTGATTTATCTGCACCAACAGAAAGGAGCACCAACCCCTATCCAAGCACCAACTTGGATCACAGTTTTGAAAGCTATATCAATGACATAAAAATGCCTTCACTTTTACAAGACCCTGACTGGTCTATAATTTATCAAAACATAGTAAACACTTACTGCTCTGCTTGTCGCTCTCTTACAACACTCTTCTAACCCTCTTTCGGTAGCACTTTCACACATTCAACGACAACTTAATTCTCCACGCAACTGCCCTTTTATAACAATATTTTCATCTTGAAACACCTGTTCTTCTGTGACTTCCATAATCCTGCATGCACCCTATTAATAGACACTTCTGAAAGTAACTCCTTTATCACATAGTAATTTGTACATGCATTCTATTAATAGCTCTGTTTCTTGTGTGGGACTTTTAGTATAACTGCCGCTCGACGGTTACACTACTTTACGGGCCCTGTAACTGCCGTTCTGTCTTTAATGCACTATGCTTATTTTAGCTTGCATGATTTCTATCTGTAACTGCCCCTGTAACTGTCGCACTAACTTCAGTTGACTCTTCTTATAATGGCTGCATGATTTTCCTCTACAATTGCCTCTGTAACTGTCGTTCTACTTCAGTTAACTATTCGTAATCATGTTGTTGCGACCTGTCATGAAATCATGACACTTCTGTCTCTTTGTACTCTTCTCACCTTTTACCCATGAAAACATGACATGTCATGATATCATGACACTTTTTGCCTCCTTGTCCTTTTCTCAGCTTGCACCTGCAAAAATAGAACATGTCACGAAATCGTGACACTTTCGTTGCCTTGAGCTCTTCTCTGTCTCTTACCCATGAAAATAGAACATGTCAATCGTGACACCTTCGTTGCCTTGAGCACTTCTCTGACTCTTGCCCGTGAAAACAGAACATGTCATGAAATCGTGACACTTTCGCTTCCTTGCACTCTTCTCTGCTTGCACTAGTGAAAACATGACATGTCACGAAATCGTGACATCTTTCGCTTCTGTACACTCTTCTCTGCAAGCACTAGCGAAAACATGACATGTCATGAAATCGTGACATCTTTCGCTTCCGTACACTCTTCTCTGCAAGCACTAGTGAAAACATGACATGTCATCTTTCGCATCCGTACACTCTTCTTGGCTTGCACCAGCAAAAATATGACATGTCGCGAAATCGTGACATCTTTCACATCCGTATACTCTTCTTGGCTTACCCCAGCAAAAACAAGACATGTCACAAAATCGTGACATCTTTCGCATCCGTACACTCTTCTTGGCTTGCCCACGAAAACAAGACATGTCACAAAATCGTGACATCTTTCGATCCGTACACTCTTCTTCTTGCCAAACAACATGTCACAAAATCGTGACACATTTTTCTATCGGACTCTCTCTCCTGAAATATGTCACGAAATCGTGACACTTTTTCTCTTGCGTGCTTTTCTTCCTCTCGAAACCGACATGTCACGAAATCGTGACACTTTTCTTTGCAAGCTCTTTCTTTCTAAACATGTCACGAAATCATGACAATTTTCTTTGCTTGCGCCTTCTCTTCGAACATGTCACAAAATCGTGACAGTTTTCTTTGTTTGCGCCTTCTCTCCAAACATGTCATGAAATCGTGACAGTTTTCTTTTCTTGCGCCTTCTCTCTCGAACATGTCATGAAATCATGATAGTTTTATTTGCTTGCGCCTTCTCGCCAAACATGTCATGAAATCATGATAGTTTTTTTTGCTTGCGCTTTCTCTCTCAAACATGTCATGAAATCGTGATAGTTTTCCTTGCGCTTTCTCTCTCTTCCAACATGTCATGAAATCATGACAGTTTTGCTTGCATTTTCTCTCTCCTTCGATATGTCACGAAATCATGATAGTTTTGCTAGCATTTTCTCTCTCCTCCGATATGTCATGAAATCATGACAATTTTGCCAGCATTTTCTCTCTCCTTCGATATGTCGCGAAATCGCGATAGTTTTTCTTTCCGACCAAACATGTCGCGATATCGCGACAGTTTTCTTACTTGTCTTTTTCTTGGATCTTTTGAATATGGGCCACTTCTGTCTTCTTGGATATTCACTGTACATGCTCTGACTGACCTCTGAACTCTTGTCCACTGCATCAACTGATCTATCTGTCTGTGTTGACAACAATGACAATATTGTTTCTGCACCTTGCTCAACAATCTCCCCCTTTGGAATTGTTGGCAACACATGTGCAATTTCCTGTAATTCTTCTCCCCCTTTGACAATAATACCAAAGGGCTGCTACAGACTCCCCCTGAGTCTATGCACAACATTCTCAGACAAACATTGTTATAGTTAGCAAAAATCATGAATATGAGCAAAACTATAAACACAGACATAAATGCTCCCCCTGAGAATGTGGTCCCGATTGCTAGTCAATTCTTGGGAAACGTGACCACTCCCAACTTACTCCGAAGGTACTCAAAAACTTCTTTGGGCAATGGTTTTGTGAAGATGTCCGCTACTTGCTCTGTAGTTGGAACAAAATCCAATTTAACCTCACCTTCCGCAACTTTATCCTTCAAAAAGTGATACCGGATTGCAATATGTTTGGTTCGAGAATGCATAACCGGATTCTTTGAGATGTTAATAGCACTGGTGTTATCACATTTAACAGAAATTGGCTCTTTGAAGTGAATACCAAGATCTTTCAGGGTTTGTCTCATCCATAATATCTGCGTACAACACGTTGTTGCTGCAATGTATTCTTGCCTCTGCTGTGGATAGAGAGTCTGATTCTTGTTTCTTGCTATGCCATGCTACCAGCCTGTCTCCAAGATAAAATGCTCCTCCACTGGTACTCTTTCTGTCATCTATACATCCCGCCCAATCTGCATCTGAATATGCAATAAGAGTGAAGTCCTTACCTTTTGGATACCATAATCCATACTCCATAGTACCCTTGAGATATCTAAGAATCCTCTTCACATCTGTCACATGAGTCTCTTTGGGACTAGCTTGAAATCTTGCTACCATGCAAACTGCCTACAAGATATCTAGTCTGGTGGCTGTTAAATACAACAGGCTCCCAATCATAGATCTGTACATGGTTTGATCAACATCTAGAGATTTGTCATCCTTGCTCAACTTGCAACCTGTCGTCATGGGAGTGCTAACAAGTTTACTATCCTCCATTGTGAACTTTTTCAGCATTTCTTTCACATATTTAACTTGAGAGATAAAAATGCCCTTTTCATTTTGATTGACTTGCGATCCGAGGAAATATGAAAGTTCACCAATCATAGACATCTCAAATTCTTTCTTCATTTTATTTGCTATGTCTCTACATGACTTATCATTGTTGCTGCCAAAAATGATATCATCTACATAAACAACAAGGACAATAAGATGGCCATTCTCTATTTTGACATACAGATTGTTGTCCACCATACCTTTCTTGAACCCCTGTTGAATAAGATAGTTATCCAGCCTTGCATACCATGCTCTGGGTGCCTGTTTCAAGCCATACAAAGCTTTCTTCAACTTGCAAACAAATTTGGGATTATCACCGAGTTGGAAACCATCCTGGCTGCTCAATGTAAACCTCTTCTTCCAGTTTTCCATTCAGAAATGCTGATTTCACGTCCATTTGATATACTTTGAAATTTTTATGAACTCCTAAAGCCAGAAACATTCTGATTGCCTCTAGTCTAGCTACTCGGTGCAAAGGTTTCCTCAAAATCAATACCTTCAACTCTGTGCATAGCCTTTACTGGACCAATCTTGCTTTATTCCTTACAACCTGTCCATCTTCGTTCAATTTGTTTCGAAAAATCCATTTAGTACCGATTATATTTTTATTTGTTGGCCTTGGTACTAACTCCCAGGTTTTGTTTTTCTCAATCTGATCTAGTTCTTCATTAATTGCCTTCATCCAACTTTCATCTGTGCTTGCTTCAACAACATTTTTGGGCTCAATGCTGGATAATAGAGAGTAGTTCCTTACTACTGTTCTCCTTGTCTGAATACCAACTGTGGGGTCCCCAATAATTTGCTCTCTGGGATGATTTTTTTGCCAGCTACCTATTTTGAATTTCTTGTTTTCTTCTACTTCTGAGTCAATACTTAAATCATCTGGGTCAATTTCCTTATTCTCTTTTGTTTCCTTTTCTTCATCTCCTTCAATAACTTCTTCATAAATAGGGTAGTTTTCTTCATAGCTAATTTCTCGTTCCCTACCTTCATCAACCTTAACATCGGCACTCTCCACAATTTTCTTTAGCCTCTTGTTATAGCATGTGTAGGCTTTGCTTTTTGTCGAATAACCAAGAAAAATTCCTTCATCAGCTCTATCTTCAAACTTACCAAGATTATCTTCAGTTCTTTTGATGTAGCACTTGCTGCCAAAGACTTTGAAGTATCTTGCTGTTGCCTTCTTGCCGAACCATAACTCATACGGAGTTTTGCTTTCATATGTCCTCAACATGCACCTGTTTTGGATGTAAATCATAGTATGGACTGCCTCTTTCCAAAATCTGTCTACTATTTTGCTCTCGACCAACATTGTCCATGCCATTTCTTGCACTAGTCCTATTTTTTCTTTCAACAACACCATTCTGCTTGAGGTGTCCTTGCTCGCTGAAAACTGTCTTCTGATCCCATATTTTTGACTAGTACTCTGCAAACTCCTCTGAGATAAACTCTCCTCCTCTATCTGATCTTAAGCATTTAATTCTTTTTCCTGTTTGATTCTCAACCTGGTGTTTGAAAGTCTTGAACATTTCAAAGGCATCTGATTTAAGCTTTAAAAATAGTACCCATGTCATCCTGGAATAGTCATCTATGCACAACATAAAGTATTTGTCACCATTTATGCTTTGTGTTCTCATGGGTCCACATAAGTCAAGTATGAATTAGCTCTAAAGGTTTGCTGGTGAAGTATTCCTTTGATTTAAATGTGGATCTAGTTTGCTTCCCCTTTTGGCATGAAGCACAGATGCTATTTAATGGTTTGCCAATGGTGGGTATATCTCTTACTGCCCTTTTTGAACTTATTTTTACCAGATTGTCAAAGCTAATATGACCAAGCCTCTTGTGCCACAACCAATTTTCATCTTCCTGTCCAATCAAACATGCTCCTTCTGAAGTCTCTAAGAGAGTATATAGATTTCTAGAAGTCCTCGATCCAGTAGCTATCAGCTTCCCACTGTGTGCTTTTTTGACTTCACAGCCCTGCTTCTTAAAGATGACTTCATGACCTCTATCATAGATTTGACTTACGCTCAGTAAGTTGTGCTTCAAACCAATCACAAATAGAACTTCTTTGGAATTGATCTTTCCATCACTTATCTTGACTGATCCTTTGCCAACTATCTTGGCTCCATCATTATTTCCAAACTTTACAGAGCCCCCTTCATATTTCTGTAACTTTTCAAATTTTTGTTTATCTCCTGTCATGTGACTCGAGCATCCACTATCCAATATCCATGGTGCAGATTTGTTCTATGCTTTGAATGTTGTCTGTACAATCAAGGATTCCTTTTCTTCCTTGGTTCACTCCTTTTCTTTCCACTCTGGTTTGACTACAGTTTTGGTCACTTGTTTAGACTTTTCTTTGTCAGTAGCCTATGCATGTTTTTCTAGGAATTTTCTATTTTGCCTTAAACTGTTTGGTTGAGATCTTCTTCCTTGATATTTATTTGCTGCATATGTGCTTCTACAGTTTCTTGCAATGTGTCCAAAGTTATGACAGTTATAGCATTCTAATACATAATCCATCAAGGGTGAAAAGACATTTCTACTTGGTGAAATTTCTTTGTCCTATATTATAAATGCAGTCTGAAATCTTATGACCGTAAGCATTGCATTTAAAACAATAACCAGAAAAGGATTGATTGAACCTGGGAGTTGGTCTTTGCCATTTTGTAGTAGGAGCCACAAATTTTCTTCTCCTTTGATGTGTGACGTTTGTGAATCCCTCATTGTCGGCACTCTTCTCGTGCCTCGGCATTGTTGCTTTCTTTTGCATGATTCATTTTTCCTTGATCAACCTTGATCTTATCTTCTTTCTTTACTGGTTCTATAGTTATGGCCTTTGATCCACTTGACGATTCTCCTTCGACAAAGCCCAAGCCAAATTTGATGCCTGTAGTCCTCTGACTATTTATAATCTTTTCAAGCTTCATAGAACTTCCTTCAAGTTTGTGATAGCAACTCAATTTTTGATTCTTTTCTTCTAGCCGCATTCTTAAGACAACAATCTCTTCTTCCAGTTTGTTGCACTCATCTATTTTCATGGTTAATTGTACTTCGAGTTCTTCAGACATTTTCTTAAATTCTTCTGTCTATACTTTCAAACTATTTATTATGTCATTCGCATCCTCAAGCTTTCTTGAGACCTTTTTATTCTTTTTCCTTTCTGTACTCAACTCTTTAAGTGCAGCAACCAACTCTCCTTCCAGATATACTTCAGCCTCATCCTTAATGTTTTTATCACCTTCCTATTTTTCTTCTATTTTTTCTTCTTCAAATGCCATGAACAGAGCTTCACCTGTTTCTTCTTCAGAATCCTCACCTGAGCTATCTTTAGAAGAGCTGACATTCTTGGATATGAAACTTTTCTTTTTGAAGTTGCTTTTTCTAAAATTTGGTTTCTTCTTCCAGTCACTTCTTTCTTGGTGTGACCCTTCATCACTTTTGGTTTTCTCATTCATTGGACACTTAGCTGCAAAGTGACCGATGCCTCCACAATTGAAGCACTTAAACGGTAACTTTCCTCTATATTTTCCTTTTCCCTTTATAAGTTTTTGAACAAAGTTAGCTTCCGTTTCATCTGATGTCTCTTCATCCTCAGATTCTTGTTCAACTTTTATATTTTTGTGTGCTTTAAAAGCAGCTTCTCTGTCTATGGGCTTAGTTTGTCCTATTCTCATTTCGTATGCAGTCAAAGAACCATGCATCTCATCCATGCTAAAATTATTTAGATCTTTAGCTTCTTCTATTGCAGAAACTTTAGAATTAAATCTTTTGTGAAGAGTTCTAAGTACCTTTTTCACGATGACCGCATCTTCGATTTCTTCGTCGAGTCCTCTGATCGCATTAATGATTCCATTGACTCTCAACATATAGGCCTCTATGTTCTCATCGTCATTCATTTTTAATGCTTCGAACTGAGCTCGATGCATTTGTAGCTTGGCTTCCTTGATCTTGTTGTCTCCTTCATGAATGCTCTTCAGTTTGTCCCACATGTCTTTTGCCATTTTACAGCTCATGATCCTTATCAGTTCACTGTCTACTAGCCCACACATTATGGCATTCTTTGCTTTGGAGTTATTCTCAAACTTTTTCTTCTCGACAGTATCTATTGGAGGAGTAGCGGGTATTGTGTATCCACTTTCTACTGACTCCCAAATGTCGTATCCCAACGCACATAGATATGTCTACATCCTGAGTCTCCAGAATGAGTAATTAGTTCCATCGAACAAAGGAGCTTTGTTTGATGAGAATCCTTCACCACCTGCCATTGTGTTTCTTCCAAGATCACCTTAGCTGATTAAGCTTGTTCAGGAACCTTGCTCTGATACCAATTGATATTCTCACAATGACACTAAGAGGGGGGGTGAATCAGTGTAGCTATTTAAATTCAAATCTACAACTCTTAAAGCTGAAGCAAAGAGAACTTAAAAGAAGGTAAAGCAATTATCACAAGAGAGCACACCACAACACACAATGTAACGAGGTTCACCAATTTGGCTACTCCTCAAGAATGACTCGCTTGGACTACGGTCCAAATCTAGCCTTTGCAAAACACCAATTTTACAATCCATTTACCAACACCCACTAGAAGGAGCACCAACCCCTAATTTATCTGCACCAACAGAAAGGAGCACCAACCCCTATCCAAGCACCAACTTGGATCACAGTTTTGAAAGCTATATCAATGACATAAAAATGCCTTCACTTTTACAAGACCCTGACTGGTCTATAATTTATCAAAACATAGTAAACACTTACTGCTCTGCTTGTCGCTCTCTTACAACACTCTTCTAACCCTCTTTCGGTAGCACTTTCACACATTCAGTGACAACTTAATTCTCCATGCAACTGCCCTTTTATAACAATATTTTCATCTTGAAACACCTGTTCTTCTGTGACTTCCATAATCCTGCATGCACCCTATTAATAGACACTTCTGAAAGTAACTCCTTTATCACACAGTAATTTGTACATGCATTCTATTAATAGCTCTGTTTCTTGTGTGGGACTTTCAATATAACTACCGCTCGACGGTTACACTGCTTTACGGGCCCTATAACTGTCGTTCTATCTTTAATGCACTATGCTTATTTTAGCTTGCATGATTTCTATCTATAACTGCCCCTGTAACTATCGCACTAACTTCAGTTGACTCTTCTTATAATGGCTGCATGATTTTCCTCTACAACTACCCCTGTAACTATCATTCTACTTCAGTTAACTATCCGTAATCGTGTTGTTGTGACCTGTCACAAAATCATGACACTTCTATCTCTTTGTACTCTTCTCACCTTTTACCCGCGAAAACATGACATGTCATGATATCATGACACTTTTTGCCTCCTTGTCCTTTTCTCAGCTTGCACCTACGAAAATAGAACATGTCACGAAATCGTGACACTTTTGCTGCCTTGAGCTCTTCTCTGTCTCTTGCCCATGAAAATAGAACATGTCACGAAATCGTGACACTTTCACTACCTTGAGCACTTCTCTGAATCTTTCCCATGAAAACAGAACATGTCACGAAATCGTGACACTTTCGCTTCCTTGCACTCTTCTCTGCTTGCACTAGCGAAAACATGACATGTCACGAAATCGTGACATCTTTCGCTTTCGTACACTCTTCTCTACAAGCACTAGCGAAAACATGACATGTCACGAAATCGTGACATCTTTCGCTTTCATACACTCTTCTCTACAAGCACTAGCGAAAACATGACATGTCACGAAATCGTGACATCTTTCGCATCCATACACTCTTCTTGGCTTGCACCAAGAAAAACAAGACATGTCACGAAATCATGACATCTTTCACATCCGTACACTCTTCTTGGCTTGCACCAATGAAAACAAGACATGTCACGAAATCGTGACATCTTTCTCATCCGTACACTCTTCTTGGCTTGCACCAGCAAAAATAAGACATGTCACGAAATCGTGACATCTTTCACATTCGTACATTCTTCTTGGCTTGCACCAGCAAAAACAAGACATGTCACGAAATCATGACACCTTTTTCTATCGAACTCTCTCTCCTGCAATATGTCGCGAAATCGTGACACTTTTTCTCCTTTGCGCTTTTCTTCTCATCGGTCATGAAAACCCGACATGTCATGAAATCGTGACACTTTTCTTTGCAAGCTCTTTCTCTTCGAACATGTCACAAAATCATGACAATTTTCTTTGCTTGTGCCTTCTCTCCGAACATGTCACGAAATCTGTAACAGTTTTCTTTGCTTGTACCTTCTTGCCAAACATGTCACGAAATCATGACAGTTTTCTTTGCTTGCGCCTTCTCTCCGAACATGTCACGAAATCATGACAGTTTTCTTTGCTTGCACCTTCTCTCCAAACATGTCACGAAATCGTGACAGTTTTCTTTGCTTACGCCTTCTCTCCAAACATGTCACGAAATCATGACAGTTTTCCTTGCGCTTTCTCTCTCTTCGAACATGTCACGAAATCATGACAGTTTTCCTTGCATTTTCTCTCTCCTTCAATATGTCATGAAATCATGACAGTTTTGCCAGCATTTTCTCTCTCCTTCGATATGTCATGAAATCATGATAGTTTTGCCAGCATTTTCTCTCTCCTTCGATATGTCGTGAAATCATGACAGTTTTTCTTTTCGACCAAACATGTCGCGATATCGCGATAGTTTTCTTACTTGTCTTTTTCTTTGATCTTTTGAATATGGGCCACTTTTGTCTTCTTGGATATTCACTGTACATGCTCTGACTGACCTCTGAACTCTTGTCCACTGCATCAACCGATCTATCTGTCTGTGTTGACAACAATGACAATACTATTTCTGCACCTTGCTCAACATATCAGACATGATTCTATCTAGAATCATAATTAACAATGAGATACGAATCTTTCACTCTCTTCTACCACATCATCCTATTAAATCCCTAGTAACCAAATTTGAAGGAGTTAATTTCGTTCATCCAAGAACAAAACAAGTTGAGGTACAACCAAGAAATTTTTTGAATATTAATAACTGGTTGATTGATGAACATGAAGAAAAATTGTTTATTGTACTAAAAATATATATCAATGCCTTTGTTTGGGAATACAAAGATATGATGGGGATTCATACTGATGTATGTAGGCATAAAATATATACAGAAGATGCAAAACCCATACGACAACCACAAAGGTGGTTGAATCTTTCTTTAAGAGATATTATCAAAGAAGAAATCAAAAAGCTCTTGGAGGTGGAATTCATTTACCCAATTTCTAATAGTCAATGGGTTTCTCCATTGTTTATTGTACCAAAGAAAAATGGAAATATGAGAGTGTGTGTAGATTATTGAGAATTAAATAAAGTCACACACAAGGACCATTTTCCATTACCATTTATTGATCAAGTGTTAGACACACTCGTGGGAAAGAAATATTTTTGTTTTCTTGATGGCTTTAGTAGATATAACCAGATACAAGTTGCACCTGAAGACCAAGATAAAACAACATTTACTTACCCATGGAAAATTTTTGCTTACATGTATAATCTTTTCGACTTTATAATGCCCCAAAAAATTTCCAATGAGTTGTTTTGGCTATTTTTTCTGATTTAACTACTGAATGTGTAGAAATTTATATGGATGACTTCATAGTTTGTGGGGAAGCTTTTGACATCACAATAGAACATCTTGACAAAGTTTTAACTCACTGTGAAACTTATCATTTGGTCCTAAACCCTGACAAGTGCTTCATGATGATGGAAACCATCATATATTATCTGAAGGAATTAAGGTAGATACTAAAAAAGTAGATATCATTAAGAACCTTCCTCCTCCCTAAATTCAAATTGAAATTAGAATATTTTTGGGGCATATTGGATTTTATCATGGTTAATTTAAAATTTTAGTACAATTGGAATCCCTATTTTTGCACTATTAACAAAAGATTCTAAATTTAAATGGACCAAAAAATGCCAAAATTATTTTGATGCTTTAAAAGAAAAATTAATCACTCCACCTATGTTAAGAGGTTTGAATTGGGAATTACCATTTCACATCCAAACTGATGCATCCAATATTGCAATTGGAGAAACATTAGGGTAGGTGGAAAATGGGGAGCATTATTCCATTTACAACATTAGCAAAAACCTCACTAGAGCATAAAATAACTATACTACCACTAAAAAGGAATTTCTAGTGGTAGTATATGCTATAAATAAATTCCATCACTACATCACTGGTTATCAAGTATTTGTCCATACAGATCATGCAACTATTAAATACCTAATGAACAAACCTATGGTTAGTGTAAGAATAATTCACTGGTTATTACTATTGCAAGAATTCAATATCATAATAGTTAATAAACCAGGAAAAGCTAATGCTGTAGTAGAATTTTTATCTAGACTAAACAACACAAGAGAGGAAGAATTGGTAGAGGACACCTTTCCTGATGAAAAATTATTTTCTATATTAGTAAAATCACCTTGGTTTGTTTATACTGCTAACTAATTAGAAATAGGGAAAATCCCTTCTCATTTTACTTCAAAACAAAAGAACCAATTGATAAAGCAAAACTCATCCTTCAAATGGATCAATGGTCTACTATTCAAATATGGACTCAATCATATATTGCATTGATGTATTAAAAAATATGATGTGTATGATATCCTCCGTGAATGTCACAATGAACCTTCAAGAGGACATTATTCTGTTAAAAGTACTATTAGGAAATTTTGGAAAGTGGCTATTATTGGCCATCTCTTCACAAGGATGTAAAAAAGTACATACGACATTGCAATACATGTCAAAGAATGGGAAAAACCACACACACAAATGAAATGCCTTTACAACCTCAAGTAGTTTTAGAACCATTTGAAAAGTAGGGGTTAGATTTTGTTGGTCCCATTAACCCACCTTCTTAAGGAAAGGTACATATCTTGGTATGTATTGGTTATTAACCAAATGGACTGAGATGCATTCTTTTAAACATACGAGTGAAAAGAAGGTCACTGAATATCTATATTATTTGGAGCTCCACAATCTATCACCATAGATCATGGACCTCAATTCACATCAAAGGTAATAGAACATTTTACTAAACCTTATGAAATTAAATATAGAAAATCATCACCTTATCAGACTCAAGCGAATGGTCAAGTTGAAGTTAGAAATAGGGAATTGGAAAGAATTATAACCAATACAATAGGTTCACATAGGAGGAATTGGTTAAATAAATTACCAGAAGTCATTTGGGCATACAATACATGGAAATCCACCATGGGTTTCATAAATTATGAATTGGTTTATGGTAAGAAACCCCTTTTTCACATTAAATTTGAGCTACTAAAACTTTACACATCTTTGGAAGTTGGTATTGGTTTGTCATAAGTATATATGGATAGAATTATGCAACTCAATGCATTGGATGAACTTCGATTAGAATAACTACATCAAATGAAAGTTATCCAACGAAAACATAATATGTGGCATGATAGTCACATTCAATAGAGAAAATTTGAGCAATGAGATTAGGATTTATTGTTTGATTGTCATTACAAATATTTTTCAGGAAAATTGTAGACTAGGTGGCTTGGGCCATACCAGATAGAAGTTTTTAGAAATAAAGCATTTTGTATCTCTCCCATTGATGATTCGAGAAGAAATTTAGTGGTAAATATACATCACCTTCGAGTATACCATCATTCATTAATTAAGGAGGATTTTGTAGGAAAAAATGCACAATTAAATTTACACATGATGGAAGAGAATCTCTCTCCAATTATAGATTCAGAATGATTTGAAAATTTTGAAAAAAAGAGATGAAAAAACAAGAGAGATGAAAACAAATTGGAAAAAAAATGAAAAAGATAAAAAAATATGAAAAAAAATGAATAATTCAATAGTGAAAATAAGGTGCTATTGAATTAAGGCTTACATGAAAACTGGTTTTTGATATGTTTGCCTTTTTTATTTATTCATCATTGCTCATTGTACAAAATTCACTTACTACACATGTGTCATGTTTTTGTTGTCAGATAGCTTCCTAACAATCATCAAAAGCAACTTACAAGGTATATGATAAGTTTTCAAGTAGTAAGGTATGTGTTTATTGCATTTAGTCATAGTTAAGCATTAACATGTAATGTATGATAATTATATATTTGGAAAAAAATATTTAGTAATTTGGCAAACAAATGGAACATTTTTTTCAACATGTCAAGAAACACCCTATCTTTCCTGTGGTTATGTGAAAAATTTAGTTTGGTAGCATAAAAATAGGAAATTTATAGAGCTCAAGAATGACCAGAGCTCAGGAATGACCAGAGCTCCAAAATGAGGTCTGGAAGATTTAAATACATGGGCACACAAAAATTTGAATGCATAGAGAACACATGGTGAATTTAAAAAATAAAATTTTCCATGTGATGCCACTTCACTTGACCACCGTTGAAATCAGGTACAACTTTCTAGACATGCACATGGTAGATTTTATGAGGATGTCATCCGACATGTTTTGAAGCACCCATTGTACCTAGTTTTCATGTCTATTCTAGAGACATATTATTGGGATGTTTCGACATGAGTGAGAGTGAGGATCGAGGCAGATGATGTCCACTTTTCACAATCGTGACACCATATCAGCCAAATCGGATCGTCCACCTTAGCTTAACTATTTTTAAAATTTGCATGGTAATTCAAAGATATTTTGACCCACCACCTTCATTGCATACCATAAATTAATTTTTTGTGATGCATCAAATGAACACACACCACGTGTCTTGTTGATGCATGTAAAATCACAACGTACTCTGTGCCATATTTTGTAGCCGATTACTACATTTTAAAGTTATGAATATAGAGGTATTGTAATCATCACATCTGTAGGGATCATTTAAATAAAAAATAGGCTAAAACAAAACCAAAATATACTACAAGGGGAGGTTTTTATAAAACCACTGAAGTGCAGTAGTCCTATCAAAAAAATAGAGACCGTAGAAAAAAATTGTAGTGGAGAATTATTTTCAGACAACATGAAGTAGAAAAATAAGGCCAAACCAAACTCCTTGGATGAAATCTAGTGATACCCTAAGGTGATGCAAATTGTTTGACAAGCTGGGATGATGTTGTTTTTGGAAAAAATTAACAGTTATTGTGAGGGGTTAGCAGCTGAATTTGCATGCACTCTTTGAAATAATAGAGCAATCATAAACATCATACAAATTGAGGTAACCACTTTAATTTTGAGCTAAATTATTAGGTTACCATTACACGGAGTAGATATTACTAAAATACTTAAGGACACACTCCTTGAGGTAGTTAGAGGGAGATGTGCAACCCAGGATGCACATAAATAATAATATTTGCAAAGGGATCAAACGGGTTAGTTTACAGCCACCTTGGGATGTAGTTGCAGAATGGGTTATCAGATATTTAACTTGTGAAGGGTAATACATTGTGTTATCCAACCATCACATGAAAATTCTCATTCATCTTAAGAATAGTATACAATGCCCAAAAGTGAGGGTAAACATCCCTTTGTATTTATGCTAGGAGCTACACAACATGGCTAAAAGGTACCAATGATGCTAGGGATCTCTTAGACACCATGGCCTCATCAAAATAATTTATAAGTATCATTTCAAGGGTAATCATCATAATTTAAACAGGTTATTTGCACCATGGAATGAGTAGGTTTTTGTTGAAGAGGAGCTAGAAGAAGAAGGGGTAACTGCTAGTGAAGCAAAAATCCCTTAGGAAATTGTTGATGGAGTTATTCCTAAATCTAAAGAATCTCCATAATTTTACCATGGTCCACCAAATACCAAAAATAAGGTACAAAGAAAGAGAAGAAGGATCTACATAGCCAAATCCCTCTAATTCTAAAATAATTAGGGCATAGGTTGAAGCATCCAATTTGTCATCATAGAAAGAAGTTGATAGGTCTACAGAGAGATATACTACAAAAGTAAAGTAGAATGGTAGGGCATAGGAGACAAACTCATAAATATTGATAAGGTAAACCAAGAATATGAGAAGATCTATTATAGAGGAACCTATTGAAATAATGGAGGAAAATAGTGAAACTCAGGATAAACCACCTTCACCTCCTCCTTTGAGAAGAAGAAGCAGGAAACTATTGTAGCACAGGAAATGATACCTGTATTATCCAAACCAAGGAGAAGGAGAAAATTAATTTTGCAAGAGGATGAAGGTGATGTTGCTAAGGAAACACCTATTCATATGGAAGAATTTCATGTAGAAGCTAAAGAACATGTGGAGCTAGATTCCCCACCAGTTATGGATCTACCCACATATTCTTTTAAAATTGAAGAATATGATGTATATGAGACATAGGACCTAATGAAGGCTACTAGGGTGATCATTAAGACCCAAAAAAATTGGATTGAAAAGAGAGAGGCAACAATCAAAGAGAATGAAAAATATATTTATCAATTACTACATGAAATAAAAGAATTGAATGGTAAAGTGGTATAGTTGAAAAATTTATTTGGAATTTCTAATTCAAGAGAAGAGACAACAAAAATATTACTAGGACTGGCATGGTAGATTCTAGAGGTGGCAACATAAGAAGATATACCATAATTAACCCATACAGTTGAAGAAGCCACCTTAAAGCAGAGACCTCACCTTTCTGTTCCTACCATGGTTATTTCAGTAGAACAACAATAGGTAAAAGAAGGAAGTGCATCTATGAAGAGGGTTGGTAAAAGAGTAATGAAAATTAAAGAGAGTTCTCACCAAGGGAGATACACTTCAAATATGGAGCAACACCAAACTTTTTAGGAGCAATTTACAATAGAATATGTTTTGAAGCTTTCAAATGTAGCTCAAGAACATTCCAAAGCAACTCTAGAACATTCTAAATATGAACAGGGACATTCTAGAGTAGCTTTGGAATATCTAGAAACAACACCATAACATCTAAAGGAAGATCTAGAATTATGGGATGAGAAAGGCGTATCAAAAATTGAAGTTCTTGGAATGCAAAATACTTGAATGCATGCAAGTACATCACTTAAGGAAGAGGAAAACAATTTTTTACAAAATTTGTTAAAAGAATTCATACTATAGAAATAGGTATTCAAGTTTATTTACTCCCAGTACATGAACCTCCACCAGTGGTAGTGCATCCACTAGACATGGTGCCATTAGCAATATATAATGAGGCAATTTCAAAATAGGTGGCACATTACCATACATTAAAGTTACACATTGCAACAATAAAACCTTTGGAGGAATAGAACAAGAAATAGTCTACAAAAATTGTAGCATTGTAGACTAAGGTGAAGGATTTGTGCTCAATTACATAACACCTGGTGCAATGCAGAAGGCCTATCAAGTTATACATTCTATTCATCAAGGAGAGATTCCTCTGGTGGTAGGTAATGCATATTTACTTTGGTCTATCATACGATTTATCTTCTACCTAAATTTTCTTGATGCATATCTGCACAGTCCAAAAGAACAAAAAAACATGTTGTGTGAGTTTTATCTACACAAGTTTATAATGGTAGAGGATGTACATTTCATGCCATACATATATACATGTGATGTCCAACTTAGATATTTCCTTTCTACATTGAAAAATCAAATATGCTAAGATCAGGAAAAGAAACAAAATAGAGCTATTGAAATAGGACTTGGTCTATTGATGAGACATGTCTAGCCTAAACATGTACCACTGAGTAGTGTACATTTCTTCTTGATAGAAAAACCTGAAATCAAAGCTACCTATATTAGGAACCTCAAGGAGAGTTTGATCTATTTTCAACAGTTATATATAAGCAATTTTAACAACTCTTTGGTAGTACGTAAAAGCAAATGGAAAAAATTACCCATATCTTTGCAGAAGAGGGAACCCATATCACCAACAAACCTATTATTGTTATGAAGAAGGGTAGATACATTGATGGATGTAATATTGAAATTAAGATATCACTGGATAGGCCTACGGTTTAGGCCACTCACTATTATCACACCTGTACCATTTTAGTTTTACTCTGATCCTAAGTTAGAGCAACAATCCCAAAGATGGTTGGTAGAGATAAAGAAGAACAAGGGATACCATGATGGAGGTCACATATTTTGGGTAAATTGTTACAAGTAACTAGACCTAAGTGCATCTATATCCCAAAAAAATGCATGAGGACATGCATCAGGTTAAGTTGAGGAGAATGATAAGTTCAAATAATACCTCATTTTTGCACTACTTTTTGACATAAAACTGCCATATTCTAACACATAATATAGATATATGTCATATATTTGATTAAAATTCACTGTTTTTTTGATGTTTGCATGATTAAATGTTAAGATAATACCACTGTTTTGATTGTTTTCTTCATTTTTTGTCCTATTTTTGCATGATTTTAGCACTAAAACAACATAGTGAAATTAGTAGCAAATAAATATTTTTTGCAACTTATGATTGGTGAGCTATTTTGTATGTTTTTTCCATCTAAAATAAGTTGTGGAGTTTATGTGGTGCCAAATCAGCCACTCTATTGTTGAAACAAAGCATGATAGTTGTACACAACATATACAGGGCAACCACCTACAACATTAAAGGAGGACCAAGACAAAGTCAAGAGGAGAAGTTAAAACCGGTTGGAAAAATTAAAGGTAACAAGGGAGGACTTACCATACCTAGAAGTTCTCCCACATGGTACAACTAGTAGCAATAGAGCATTACAAATATTCAGCTTGATATTTTTGAGCTACTTCGGAATGACAAGTAGAAACTATCAAACAACAAAAGATAAATATAATTTGGATCCAATATGCAAGAAGCGAGTGAGTTAGCATGAGGATAGGAGTGGTGGTTGATAGTTTCCCTATTCTTAGCTGATTTTTATCACTTTGGAAGAATGAAAAAGCACACAGTTGGCTTCCATAGTGGATTTTATCCTAAAATAGACTGAGTCTGTTGTAACAAAACAACAAATCAAGTAGGAACAATGCATAGTTGATTTTGTAGTTGCAAATAGGAATATAGGAATTGGTATAAATAAGACTACTTGCCTATTTGTCAGAGTTATTCACAAGTCATGAGCTAGTATAGCTACTCAAATATTGGATTCAAGATAGTCAAGCATTAGGATCGTGTTTTGTAAAATAATAGTAGTACTAAATTAATAAAGTGTAGTATTTATCAATTGTATGATTTATGAGTGAATGAGTGTTTAGGACTTATTTTTGGAGTGTTGACACCTTATTCTAGACTAGGAAGCAAGGGCCCACTCTCGAGGCTGGTGGAAGGAGGCTAGTTTACAGGTTTTTTTTAGCTTTATGTTTTGTGTGCAATTCTTGCTAAATATTATCAATTTATTGCTCAATTGTTGTAGACAAAATTCCTCTATTTTTCCTTGTGTTTTAAGTGTGATGTGTGAAGAGTGGATTTTCAGGTAGCTTATGTTTATGTGTGCATTTATTATTTATATTTTTTGCAATTTCAGATTTAGCATATTTTTAACATTTTTTAGCAACTTTTATAGTTTTTAGCAGTTTTTCTTATTTCAGCAATTGGGTTTCAGCAGTTTCAATTCCAACATTGGTTAACTTACTTGATTTGAATTTAGCATTTTATTTCCAGGTTATTTTCATTCAAAAAATTTAATCTAGTTTCATTTCCAACATACTTCAAATTCTGCAAATTAAGTAGTTTCTAGATTCTACAATCTAAATAGTTTCAATTTTTGCAATTAAAGTAGTTTCAATTCTATAAATTAGAGATTAATGAAGAACTATTATGAACCTTTTTTCCATTGAATAAGAATGTATTTTGACATCTAAAATGTAGACTACCAAATATCTTCTATCGTAGATAGCCTTGGATACCCCCTTGGATTTGAAAAACATTGAAATTAAATGATGACATTAACGATACTCATCAAAGTAAATATTACATTTGGTGAGTTGACTATTTTGAAGTATAGGGTTTAGCTATATATGCATTTGGTTTGGATTAATTTATTAGATAGAAGGATAGATATATGACCCATTTAAGGCTAAAAAGCCATGATATTAAATCTCCATCGGCCATTTTATATCTCTCAAGTACACATCAAATTTAGGTGACCAATATGCCATCCAAAATTGTATGCTTGATAGTGGGGCTTCTCATGATATAATGCTAAAAGAAGTGGCTGATCAGTTAGGCTTAACTTGTATAAGATATTCCCCTCCTATTTTAGTAATGGATAGTAGCCAAGTGCCATGCATAGGGGTGATAACTGGTCTACTTGTGTATCTAGATTAACATCCTAGGAAAGGCATAATAATGGACATCACAATAGTGGATGTAGATCCATTATTCTTATTACTATTGTGTAGACACTGGGTTGAGTAAATGGGAGGCTCCATTTAGTTAGATTGGTATTACTCTACCACCCTCATATTAGGAAAATATAAGTCTACCCTCAAAAGAGAACCGTCCAATAAATACTCTGTTGAATTGAGGATTGATGACACCATGATTAATCTATTTAAATCTATTGAAGAGAGATATGGGAGTATATTCAGTTTAACATACACCTTTTATAGTAGAAGTACCTAAAGAAAGAGAAATGGAACTAAAATTAAATTCAAATGTTGATGCTATATGATAGGAGTTTAACTAGAAAAATGTGGACCATGATAATTGATGGAGCAAAGTCATAGACTGGGGCTAGTGTTGGGATAAATTTGATAGATGTTAAAGGCAATTATTTGGGTATCCCTTATAGAATTGAATTCCATTGTACCAACAACATAGCAGAGTATGAAGTTTTATTTCTAGGTCTCAGGAAGGATAAGGAACTAGGCAATCGACTACTTGACTTTCAATGGAGATGTGGAGCTTATAATTCAATAAGTGAAAGAAAAACATCAAGCTAAGCACTTAAGGCTGAAACAATATAAATAAGATGTCATTAATGATATTGATAAGTTCTTGTCATTTAGTCTAATTTATATTCCTAGAGAGTAAAATAATTTGGTAAAATTTCTAGTTGTAAATGCATATGGTGCAGATAATACTATGATAGATACAAAATATATGGATAAATTTCCTACAATATTTATCTACAAGCTATTTATGCTAGATAATATTATTTACTTGTACGTATTTTAGGATGACGTACATGTTAATGACTTTATGACTCTTAAAAATGAATTTTCTGATATCATATGTGATGATGATGAGGAGAAACATAAAGGTATTATTAGAGAACCAACTGAAGTCATTCAATTAAAAACCAATATCATCCCTAGGGGTTTTGTTCCTTTGGAAATTCTATTTGATGATTTTTATAGAGCATATAAACCTCTATTCCAAGAGTATAAAGTAGATGATGTTAACATAGGGATAAAAGAAGAGCCCAAATTTATTAAGATCAATAAAGCTTTATTAGAAAAAGAGAAACAATAGTATGTTAGATTCTTAAAAAAGAACAAAGATGGTTTTTATTGGAGTTATGAAGATTTAAGGACATTTAACATAGAAGTTATGACCCATACACTACCCCTTCAAGAAGATACCAAACCTTTTAGGTAAAAACAAAGGAATTTCAATCCCACTTTGCACCTAGTAATGTAGAAAGAAGTTCAAAAGCTGTTGGATGTAAAGATAATTATATAAGTTAAATTTTCTTCTTGAATCACAAACTTAGTACAAGTTACGAAGAAAAATAGAGATATAAGACTGTGTTGATTTTAGGAATTTAAATAAAATTTCACTAAAAAATAATTTTCGACAACCCAACATGGAGCAGTTGTTACAAGCCAGGACGTATTTACTAGATGGTTTCTCAAGTTATAACTAGATATTAGTGAATCCAGAAGATATATACAAACAATATTCACCACATCACGGGGGACATTTGAATATCTTAGGATACCATTTGTGTCGTTGAATATCGATGAAACATTTTATATATCTATGAAATTTACCTTCAAAGTTCTAATGTTTGATATAGTATAGTGTACTTGGATGACATCACAATATTAAAAAAAAATTGAAGATAATTTTACGCATTTCACCCAAGTGTTTGATAGATGTTAAGAATTTGGTATATCTTTGAATCCTAAAAAGTGTATATTTGGAGCTACATAGTGTAATCTACTTGGGCATGTTGTGTAAAAAGAAGGAATTAACATTGGTCCACAAAGAATATAAGCAATTTCTAAAATTCCTCCTTCTAAAAATCTAAAAGGAGTTAGATAATTGTTTGGTAAGATAAACTTTGATAGGAGGTTTCTACCTGATTTTGCTAAAATTGCCAAGCCAATAAATTACATGATAAAAAAATATGGGAAAATAAGGTGGATAGATGAGAACACAAAAGCCTTTCAAAAAATTAAGGATGCAATTACTTAGGCACCTATATTAAATTACCTAGAATACTCTAAAGATTTTAATATATACTCATTTGCTCCAGAACATAAAATTGTTGCAGTCTTATCTTAGAAGGATAAGGAGAACAATGAAAGACCTATAGCCTTTATGAGTGTAGGAATGAAAGGTGCTCAATTGAAATAGGCTTATGATTTAATAAGGGTATTAGACCATTTTAAAAGTATCTTTGGATCAAACAAGGTATTAGCCTATATTACCTACATTATCATAAAAGATGATTTACACAATCTAAAATTTTAGGGAGTTCTACAAGGTGGATGGTAAAGTTGTTATAGTGTGATGTAGAATTCAAAGCAGTTCAGATTATCAGAGGATAGGGATTAGCAAAGTATATGGATTGTAAAGAGGGGGAAGTCATGAATAATACTATCATAGTAGATGAACAACATGAGGATAGAATAACTATAATTTGATTGCAAATGGTATGATGAGATCATGTTCTACCTTCAAAAATTCTAATTCTCAAGTAACATGTCCCAAAATAAATGGAGATATATCAAACAATTAGCCCAAATATATCATGTTTAAGAAGGAATATTATATTGGAAACATCCAGATGGTGTATTTTTACTCTGTTTGTTTGAAAAATAGGTTCCTCGGGTGTTAAAATAATATCATTATGGATTCTATGGAGGCCACTTTGCATCAAAATCCACAACTAAAAAAATCATGAGGGTTGGTTTTTACTAGACTTCCTTGTTTAAATATGTTTATCAATTTGTTTAAACTATTATAACTATTAGATTTTTGCAGGGAAGAAAAATTTATTTGCTATACCTTTGAAACCAGTAGTGATGAATGCTCCTTTTACTCAGTGGGGAGTAGATTTGATAGTTGAAATTAATCCAAATTCTTGTAGGGGTCATAGATGAATAATAACTACAATATATTATTATTTGGGTAGATGTCGCAACCCTCAAGAAATCAACCATAAAGGTAGTTACTAAATTTCTAGAAGAAAATATCTTGACCCAATTTGGGGTCCCAAAAAAGATAGTCATATATAATGGTAAGTATTTCACTTCTTTTAAGATGATTGAATTTTACACTAAGTATGGTATAGATATTTCTCATTCTACTAATTATTACCCTTAAAGTAATGGTCTAACATAATCTTCAAATAAGAATTTAATCACCAGAATCAAAAGAGCATTAAGTAGAAAAAAAATAAGTTGGGATAGTGAACTCAAATTTTCTCTATGGGATCATAGAATATCTATTAAAAAGAGCATAGGAAGATCCTATTATGAGCTAGTGTATCGAGAATAGATTTTATTACCTTCTTAGGTAGAAAGCCATGCTTTATCTCTACTTATTTAGGATCATGAAAATACACATATCCAACAGATAATGTTAGATTAGATTGCACAATTGTAAGAGGATAGAAGAAGTGGACTACTAAAAATAATTTAGCAATCCCAAAGGACAACATAGGTCTTCAACAACAAATCCAAGGGTAAGATGAATAACAAAAGCTTATACTGAGAGGGGGGGAGGTGAACAGTATAAGACCACTTTTTACTTTTCTTTCCCAATCAATATTATGGAATATATCAATAGCAATATCAATAGTAGTAATAAAAGAAATGCACAAATCACCACACACAATAGAGACACTAATTTAATGTGGTTCACCCAATGTGGGCTACTCCACGGAGAAAATATTTCACTAAAATTTTCTCAACAAATATCTTGGGAAACCTTTCTCTATTACAATGTTTATGGACCTCTGTCCAAAGGAGATACCAATCCCCTAATAAGGTTCATGGATATCTATCCATATGAGACACCAATATCCTTAGTTGGTTTGTGGATCTCTATCCATAGGAAAACTCCTTTATTCTCTACTTTGGATGGTGATATTATAGAAGAATTGCTACCTCCACTACATTGGATAATGGATATCTATCCACAGAAGACTCCTATCCTCACTTAGAAGACCTATCCTCACTACCCCGGTTAATGGATCTCTATCAACTAGAGATTGTCATCCTCTATACTCTATCACCTCCAAAGCTAGCTCTCTATTCTATCTCAAATCTACACTAAACACGGTCCTTTGATCTAGAACAAATATACTCAATCTTTGTCCTCTGATCTACACTAAACATAGTCCTTTGGTCTAGCACAAATCTGCTTAATCTATGTTCTTTTATCTGCACTAGACACATTCCTTTGGTCTAGCACAAATATGCTCAATCTCTATCTCTAGTCTAGTACAAACCTATCCTAAAATATGCACCAAACTTTGTCCTCAAATCTGTCCTAAAGCCTTAACACAAAGCTTGATTTAATTACAAATCATCTCTACTAGATCTGCCCCAAAAATTAACCCAAGATTTGAAAAAATAAATCAACCAACTTTGCTCACAAGTCTTATCAAAGACTTATCTCAAATATGCCTTGTAAGCTTCCACAAAAACTCACACTTATCTATTCACAAATCCTCTCTAAAACTTGTTCAATATGCTCAACAAGTCCTTCCTAGAACTTGTCCAAACTGCTCAACAAGTCCTCACTAGACTTGCCCAATTTGTATTGTAAACTTCCACAAAAGCTCACACTAATCTATCCACAAGTCCTCTCTAGAACTTTTCCAGTCTCATAGAAACATATAGAGAATTGTTAGAGACTCAATATGATTCAAACTCACCACAATGCTCAATCACTTTCAATCTCTCTTTTTATCACATAAACATATAGGGAATTGGTAGAGACTCAATATGTTTCACACTCACAAACACTCAACATATTTCTCAAATCAATTTAGAATATGGAACAATTTGTTTCACAGAACTAGAACTATCACTTCAACACTTCCACTTGAATAGGATCAACCAACTCTACTCAATCAATCACTCAATGAAATACTCCTTGCTCACAAACCCTAGTCCAAGCATATGAACACTCACTCACTTATTTCAACAATTCTTATCAAAAAATCTCACATAACAATGATACTCATGATCTTTCACAAACCCTAGTTCAAGATAGTTATCAACTTCACATAACAATGATACTCATGTTCTTTTACAAACCCTAGTTCAAGCATATGAAAGCTTTACTCAATGTTTCCAACAATGCTTATCAAACAAGGTTTTTGTCATCAAATTTTACTCAGAAAAACCTTTAACAATCAAACTCAACAATGCTTATCAAACAACCCTTTTCTCTCCAAATTAGCATTCACAACATCCAAAAATCACTCACAAGGAAGATGTGCCCATACCTTTTGTTTATTGAAGAATTGACCTCAAAACCTGTTTTAAACACAATTTTCTTCTTTGCCAATTTCAAAGGTTAGATGACAAAATATCACACTAACACTCTCTCAGAAATATTTCTCAATTACAAAAATAATCAAACTCAAATACACCTTATTACTCCTTTGAAATTAGAAATCATAAAAACATACATAAAAAATAATTACTCAATTACTCCTTATAATATCCAATCTTTAATTAACAACCTCCAAAAATCAAACCCTCAAAAATAATACTGCCTACCCTTTTATCTCCCTCAAATACTCAATAACCAATTTAAAAAAACTTTATAAACCTCCAAAAATATATATTTTTCATCCAACCTTAGAAAATCCAAAATATTATATGCAACCTTGGCAAACATTAGCACATACCTTTTATCTCAAGAAAAATGTCTCGACGGGTTTCGAATGCAATACCACTCCCAGCCAAGCACCTTATCGAGGCGCTAGCCCACCACGTTGGCTATGAGCCTCTACATGAAGGGGAAGGCTCAAGCATTTCCTTTGTCCTTTTCCAATCAGTGTGGCGTAAAACAAAACACACTCTTCTCCCTTGCAAAACCAATTCGACGGGTTTCAAACCCTGCTCTCCTTGCCTACCAAACTTCTTATTGCCACCCACTGTCACCAAATGCACTACACAGTGCTGTGTGGAGAAAAAGGAGCCCCACTCCTATTTGTTTTATCTTCTACCATCGAATGCTTTCAAAACATGCGAAATCCTTTGTCTCTTCCTTGCACATGAATCTTTGGAGCTTGATTAATTGATAATGCATAGACTTAAGACAAAGGTTCTTGCCCCCCTTTTATACACGAAGGCCAATGCCTTAGGAAGGTCGATGCCACATTCGAATTTTGAATTCAAATTAATAATTAACCTTTATAACCCAACCTTAGGGTTATTTAATTAATATAAATTAATTTTATAATTAAATTATAATTAATTTATAATTAACTTAATAACTTTAGAAGTTAATTAAATTAATTAATAAATTAATTTATAATTAATTTAAATCTCCCCTTTTAATATTATAATAAAATATTATAATATTATTTTTCTTGGGCCTCTTCATTGCTCTTTGAACCTCATCTGACCACCTGGAACCGAATCTGACCAACTGGAAGCAAAATTTCCTTTTGCACTGATTGCGGAACCACTTCTTCTTGCACTACTCACTGAAATTGACTCTTGACATCAATGACAACTCAACTACTCAAAATGTCCAACATAAACCTTTTTAAGAAGGAGATATAGTGCTATATTGGGATACCAAAAATGATAAACATGGTGGAAAAGGGAAGTTGGAGCCCAAATGGCTTGGTCCATACTAGATTATTTAGTATTCTAGTCAACATAATTACAAGTTGTAGACTTTAGATGGTAGGGAATTTTCAATTCCTATAAATGGTCAACATCTGAAAATATACCATTCCACACCGAGGACTTTAAAATCCTTGTTTAAAAAATAAAATAAAAGATTGTGTGTCTATGTGTCTATTTTTTTAGTCTATTTTTAGATTTAGGTTATTAGGTAGGATGTTATAGGCCAATTTGATTAATTAGAGATTATGGAGTTCTTAGGTGCCTCAAGTTTACATTGTTACCACTTGTATTGATAAGAGCTAGTGTTGGATCCTTAAAAATCTGATCTTAGGTATGCCCCTAATTTAAAAAGTTCTCTTATGGGTTCATAAATTCATTTCACGTTGTTACTATGTTAAAGGTTAAGTCTAAATATTTGGTCTTTGAAAAATAAAATGACATATTTTATTTTAGTAGTCCATAGGTTAAGTTTTTTTTCTAAATAATCCACATTTGACTCTTAGTTTTGTTTAAAGGTCTAACTCCAATAGGTTACTAACAATACTTTTTTTCTTTTAATTTACACATTTGTCTAAGGTCCTTCACTTAAATTTTTTCTTTTTATCTGATCAATGAAGATATCCTAAGCCTAATCATGTTCATGTAAGTCTTCAAGTTAAAGTCTACATGGTATCATGTGGCATACCCCTTATCGCTAAAAGTATTGCATCCTCCCTCCTTTCCACGGTCCACATTAATTCACCCTATTAGAACTCATTCAGGTCATCCAAAATGAGCTCCCCTAACGCCCCCCCTCATTCTGATAATTTTTTTTCTAAAAATACCTAAGGTTCAAAGGGCCTCTATGATTAAAATCTATTTTTATTTTATGTGTCTAAGTATTTGCATGTAAAATCCGTGTCCTTTCATTTCATCTCATTCAGTGCCATCCCCCTCTCCATTAAAGACCATGCATCTCCCTCAAATCCTATGGTTCACATTCGTTCTCATTAGAACCTATCTGAGTCATCCAAAATATTCCCTCCTAACACACCCCCATCATGGTCATTTGGTTTTCTTAAAGTTTCTAATGTCCTTTTCACACAAATACTAATTCATTGACCCTTTGAAAATCATTTTCCAAGGTCCATAGATAATCCTAAATATTAATTCCCTTTTAACTAGTCAAAACACCTAGATAATCTATGGTGTACATTTTCCCACATGTTTTTGATTAATATAAGCCATTAATACATTCCTAAGGTTTCCATAGTGTCAAAATGTATAGCCTACATTCGATCTACCAAAATCTAATGAGCTACCTGCATTTGCAGTTGGAATTCAACATTATTGGTAATAGCCATGTGTACCCTATTAAGTCTTTATTCAAGAAGTGCTCCTAGATAAATATCTATAGAAGTACCCTGGATCTTTGGTCCATATTGCATGAAAGAAGAAAGTGAAAGGTGCTAGGAATGGATGGTCCATATACATTGCATCAAATATATGATCCTGTAAATCTAACATTGTTGGTTATTTAAAAGTTGTTCACCACGGTTGACTATTTTATAAATAATAATGAATGGATCACTACAATCATAGGGAATCAATATAGTTCTATTTGTAAGTCTTGTCAATAAAATCAATTTTATTTTGATTAACACATTGGAAAAATTTCTTTTGTACAAAAACAAATGGAATCTATGACTTGCAGCACCCAAGATCTCATGCATCAATGGTTTGCTACACTATCATAGGAATCAAAGAGGAACGTGAGTAACTAAATCTATGATATGCTACACTAAAAATAAATGAATTTCTATAACCAACATACAAATCAATGGTACACTTTCATAAAAAAAAAAAATAGTTTGATTGGGACCCTTTGAAAAGGATTAGTGATAGAAAATATTGTGTTAGACTATCAGATGATGAATGATATATAGTTCCCCTATTAGATTCATTAGAAATCATATGGTTTACCTTCATCACATTAGACGATCAAAGATGCACTTTAGTAGATAAATACAGACAAGTGCTTTATATTTAGGAAATGTGTGGCTTGCATAGATCCTACTTCACAAGATGTGTGGTTTGTGTTAACCTACCAGAGGAAAGGATTGCATTGGCTGAAGTTTAAAAGTCAATAATTCATCAATGGTGCATGATTATCTAAACTCAAATATCTATGATCTGCATTCACTGGAAATTGAAAACAAAACATCCACACCAAACTTGTCATATGATGGGCAATCTACATGAATCCTCATGATGCAAATGGATGGCCAGTATTTGTCGATCAATTCTAGCAAAAGAAAACAAAAAGTAATGAATTACCTGCAATCATGTAAGCTAAGATATATGGTCTACATGTGAGGCTAACTAAAGGCAAATCTCATTGACTATAGTCTAATGGAGAAAAATTTAATGTTTTGCATTCATCAAACGAGAAGGAGATCAACGATCCGTATGAGATGAAGAATAAAAATGAAGTACTTTGACTAGAACTTGTCAAAAGAATTTATGACTCATATTTTAAAAATTTAAATAAATCAATGGTGTGAATGGGATAGCAAGTAATGGCAAAATTTGTTTGACCAAAAAGAAATAAAATGTGTGGGCCATGTTATCCTGCTATCAAAATAACTAGTGGTCTAAGTTGCTTAGCAAAAAGGTTCTTAAAGTCTTTTGAGAATGGACGGTTTGCATTGTTCCATGGGATTGAAATGGATGATTGCAGTTCATTTATCACATTATGGAACCTTTATTAGCTTGAAAAATGTTAAAAATCAAAGATAAATTTGTAGTATGCAATCCTACTGTCAGAATAACTAGTGGTCTAGGTTGCTTAGCAAAAAGGTTCTTAAAGTCTTTGGAGAATGAATGATTTGCATCGCTCCATGGGATTCAAATGGATGATTGAAATTAATTTAGCACATGATGGAAACCTTTATTGGCTTGAAGAATGCTAAAAATTTAAAGATAAATCTATAGTATGCAAAAATCGTACACCCAAGAAATTATATGAAATCAAATTGAATGTATAACCATGTAACCATCAAGATCAAAATGAGAAACAAAGAAATGAAGCCCTTCTCATTAATATTGAATTAATACTTCATAAGGAGGTTACAATGACATCCCTCTTAGGGATTTAATACCAATTTGATACAATTTACAATAAAGAACCAATGATAGGTGTATTCGTCATAATATTTGCACCCTCAAAACTGATTTGGGGAGGGATTTATTGTGACCTTTGCAATGGTATGATGAAGATTGATGAATATTGATGTTGATAGCTCCTGCCAAGATCTAAAATATTCACACAAGAACACTCAAAAGATGTTAATAGAAAATGAGGAACCTCTCATGATGAGGTCCATATTCATGATAAGAAACTAAAAAGAGATGTTGAAAATGATAAACATATGCATGAAAACTGAGCTGTACTATGCTTAGAAAATGAATGAAATGCTACTAAATCTACTATAACTAAGAACAAGTAGTAAAAATAGATATCACCAAAAGGCCATTCTAGGGCAGAGTGGTCTAGTCTACTAACCATCCTAGGGGAGGGCGACAGCACCTACGGGCCATCTCAAGGTGATATGGTTGCTGAACAGTGAACTAGTTCTTCGTGACCGATGCAGGAAACACCAGGATTAATATGTCAAATTGATGTTCAAGGGTCACACTCTTTGAAGCATGGATAAATCATAGAAATTGGCATGAAATCGAGATGTTTTGTGGTGAAAGAGTGTTGAATTTTATATTCAAAATCTAAGAGACTCCATTGTTGCAATTGAGAGCTCCATGACGAGAATCCAGCAACACCTAGTTATGAAGAACAAACAAGATCACTTAGGAATAATTTGGTAGAATTTCATTATAGAAATTAGCCATCTAGTTTAATGAAGGTAAGGCATATTTTTAAAGCTTTTTCCAATGGGAATCTTGGCTTCCTTGAGAATCCAAGAAATGGTTAGGATAAAGAAGGGTAACAACTCATTCTAGAAGCTTCCTACAACTGCTTGCAAATTTTTTTGGGCTTGGTTAGCCATTGAAACCATTTTTGACTATTGCATTGATTTTGAGGTTTTTATAGGTGTGACCATCCTAGGGTAGAGCGGATATGATTTCTAGTCATCCCAGGGTAGGGTGGCCTTTGGAGACCATCCTTGGGTATGATGGTCTAGGTTGTAAAGGGAGAATCCTTCTTGTTAAAGTGAAAAAAATTATTGTTAAACCCTGAGGTTATCCCAAGTGGGTCATATGGCCTAAAAATATGTCCATATAGGTAGTCTTCTCAAAATGATGTGTTTTAGGTATCTACAGATACCCTTTTTTAGGATGCATTGTGTGAAAACACAATACGAAGCAAAAATAGATGACCTAAAACTAGGTTGAAGTTTGATGGTGATCATTGATTTAGTCAATGTTAAATACCCCAATTATGAAAGGGCATGCATATTTGAGTCATTGCTTCTAAAAAAATTAAAGATCTTAATTCAAGTAAACCTTTCGATAAGGCATACTTGATCTTGGTACACTATCCCAGTGTAAGAATACCAAGATATCTATTTAGTTTAAATTTTTTCTTGTTATCTACCCCAAGAAAAAAGGACATGATTATTTTTGGTAATGATTCATGGAAAAATGTAATTGACATGATTTGAGTGTTTGATTATTGACTTCAATTATGAATGTTGTGATTATGACTACCCCCTTAAGCGATGAGTCAATGAGGAGATGAAAAGTGAGATAAGTCACTTGACCAAGATGAATTGATTGATTTGACCAAAGAAATAGGCTTCTTTGGAGCTTTTTGAGTTTTGACCAAAGGAGTTAGGTGTCTTTGGAATCTTTTGAAATTTGACCAAAGGAAGTAGGCATCCTTGGTGCCTATTGTAATTTGACCAATGGAAATAGGCATCTTTGGGATGTTTTTTAAAATTTTATCAAAAGAAATAGGCATCTTTGGGGTTTTTTGAAATTGACCAAAGAAAATAGGCATCTTTGGGACCTTTTGAAATTTTACCAAAGGAAATAGGCATATTTGGAGCCTTTTGAAATTGACCAAAGGAAATAGGCACCTTTGGAGCCTTTTGAAATTGACCAAAGGAAATAGGCATATTTGGGTCATTTTTTGAGATTGACCAAAGGAAATAAGCATATTTGGGACCTTTTGAGATTGACCAAAGGAAATAGGTATCTTTGGGATCTTTAGAGATTGACCAAAGGAAATAGGCATATTTGGGGCCTTTTGAGATTGACCAAAGAAAATAGGAATCTTTGGAACCTTCTGAAATTGATATAGCGAGGCAATGGGTGCAACCTTTTAAGCTTGGCAGTTGATTTGTTTGGATTGATTGAATGTAAGGCAAAGGGTGCAATATTTTAAAACCTAGTAATTGATTGGTTATTGGATTGAATTTGATTTTTTATCGAGAAGGCATGTTACCTTGATTTACCTCGTATTTCTTAATTGTTTAATTGCTCATTGGGGGAATTATAATATTGATAATTCCCTAGTTGATGTTTGAAAATGTTTGTGATTTGAAATTATAATTTTGGACCACGAGATGCAGTTAAATGCCCAAAGTTATGTGAATGATGCTTACAAAATTCTTGCAGCTTGTGCTATTTTGGGGTCATACAAGGGTATGATGGCTGCAATTTGCAAATTCTAGGGTTGTATTGGGGTAAGACAATCGCACAAAAATGTGACCACCCCATAGGGGAGTGGTTTCAAAATGTGGAAAATATAGAGCAAATTTGAAAAATTTTAATGTCATTTTCACAGTTGGCAGTGAGAGAAAAGGAGAGGTGAGGATTTTCACAGTTGGCAGTGAGAGAAAAGGAGAGGTGAGGTGGAGGAGAGAGTTTTTTGATATGAAATGCTACTGGAAAGCTGATTGAAACCAACCATGGACCAACCTAAGGCTTTGACCAATGGAGGAGCCAATGCTAGGAAGGTAGAAATCTTGTTCTCTCTTATAATTTTGTAATTTAAAAATGAACCTCACTAAGTAATGGGAAAAAAAACCTCACTAAAATGCTAGAAATGAATCTCATCCTAGATTAGGAATGTCTAGATTAGGCTAGTTTAGGTGTAGGTTTCAATTTTTTTGTGATTTTGTTGTGCTTTTAGAGCATTTTTTTGATGATGTTGTAGGGTCATCTTAGGCAGGAGTGGCTCCCCTTTGGCTGGTTGGGGGCCATCCTGAGGTAGGATGGCCACTTTTGAAAGCCAACGGTTAACTTTTTGACCATTGGGGTGGCCGTATCGAGGTAGGGTGGCCACTTTTGCAGCCAACGGTTAACTTTTTGACCATTGGGGTGGCCGTATCGAGGTAGAGTGGCCTCAATTGCAAGCCATCTGGGCCTTGGACAACGATCAATTTTTATGATTTTTTTTCAAATTTTTGTTGATTTGTGTGATTGTTGGATGTCAAATATTTATGGCCCATTATAGGGAACCCACATTGCTTGGGGAATTGTAGGATCAACTCACAGATGAGGATTGGGTATGGTTTGAGGTGATTGACCTTAAATAGGTCATGTGTATCCCCATGGTGATGTTAGATCAGGCTTATTTGATGGCCTTGGCTGATACTTGGGATAGCAAGACCAACACATTCCACTTCCTAACTAGAAATATGATGGTCACTTTGGAGGATGTCTACAAGATATTCTACATTCCTATTTAGGGGTACCCCATTACCTCCAATCCCATTTTGTAGTGGGTAAGAGTGCTTCAAAGGATATTTGGAGTGTAGGAAGATGTTGCACTACAATGGATGTACCATGGTAGTGTTCTCATAAGAGCTTGGTACGATGCTCAGGTATTCACTTGATGAAATACAGTAGTGATGTACATCATCTTGAACATCCTACTATCAAATTATTTAGGATCGAGGTTCACCTAGAATCTCATCAACATGGTTTAGGATCTTATCGAGTGTGACACACAACATCTAATCATCATGGCATGAGGAAGCACCCTTTTGGCTCACCTGTATGATGAGTTGTATGATATTCAACATCAAGTCGGTAGGGATTGGGCTATAGTCTGCTCCTAAAAATTTAGGGATGGGAGCACATCTACATAGATAAACCAATAGGACTGCCAATGCCACAAGATGAATTAGGTGACATTGAGATTAAATATGTATCTTGGTGGTAATAATATCAATATATAGGTTAGATTTGACCACATGCAGGTAGGTTGTCTCATTATATGGGATCTCTAGAGGGATTGCAACTAGATCAGGTGGTTTGGAGGTCCTATTTGGATTTACCTCATTGGACAGAGGCTACAACATACCTTGGATATGTAAGGTGCGGATGGTGGCTCATTGGGTGCCACAACACCGAGCAAAAGTACTTCCAATACTCTCATGTTAGACATTACTTTAGGATATATTAAAATATACCAGAGGAGACCACTATCTACTATCATCAAGGATATGAGACATAATTGGTGTAGCCTCGAGTGGAGGCACTTGTAGACAAGGAGTATCTAGTGGTGGATGAGATTAGATTGGCCAATACAAGTATGATTATAGAGTGTGATACCTAGTGGGTCACCCAACTATGGTAGGGATATGGACCGATGGGTAAGACTACAAAGGTGGTAGAGGAGGAGGGTAGATATGATATTGGGAAATGAGTGCATTTATGGATAGAGGGATGGTGGGGTGAGCCCATAGAGGAGGTAGAAGATCCATATGCCAATGTTGAGGGGGATGAGGATGACCCTATAAATGATATGGCCTAGTTAAGAGTGTGGGTGCAGACCCTACATGGGTAATTGGTAGAGTGGGATACTACCCTCACCATAGTCGAGAGTTAACTCAGTAGTGGGTAGCAATAATGGAGGGGATTATTTGAGGAGAGATATCTCCTCAAGGCCCAAGTAGCCACAATCTAGATAGAGATTGATAGAGTGATTTGCAGAGAGGGATAGAGTGATGACAAAGCAGGATACTCTACAAACTTATATGGTAGATATGACACCTAAGAGAGATGCCAATATGGCAGAGCAAGATGCTCTGTAGGTCCAGTTGATATATGTGACTGCAAGGCAATTTGTACCATCTATTTTAGAAATTCAGGGATAGGCAAAATCTAGTGGAGAGGCTATGATAAGTAGACTATAGAGTCTTCTAGATGAGTACCTAGCCCAGTGTTGATCTGATGTAGCTTATACAATCAATTTGGAGGGTTGAATCAGGATACATGGTGATAATTTACCTAAGAGGTCTATAGCAGGGGGATCTCCATTGAGTCAGCATAATGAGTATGGGCAGTCATAAATGTGACCCAATCATAGGTCAACATCTAGACCAGTAAGGTCAGGGGCTAGTGACTTAGTATAACATCGTAGGGATGAGGCTAAGGGCAGAGGTGACTCTAGGGGTGTAGGCCCCGTGTGACTTACTTGATGTATTGATTTTTTTTGGGTGTAAGGTGTGAGGACCTACACTATTGTAGCCTATGGTCATTTTGTATCATGATGTACTTTGATATTTCCATATATATATATATATATATGAGATCTCATTTATGTTGTGTTTTGATTTTATATTATGGATGCAATGATGAATGTAATGCTTATATGATGTATTGATTTATACATGCGATGTACTAATGATATGCAATAGTAGGTGATGGATGTATGACTATATTATATAGTCTAGATGTATGGATGCACTATTATGTATGTGTATATGGATGCCATGTTTAATGTTAAATGCATATTTTTAAATTTATTTAATTGATTATGCATTTAATTATTGTTATTGATATGACAAATGTAATGTGTATGTAATGCATTAATTTTATGTGGATGTTCTAATGCAAATTGTACATGTATGCTTTAATTATTTAAAACATAATGAATGAATCTAATTTGTGTTTAATAAACTAATGGTAGACACCATAAAATGTATAAAAATCATGAATTAAAATATTAACCTTATCACAAAAGTTATACATTTGTATATGAGATGAAATATGTGCGATGCAGGGGTTTTTTCCATAAGCTTTTGTAAACTAAAAGGTGTGCATAAAATAGTTAGTGGTCATCTAAATATCATTTCTAATACTCATATGATGTCTATCCTATCTTATGAGGACCCCTTAATAAGAAAATTCTCATAAGAAAAACTGTGACTATTGCTAAGATGATTTGGTTCTATGGTAAGATTTTGAGGTTTTTGTGAGACTCAAACACCCTAGTTGATCGATCAAAATTTGTATAATAACTACACAAGACTCCTAAAAGATACAAGTCTATTAAGAAGACCTAGATATTAAATATCCCTATGTGTGCATAGTAAATATATTTAGATGAGGCATATGACTACCTCATTGCTAGGTGGGTTTTATGCAACCCATTATTGTAATGAATATCACCTTATGGTCATCCTGATCCTAAATTTGGACGTAGTTAGACTAGACTAATAGGCAATACAAACCGTAAAAAGCTAGCTCAACCATAAGCTTACATTAGTTTATATAAAAGGATGTCACTTATGTGACAAACATATCACGGTACGTAAGGATACTCCATTTCCAGGTGGGCTTCATTCAACCCATTGCTATAGTGGAGATTGCCCCATGGCATTTGAATATTAAAGATTCCAAGGATTCAAGCTCATTACCCCCTTCTTTTATTTTGATTGCTTGGTATACTTGCTCATTTGTAGTGGTAAAAAACACTCTTTTGTTTTGCTTAGTGGTGGGAACCACTCTTCTTGGATCAAGGGATTTATTAGTGGTGAAAAAAACTTTTTCTTTTTGTTTTGTTTTGGGAACTTGATCATTTTGGAAGAGCAAAGGAGATTGCTTAGATAGGGGGGAGTTTGTCCTTTTGTCATTTCTCAGCATCCTAAACCATGCACATAATAGTATGAGAAAAGGAAACCTTTTGCTTAAGGGAAAAAGGACTACTTTGTAGTGTCATCCTTCCTTGTTCAAATTTGGATCTTAATGTTTAAAATTGTGTTAGGATTTTGAGATATGCAAGGTACTATCAAAGTGAGACCTTACCTTCTAAAATCCAAGATAACTTTCTACAAATTTTGAAAAGATAACTAGGGATGGCTGAATGACCGAAAATCCTAGTATACACCCTATAGAAACTCATTAGTTGTGTTGAAAAAAACAATTAATAATGAGGAAAATGTGTTAATGATAATGATATGTGGGATGTAAGGGTTTTTCCTACTAGTTTTTGTAAACTAAAAGGTGTGCATAAAATAGTTAGTGGATGTCTAAATATCATTATTGATATTCATCCGGTATCTATCCTATTTTATGAGGACCTCTTAATAAGAAAAATATCATAAATAAAATTGAGTGTTGATGATTGATACAGTTGATTTGAGGTTCATGACCGACATACAAACGTGGTGTCATTCGTAATAATGCAAACACAAATTGTCCTAGTGCAAGTGCAATGGATAAAAATACCTAATGCAACTAATTAATGAGTGCAATGCAAGGCATGATAACATAATGCAAATATTTTTTATTTTGATGTTTTGTATTATTTTTGTGTTTTTATGTTTTCGAATTTGTTTGGTATTTTTGATGATTTTTGTTGTTTTTATGTTTTTTATTATTTTGTGATTTTTAAAGGAAAGGTATGATACCTTATGCACCCCTAGCATGTGTGATGATCAATGGAAGTGGAGAAGGCATGATACCTTCAGAATACCCAATTTGCTTCATCTATTATGATGTGGATGGTGGGGAAGGTGTGCCACCTTGAAGACCTCCAACATGTATTTTGACTGATGCAATGTGATTGACTTAGCTAGGATAAGTGATAGAAATTGGCCTCCCTTTTTGTGGCATGAAATTTTGTGTAATGCCATTGTCTCAATGAGGGCAAATGAGTGAACCATATATGTAGAGCTCATTTCATTCTATCCTCTCTTAAACTAGATTCTTAAAAAAGTAGTAATTGTAGATGTCATGTCCATTCAAATGGTGATAAGTACAATATAGGCTTTCAGTGTCTGACCCAGGTTTAGGTTTTCTTGGTTTGATTTTTGGTAATGTGATTGCATGTGCCTCATATAGTTTTTAAAAAAAGGCTAACATGGGCTTAGATAATAGAGTTCAGGTTCAAAGTTAGCATTTTAAGTGAGGTGGATGTGGTTGATTAGTTTGATGAGGTGGTTGGGTTGTATGTATCTCAGTCACCTACTCAAGTTGCTCTACCTAACTGGTAGGAGTTGTGTTTGCCCCATGCATGGGTAAGAGGTATTGAAATACTCCTATTAGTTGGCCATTTAGAGCAAGAGGACTACCAATATGAAGTTCTCACCTCTCTATCATATCCTATACTAAGTCTCTAGAGAGGTAACATGTCTGTATATCATGACCTTCTTATCGATGGTAAGCACAATATAATTTTTTTCTACGCTCCTTTAATCTAGGATTTTTAGGTTTCAATGGATGGATCTCAGGAAGATTAATTGCCTGTGCCTCACATAATCGATTAAATATTGATTCCAAAGATTCAGATAATTATGTGTAAGTGTGAGGTGGATAGGGTAATTTAGTTTGGTGAGGTGGTTGGCCTATGTGTACCTCAGTCACCTGCTTAGGTTGCTCTACTTATCTTTCTAGCATAGGTAACGAACCATTTACTATACCTACTTATTAACCGTTGGTAGTGAGGGAATTATCTATTTGAAGTTGATTTTTCTTAAGCATGTCTTATACTACATTTTTGAATGCATAGCATGCTTGAATATCATGAACATTTTGTCTACGATATGAATAGTATACATCCTCTTTATATTACTTAGGTTTTGGGTAGTTTGGATCTGAGGGGTGAATCTTAGGCAAAGTAATGGTCTTTGCCTCACATAATAAATTGAAAATTCATGCCAAATATTTAGACAATGGCGTGTAAATTCTAGGTGGATGGTGTTGTCATTTTTGTGCTTGATTTTGCAAAAGTCCACTTTATGTTTATGGATGAAGCAATTTGGTTTTAAATATGGTTTGTTGTTGTAGCTCCATGTTTGTGAGCTGATGCATGATTTTCTACAAAGCATTATTTTTATAACCTATTTATATCTCAACTTTGGTTAGTCAATCTAGAATATGTTGTAAGACTAATGGAGATGATAATTGAATGGTTTTTTATGATGTGAATCAAAGATCTCTGTTGTCTAAGGAGATCTGGATGTATCATAATGATCCTATTTAATGGATATATATGCATGCTCTTTTTTTTACTTATCTCATGCTCTTGTTCCACCTTAGAGTGCTCAGCTATGACAACTTGATTTCCTCCATTTTGGTGTAACGAATACACCTATTCTTGTTTTTGTGAAGATGTTGGGTGAAATGAGCTAGGTATGACTAGTTTCTATGGTTGTAGCTCTTGTTATGTAGAAGGAATATTATATGGAGCTACCAGTTGTGTGGATTTATTTGGGGAATCTTTGTTCCCTAACATAACATGGATCATTCACACAAATTCATGGGAATATGTATTGGCATTTGGACAAGTTATGGATGCCTCATCAACTTGTCTAGGATGATCTGCTTGTCCCTCATGTTTAGGTGAAGAATCAAGGAGGGAATCGATGGGTGGAAACTTAATAGGAGGTCAACCTAAATTCTTGATGGATTCAATGATAGGTGTAGACGTAATATTTTTTTCTATGTACTCACAAAGTTCAGGATTGGTTAGGTGAACTGTGACCTACAATGTGATGGATGGAGACGGTATGATATGATTTGACTCATTCATAACAATAGTGGGTTCTTCTTTGTTGGTAGGAGTGGGGATGTCTTCTACTAACATGTTTGAGATGGTTTTGGGCATCTCCATAGTTGGTTTTGTTGACTTATTATTTCTTGGATAAATCAAGGATGAAGGAATAGTAGGAGAAATTGATGGTAATGGCGGTAGTGGAGATAGTGTAGACACCTAAATCATGTAAATTAGATAATACTATTAGTGCATTACATATAACCTCTTATTGACAACATATGGCCTTATTAGGCACCACTCTAGGCTAGCAAAAAGTTTCCAAAACCCTCCAAAACTTAGTTTGGAGGGTTACTAGAAGTCTGCGGCAGTTTTGGGGCCCCTACTGGTGACCATACCACCCAGGGATGACCATAGTTGGTGACCATCCCATCCAAGGATGACCATCAGCAACCGTCCCTAGGTGGTACGACCCCTAATTGGACCTTTGAAAAAGTCAAAGGATGTGCTAAATGGTAATCCAATACTGCCATTAGCATGTCCAATCACCCCAGATTGATTGGGGACCTTCTAATGGAATTTATGGTAGTATATTGGGATCCCCAAAGGGGTAAAATTTCCCTACCCAATCAATGATGCAATTAGGACAAATGACATCACTTGCCTCGCATGGCAAAGATGTCATTTGGCCCTAGATGCCATTTTGGGCTATAAAAGGAGGCCCAAAACTCCATTTAAGGAGAGGAGAAAAGTATTATTTGAGCAATGAAGTTCTGCCCAAATCCATACCTACTTGCTACCAAACCCATTTACAAACCAAAACTTGCCCTTTCCCTAACTTGAAACCCTCTTCACTTTGAAGGCACTTTTAGGGGTAATAGGACCCGATTTACCAATCCAAAACCAAGAAAATTGAAGGAAAACTTGGACCCATCTATAGAAAACACCCTCACCCTATTTTGGACCAATTACCAAGGCCATAGGTGACAAAAATAAGCTAGTTTTGTAACTATCCCACTTGGGGATGACTAGCAGTTAGCCCATGGCACTCATAGGTATGGTCTCAAAATAGTAGATAATTTTGGATAAATTCCTCCATAGACCTCCTTAGGATATCTAGATGAACCTTTTTTCCAAATTTGAGGTCATTTGGAGGAGTTTTGGTTTGGGATTTGGAGTCCCCAATGTTGCAGGTCTCCATGGCTCACCCCGGAGTGGCCAACAGTTTAGCATAGTTTTGTATTAAATATTGCTTCCAAATCTGGTTATTATTATTTATATTATCTTAGAATATATATATGCTCATTTTAGATCAGTTTTTACATATGTAGATCACTTTGTTTGGTTGTAGCATTCACACCTTTTACTATGTTTTCTATGCTATCTTCATTTTATGAAACAGGTGCTACTAACCCCATTTTAAGCCCTTGTGTGTAGGTCTAGGTAGTTCTACATAGGAGGAAGGAGCTAAGAAGACTAGAAGAATAGGTTGAAGGATAGCTCTCAATCATGGGATGCGATATTTATAGAGACAAACCATAGTTTACACCATTTTGAGGCCTCTTTCAAGGGACTAGATCCCTTGAACATTGTAATGGAATTTGTATCAATTTGTAAAAGCCCTCGAGGGGATATTTGTAATCTCACATTTGAAGTTATACAATGATTAAATAGAAGGAGAAATCCACCATTTGGTTATATATTTGCTTCACTTTGATAGATTATAAGTTCATGTGTTATTTCCCTTTGAATGCTTTATAACTGTTATACATTGCAATGAATGCCCTTAAGGCAGTGTAGTAAATTTCATATCTTCAATGGTGATCATGGTATTTGATGTTTTTCAATATCCCCTTTCAATGGTGCCAACTTGGACCTTCTTTTCTAGTTTTCTCTGTTGCAGGTGCTGACCGTTTTGAGAAGAAACGACCTGTTTACTGTTGAACAAGGTGCAGCAACAGTATTGTCATTATTGTCAACATAGTCAGACAAATCGGTTGATGCAGTGAAACAGGAGTTAAGAGATTATAGATCGGTTGATGCAGTGAAACAGGAGTTAAGAGATTCTTCAGAGAATGTACAATTATTTTTAACACAGTCAGATAGATCTTTTGATGGAGTGGACAGAAAGTTCAAAAGCTAGTCAGATGCAGAAGACAGGAGTTCAAAGGTTACTCAGAGTATGTACAGTGATTTTCCAAGAAGACCGAAGTGGACCACTTGCAGAAGATCAAAGAAAAAGACAAGTAAGAAAAGTGTCGTGATATCGCAACATATACAGTAGGAAAGAAAAACTATCATGATTTCACGACATGTTGGAAGAGAGAGAAGAAGAAAGAAAAACTATCACGATTTCGTGACATGTTGGAAGAGAGAGAAGAAGAAAGAAAAACTGTCATGATTTCGCGACATGTTGGAAGAGAGAGAAGAAGAAAGAAAAACTGTCATGATTTCGCGACATGTTGGAAGAGAGAGAAGAAGAAAGAAAAACTGTCCCGATTTCACATGTTGGAAGAGAGAGAAGAAGAAAGAAAAACTATCACGATTTCACGACATGTTGGAAGAGAGAGAAGAAGAAAGAAAAACTGTCACAATTTCGTGACATGTTTAGAGAGAAAGCGCAAGCAAGCAAAACTATCATGATTTCGTGACATGTTCGGAGAGAAAGCGCAAGCAAGCAAAACTGTCACGATTTCATGACATGTTCGGAGAGAAAGCGCAAGCAAGCAAAACTGTCATGATTTCGTGACATGTTCGGAGAGAAAGCGCAAGCAAGCAAAACTGTCGTGATTTCATGACATGTTGGAAGAAAAAGAGGCAAGTAGAAAAAATGTCATGATTTCGCGACATGTTTCATTTTCATGGGCCAAAGCAAAGAGAAATAGGAGAGAGAAAAAGGTGTCATGATTTCATGACATGTTTCATTTTCGTGGTCCAAAGCAAAGAGAAAGAGGAGAGAAAAAAAGGTGTCATGATTTCGTGACATGTTTCATTTTCGTGGGCCAAAGCAAAGAGAAATAGGAGAGAGAAAAAGGTGTCGCGATTTCATGACATGTTGCATTTTTGCGGTCCAAAGCGAAGAGAAAATGCAAGGAAGAAAAAGTGTCACGATATCGCGACATGTAGCATTTTTGCGGTCCAAAGCGAAGATGAAGGCAGAAAAGGAAAAGTGTCATGATTTTGCGACATGTCACATTTTTGTGACTTGAAAAGAGCAAAAATGTTGAGAAGAAAAAGTGTCGCGATATTGCGACATGTTGGGTTTTTGCGACCCGAAGGCAAGAGAAAGAGCTAAGGAGAAAAAGTGTTGCAATATCGCAACATGTCAGGTTTTCGTGACCCGAAGGCAAGAGAAAGAGCAAAGGAGAGAAAGTGTCACGATATCGCGACATGTCGGGTTTTCGTGACCCGAAGGCAAGAGAAATAGCAAAGGAGAGAAAGTGTCACGATATCGTGACATGTCGCATTTTCGTGACTAAAGGAGGAGAGAGAAAGTAAGAAGGCAGAAGTGTCATGATATTGCGACAAAAGTAAAGAGGAAGAGCAAGGAGGCAAAAGTGTCGCAATATTGTGACATGTTGTGTTTTCGCTGGTTGAAGCCAAGAAGAGTAGCAAGGAGGCGAAAGTGTCATGATATCGCGACATGTGTTTTTGTTGGTTGAAGCCGAGAAGAGTAGCAAGGAGGCGAATGTGTCATGATATCACGACATGTTGTATTTTAGTTGGTTGAAGCCAAGAAGAGTAGCAAGGAGGTGAAAGTGTCGCGATATCGTGACATGTTGTGTTTTCACAGGTTGAATCCAAGAAGAGTAGCAAGGAGGCGAAAGTGTCACGATATCGTGACATGTTTTTTCATGGATGAAAGCTAAGAAGAGGACAAAGAGGTAGAAGTATCATGATTTCATGACAGGTCACGTTGGCACAAGCAAGAAGAGAACCCAATCGAAATAAGATATGTGATAGTTAACTAAAGTTCTATGGCAGTTATAGGGGTAGTTGTAGAAGAAAAACATGCAACTAGAATAAGAAGAGTTAACTGAAGTCAGTACGTCAGTTACAAGTGCATTTACAGAGAAAAATCATGCAGCTAAAATAAGAATAGTGAACTGAAGTCAGAACGACAGTTACAGGGCCAGTTACGGAGTGTAATCATCGAGCGACAGTTAAACTGAAAGTCATCAGACGAAGATCAAACTTGAGCCGTAACTATTTATAGGATGCATGAAAGAATACTGTGAGATAAAAGAAGTTACATATAGAATTTTCTATTAATAAGCTGCATGTGAAAATATGGATGTTAAAAATAGAATCAGAATTTTGTTATAAAAGGAGGTTTGCATGGAGAATTAAAGTGTTGTTGAAAGAGAGAAAAAGTGTTGTAATAAGAGGGTTGGAAGAGTCCCATAACAGAGCATTAGGCAGAGCCGTGAGAGCTATAAGAATGCAGTAAGAAGCGCAAAAAGAGGGCTATAAGAGGGCTATAAAAGTGTAGTAAGCAGAGCCTAAAGTGAGTGTGATGTTTTGGTGAATAGTGAGAGAGGTTGGGTTAGCAATAGACCAGTCAGGGTCTTGTATAAGCGAAGGCATCTTTATGTCAAAAATATAGTTTCAAAATTGCAGTCCAAGTTGGTGCTTGGAATTAGGGGTTGGTGCTCCTTTTTGTTGGTGCAGATAAATTAGGGGTTGGTGCTCCTTTCTGTTGGTGCAGATAAATTAGGGGTTGGTGCTCCTTTTTGTTGGTGCAAATAAATTAGGGTTTGGTTCTCCTTTTGTTGGTGCAGATAAATTAGGGGTTGGTGCTCCTTTTTGTTGGTGTAGATAAATTAGGGGTTGGTGCTCCTTTATGTTAGTGCAGATAAATTAGGGGTTGATGCTCCTTTCTATTGGTGCAGATAAATCAGGGGTTGGTGCTCCTTCCAATGGGTGCTGGTAAATTGATTGTAAAATTAATATTTTGCAAAGGCTATATTTAGACGGGAGTCCAAGCAACATTTTTGAGGAGTAGCCAAAACTAGTGAACCTCGTTACATCTTGTGTTGTGTGATGCTCTCCTGTTACATTTGCTTTATGTGGTTTTAAGATTTCATTGTTTTGGCTTTAAGAGTTGAAGTTTTTAAGTTTTAAAGAGCCACACTGATTCACCCCCCCTCTTAGTGTCATTATGAGAGTAACAATTGGTATCAGAGCCAGCTTCCCTTGTTAGGCTAAATAAGCTAGGGTTGATCTTGGATTAGTATGCAATGGGTAAGAAGAATAGATCTTCCTCCAATAAGGCATCTCAGTCAGTTTCAGTTCCTGTGGAAGAGAAAATTGAACCAAAAAATATAGAAGTGAATTCTGAAGTATGTGATGAAAACCTTGAGCCTGAAGTAGATCTAGAAGGTGAGTTGATCGCTGCACTTGAAGAGTTGGGTATAGAAAAGAAAAATAATAAAATACTGTCCAAGAAGTTGGAAGAATATGGGGATAATATTGAAGATCTCTTCTTACAAATTTAGAAAGCCAAGAAAATAGAAGAAGCCTTGAAGTCATGCCTGGATGATAAAGGCGATGTATGTAGCAAACGTGAAGAGGAATCTAACAAAGTTATTAGTGATCTAAAGCTACAAGTAGAAGAGTCCAAAAGGACTAAAGAAACTCTTAGGTCACAGATCAATGAGAAAGAGATTGTTTGCTGCAAACAAGAAGAGGAGATTGTTTCATTGAGGAAACAACTAGAAGAGGCCAATACAAATCTCAAATTTGAGAAGAGCACAAAGTTACTAGATAAAATGATAAGGAAAAAAAAAAAGCCCAATGGTTAAGCTTGGTCTTGGATGTGAAGTTGAACAACCTTCATCGTCTAAATCTACAGAGAAGAAGAAGTCCACTGCTGAAGGATCAAAACAAGAAAATCTTGAAGCTGAATCTTCAAAAGAAAGAAAATCTCAATGGAGATCTACAACAAAGAAACCACAACAAAAGAGGTTCTATCACTCTCACTCTATTCATAATAATGCTTTTAATGGCTATTGTTTTAGATGCAACCATTATGGTCACAAGGCAATTTATTGTGGATTGAATAATAGATAAAAGAGTTATGCTGGTAGAAAGACATCTATTATTCCGGTTGAACACCATGTGCAATGTTTCAAATGTAATGGTCATGGGCACATAGCAAGGTTTTGTCCAAGAATTTTTGTATCTAATCTAAGGCAAGACAGTAGATTTCATCAGACACAAAGAATACAACACAGACAGGGGAAGAAATCATGTGCATCAAAGAAAGGAAAATAATTATCCATCAAGGATGCACAAGAGACAACCACCCAGTAGAAATGGTTTTTCACCTTTGATGGATTATACAGTAGAATGTTATAACTATCATAATTTTTGGCACATTGCAAGAAACTGTAGAAGTACATTTGCATCAAATCAGTTTCAGGGAAGAAAATCTCAACCAAAAAGGATGAGACAAAATAGAAGATTTCCCGAAAAACATGCACAAGCTACTGAAAAATAAAAGGTTCAAAATAGGGATATAGTTGAAAAACTCAAGCCCAAGTTCAAGAAATATTGGAGAAAGAAAGAAGAGAGGAAATCGTGTCTCCTTGTATTGAAGGAGATTACTCCTCTATTGCACTAAGCAGATCTAGGTAGCACATCCTCAGGGGGAGCAATGTTAAAGTTTTATTTTAATGCTCCTATGTATTTGTGTGGTTATCTAAGGATGAAAGGAAAGTAGTCAAGGAGTTGTCGTATAGTTGTCAAAATGTGTTTCAGTTCATGTAGATGTTTGTGGAGATAGTTTCAAATTGATGTGTTTCAACAGAACAACATGGTGAACAACTAGGTTTTTGATGCAGCAACTGATAGGCGTTATCTGAGATAGAACATGTAGCACAAATCATTTGGTATAAGAGAGCATCAATTTTCTCTAAAGAAGTAGCCATGATCAAAGAGATGCCATAGTCAAAGCAAACAGTGGCACTAGCACCCAGTTGGTCAAGAGTACCAAGTGGCACATGCAAGGCAGAGAAGTTGAGAAAATAGCACCCAAGTGATGAAGCGCCAAGGAGGACAAGATGCCTATGCACCTAAGAAATTCTTGTAGTATTTGAAAAATTCAAGATATTGCCCGAGGATTCCCTTGATCACAGTGAGGAGAAATTCTCCCTGGAATCACGTAAAGAATGTTTCCCGAGCCGCATATATGTGTTTTGATAAAAGCAGTGTGTATTTGAACTACACATTGATGTGAAGATTGTTAGATCTATCATGACGCTGTGGTGAAAAAAAAATAGTAACGAATAATTATTGATTCATGTTTAGATCATCAAGATGAGAAACTTTGCTTTGTGAATCATACCTATCCGAGGTCTAGAAGTATGAGTTTGAGTAAGGTGCACTATAGTTGGCCATGAAGTGTTTGACAAAATGTTGTCTCCTGATTCGAACAGTTGAAAGTAAGGTGTGACCAGCAGTGACTATAGAAAACATAGACCAAGTTGAAAATGTAAAAAGTGATTGGTTGAGTTGTGTTGAGATTGGGATTTGAGTATAGAACATATTGAGTCTGTTAGAATTACAATGGCACTGAGAGGGGGGGTGAATCAGTGTAGCTATTTAAACTTAAATCTGCAACTCTTAAATCTGAAGCAATGAAAACTTAAAACCAGATAAAGCAAATATAACAAGAGAGCATCCCACAACACAAGATTTAACGAGGTTCACCAGTTTTGGCTACTCCTCAAAAATAGACTGCTTGGACTCCCATCCAAATCCAGCCTTTGCAAAGCACCAACTTTACAATCAATTTACCAACACCCACTGGAAGGAGCACCAACCCCTAATTTATCTGCACCAACAGAAAGGAGCACCAACCCCTAATTTACCAGCATCGACTGGAAGGAGCACCAACCCCTAATTTATCTACACCAACAGAAAGGAGCACCAACCCCTGATTCCAAGCACCAACTCAGAATTCTATTTTGAATATTTTTGACATAAAAATGCCTTCGCTTTTACAAGACCCTCTCTGGTCTATTGCTCATTCAATCTCTGTTTCAATTCATGAAACACACCCACTCCAACTGTTTTGCTTACCGCACTCAATCTCTTCCCGCACGGAGCTCAACCTCACTACTTCACGCAAATCTCCTTTTATAACAGAGTTCTGTTTCTATTTTTAACTTCCATATTTTTGCATGCAGCTTATTAATAATTTTTATTCTCACATGTCAATCTTATTAATAGACGATTCTTTAATTTTCTATGTCAACTCCTTGGTCTATCTTGACGACTTTCAATAACCACGCTACATGCAATTTCTTTATCATGACCCGTCATCGTAATAATTCTATTTATCATCACTATATGCCTCTATATCTCATAATTACTTCGTTCATTGTTCTTATTTACTGCATGATTTTACTTTATAATGGCCCCTTTATCTACTACATGACTTTAGTTAACTCTTCTTAACTTAGCTGCATGACTTTCCTATGCAACTTCCCTTGCAACTGTCATTCTGCTTTAGTTAACTGTCAATGATCGTGCTATCGCGACCTGTCACGAAATCATGACACTTTTATCTCTTTATGCTCTTCTCGCCTTTTACCCATGAAAACGCAACATGTCACGAAATCATGACATTTTTGGCCTCCTTGTTCACCTCTTGTCTTGCAGCCATGAAAACCAGACATGTCACGAAATCGTGACACTTTTCGCTTCCTTGCACTTCTCTGCCTTTCGCCCGTGAAAATGGAACATGTCACGAAATCGTGACACTTTCGCTGCCTTGTGCCTTTTCTATCTTTGGCCAGTGAAAACAACATGTCACGAAATCGTGACACTTTTTGCTTCCTTGCACTTCTCTGCCTTTCGCCCACGAAAATGAAACATGTCACGAAATCGTGACACTTTCACTGCCTTGTGCCTTTTCTGTCTTTGGCCAACGAAAACACAACATGTCACGAAATCGTGACACTTTTCTCTTCCTTGACTTCTGCCTTAAAACCCCATTAAATCGTGACACTTTTCCTCCTTGGCGCTTTTCTTCGAACTTGTCACGAAATCGTGACACTTTCTCTCCTTGGCGCTTTCTCTTTGAACCTATCATGAAATCGTGACACTTTCTCTCCTTGGTGCTTTCTCTTCGAACCTATCACGAAATCGTGACACTTTCTCTCCTTGGCGCTTTCTCTTCGAACCTGTCATGAAATCGTGACACTTTCTCTCCTTGGCGCTTTCTCTTCGAACATGTCACGAAATCATGATAGTTTTCTTTGCCTATGCCTTCTCTCCAAACATGTCACGAAATCGTGACAGTTTTCTTTGCTTGCGCCTTCTTTCCAAACATGTCACGAAATCGTGACAATTTTCTTACTTGCCTTCTTTGCTTCCAACATGTCACGAAATCATGACAATTTTTCCACTTGGCTTCTTTGCCTCCAACATGTCACGAAATCGTGACAATTTTCCTTGCGCCTTCTCTCTCCTCGGCCATGTCACGAAATCATGACAATTTTGCTTGCGCCTTCTCTCTCTCCCATGTCGTAAATCATGACAATTTTTCTTGCGCCTTCTCTCTCCTCCATGTCACGAAATCATGACAATTTTGCTTGTGCCTTCTCTCTCCTCGGCCATGTCACGAAATCATGACAATTTTGCTTGCGCCTTCTCTCTCCTCGGCCATGTCACGAAATCGTGACAATTTTGCTTGCGCCTTCTCTCTCCTCGGCCATGTCATGAAATCATGACAATTTTGCTTGCGCCTTCTCTCTCCTCGGCCATGTCGTGAAATCATGACAATTTGCTTGGGCCTTCTCTCTCCTCGGCCATGTCACGAAATCGTGACAGAAAACATGTCGCGATATCGCGATAGTTTTCTTACTTGTCTTTTTCTTTGATTTTCTGAATCTGGGCCACTTCTGTCTTCTTGGAAATTCACTGTACATGTTCTGACTGACCTCTGAACTCCTGTCCACTACATCAACTACATCAACTGATCTCTCTGTCTGTGTTGACAACAATGACAATACTTTGGCTGCACCTTGCACATCAATCTCCCCCTTTGGAATTGTTGGCAACACTCATGCAATCTCCTGTAATTCTTCTCCCCCTTTGACAATAATACCAAAGGGCTACTGCAGACTCCCCCTGAGTCCATGCACAACATTCTCAGGCAAAAAATTATTACAGTTAGCAAAAAGCATAAACATGAGCAATATGATAAACAGATGCATAAATGCTCCCCTGAGAATTTGATCCCGATAGCTAGTCAATTCTTAGACTATTCTTGGGAATATGTGACCACTTCATTTCACTGTTTGACAACACCATGATAAGCATAATAGGCATTACTCAGATCTATCTTCAACTGTGTTGGCTGCTGGATCTCTATCCATTGAGACTCTGTTCTCTGTACTCTGTCAATAGGCTCACACAGAACCTGCTTAACAAGCTTACATAGAGCTTGTCCAAATCAGCTCACAAGTCCTCACTAGAACCTGTCCAATTCAGCTCACAAGTCTTCACTAGAACTTGTCCAAATCAGCTCACAAGTTCATCAAGAAAAACTTGCTTAGCATGAACCCACAAAGAGAATTGTTAGAGACCCAATGTGATTCATCAACCTCATAGAAGCATAAAGAGAATTGTTAGAGACTCAATATGTTCTATACTTAACTCCCAATCTCAATCTCAGCTCAATCTCAATCTCAAAAGAATAAGATAGATGTAGTATGCTTTTCTCAAGAACATGAAACACAACCCAACAATTGCCAACCATGCAATAACTCATATAACAATGATACTCATGATCTTTCCACAACCAATATCTTTTCTCAACCATTTAGGGCTTTAACAACAATGCTTATAGACAAGGTTTAACCAACATCATTCAACTCAAGATTAACCTTGAAGCATTCAACCAATCACTGCATGAAAAGGAAACTAATAGACATCCTTTTCCTTCCAAAGGTATTTGAACAAAACAGCCACCAACATAAATCACCAATGCAAAGAATAACTTGCTCAAATCAATCTCAATGGAGTAAGCCCAAATCATGTATCAAGTAAAGTATTAACTTGATCAAAACAACCTCTATGAAAGCAACTCAACCATCAATCTCAAAATAGCCAACTAAGGGTTTCACCATCTCACTGCAAGTAGCAAGACTTACTAACATAAACCCTAGTGAAAAATGCTTCCTCTTTGTTTGAGGAAGAAGAGAATAGATCTTCAACCTGTTACCAACACCACCCTCAACTTTGCCACCAAGTTAGGGTTAGATCATAAAAGTAACCACAAAAATATTTATTCCTTAAAACACCTTATGACTCCAATCCTTAGAAGTCAACTATAAAAAGAAATATAAAGCATACAAACAATATATCCTTTTACACCTTACTCAAACTCATACTTTTGGACCATTACCTCTAGCGTTGGAACCTCAATCAGTGCGCAGTCATCAACTCTCGGTATTCTGCTTCCTCAGGCAATATCTCGCATTCCTCAAATAATGCAAGACTTTCTTAGGTGCATAGGCATCTTGACCTCCTTGGCGCTTCACCACCTGGGCGCTATTCTCTCAACGTCTCTGCCTTGCATGTGCCACTTGGCACTCTTGACGAACTGGGTGCTAGTGCCACTGTTTGCTTTGACTCTGGCATCTCTTTGCTGCATGTTCTATCTCAGATAACGCCTATCAGCTGCTGCATCGAAACACAAGTACGCAGCTAGGGCACGCATGCATTCTTTCATCAAACCAAAAATCTGAACTGTTATGATCCGTAATTTTGAACAGTGGCAGAAGAATCATCAACAGAGCAACAATGACATAAGCAATACTACCAATGGTGACAGCTCTCCATTTAATCACCACACTTCACGACACTTCAACAAACCACTACATAAACTGAAAAACACACTTTAACAACAATACGACAATTTCTCGACCACTTGCCTTTCATCCTCAAAAAACCATACAAATACATAGGAGCATTAAAATAAGACTTTAATATTGCTCCCCCTGAGGATGTGCCAACTGGAGTTGCTTAGAGCAATGGAGGAGTAATCTCCTTCTGTCCAAGGAGACACGATTTCCTCTCTTCTTTCTTTCTCCAGTTTTTCTTGAACTTAGGCTGAGAATTTTCACCTGCATCCACATTTTGAACCTTTTCGTGAACCTGAACATTTCTCTTGGGTGGTTGTCTCTTGTGCATTCTTGATGGATAATTATTTTCCTGTCTGTGTTGCACTCTTTGTGTCTGATGGAATCTGCGGTCTTGCCTTAGATTAGATGCAGAGGTGCTTGGACAAAACCTTGCTATGTGCCCATGACCATTACATTTAAAACATTGCACATGGTGTTCACTCAGAAGAGCAGACGTATTTCTACCAGCATAACTCCTTGATTTATTATTCAATCCATAGTAAATTGCCTGGTGACCATAATGGCTGCATCTAAAACAATAACCGTTAAAAGCATTATTATGAGAAGAGTGAGAATGAGAGAACCTCTTTTGTGGTGTTTGCTTTGCTGTAGATCTTCTTTGATATTTTCTTCCTTTTGAAGATTCAGCTTCAGACTTTTCTTTCTTCTTTCCTTCATCAGTGAACTTCTTCTTCTCTGCATTTTTGGAAGATGATGGTTGTTCAACTTCATATCCAAGACCAAGCTTAGTTGTGGAGCTTCTTTGTTGCTTTATCATTTTATCTAGCAACTCTGTGCTCTTCTCATATTTGAGATTTACATTGGCCTCTACTAGTTGTTTCTTCAATGAAACAATCTCTTCTTCTTGTTGGCAACAAACAGTCTCTTTCTCATTGATTTGAGACTTGAGAATATCTTCAATCCTTTTGTACTATTCTACTTGCAGCTTTAGATCAACAATAACTTTGTTAGATTCCTCTTCACTTGTGCTGCATACATAATTCTCATCATCCAGGTGTGTCTTCAAGGCTTCTTCTGATTTCTTGGCCTTTTGAACCTGTAAGAAGAGATCTTCAATCTCATCTCCATATTCTTCCAATTTCTTGGACAGTCTTTTGTTCTTTTTCTTTTCTTTCCTCAATTCTTCAAGTGCAGCAATCAACTCACCTCTTAGATTTACTTCAGCCTCAGCCTCAAGGTTTCCATCACTTTCCTGTTCTTCTTCTGTATTTTCTTCTTCGAATGCCATGAACAGAGTTTCACCTGTTTCTTCTTCAGAATCCTCACCGGATCTGTCTTCAGAGGAGCTGACATTCTTGGATATGAAACTTTTCTTCTTGAAGTGGTTGTTTCTGAACTTCATCTTTTTCTTCCAGTCACTTCTTTCTCGGTGCGATTCTTCATCACTTTCATTCTCCATATTTCGTGGACATTTAGCTGCAACATGCCCAATGCCTCCATAGCTGAAACATTTAAATGGTAGCTTTCCTCTGTATTTTCCTTGTCCCCTTTTTAGTTTTCGGACAAAGTTTGCTTCCATCTCATCGGATGTCTCTTCATCTTCGGATTCTTGTTTTGCTTTCGTATGTTTGTGGGCTTTAAACGTAGCTTCTCTGTCTGTGGGATCAGACTTTCCTATTCTCATCTCATACGCAGTCAACGAACCATGCATCTCATCCATACTAAACGTATTTAGATCTTTGGCTTCTTCTATAGCTGATACTTTAGAATCAAATCTTTTGGGAAGAGATCTTAATACCTTTTTTACGATTGCAGGGTCTTCAATTTTCTTGTCGAGTCCTCTAATGGCATTAATGACTTCATTTACTCTCAGCATATATGCCGCTATGTTCTCATCGTCATTCATCTTTAACGCTTCGTACTGAGTTCGATGAGTTTGCAACTTGGCCTCCTTGATCTTATCGTCTCCTTCATGAATGCTCTTCAATTTGTCCCAAATTTCTTTTGCAGTTTTATAGCTCATGATCTTTACCAGTTCACTGTTTGCTACACCGCACATTATAGCATTCTTTGCCTTTGAGTCATTCTCAAACAGTTTCTTATCGACAGCATCGGTTGGAGGAGTGGTGGGTATTGTGTATCCACTTTCTACTGAGTCCCATATGTCGTATCCCAACGCACACAGATATGTCTGCATCCTGATTTTCTAGAATGCGTAATTAGTCCCGTCAAACAATGGAGCTTTGTTTGATGAGAATCCTTCACCAACTGCCATTGTGGCACTTCCCAGATCACCTTAGCCGATTGAGCTTGTTCAGGAACTTGGCTCTGATACCAATTGTTAGTCTTACAATGGCACTGAGAGGGGGGTGAATCAGTGTAGCTATTTCAAACTTAAATCTGCAACTCTTAAATCTAAAGTAATGAAAACTTAAAACCAGATAAAGCAAATATCACAAGAGAGCATCCCACAACACAAGATGTAACGAGGTTCACCAGTTTTGGCTACTCCTCAAAAATAGACTGCTTGGACACCCATCCAAATCCAGCCTTTGCAAAGCACCAACTTTACAATCAATTTACCAGCACCCACTGGAAGGAGCACCAACCCCTAATTTATCTACACCAACAGAAAGGAGCACCAACCCCTAATTTACCAGCACCGACTGGAAGGAGCACCAACCCCTAATTTATCTGCACCAACAGAAAGGAGCACCAACCCCTGATTCCAAGCACCAACTCAAAATTCTATTTTGAATCTTTTTGACATAAAAATGCCTTCGCTTTTACAAGACCCTCTCTGGTCTATTGCTCATTCAATCTCTGTTTCAATTCATGAAACACACCCACTCCAACTGTTCTGCTTACCGCACTCAATCTCTTCCCACATGGAGCTCAACCTAACTACTTCACGCAAATCTCCTTTTATAACGATGTTCTGTTTCTATTCTTGACTTCCATATTTTCGCATGCAACTTATTAATAGTAACAGTTTCTTACTTCTCACATGCAATCTTATTAATAGAACTTCTTTGAATTCTCTATCCAGACTCTTGGTCTTCTTCTAACACTTTCAGTATACCTTCTACCATGCAATCTTTATTATCACTACATGTAAATTCTTTATTGCACTATAATCTTCAATCGTATTACTTTAGTTACTGTTCTTATTTAATGCATGATTTTCTTTCTAATCCCTATCTCGCTATACTTCGTTAACTCTTCTTAAATTAGCTGCATGCTTTTCCACTACAACTGCCCCTTAACTCGTATTTTACTTCAGTTAACTATCAGTGATCGTGTTGTCGCGACCTATCATGAAATCGTGACACTTCTATCTCTTTATGCTCTTCTCGCCTTTTACCCGTGAAAATGCAACATGTCATGAAATCGTGACATTTTTGGCCTCCTTGTTCACCTCTTGTCTTGCAGCCACGAAAACTAGACATGTCACGAAATCGTGACACTTTTTGCTTCCTTGCACTTCTCTGCCTTTCGCCCGTGAAAACGGAACATGTCACAAAATCGTGACACTTTCGCTGCCTTGTGCCTTTTCTGTCTTTGGCAGAAAACACATGTCATGAAATCGTGACACTTTTTGCTTCCTTGCACTTCTCTGCCTTTCCGTGAAAACGAAACATGTCACGAAATCGTGACACTTTCGCTGCCTTGTGCCTTTTCTGTCTTTGGCTGAAAACACATGTCACGAAATCGTGACACTTTTCCTCCTTGCATCTTCTTCACTGTCACCCACGAAATCATGACACTTTTTCTCCTTGGCGCTTTCTCTTCGAACCTGTCATGAAATCGTGACACTTTCTCTCCTTGGCGCTTTCTCTTCGAACCTGTCGTGAAATCGTGACACTTTCTCTCCTTGGTGCTTTCTCTTTGAACTCACAAAATCGTGACACTTTCTCTCCTTGGTTCTCTCACTGTCATGAAATCACGACAATTTTCTTTACCTGTGCCTTCTCTCCAAACATGTCATGAAATCGTGACAATTTTCTTTGCTTGTGCCTTCTTTCCAAACATGTCACAAAATCGTGACAGTTTTCTTACTTGCCTTCTTTGCTTCCAACATGTCATGAAATCATGACAGTTTTTCCACTTGGCTTCTTTGCCTCCAACATGTCATGAAATCATGACAGTTTTCCTTGCGCCTTCTCTCTCCTCGGCCATGTCATGAAATCGTGACAATTTTGCTTGCGCCTTCTCTCTCCTTGGCCATGTCACGAAATCATGACAATTTTGCTTGTGCCTTCTCTCTCCTCGTCCATGTCATGAAATCATGACAATTTTGCTTGCGCCTTCTCTCTCCTCGTCCATGTCACGAAATCATGACAATTTTGCTTATGCCTTCTCTCTCCTCGGCCATGTCATGAAATCATGACAATTTTGCTTATGCCTTCTCTCTCCTCGACCATGTCGCAAAATCATGACAATTTTGCTTGCGCCTTCTCTCTCCTCGGCCATGTCACGAAATCATGAAAACATGTCGCGATATCGCGACAGTTTTCTTACTTGTCTTTTTCTTTGATTTTCTGAATCTGGGCCACTTCTGTCTTCTTGGAAATTCACTGTACATGTTCTGACTGACCTCTGAACTCCTGTCCACTGCATCAACTGCATCAACTGATCTCTCTGTCTGTGTTGACAACAATGACAATACTTTGGCTGCACCTTGCACATCAGAGTCTCTAACAATTCTCTTTATGCTTCTATGAGATTTAGTTGATATATTGATTGAGCATTAAGTATAGAACATATTGAGTCTCTAACAATTCTCTTTATGATTCTATAAGATTGGATAGATTCTATGTGAGCCTATTGACAGGGTATAGAGGATAGAGTCTCAATGGATAGAGATCCAGCAACCAACACAGTTGAAGATAGATCTGAGTAAGGGGCCACATTCTCAGGGGGAGCATTTATATATTTAATTATATTTTTGCTCATGTTTGTAATTTTTGCTAATTATATTAATTTGTGCCTGAGAATACTATGCATGGACTCAGGGGGCGTCTGCAGCATCCCCTTGGTATTATTGTCAAAGGGGGAGAAGAATTATAGAAAATTGCACTAGTGTTGCCAACAATTCCAAAGGGGAAGATTGTTGAGCAAGGTGCAGCAACAGTATTGTCATTGTTGTCAACACAGTCAGACAGATCGGTTGATGCAGTGAAACAGGAGTTAAGAGATTACAGATCAGTTGATGTAGTGAAACAGGAGTTAAGAGATTCTTCAAAGAATGTACAATGATTGTTAACACAGTTAGATAGATCTGTTGATGGAGTGGATAGGAAGTTCAAAAGCTAGTCAGATGCAGAAGACAGGAGTTCAAAGGTTACTCAGAGTATGTACAGTGCTTTTCTAAGAAGACCGAAGTGGACCACTTGCAGAAGATCAAAGAAAAATACAAGTAAAAAAAGTGTCATGATATCGCAACATATACAGTAAGCAAGAAAAACTGTTGCGATTTTGAGACATGTTGGAAGAGAGAGAAGAAGAAAGAAAAACTATCATGATTTCGTGACATGTTGGAAGAGAGAGAAGAAGAAAGAAAAACTATCATGATTTCATGACATGTTGGAAGAGAAAGAAGAAGAAAGAAAAACTATCGCGATTTCACGACATGTTGGAAGAGAGAGAAGAAGAAAGAAAAACTGTCATGATTTCGTGACATGTTGGAAGAGAGAGAAGAAGAAAGAAAAATTGTCGTGATTTCGTGACATGTTGGAAGAGAGAGAAGAAGAAAGAAAAACTGTCGCGATTTCGTGACATGTTCGAAGAGAAAGCACAAGCAAGAAAAATTGTCATAATTTCGTGACATGTTCGGAGAGAAAGCGCAAGCAAGAAAAACTGTCGTGATTTCGTGACATGTTCGAAGAGAAAGCACAAGCAAGCAAAACTGTCATGATTTTGCGACATGTTCGGAGAGAAAGCGCAAGCAAGAAAAACTATCGTGATTTCGTGACATGTTGGAAGAAAAAGAGGTAAGTAGAAAAAGTGTCACGATTTTGCGACATGTTTCATTTTTGCGGGCCAAAGCAAAGAGAAAGAGGAGAGAGAAAAAGGTGTCGCGATTTTGTGACATGTTTCATTTTTGTGGGCCAAAGCAAAGAGAAAGAGGAGAGAGAAAAAGGTGTCACGATTTTGCGACATGTTTCATTTTTGCGGGCCAAAGCAAAGAGAAATAGGAGAGAGAAAAAGGTGTCACGATTTCGCGACATGTTGCATTTTCGCGGTCCGAAGCGAAGAGAAAATGCAAGGAAGAAAAAGTGTCGCGATATCGCGACATGTAGCATTTTCGCGGTCCAAAGCGAAGATGAAGGTAGAAAAGGAAAAGTGTTGTGATTTTGCAACATTTCGCATTTTTACGACTTGAAAAGAGCAAAAATGCTGAGAAGAAAAAGTTTTGCAATATCGCGACATGTCGGGTTTTCACGACCCGAAGGCAAGAGAAAGAGCTAAGGAGAAAAAGTGTCGTGATATCATGACATGTCAGGTTTTCACGACCCGAAGGCAAGAGAAAGAGCTAAGGAGAAAAAGTGTCACGATATCGTGACATGTCAGGTTTTCATGACTCGAAGGCAAGAGAAAGAGCAAAGGAGAGAAAGTGTCGCGATATCGCGACATGTCACATTTTTGCGACTAAAGGAGGAGAGAGAAATTAAGAAGGAAAAAGTGTCATGATATCACAACAAAAGTAAAGAGGAAGAGCAAGGAGGCAAAAGTGTCACGATATCGCGACATGGTGTGTTTTTGCTAGTTGAAGCCGAGAAGAGTAGGAAGGAGGCGAAAGTGTCGCGATATCGCGACATGGTGTGTTTTTGCTGGTTGAAGCTGAGAAGAGTAGCAAGGAGGAAAAAGTGTTGTGATATCGTGACATGTGTTTTCGCTGGTTGAAGCCGAGAAGAGTAGCAAGGAGGCGAAAGTGTCGCGATATCACGACATGTGTTTTCGCGGGTTGAATCCGAGAAGAGTAGCAAGGAGGTGAAAGTGTCACGATATCGTGACATGTTGTGTTTTCGTGGACGAAAGCTGAGAAGAGGACAAAGAGGCAAAAGTTTCATAATTTTGTGATAGGTCATGTTGGCACGAGCAAGAAGAGAACCCAACCGAAATAAGATATGTGCCAGTTAACTGAAGTTCTATGACAGTTATAGGGGCAGTTGTAGAAGAAAAACATGCAGCTAGAATAAGAAGAGTTAACTAAAGTTAGTACGTCAGTTACAAGTGCATTTACAAAGAAAAATCATGCAGCTAAAATAAGAACAGTGAACTGAATTCAGAATGATAGTTATAGGGCCAGTTACGAAGTGTAATCATCAAGCGACAGTTAAACTGAAAGTCATCAGACGAAGATCAAACTTGAGCCATAACTATTTATAGGATGCATGAAAGAATACTGTGAGATAAAGGAAGTTACATATAGAATTTTCTATTAATAAGTTGCATGTGAAAATATGGATGTTAAAAATAGAATCAAACTTTTGTTATAAAAGGAGGTTTGCGTGGAGAATTAAAGTGTTGTTGAAAGAGAGAAAAAGTGCTGCAAGAAGAGGGTTGGAAGAGTGTCATAACAGAGCATTAGGCAGAGCCGTGAGAGCCATAAGAATGCAGTAAGAAGCACGATAAAAGGGCTATGAGAGGGTTGTAAAAGTGCAGTAAGTAGAGCCTGAAGTGAGTGTGGTGTTTTGGTGAATAGTGAGAGAGGTTGGGTTAGCAATAGACCAGTCAGGGTCTTGTCTAAACAAAGGCATCTTTATGTCAAAAATATAGTTTCAAAATTGCAGTCCAAGTTAGTGCTTGTAATTAGGGGTTGGTGCTCCTTTTTGTTGGTGCACATAAATTAGGGGTTGGTGCTCCTTTCTATTGGTGCAGATAAATTAGGGGTTGGTGCTACTTTCTATTGGTGTAGATAAATTAGGGGTTTGTGCTCCTTTCTGTTGGTGCAGATAAATTAGGGGTTGGTACTCCTTTATATTGGTGCAAATAAATTAGGGTTTGGTGCTCCTTTTTGTTGGTGCAGATAAATCAGGGGTTGGTGTTCCTTCTAGTGGGTGCTAGTAAATTGATTTTAAAATTGATATTTTGCAAAGGCTAGATTTGGATGGGAGTCCAAGCAATCATTTTTGAGGAGCAGCCAAAACCGGTGAACCTCGTTACATCTTGTGTTGTGTGATGCTCTCTTGTTACATTTGCTTTATGTGGTTTTAAGCTTTCATTGTTTTGGCTTTAAGAGTTAAAGTTTTTAAGTTTTAAAGAGCCACACTGATTCACCCCTCCTCTCAGTGTCATTGTGAGACTAACATTTACTACTCCATGGCATTGGGTGAGATGACAAGCTCCATGGCACTAGGTGGGACGACCCCAAATATGTGACCACCCCTAATTGGGACAACCATAAAACCAGAGGGTTTCTACAAAAATTTGCAAAAAAAACAACTTTACAGGTTCATTTTACACCTTTTTGCATCATAAATTTGACTTTTTACTGCTTAAAATTGCAAAATTTCATGTTTTTCTTGCTTATTATTTGCATAGAAAGGTTATAATTTCTCTTTCCTAAATCATGCATTAATTAGATTAGAAAAATAAAAGAAAATATAGTAGAAGTTGCTACATTTGTCTGGTTTGACTGCTTGTCACTTGCCCAAAAAGGGGTTAAGTTCATATAGGTGTGCATTTTTGGTTTCCTTTTATGCTACTGACAATTTTGAAAGTAAAACACACATTCATGCATTTAGTTGAAAATCATTGGGTGCTACTTTGTTTTCTTTCAATATTTTAAAAGGAACCCCACACACCAAGTTTTTATTTTAACATCAATGGAGTTGGGCTTTCACATCCAACCCATTGATTGATACCAACAGTGGATGTAATTACCACTCAATTGGCTTGTGAGAAGTATTATTAGGACCCGTCCATGGCCAAGGCTGACCCAAGATCTATCCTAACCATGCAAATTTTTTGAAGGGGTGTATCACTATGCACGGGATGTTGGGTGAGGGTTGGTAGTACCTATGTTACCTCATTGGATATAGATTTCATCCCCATATTTGACTTGTGTGAGTATATAGGTGAAATCCTTTAAAATTTAAGAATATCATTCAACTACATCAAACACGAGAAAAGTATTTTATTTACAAATCAACACATATTGAAACACAAAAAATAGTCTAGGATTCACATCTAAAAAATTTAAAACGAGATAATCACTTTTACGCTTGTGTGTCTCTATTGTTTGTTTGTTTCAAATTCATATAAATTGTAAAGATAAACACATAGTAGTTAGCATATAGATTTATGGTACGTACCCATAGCCAAGCCCATTCAGGGGTAGAAGCTATGGGCAATAGAGAAGAGGATATATAATGTCCTTGTGTTGAGTCTAGGGATAGGATCATTCCTCCCTAGAAATTAGCTACTCATCCCAGTCATAGACCAACTTATGAGTGGATGGTTACTCCTAGAGAGTTAACTAGAGGATCTAGCTTACAAGGGACCCCTTCATAGGGTACTCCTGCAGCTCATAGTTCTAGTTTGGGAAAGTATCTCCCTAATTCATATGCTAAAAACACCTTCTTTTGAGAAGAGTCACCGTGCAATGAGGTGTCTCCACATAGAGCAATACCACGCATTCACATGCATGCTCGATTCTCTGCTCCTGATCACATACAGGAGCAAGAGCTCACACCTCAAGTAGGGTTGAACGATCATCTCAAGATTTCAAGTCACCTTAATCCAAGGTATAAAAATCATAATGAGTATGATACTCATCAAATTAGGTGATCTTATTCTATCTTACCTTATCTTGTTTACAAGGGAAGACCTTGTTGAGAAGCAACACACCCCCACTAAAAAAATGAAATTCCATCCTTTGAAAATATTTAGTTTTCATTTTGCCATAGGGACCCTCTTGATGTTTTTCAGGTTTTAATTCCAAATTTTGCTTGCCTCCTTCTTCTTCAAGTTTTGCATATACCAAAGCATCTAAGTAGGCTTGCATATGGCTTTGATTTGAGTTTAGAATTTATTTGTCAAATGTTAGAATCATTACGAGTAAAGAAGATCTTTCACTAAATATGTAAAAAATGCAGGATACATATGAATAAATTCATTAGAGTCAACCTACAATTTTTGGAAAATTTGCTAAGTAACTTGGGAAAACGTCGCGATTTCGAGACATTTTCCATTTTTGGAAACGTCGCGATTTTGCGACATTTTCCATTTTTGGAAACGTCGCGATATCGCGACATTTTCCATTTTGGGAAACATTCGATTTCGTGACATTTAAACCCAACAAATGTTTGATCCAAGAAAGAGCAAGGAGAAAACGTCGCGATTTCGCGATGTGTTTTGGAAGAAAATACCAAGTGATGAAAATGTTGCGATTTCGCGACATATTTTGGTAGAAAATGCCGAGTGTAGAAAATGTCATGATTTCACGACCTATTTGGAAGAAAGAGCCGAGTTTCGAAAACGTCACGATTTCGTGACATATGCCATTTTTGGAAACATCGCGATTTCGTGACATATTCCATTTTTGGAAACATCGTGATATCGCGACACATTTTGATTGGAAGGAAAGCTTGAGAAGAAAAAAAAAAAACGCAAAAAAAAAAAGAAAAATGAGAATGCCGACATGAAAAAAAAGACACGTCGACATGAAAAAGGAAAGAAAAGAAAAAAGAAGCAAGAGAGGACTCGAAGACATGTTGGTTTCACGAAAAGGGCCAAAATGGAAGCAAAGTGCGGAGGACGTCAGTGATTTCGGACATAGTGACATGTCACGTTGGAAAGGGCAAAAGGAAGCAAGTGGAGGACGTCGATTTGATTTCATGTAAAGAAAGACGAAATTGACATTCTTAAAGCAAAAAAGCAAAGTGCGGAGGACGTCGCGATTTCGTGACATGTCGAATCATGACATGTCATGGTTACGACAAAGGGAAAAGGAAGCAAAGTGCGGAGGACGTCGCGATTTCATGACATGTCGCGAAATCATGACATGTCACGGTTTCGTGGCAAAGGGGCCAAAACGGAAGCAAAGTGCAGAGGACGTCATGATTTCGTGACATGTCATGAAATCGTGACATGTCGCGGTTTCATGACAAAGAAGCCAAAATGAAAAGCAGCTTGAGGAAAACGTCATGTTATCGTGACACGTGTCAAAAAAAATAAAGCCGACGTGTGATAAAAATTAAGGTTTAATTTAATAATATTAAAATGCTAATCCTGGTTTTGTCTTTTGCAGAAAGCCATCTGGCAGTTGCATACTAGCGGAAGTAATGGCGAAAAAGACAAAAATAAGCGCGGATCAAGTGAAGGCCGTCAGATGGAAATGTGAGATGTCGAGGATTTTTGGTCCATCCAGATTTTATGGATCTGGCCGCAAAGAGACTTTACGGTGACTAAGCAGCTGCCCATTTAATGGAATATGTCAGAAATTGATCGAAAAATGAAAATATCTACACATAGTTACCGAAATTTGTCGATGGATGCATTTAACAGGAGAATTTATGGTGAAAGTAATGGCGTGCAAAGAATTTCAACTCAGAGGCGGCTCTACGAAGATAAAATGTCAGAGAAACCAGTGACTCATCCAAATTTCTCTGAGGAATTAATGAGACGCTCCCGACAGATGCACCAGAAAGATGAAGATACCTTCACACGCAGTGCCCATTTATGGAATATATCGACGACCGACCAGAAAATGAAGATATTTACTTGCAGTTACAGATGGATGAGAATAATATCAGATCATGCCTTCTCCATTTATGGCAAGTAACTGCACTAAGATTTGCAGAATGGTTAGGTTTTATCAAAACTCTATTTTAAAAGACCTTATATTGTAAAACCTGGGTAGTAGAGTTTAAGTGATAAGATTTAGGGTTTTGGAAGAAGATATTTTTGAAAAGATCAGGGTTTGTCCTGAGTCTATATATACTTCTTCTGGATGTAAATTCAAGAGGGCGAAAACTTAGAATAAAAAGCTATTGGAGCAATTTCTTGCAAATCTTGTTTGAATGCTTTGTTCTGGACCTAGAGTTGGTGTAGTTTCATTTTCTGTGATAGCATGGCCAGGAGCCTAATCTCTTTCAGACTACGATAAGTTCATCTTCTTTTGTTTTCGTTTCATTAAGGTTTATTTAATTTATGCTGTAGATCTGTGTTATCAAAGATTGGGTATGCTACTAGGCTTCATTCTTTTTATTGTATGCTAGGGAAAATTATAGATTTAAGGTTCAGGCCTGTTCTAATTGCTCTGTCCTCACTGTGCGAGCTAAGCTGCTGGTGAGAGATACCAATTTCAACTGACTTTCCTTCTGTTTGTGATTTTCTTTCAGATCTGTTTTGTCTCTGTCTTATGCTCTTAGTGGAAGGTGATCTTAGAAAGCTGGACACTTTCCTCTTTGATTTGTTCTATTGTGAAGCTAACCGGTATAACTAAAATTGGTAGTTTTGGTTTTGCAGCTAAGTTAGGTAAACTTCTCTTTCTGCCCTACTCTACTCTCTCTGTTCCATCGATTGAATGATCCATTTTTATTTTCTTTAGAATTTGTCTTTTATTTAAAACTGCTAAAACATAAAGAGCTAGATCAAAGAAGCGATTGTAAATCTGAGTGTCCACAAAGATAACCAATTCCAAAAACATTACTGAACTAAAGTCCAGAACCCGTTGTAAGGTAACGAACAGTCCACTTGAAACTATTCCAGAAGTGGAAAAGAGTGAATAGACATTCGACCCAACTCTGTAACTCACACCTTGGATATCCAACAAGATCCTAAAGTGAGTGGGATTTATCCCTTATAAGTGTTATCGGGATTTCATGCTCATTCTTCACAGGGTGTGTATAAAAGTCGAACCAACATTTAAAATTGGCGCTAGAAGGAGGGCCTGAAGTTCAGTAGTTTGTTAAGGATTGTAAGGTTGTAAGTGCTGGTGAAAAAGCTGGATTCTAATTATAGAGTAACAAGGTCCCACTCTAGAGCTGGAGAGCTCCTTGTGCCTGAGTTAGAAACCCCAAGAAGAAGCAGCCTCAGAAGGGCCAAGTCCTTGTCTGAAATAGTTTTGTCACCACTTGTAGTTACTCCAACTACAACTGAAAGTATCATCGTCAATCAAGTAGTAATGGCAAACTGGTTGGGTTCCACTGCCTTAAATATCTCGGGTGCAGCCCATGACCTACCCAAAAATCCTGAGAGATATCTTCCCAGATACAAGCATGATGGAACTAGGACAGTAGAAGAACACCTAGTAGCATTCAAGAATGCTCTAAAATTGTTAAATGTACAACATGAAGATGTGGCTTGCAGATTGTTCCCTTTCACTCTCCAGGAGGGAGCATACGACTGGTTTTTGAATCTCACTAACGATTCTATTACCAGTTGGAATGACTTGGAAAAGGTTTTTGTATCGCAGTTTGGTGAAGTGATAGATCCCAGTGTATTATATCAGCAATTTTTTGGTATTAAAAGAGAAATAAATGAATCTGTCAGATCTTACAATGTCAGATTTCAGAAGGCTTATGGTAGACTGATTGGTTATTATGTGCCAAATGCAGACCTGGCATTAGAAATTTTTAGGAATTCTCTAGATCCAATGACTTCTATTTTCTTGAAAAGAGATGCCTCTATTACCAATCTAACGGAGGCTTACAAAGAAGCTTTAGTTCTGGAAAGGCAATTGGGACCTCAACCTCTGAATGCTCATCAAACTCCTTTTGTGACACAGGGTGCTCCTATTTTCAATCCCATACCACACCAAATGATGTTGCCAGCATGTCAAACTCCACCATCAGGAAATCCATTGGCTGTAACACCTGCTGAAAATGTACAGAATCCAGGTAAAGAAGCTGATAACACAAGAGTCGAGGAAGTGTCAAAAATAGTCCAAAAGTTGGCAAATGACTTTTTAAGTTTTAAAAGGCAGGTTTCTACTGGGGAGAACTCAAACAGGTTTTCCTATCAGTAGAATAGATTCACTCGGCCCCCATACGAACCCAATAAGGATTATAAAGGTAAAGGGCATGATGTAAATATTTGTGACTTGGCTTTGCCTAACTGGTGCAGGATACATGCTACTTCTCAGCATGGGGAATTGGATTGTTTGGAATTCTGTAATGCCTTTGAAGCTTTATCTGGTGAGTTGATTTCTCCTGAACATCAAAGAAATGCGGATGGCCCAAGTTCATCCAACCATAGTGCAGCTATGGTCTTAGATTCTTTCACTTTTCCAGGTGAGTCTGAGAATGTAGTGGAGATGCCTATGGATGAGGTGCAAGCTTTTCAACAATACAGGAGGGACAACTACAACCTCAGAAATAGAAATTCAGAGCCCAACACTACATCTACCCCTCCGGACAATTCCCACAATGTTCCTCCAGATCCATCTTCAAGCAATAACCCATCTCCACCCAAGGGAGGAAATCCGAGAGGACCAGATGCATTTGTCCCTCCACTCAATAAGGGATATAATATAGTGGAGGACATGAAGAAGATCAAAGCTAATATCACTCTCCATGAGTTAGCTCAAATTTCAGAACAGAGGGATAACTTGATTAAAACATACTCTGGGCCTACTACCAAATATTTGGACAAGGGAAAGAAGATGGCAAATGCAAATGTGGCCATGTATAAAGAGAAGACTGAAGTTCCGCCTTTTCTACTGACTGTTCGTATATTTGGGAAAAACTTACACAACTGTCTGGTAGATTCGGGTGCTTCAGCTAATGTTATGCCTTTGGCCATTTGTCAACAGTTGGGTTTAACCCCAATGAAGTCTGAAAGAAGAGTTGTCCAATTGGATAAATCGGAGGTTAAAGTAGTAGGTGAACTTCAGAATATTCATATCCAGTTAGCATCTGAGCCAAGGGCACAACACAGAATTGAAATTCAGGTGGTAGATATTCCCGTGGGGTACGGGATGCTTCGAGTAGAGATTGGTCGAAATATCTGAATGGATACTTGGCAACTGATTTTTCACATATGTGGTTGCCGTGGAAAGGAGTTGCAAACCAATTAAGGGTTGAAAGAGAACCTAGATACAAACATACGATCACTGAATATAATGCAGAAAATGAGACTGTAAATATTGTTGATGTAGATATTGGGGTTTATAATTTAACAACGGGACAAAATGAGAAGCTTAGTAAAGCTCATCTTGTTCATAATAATGAAGTTTGGACGCTTCATGTGGATGGGGCTAAATCTAAACAGGGTTCCGGTACAGGGGCAGTTCTTAAAGGACTTGAGAGTTGGACATATTTTATGTCTTATCGCCTACAGTTCCCTTGCACAAATAATTTAGCAGAATATGAAGCACTCGGTGCTAGGATTGAAATTTGCTTTGGATAGAGGTGTAAGAAATATCCAAGTTTTTATAGATTCAGAGTTGGTGGCTAATCAAGTTAAAGGTAAATTTCAGTGCAAAGCATCCTACTTAAAAGGATACAAACACCGAGCGTGGGATCTCGTGGAAGATTTTGATGCTTTTAATTTAACGCACATACCTAGAGAGCAGAATTCACGTGCGGATGTCTTAGCTTCATCGACCGCAAGTCCGAAGCCACTGGAAGAGTTCAAATGGAACAAATTTTTGATCGAGTTAGTCCCTTGTCCTTCGGTCCCAAATAATGTAGATAATTTTTAGGTTTTCTCTGATGACCAGCAGATTATAAACTTTTTACAGAGTACCAATGCGTTTGAAAATGCTATAATCGATGATGGACAAAGGGATACTCTGCTGGAACAGTTAGACGATGAAAGGGGAATAATAAGGTTGAAAGATAACAGAATTCCAAAAGGGATGGTGGAACTGGAGCGGCTGTTTGATGTTGACCAAATTAAGCAAAAGGTGAGTTCTGGGGATTCTATTGGTGTAACAAACAGTGAGACTGAGAACCTGAACGTGGGGTTCGAAGAAGATCCCGGGCACCTTAAGTTGGCTAAAACTTGTGACCCTGAAATAAAAAGAAATATGATTGAATTTCTTCACAGGTCCAAGGATGTTATGGCCTGGTCTTACAAAGACTTAAAGGTTTTTGATCCGAAAGTTTACACCCATGTTATACCTTTAAAAGAGTTTTGCAAACCTTTCCGAAAAAAATAGAGGCATGTCAACGCTTTGCTAGAGCCCCTCATCAAGAAGGAGGTAGAAAAATTATTGAGTGCCGCCATTATTTTTCCCGTTAGGCATTCTACTTGGGTGGCCAATTTGGTGCCGGTCAGAAAGAAAAATGGAGAGATCCGCTTGTGTGTGGATTTTAGAAACTTGAACAAAGCATCCGAGAAAGATAATTATCCTCTGCCTTCCATGGATGAGGTGCTACAGATTGTCAATGGTTCGGAAATGATGTCTTTCTTAGACGGTTTCTCAGGGTATAATCAGATATTAGTTGAAAAGGAAGACAGGATGAAAACTGCCTTCACAACCAAGTGGGGAACTTTCGCCTACAAAAGAATGTCATTTGGATTGACTAATGTCGGAGCTACTTTTCAACGTGCAATGGATCATGCTTTCAAAGGCCTTATGGGTAAGTGCATCGTTGTCTACATGGATGACTTGACAGTTTTCTCTAAATCCCGGTTTGACCACGTGAAGCACTTGGAGTCTGTTTTCAACAAATGCAGGGAGTTCGACATTTCTTTGAACCCGAAGAAGTGTGTTTTTGGTGTAACTGAAGGAAAGCTCCTTGGACACTTGATCACCAAAGATGGCATTTCCATGGATCCTGACAGAGTTGAAGCCATATCCGGGATACCCTTTCCCAACTCTAAGAAAGAGTTAAGATCCTTTTTTGGGAAAATTAATTTTGTCAGAAAATTCATCTCCGATTTATAGAAATAGTCAAGCCACTGAATGACATGCTGAAGGAAACTGCTAAGATCGTTTGGACAACGGAAGCCAAAACAGCGTTCCAGGAGATCAAATCTGCCATCCAACAAGCTCCAGTGCTGGTGAGCCCAGACTTCTAGTACAGATTTTTATTTGTACTCTTTTTCTTCAGAACACACACTTGCTGCGGTTTTGACCCAACGAAGAGAAACAGGGGAGCATCCGATTGCCTTCAAGAGTACCAACTTAAAGGGGGCTGAGCTCAAATACTCTCGCTTGGATAAGCAAGCCTATGCCTTAGTAAGAGCAGTTAAGCAATTCAGGCACTACATACTAAGAAGCAAAGTCCATGCTATAGTTCCTGATCCAGTTGTCAAATACTTGTTAAGCCAGGACGAATTGGGTGAGCTGAGAGGTAATTGGGTTACAAGACTACAGGAATACGACTTAGAAATTTGGCCTACAAAATTAATCGAGAGGACTTGGGTTGTCTCGACATATTGCTGAAGTACCTGTACAAGGAGAAATTAATCAGCTGGATTCTGGATTCGATGATTGGTATGGAGATATCATTCATTTGCTGCAATTTGGAATTTGCCCATCTCACCTGAATAGAACCCAGAGAAGAGCACTAAAGTTGAAATCTGCTCATTTTCTGCTCAAAGGAGGTAACTTGTATAGAGAAAATTATGCTGGCATATTCTTAAGATGCATTTCTCAGAATGAAGTCAATGAGGTGATGTCCAGTTTTCATGAGAAGTTAGGGGCAGGGCATTCTTTAGGTTTCGCTACTGCACACAAGATATTGAGAGCAAGCTATTATTGGCCTACATTGTTTAAAGATGCACATCAGCATGTGAGAACTTGCCATCAATGTCAGAATTTTGCATCCAAAGAGGCTAATCGAGCTCTACCATTGCAGCCTGTTGTAATAAACAAACCTTTTATGCAATGGGGACTTGACTTTGTGGGTGTGATAAACCCAAATTCATCAGCAGGGCATAAGTATGTTCTAACAACCACCGATTATTGCACAAGATGGGTTGAAGCAACGACCACCATGAGGAGTACAACCCATGAGGTGATCGAATTTCTAGAGTCAAATATCATAACCAGGTTTGGAGTTCCTTTGAATTTGGTGTGCGACAACGGGCCAACCTTTCAATCATTAGAGTTTGCAGAGTGGGCATACCAGATGGGGATAGTCATCAGATTTGCATCCAACTATTACCCCTAGGGTAATGGACTAGCTGAGTCCACAAATAAGAATTTGATGAATGCCATTAAGAAGTCTGCTGCAGACAAACCCAGACAGTGGCACACATTACTGAAATATGCACTTTGGGCTGACAGGATAAGACATAAAGTAGCTCTTAAGACTTCCCCATTTGCTTTGTTGTATGGTATTCAGCCCATTGTTCCTATTTCTTTGAAATTGCCCACTTATCAATTTGTTTTAGACTATTTTGAGGATCAAGCAGATGCAGAGGCCCGTGTTTTGGATTTAACTAATTTGCAGGACGAACGACTTCAAGCCCTGGAACATTTCAGTCGGCACCAAGAAACAGTCAAGCGCTGGTTTGACAAAAGAGCCGAGTGAAGGCCTTCAGACTCGCAGACCTGGTGCTTCTATGGGACAAGGCCCATGAAAAGAAAGGTAAACACACAAAGTTGCAGCCGCTATGGATAGGGCCATACCAGATTGCCGAGATCCTAGGTAATAATGCATTTCGTCTACAGGACCTCGAGGGTAATTTTTTGAACCTTCCCGTTAATGGTCAATACCTAAAGCATTATTTCTCAATTGTTCCATCCAATACATCATTTGAATAAATCACAAAGACGTTGTAACATGTGTATATATTGTAAATAAGCTTTGAAGTAGTTTGTTTTTATTTTATTTTGTTTGATTTTAAAGTTCGTGTTTTATCCTTTGGGGTCTGTACAAAGTAGTTTGTTTTTATTTTATTTTGTTTGATTTTAAAGTTCTGTGTTTTATCCTTTGGGGTCTATACAAATTTCTTTTAGCTTTTAAAGCTCTATTTTTTAAAGTTTTGCCTGGGCAGCAAAGAAAGAATCAACCTTTAAAAAATTGTTTTTATTCTGAGTTCAAAATCCAGTGTTCATTTTGTTTTATTCTAATTAAGAGATAGTCTGCTTAAACTGAACAGTGGAACTATTTTGTTATTCAGAACAATAGTAGAAAGATAATTGGATTTTGTGTCTTGCTTGCCACAATTATTTTAATTATAAAGAAACTACTATACTGTTTGGCTGGAGAACTCCCAGGGAATCCAAGAAAAGTTGGTCGTAAGAGGGGACTCTGATTCGTGAAATTATTTAAGTGTCCATAGAGGCTATCGGTACCCAGGCTTTCCAGATCGATGAAGAATAAAAAAAAAATTGTTTTTAGCAAGGCTTTCCAGATTTCGGTATATTTCAAAAGAGAGAGAGAAGGTGAAAGTTGAGCAAGGCAACATAAACCGGCACTCTTTTATCCACAAAAAAAAAGGAAAGAAGTTATTGTAATGAAAGAGATAGCCAAGGCTCCAGAAGATGTTTTCTTTTACCAAGTTGTAGATACCACCTCATAGTTGTGGATCAGGGTCGTGAAAATCTAAAGAGTAACTCTGTCGGGGCTGTAAAAGGCTAAACTAGTAAACAGAGCCCTACTCGGTTTCCCCTTTCACAATCTAGAAAAGCTGATCAATCCAGAGTACAACATTCGAAGGCCCAGTCATTCTTGAAGAAAGTTTTATACGCTTATAATTGCACATCAGAAATCTTCCTTAAGTGATTCAACCTAGTATGTCCTTGGGAAATTTTAACAACTATCAAGTAGTAGTTAAATTATTTTGAAGAATATTTGTGGCAAAGCATGGTACATGGTCTATATTGTTTTGAAACTAGAGTCCTGGATTCTAAAATAGTGCTACTATTTTCCCCGTAGATATCGCCATTTGTTGAGAAGCAACACACCCCCACTAAAAAAATGAAATTCCATCCTTTGAAAATATTTAGCTTTCATTTTGCCATAGGGACCCTCTTGATGTTTTTCAGGTTTTAATTCCAAATTTTGCTTGCCTCCTTCTTCTTCAAGTTTTGCATATACCAAAGTATCTAAGTAGGCTTGCATATGGCTTTGATTTCAGTTTAGAATTCATTTTTTCAAATGTTAGAATCATTACGAGTAAAGAAGATCTTTTCACTAAATATGTAAAAATGTAGGATACATATGAATAAATTCATTAGAGTCAACCTACAATTTCTGGAAAATTTGCAAAGTAATGAAAGTCACGATTGCGACATTTTCAATTTTTTGAAACGTCGCGATTTCGCGACATTTTCATTTTTGGAAACGTCACGATATCGCGACATTTTCCATTTTTGGAAACGTCGCGATCAAAGACGACAAGAAAAAAAAAGATGACATTAAGACACAATTCAAAACGATATCTTGAAGGAAAGGGAATGCACGAGAAAAGAAAGAAGAGAAACGTCGCGATTTCACGAAAAAGAAAGAAGGAAAAGTCGCGATTTCGCGAAGGAAATCGTACAGAAAGAGCAGGAACGTCACGATTTCTGACATGTCGGAAAAAGAAGGAAACGCGAGACAGAGAAAGAAAGCAAAGTGAAGACGTCACGATTTCGTGACATGTCGCGACATCATAGAAAGGGCCAAATACGAAGCTAAAGTGGAGGACGTCGGATTTCTGACATGTCTGAAATCGCGACATGTGCTGATTTCCGGAAAGGGCCAAAAGAAAGCAAAGTGGAGGACGTCGCGATTGACATGTCAACGACATGTCGTAAAAAGAAAGAAAGCAAAAAGAAAGCAAGGAGGACGTCGAGAAAAGAAACGGAAGCAAAGGTGAGGACGTCATGACGACATGAAAAAGAAGAAGAGACTTAAAGAAGCCAAAATGAAAAGCGGCTTAAGGAAAACGTCACGTTATCGTGACACGTGTCAAAAGAAATCAAGCCGACGTGTGATAAACATTAAGGTTTAATTTAATAATATTAAAATGCTAATCCTGGTTTTGTCTTTTGCAGAAAGCCATCTGGCAGTTGCATACTAGCGGAAGTAATGGCGAAAAAGACAAAAATAAGCGTGGATCAAGTGAAGGCCATCAGATGGAAATGTGAGATGCTGAGGATTTTTGGTCCATCCAGATTTTATAGATCTGGCCGCAAAGAGACTTTACGGTGACTAAGCAGCTGCCCATTTAATGGAATATGTCGAAAATTGATCGAAAAATGAAAATATCTACACACAGTTACCGAAATTTGCCGATGGATGCATTTAACAGGAGAATTTATGGTGAAAGTAATGGCGTGCAGAGAATTTCAACTCAGAGGTGGCTCTGCGAAGATAAAATGTTAGAGAAACCAATGACTCATCCGAATTTCTCTAAGGAATTAATGAGACGCTCCCGACAGATGCACCAGAAAGATGAAGATACCTTCACATGCAGTGCCCATTTATGGAATATATCGATCGGCCAGAAAACGAAGATATTTACTTGTAGTTACAGATGGATGAGAATAATATCAGATCATGCCTTCTCCATTTATGGCAAGTAACTGCACTAAGATTTGTAGAATGGTTAGGTTTTATCAAAACTCTATTTTAAAAGACCTTATATTGTAAAACCTAGGTAGTAGAGTTTAAGTGATAAGATTTAGGGTTTTGGAAGAAGATATTTCTGAAAAGATCAGGGTTTGTCCTGAGTCTATATATACTTCTTCCGGATGTAAATTCGAGAGGGCAAAAACTTAGAATAAAAAGCTATTGGAGCAATTTCCTGCAAATCTTGTTTGAATGCTTTGTTCTGGACCTGGAGTTGGTGTAGTTTCGTTTTTTGTGATAGCATGGCCAGGAGCCTAATCTCTTTCAGACTGCGATAAGTTCATCTTCTTTTGTTTTCGTTTCATTAAGGTTTATTTAATTTATGTTGTAGATCTGTGTTATCAAAGATTGGGTATGCTACTAGGCTTCATTCTTTTTATTGTATGCTAGGGAAAATTACAGATTTAAGGTTCAGGCCTGTTCTAATTGCTCTGTCCTCATTGTGCGAGCTAAGTTGCTGGTGAGAGATACCAATTTCAACTGACTTTCCTTCTGTTTGTGATTTTCTTTCAGATCTGTTTTGTCTCTGTCTTATGCTCTTAGTGGAAGGTGATCTTAGAAAGCTGGACACTTTCCTCTTTGATTTGTTCTATTGTGAAGCTAACTGGTATAACTAAAATTGGTAGTTTTGGTTTTGCAGCTAAGTTAGGTAAACTTCTCTTTCTGCCCTACTCTACTCTCTCTGTTCCATCGATTGAATGATCCATTTTTATTTTCTTTAGAATTTGTCTTTTATTTAAAACTGCTAAAACATAAAGAGCTAGATCAAAGAACTGATTGTAAATCTGAGTGTCCACAAAGATAACCAATTCCAAAAACATTACTGAACTAAAGTCCAGAACCCGTTGTAAGGTAACAGACAGTCCACTTGAAAACTATTCCAGAAGCGAAAAAGAGTGAATAGACATTTGACCCAACTCTGTAACTCACACCTTGGATATCCAGCAAGATCCTAAAGTGAGTGGGATTTATCCCTTATAAGTGTTATCGGGATTTCATGCTCATTCTTCACAGGGTGTGTATAAAAGTCGAACCAACAGACCTGAGGAACATCCAGATTATCCTCATGAAAATGTGTCAATGAAAGAACGTTGTACTTCTACGCCCATAGTCTTTCAAAAATAATTGTCTAGGAGAGAACCTCAAGTCAATGTGACTACCCTTGATCGAGGGAAGCACATAATTGATCTCATAGAGCCTCCTGAATAGAATAGACAATGAGGCAATCATGCTAAGTTACATAGACCTAATACAGCTAATCAAATTAATAATTTGGTCCAGATATATGTTGACCGCCAAGCTGAGTTTAATCGACTTAGGTTAGATAAACATCGCTTAGATATCTTAGAGAAACGACAACAAATAGAGAAAGAAAATATTGAAAAAAAAATTCAAAAAACTCTGCATCATGGAGATATCACTCCAAGTACACGTAGACAAGAGGCTCACCCGAGGAAACCAGATTTCCAACAAGATAGGTCTCCTAGACCTAATCCTATGTTCCCTCCTAGACCTTGTAGGCCTGAACAGAATGAATATGATAGGCCAAATATAGATCACCTTCAATAGGCATTAGTTCCTCCTTGTAGGCCCATACCTGAAACACATTATGGTGCTTACGATGATTTGGAAAAAGATGAGGATTATGTAGAAGCACCTTATGGAGGCATGGATGATGTCAATAAACCACCCCAACCTAGGCTTAATATTACTTGTCCACCTCTACGAGTTCAAAACAAGGAAGAAGAGATTAAATACTCAGATGCATATCAAGCTTTGCTTGCATTCTTAGAAACTATAGAAGGTAGGACAACTGGCAATGGGATCCAAAAGCCTACTTTGTGTCAGCTAAAGAACCAACCACTACACCCATCCATTCCTTCCCTGGTCTATCCTGAGCATTTCAAAATACCCAAATTTGATAGATTCAAGGGTGAAGAAGATGCTCAAGAGCACGTTACTATATTTCTAAATATGTGCTTCAACATACAGGACAATGATGCATTGCTCTTAAGAACTTTCTTGAGTACCCTTGCTGGTCCTGCCATTGAGTGGTTCAACCAACTTCCAAAATATAACATCTACACATTTGAACAATTTGCTGATGCATTTTTGGAATGTTTCACCTTTAACACCAAAAGAAAGGCGACATTAACCGACCTCATAGGAATGAAACAAACCAAGGATGAGATGATCACTAACTATGGAAACATGTGGCGAACGCTTTTGGCTAAGCTACCCTATCTATTTCCAGTGACTAAATTGACTCGTTTGTTCTCAAAGAGTTGCTTGAAACCCATATCTTTGACATTGCAATTACAAAAATACCCTATCTTTGAAGAAGCTCTAGCACAGGCTATAAACATATAAGAAATCAAAATCCAAGAGGGAGAAATAAAAAAACCTTGCAAGAAGGAGTGGACAAATAATCCTAAGAATAGCTCGACACTTTTAAAGCTAGCTATGGTCAATCAAGTGGCCACAAATGTCCCTACGCCTCCTTAAGTTATGCCTCCCCAAAATGTGAACTATCAGGCTCAACCTCCTCTTACGAATTATAACAATAATGGTACAGTGAACTAGGGACAAAAACAACATCACCCTCAGTGACAATTTACTCCCATCATTGAATCCATGAATTCTCTTTTCGATCAATTGTGGGCTGCAAATATGGTTAATTTACCAGATATCAAACCCAATGATCCATAAATAGGCAAACCCAAGCTTATGGGACACCGAGAGGATGAGTATTGTAAGTTTCATCAGCAATGTGGCCATGATTTACAATCATGATATGGTTTTAAACATGTAGTACAAGACATGATTGAGAGGAATGAGCTTACAGTAGATGATCTAGTATCTCCTACCAATCAAAAAATGGGTATTTTCAAAGACCCTTTACCAACTCATGAGGTACAGGTAGTGCCTACTAAACCGATGAATGAGGTGAATCAAAAACACCTTGTTCAAGGGTATGTTGGGATGGTGAGTATTGTAACTAGGAACAAGAGATATCCAAGTCAAGTCGCATAGCCTACGACTTCAAATGATGTTCCAACTATAACACAAACTACACCACCTGTAGTATAGGGCCTTCCTTCTAGGCCAATAGTGACAATTAAGAGCAAGCTTGCACAAAGCTTGAGGACCACATTAGCACGATTGTCCATATATGATTTGATCCAACAATCACCTCCACATCGGGATGCCTTGATGGATATTTTAAAATCCATAGAGTTGCAAACACAGGAGTCCAAATCTATCATAGATTTTGTGGGACATGTGCAACAGTGCAAAGAAATAGTCATACAATTTCATGAGCATGATCTAAAAGAAATAGCCAGCAATGTGGTAGACCCTCATTTACACATCATTGCATGTATAAATGAGATACCATACAAGAGAGTGCTTATAGAAACTGGGTCCTCAAGTAACATCATAACAACTAAAGCACTAAAGCATCTTAAATTTCCAACATCTCATGTTGTGGCATCAACTTATACTCTTCGCACTTTTAATGACACAATATGCTCTACTATTGGTACCATAGTTTTACCCATTCAGGTGGGACAAAATATTATATCAATATTATACCATGTGCTAGAGGGTGATATGGCCTACAACATTTTTCTTGGAAGACCTTGAATACGGGATATGAAGTGTGTCCCCTCCATCATGTATCAATGTCTTAAATACACTCTTGAAGGGCAAGTACATGTAGTATTTTCCAATCTAGAGCCCTTCAAATACTGCAACATGTTGCAGCAAATGCTAGAGTCAACATTACCTTCGACTCACATAGAATTTTGATTAAATGCACTTGATCAAAGTCTACCCATTCCACTACCTTCATAATCATCTACTCCATCCTCATCATTTCCACCTTCAGAGAAGGCTTCAACATCATCAAACCCTCCATTGAGGAACACATTGAAGAGGCCTATTGATGAGAGCCCATGGTAAGACCCCAAGGTCTTACTATAAAATTATTAACAAGTTAATGTAAATGTAATCACAGGCCACTCAAAGGGCTCTCCCTTGTAATCACTTTGCCACCATAGGGGGCTCCCTCCCTAGAATCTATGCTTATTATTATTCTTCTTTGATGATTTGATATGGATGGCCAACCTAATATATATATCTAACCTAAAGCTACGTTGGTGAAGAGACATGATGGTTCACATATGAAGAGTGATGAGGCCAAATATTGCCTCATTATTGATTATTTTAGACATCCTTAATAGACCTTTTTGATATGTTTTGATGTTAATTCTCACTGATGAAATACAATATTTACTACTATTTACATGTTTGACTGTTTAGAAGCATAATATTCTGTTTTTACTAATTTTTTGTATTTTCTCGCATAAGTTTTGTTGATAAATAATGATTTATTGTGAAATGTGTTAGTGCAATCACGTGTGGGATATATAACATTCATATCATGCTCTCTGAAGTTGTCAAATGCAAAAAATAGCACTAAAAATAGGACAAAACTGCAAGTTGTGCAAAACTGTATTTTGACTGCTTTAACTTAGACAAATTCCAGCCAGATTTGCATGACTTGGAATTTGGTCAAATTCAACTTGAAAAAGCATGAGAATAGGTTGTTGAAAGACTTCCAAGTCTGATCCACCAAATGCTCGGCAAAAGAACCGCAAACTGTGTTGAAAATAGGTATTCTGGCGCTGCTCTGGAACAACAAAAATACTGCTCTGGAATAACAGAGATACTGCTCCGAAATAACAGGACTGCTCCAGAATAACCGAAAAAGCACAGTTTTGACCAGAATAGCTCAGGAAAGGCAAAAAAATTGTAGGAGAATGTTAAGGACAGCTATGTGAATCTGTTGTGCACCTTTTTCAACGCAAAAGACCTCCAAAAAATGTGCAACAAATAGATTTCATTCATGTAACCATATTCTGCATTTTAGGAATGCAGTTTCAACAACATTCCTAAAATGCCTGAAATTAGAATCATTCCACACCTGATTTAGCATGTTTTTAATATAAATAACCAGCTCCCATCTGAGTTGAGCTAAGGGAGAATTAGGATTGCAATTAGGATAATTCTGAATATTGTGAAATCAGATTTCTGTAGCAGTAATATGCAAAAATTTTCTGCATGTTTTTAATTCAATAAAAAGTGCAGTTTTTATCAGTTTTGCTTTATGATTGAAGGAGTGATTAAGTAGTAAACTAGAGCTACTTCTTCACCTTCTTCTGAACCAGGGAGCAAGGGCCACTCCCAGGAGCAGAAGAAGGTTTTTACCAGGTTTTCTTGTTTAAATCTGTCTACAGTAGAATAAATAAGAAACCTGTCATTTTTCCTGCACTTCTTTATTTTGCTGAAATCATTTCCAGTTTCAGAGTTTGTAGTTTCATTATCATTTCTAAGTTTATTTTCAGATCTGTTCTTTTATTTTGCAAGTTAGTTAGTTTACTTTCTGCAATTCTAATTTCAGCAACTTTCATTTCAGCAAGTTTAATTCAGTTTTTGAATGCATTTTCAGATTTAGCAAAAGTAAATAGGTTTCTTTGACAGTTATTTCATTTCTGCAATTTTATTTCAGCAAGCATAATATAGTTTCCTTTCAGTTCATAGGGTTTAGAGTGACAGAAGAACCCCCAACAAACACTAACTGTTCTGCCAATAAAGCCATTTTCTGAATAGAATGTCTTACATCTGCTTGAATTGACTATCGTAAACAGCCTTAGGACACCTGCCCGGATTGATAAATAATGATTAAATGATGAATTAAATGACACTCATCATTTTTGGCGCCGTTGCTAGGGAACATGGTGTTGTTAGTCAAATTTAAGTAGGTCAAGAACTGTAGGCTGGATACAGAAAATAGTTCCTGCAAATTTTACAATCTATTTAGTAAATGTGCATGAATGCATAGGCCGAGAGACGAAAGAGGGAGGTTTATCCGAAGTGGCTCTGAGCCACCAAAGAGACCTACTCGGTCTGATGAAGATTTGCCTTCATTTGAAATCACTGAAGAAGAAAAGCCAGACATACCTTCTTCATCAGAAGCATTTTTGGAAAAATTAGAAAAAGAGCTTTTTGAAGCACTAGCTGCTAAACACTCCCCTCTGACTAGACTATTCCCATCATCCTTTAGAAAGAAAACAACTATGGCTACAGCAGCAGCAATAGGTGGATATGATAATCCTGATGATGCTCCTAAAACTTTTGAATATCCCATAAGATTGGATCCACTTCTAGATGCCCCCATGAAAACAATCTCCCCATCCATATTGCCAATCTTTAGGGGAACTGTTGTAGAAGATCCTGATCAATTTTTGTTTGAATTCAAAGTGTTATGTCAGACTTATGACTACATAAATGATAATCAAAAATTGAAGTTGTTTCCTTCCACACTTAAGGACGCTGCTCTCCGATGGTTCATGAGCAATCTTGAACCTAACTCAATTACTACCTGGGATGAGATGGAGACTGCATTCTTAAATAAATATCAGGATTATTGTAGAGTAAGAAACAGGAAAGATGAGTTGTTTAGGATCAAGCAAGAAGAGGATGAGAGTTTAGAAGATTATCTTGATCGCTTTGCCTTTGTCCAAAAGAGGTGTGGTGCTGTAGAGCCTGATTTCTTAAAGCCTATTCTCTTAAGAGGATTACAGGATGAATCTAGGGAAGTGTTAGATTTAATGGGAAAAGGAGACATAGATCAACTTGACCTTGAAGATATTGTGGAGTTATGCAAAAATTATTCCCGCACTCACCACCGGAGAAAGAAAAAGAATTCTGGCAATAATGGTATGAAAGAGTTGATGGAGGAAATGGCCAATTTAAAAACTGATATCCTTGTTCAACTTAATACTGCATTAGGTGAGAAAAACACAAGATCTAATTCTACACCACCTTTAGCAATTTATTGCCCAAGGTGTAGGAGTAAGCATGCCTTGCAGGATTGCCCCCTAAACAAAACTTCTATTTGTGGAATTTGTTCCAAGGAACATTCAACAGATAAATGCCCTTTGTTGCCTCATCTAAAATCTGTTTTGGGCACCCAAACAGAAGAACTCAATGCTATTGGGCAAAGACCTGGTGGTGGTTATGCACAATATCCCAATGCTCCTAGATTTCCAAACTGGGGACAATCTCCTTGGAATATGAATATGCCATGGGGACAGGCAGAAGCTTCTGCACAACCTTGGAACCAACCTTGGACAGCTCCTCCAGATTGGTCACAATCTGGATGGATGAACCCACCTTGGCATACCATGCCTCCTCAATGGACACAACAAGGACAAATATGGGGACAACAATATCAACCCTATCAAGGACAACAATATCAACCCCATCAAGGTCAGCAATATCAACCCCATCAAGGACAGCAAAGGTATCAAGGGCAAACTCAAAATTTGTTGCCAGCTCCTAATCCAAATTTTTAGGGAAGAACACAACATCAACAAGCACAACCAATAAAACAACCTCCACTCCCAGCTCACCTCGTGACTAACCCCAATAATGCTAGACAAACAGCCCCTGTTTATGAGGCTGAGTCTGAAGATACTGCTGCAGTTCATGTACTTGACTGTGGTAACATCCAATTACGCTCAGGGAAGGTCTTACCTGACCTTGCTCCACCTACAATTGAAGAAATTCCAAAAATTTCAAGTCCAAAAAAAATACAATCAGAGCAAAAGAACGCAGAAAACTTACAAAGAAAATCTGAACGTGTCACATCAGATTTACCATTTCCTGAAAGGTTTGATCACCCCATCACTACCCCTGAATCAGAGTTAATCACAGAATTGAAGAAAATGTCAATCTCACTTCCTCTGTTGTAGGCAATCAAGGATGTACCATTGATTAAGAAAACCATTCAGGATTTATGCATAAGGAAACCTGGCAAGAAGAAGAAAGCCTTTCCACAAACTGTACAAGTAGATGGAAAGTTGGCTGATCTTCTCTCTCGGGAAATTAGTACCTCCCAAATATGGTGATCCAGGAAGTCCAAGTAATCACCATTACTGTAGGATTGGTTCAAATTCCCAATGTGCTTATTGATTTAGGAGCCACAATTAATGTCATGACCAAAGATATTATGCAAAAATTGCAGCTCACTGATTTGAGTCCTACAGCCACGGTTTTGGAAATGGCAGATAGGTCGCTTGCCAAACCGGAAGGACTTTTGGAGGATGTTCCCATTGAAGTATCTTCTTGGGAATACCTTGTGGATTTCCTAGTATTACAACCTAGGAGTACAGCTAATGGCTATCCTATCATCCTAGGACGACCCTGGCTTGCCACCTGCAGCTGCTTTCATAGACTCGTAGATCAGGAGAAATGACTATTTCAAATGGAGTCAATCTTAAGAAAATTTCTTTGTATCCACCTCGCTAAACCATCATCTAAATTTTTTGGACAGCTTATGGTATCCCGAGTCCGATGAAGAACAAGAGCCTCTTGTTACCCTTGCCACCATTGTAGTACAGAAACACATTGAAGAACTGAATTCACCAGAAAGAGAAATTTTTGAACATGAAACAGTCTTGGTGAATACATTGTATGAAGAAGGCCTCAGGGATGATCAAGTTCTGGTCAATCGCCTATTATGGAAAGATGATGAACAAGTTGCTGAACATTTACCATCTATTCCACTTCAAGAAAGTTCCTTTACATTGCCACATGGATGGCATCATCATCTTTTGACTTCTTTCACTTGTCCTATGCCAATGCTTCCATCAGGTATTGCATTTAACATAGAATCAAGAGTATTCCATAATCTGCAACCACATCATTGTCCTTTAAATGCTTTGATCAGCAAATATGAACATGTTGACTCTGTTTGTCCTGGAATCAAGCAGATTGAAATTCAGCCAGGAAAACCTGTAAATATTAACAGCTGGTTGACTGACGATCAAGAAGCCAAACTATTTGCTGTTTTGCAGAAACATGTTCAAGCTTTTGCTTGGAATTATACGGATATGGTTGGAATCCACCCTGATGTATGCACACATAGGATATACACTGAGGATGTCAAACCAGCTTAGACAACCGCAGAGACGTCTGAATCCTGCTTTGAAAGACATTGTTAAAGAAGAAATTGAAAAATTGTTGGAAGTAGGATTCATTTATCCGATTTCAGACAGTCAATGGGTTTCCCCATTAGTTATTGTGCCTAAGAAGAATGGAAATATGAGAGTGTGTGTGGATTACAGGGAATTAAACAAAGTCACACACAAGGACCACTTTCCATTACCATTTATAGACCAAGTGCTGGACACTCTTGCTGGTAAGAAATTTTTCTGTTTTCTGGATGGTTTTAGTGGGTATAACCAGATCCAAGTGGCACCAGAAGACCAAGAAAAAACAACCTTCACATGTCCTTGGGGGACATTTGCTTATAGAGTATTACCCTTTGGATTATGTAATGCACCAGCAACATTTCAAAGAGCTGTCTTGGCCATTTTTTCTGATTTAACCAATGAGAGTGTAGAGATTTACATGGATGATTTCACAGTGTTTGGTGACACATTTGAGTATACATTAGAGCAACTTGAAAAGGTTCTAATACGCTGTGAAGCATATCATTTATCTCTTAATCCTGAAAAATGTTTCTTGATGATGGAGGAAGGAATTGTTTTAGGACATCATATCTCTCGCTCAAGGTATTAAGGTTGATCCTAAGAAAGTAGAGGTCATCAAGAGACTTCCTCCTCCGAAATCTCAAACTGATGTCCGTAGTTTCTTAGGACATATTGGCTTTTATCGTAGATTTATTACTGATTTCAGTACCATTGCTAATCCAATGTTTGCATTATTAATGAAAGATTCTGAATTTGTATGGTCTGATGATTGCCACAAGTCCTTTGAAGCTTTGAAAGAAAAGCTAACCAGTCCGCCAGTACTAAGAGGCCCTAACTGGGAGCTGCCCTTTCATATTCAGGCTGATGCCTCCAATACTGCTATTGGAGCCGCACTAGGGCAGATTGAAAATGGACAACACTATGCCATTTATTATATTAGCAAAAACTTGACAAGAGCTGAAAAGAATTACACTACAACCGAGAAGGAATTCTTAGCTATAGTATATGCCATTAACAAGTTTTGACACTATATCACAAGTTATCCTGTATTCATCCATACAGATCATGATGCTATCAAATATTTGATGAATAAGCCTTTGGTTAGTGCACGAATTATTCATTGGTTGATTTTACTGTAGGAATTTGATATTACTATAGTAAATAGACTAGGAAAGGCTAATGTAGTGGCAGATTTTTTGTCAAGATTGCCAAATGCAGAAACTGAAGAACTAGTTGAAGACGCATTCCCTGATGAAAAATTGTTTGCTGTCTCTGTTCAAACTCCATGGTTTGCAGATATAGCTAATTATTTAGCTACAGGGAAGATTCCTCTTCATTTTACCTCGAAACAAAAAAAATAGTTAATCAAACAAAGCTCTTCTTTTGAATGGATAAAAGGAATATTATTTAAATGCAGTCCTGATCATGTTTTACGTAGGTGTGTTCGTAAGGATGAGATATATGACATCTTGAGAGCCTGTCATGATGAACCTTCAGGAGGGCATTATTCAGTAAAACATACCATTCGAAAGATTTTGGGTGCTGGTTACTACTGGCCATCATTGCATAAAGATGTAAAAAGGTATATCAGAAATTGTGATGCATGTCAAAGAATGGGTAAGCCTACTTTCATAAATGAAATGCCTTTACAGCCTCAATTAGGTGTAGAACCATTTGAGAGGTGGGGGTTAGATTTTGTAGGACCTATTGATCCACCCTCCCAAGGGAAGGTGCACATCCTAGTATGTGTTGACTATGTAACCAAATGGGCAGAAGCCCGTGCCTTTAAGCATGCCCGAGAAGACAAAGTGGCTGATTTTCTGTATTCACAGATTTTTCTATGATTTGGAGCCCCACAGTCTATTACTTCTGATCAAGGACCTCAGTTTATTTCAAAGGTTGTTGAAGCCTTTGTAAAATTATATGAAATCAAGCACAGGAAGTCCTCTCCTTATCATCCACAGGCCAATGGTCAAGTTGAAGTGACAAATAGGGAATTAGAGAAAATATTAACCAAAACTATAGCAGTTCATAGAAGGAATTGGGTAGAAAAGTTACCTGAAGCAATTTGGGCTTATAACACTACTTGGAAATCCACTACGGGATTTACCCCTTTTGAATTGGTTTATGGTAAAAAACCCTTTTACCCATTGAATTTGAATTACTAACTCTTCGAACTGCTTTGGAAGTTGGTATTGATTTGTCACAGGCACAAACGGACCGGATCCTGCAACTCAATGCATTGGATGAAATACGAAGAGACGCTTTGCATCAGAACGAGATGATCCAAGCACAACGTAAAATCTGGCATGATAGCCATATCCAAGAACGAAAATTCCAGCAAGGGGATTGGGCATTACTGTTTGACTCCCGCTATGAAGATTTTCCTGGGAAGTTGCAGACAAGATGGCTTGGACCATATCAGATTGAAGAGGTTTTCTCGAATGGAGCAGTTCGTCTCTCACCAATTGATGATTCACGAAGGAAGTTAGTGGTTAATGGACATCGTCTCCGGATTTACCATAAGCCACTAACTAAAAATGAATTCTTAAAACAAATAGAGCACTTGGATGTGCACATAATGGAAGAATTCCCTTCTTCCACTGAAGCAGCAATAGTATAGTTTTAATCAAAAAAAAAAAATTGGTTTACATGAAAACCAGTTATCTGGCATGTTTACTAAATTCCATTCCATCACCATTCATTCCATCACCATTCATTCCTTAGCATTATCATTTTTTCGCCATTGTCATTCACCACCATTGTCATTGCCATCACCCATATTGTTTGTGTTTTTCAGAATTACAGTACTGCACTTGTCAGAAGAAAAAATAGCAAAGCTAATCAATTGTATAAAATGTAGAAAGGTAGTCAAGACAGGTATGTGTTTCTTTACATTTTAAATATTGTAAATAGTTAAGGTATGTAGTGTATAGATTCACTTGATTAGCATTTAAAGCATTCATAAGGTTAAAATTGGGGATGTCTAAATTAGTCAACGAAAGGGGGAATGACATATGCTCCGAATGACATATGCTTCGGAATGAAATTTGCTTCCGAATAACCACTGCTTCGAAACTCGAGCTCCGTAACATCAAAAGCTTTGGAATGGGTAATGATGGTTGTGCTCCAGAATGAGTATTGACAGATATGCTCCGGAACGACAAAATAACGACATTTGCTCAGGGCTTCGGAATATGCTGACGTTTCTTAAAAATTCAGGCAGGAACACGTGGCAAGAGATTATGGAACACGTGATTTCTGAAATCCATGATATTTAGATATCATGATTTCGTGATTCGCGTAATCATGGCACACGCATCAAAGGACATCGAAAACAGATTTGTTTTATCTTGAAAATTCACAATCAAATTAATTAATGCCAACTCAACAAGTCGTGATCGTGTAATCTGCATTGGAATTAATTTTCCTCATTTTCAGCATATTCCACCGGTTTTAAAAATAACGAATCAACAAGTTGGTTTTACATGCTTTGTTTCGACGCAAGAACCTTCATTCCAGTGCATGTGCCCTAGAACTGCCATTCCAGTGTTTCAGAACAATATTCGCGAGCAGAGCAGAAGAAAATGGGCGGCAGAAAGAACAGAAGTGAACCAGAAAATGCCAGCTTCATACTGGAAAATCCTACGCTGCTGCAAATTTTCACCGATGGAGGATTTATGCCATTTTTACAAAAATTTGATGGGAACTCCGAGGGATTGGCCGCAGAATTTGCACGAACCTTCAGAAATAACAAGATCAACATCAATGGCATGATAATCCAGGTAACTCCAGATATTTTGAGCCAAATTACTGAATTTCCTTTGCAAGGAATTAATCTTGGAAAAATAGCTAGGAATACCCTAAGTGAATTGGCCAACCAATTTAGGGCAGAAAATGATAAACCTATTGAATATGTCATGAGTAAAAATGTTTGTAAAGGAGTTAAAAGGGAAAGTCTGGAATCTCCCTGGGATGAAGTAGCCGAATGGATGATTAGATTTATTACTTGTGAAGGTCAGTATGCTGTTTTATCAGGGCACCATATGAGAATTCTAATTTATTTGAGATATGGCCACACAAACCCTGAATTCCAAGTTAATTTTCCCCTGTATTTTTATGAAAATTTAAAATCTATGGCCAAGAAATATCAGGAAGGAAAAGGAACCCCTAGGCATCATGGTTTGATTAAAATAATCTATAAACATCACTTTAGGGGTAATTTGCAGAGCTTTGACAGATTCTTTGCTCAGTGGGATGAAACTAGAAGCCCTACATTTGCAGCTGAAGCAGAAGAAGATATTGAAAGCCCTAAATCTGTAGAACCAGTTGAAAGCCCTAAATCTATAGAACAAGTTGAAAGTCCTAAATCTGTAGAACAAACTGAAAACCCTGGCATTGGAGAAGAGGAAATAGAAACACCTGAGCCAGTGGTTGAGACAGAGTTTGTCCAAGAAGAGGGTCCATCCTCTCCACAGGGACCTCCCTCTTCTAGGACTAGAAGACAGAGAGAAAAGCATGCTGGAATAGACTCTGCTAAAAAATGCAGAAGGGTGTCATTTTCAGCAGATGTGACTATTTTGCAGTCCAATAGCTCTGATGAAGCAGAACCAGGAGAATCTGCTCAAGAAATGCCCAAAACAGGAAAAAGAAAGACTCCTGTTCAAAAATTACGAAGGTCTGCAAGACTTCAACTGGGTAAAACATCATCTGATCAAGAAAGTCAAGAAGCAGTAGCAGCAGAGACAGACCTAGCAGAATCAGCAGAACCTGCAGCCACAAACATAACAGAGCCTACATCCAGCCCTGAAGTAGTCTTAGTGGATTATTCAGATTCTGATTCTAAGGAAGAGTCAGAGGCAGAAGAAAAGGAAGAGGAAGAAGAAGATATCCAACTACAGCTATTTGCAGCAAGAAGTGTGGTAAAAACACAAACAAGTTGGATAGAAAAGTGTCAAGCTTCTATTTCAAAAAAAGATCAAATAATTGCAATGTTGCAGAAAGAAGTGGCAAGTTTAACAGCTAAAATTGCATCTTTAGAGCCACAACCTGATGAAAGTATGCATGACACTCAAATGGCTGACATTCTGTTAGAATTAGCAACAGCTGCACATGTAGTAGACTCACCAATCAGGGAGGAACCTATAATGGATATTGAAGGAGAACAGGGACAGGAACAACTTCAGATCTCCTCAATTCTTGCTGCAGATATTGAACCATATGTACCCCTCATAGTAACACAGGATATGGGAATTCAAACTGAATTACCTATGACAGAAATAGAGGAACAAGGGATACAGGTCAACTTGCCTTTGGCAGAAATAGAAGAAAAAGAGATACAAACAGATTCTATCAGGGTTGACATGACTGACAAAGAGGTGCAGGTTCATATTGTTCCTCAAATGCAACAACTTGTCCGCAATCCTCTTATGGTTCCACTTGAGGAATATAATACAAATTTATCAAAGTGGATGATGAAATGCCAAAGGTTAGAAGAAAAGGTTTTAGCTTTGAAACCTTTGGAAGAAAAATGTGAGGCTAAAGAGGCAGAAATAACCAAATTGAAGAACCAGGTGCAGGATCTCTGTAGAATGCAGAGTGTTTAGTCCAGTGCAGAAGACCTGCAAGGTTTTACACCTTAATCCTTAGAGAAAGATTTATCCGTTGGCAAATTATGAGAATCCACTCTAATTTGCCATACAAATTGGAAAACCCTGAAGAATTTGTGGATGCCTACCTGCACAGCCCAACAGAATAGAAAAGTCTGTTGTGTGAGTTATTCTTACATAACTTCTTTATGCCTGGTGATGACACATTCCTACCTCACATTTTTACAGGGGATATTCAGTTGAGAGCCTTCATGTCCACTCTGCAAAATCAGGAATATTGGGAACAACAGAAGCAGATGATTAAGGAAAATGAGGCAAATGCAGCACTATATCTGAGGCCAATTCACGGTGATTACAGGGCTGCAGCCAATCAACATTTTACTATGATGAGGGAAGAAAAGGTGAGAAAAATTTATGAAACCAATCTTCAGAAATGCTTAGTCGATTTTCAGAATTTTACTCACCAGCATTTTAATAGTGCTTTAGTAGCTCTGTAGAAATCGTTGGGGAGAGTTATCTATTTCCTTGCAGAAGAAAGAACCTATCTCCCCCAATAACTTGCAGTGGTCAAAAAGAAGAGCTGAAGGTATCATGCAAGTTATTCAACAACTGCAACATCAGTGGATAGGATTAAGATACAGATTGCCTATTGTAATCACCCCTGTTCCATGGTTTTTTGATGAGGACCCTCAACCAGATGATCAGTTTCAGGCATGGCTCAAGCAAATAAAGGAAATCAGAGGTTTCTACAGGATTCCTGGTCCAAAGTTCAGCTACCAAGAGAGAGTCATGGACAAGGATCTCTGCTCTATTGTAGCCTCATAGAATGCATGAGGACATGCATCAGAATAAGTTGGGGGGGATGATGAGGCCAAATATTGCCTCATTATTGATTATTTTAGACATCCTTAATAGACCTTTTTGATATGTTTTGATGTTAATTCTGCTGATGAAATACAATATTTACTACTATTTACATGTTTGACTGTTTAGAAGCATAATATTCTGTTTTTACTAATTTTTTGTATTTTCTGCATAAGTTTTGTTGATAAATAATGATTTATTGTGAAATGTGTTAGTGCAATCACGTGTGGGATATCTAACGTTCATATCATGCTCTCTGAAGTCGTCAAATGCAGAAAATAGCACTAAAAATAGGACAAAACTGCAAGCTGTGCAAAACTATTTTTGACTGTTTTAACTTAGACAAATTCCAGCCAGATTTGCATGACTTGGAATTTGGTCAAATTCAACTTGAAAGAGCATGAGAATAGGTCATTGAAATATTTCCAAGTCTAATCCACCAAATGCTCGGCAAAAGAACCGCAAACTGTGTTGAAAACAGGTATTCTGGCGCTGCTCTAGAACAACAGAAATATTGCTCTGGAACAACAGAGATACTGCTTTGGAATAACAAGACTGCTCCAGAATAACCGAAAAAGCATAGTTTTGACCAGAATAGCTCAGGAAAGGCAAAAAAATTGTAGGAGAATGTTAAGGACAGCTATGTGAATCTGTTGTGCACCTTTTTCAATGCAAAAGACCTCCAACAAATGTGCAACAAATAGATTTCATTCATGTAACCATATTCTGCATTTTAGGAATGCAGTTTCAATAGCATTCCTAAAATGCCTGAAATTAGAATCATTCCACACCTGATTTAGCATGTTTTTAATATAAATAACCAGCTCCCATCTGAGTTGAGCTAAGAAGGAGAATTAGGATTGCAATTAGGATAATTCTGAATATTGTGAAATCAGATTTCTGTAGCAGTAATATGCAGAATTTTTTTGCATGTTTTTAATTCAATAAAAAGTGCAGTTTTTATCAGTTTTGTTTTATGATTGAAGGAGTGATTAAGTAGTAAACTAGAGCTACTTCTTCACCTTCTTCTGAACCAGGGAGCAAGGGCCACTCCCAGGAGCAGAAGAAGGTTTTTACCAGGTTTTCTTGTTTAAATCTGTCTGCAGCAGAATAAATAAGAAACCTGTCATTTTTCCTGCATTTCTTTATTTTGCTGAAATCATTTCCAGTTTTAGAGTTTGTAGTTTCATTATTATTTCTGAGTTATCATTTCTAAGTTTATTTTCAGATCTGTTCTTTTATTTTGCAAGTTAGTTAGTTTACTTTCTGCAATTCTAATTTCAGCAACTTTCATTTCAGCAAGTTTAATTCAGTTTTGAGTGCATTTCCAGATTTAGCAAAAGTAAATAGGTTTCTTTGACAGTTATTTCATTTCTGCAATTTTATTTCAGCAAGCATAATATAGTTTCCTTTCAGTTCATAGGGTTTAGAGTGACAGAAGAACCCCCAACAAACACTAACTGTTCTGCCAATAAAGCCATTTTCTGAATAGAATGTCTTACATCTGCTTGAATTGACTATCGTAAACAGCCTTAGGACACCTGCCCGGATTGATAAATAATGATCAAATGATGAATTAAATGACACTCATCAAAGAGACGTGATGGTTCACGTTATGAAGGGTTGTGATGGTTCACTTTATAAGTTAATAATATAATAATTAAATGATTAATAATACTAACTAATACTAACTAATAATGTTAGGATTGAGGACCCTAACATGCCACCCTCCTTAAAAAGAGCTTTGTACTCAAAGCTCAAAGTGAGAAGCTTTGTCCTTTGTTTTCCAATAAGGATTTGTGTAATTTCTTTGAATCTTTTAATGGCATCCTTTTGTAGGTAGGGATATCAAGAAGGATGAAGCATTAGTGGGGGGTTGCCAAGAAAAATAGTAGAATATTCCTTAGGAAAATCATGATGACGATGGGAGGGCAACCCTTGGGGTTCCTCAAATACTTTAGAATGATGCATCAAAAGTGATGGTAATGATTTCATATCCTTTTTTGGTTCCTTGGTAGAGCCAACGGATAAGGAGTGTGTAGTCACTCTGCGTTGGTTCCAAATAGGTTTGGTCATATGGCAAGAACACACTATTGGTGAGGAAGGTATGTGTAGGTCTTGTAGAGTGCATGTTTGGCTAGAATTGATCACTTTGGATATGTTTACCTCATCCTTTCTTGGTACATCAATCACTTCTTGCACATCGACCTCATTGTCTTCATTGTGGTGAGTAGGTGCACTGGTCGCTTCGGACACAACTACCTCATCTGCTTACTCTATGGAGATATAGGGATCAACTTCCTTCAATAAATACAATGTTAGTGTAGCACATTTATGGTGGGGTCCAAATTGTTCATCACAATTATCACAGAGTCCTTTTGCTTTTCGTTCCTTCATCTCCTCAAAGCTAAGATGTTTAATTCATAAAGTTCGATTAGATTTGGGGGTTGTGTAAGTGCTTTGTGCCCTTCCATTATGCATAGGTTTGGGAGCGATGTAAGTGGTCGACGATTTTTCCATAAGTGGTTTCCCTAATCATTGTTGTGCATTAATTTTATCTTCAGCTAATTTTGCCAATCCATAGGTCTACATCATGGTATAGGGATTGAACCTTGTCACCTCCATTCTAAATTCCTCTTTTAATCCCCTAATGAAGCCATTGATGAGAATTGACTCATCCAATATTATGTTGTGTTTGGTGATATCCTCAAATCGAGTTTGATACTCATGCACAGAAGTGATTTGATAAAGATATTTGAGCAATTCCCACATGACTGGGTCCCACATGGCTCTGATACCAAATGGTAAGACCCCAAGGTATTACTATAAAATTATTAACAAATTAATGTGAATGTAATCACAGACCACTCAAAGGGGGCTCCCTTGTAATCGCTTTGCCACGATAGGGGCTCCCTCCTTAGAATCTATTCTTATTATTCTTCTTCTTGGATTATTTGATATGGATGGCCAACCTAATATATATATCTAACCTAAAGCTACGTTGGTGAAGAGACATGATGGTTCATGTATGAAGAGACGTGATGGTTCACGTTATGAAGGGTTGTGATGGTTCACTTTATAAGTTAATAATATAATAATTAAATGATTAATAATACTAACTAATACTAACTAATAATATTAGGATTGAGGATCCTAACAGCCCATCATTAGTTTCTACCATATCCATGGAGGAGGTTCCTTATGTCATTAATGAGTAATTACCTCCAGAGGTGAACATTGAATCACCTCAAACCTCCATTCCATCTCATCCAGCTTTGCCATCCTAGGTCACAGTCCAGATGTCTAGCACAAGGTTAGGAGAATACTTGGTGAGAAATATCATGACAGTTCCATCAGTGGAGACAGTGCAAGATATGGGAAGACCTCATATTCCCATAGGTAGCATTGTACCTCTTGGTATACCTCCTAATAAAATGAATTTTATATATGGAGGTATATAGTATGGAGCTTTACCCATTCCTCAAATAGAAGATGATGATGAACCCTTTTCTGAGGATGTATATTATTTGTCAAATCTAGACTATGCATTGAAATATCTAAATCACTTTAATTGGTATGGGTTTGGTCTTGTCCTGTATGAGTAGGGTAACCATGTTCCATGTCAACCCCAATATCAACTTCCATATGATAGATATGGGTTGGAAAACAATAAACCGGTACCGTTGGATGTCATCACCAAGAGTCTTGAACACCTATGCCTAAGTCATCAGGCTAATCTCACCCGTGATCCATATACTAATCCAAATCACATTCATTCCTTGGAAGATAATTTACCCATAGACATGATAGATTAGGGTATTTTCAGCGATGTCCCCCAACCCCATGAAGTGGGGGAGAGCTCACACACCTTGCAATATGATAGTGAGGAACAAGACCAAGGTCCTCCTCATGAATGGATGAGTGATGATGAAGATGATTATGGCATTGCACCCATTAACTGCCATAGCTCAGATGATGAATACAAGTGTGTGTTACCTTTGGATGATGAGGATGAATATTTTCTTTGTATGTTATTTCCCATCCAAGATCCCATCTGACGCAAACTGTTGGGTCGTGAAGAGTAGGTTCACCCTCTTCCACACAGGCCACCACTAGTTATTCCATTTCCACCCAAGCCACACTCGCGAGTTATGAGACAACATCAGGTCTCTAGACCCACTCACCCTAGAGCAGGAGATCATGGATCCATCAACATGATTTCCATAGATTTAACGACACCATTAGTGAATCTAAATGACCCATCCAAGCAATTCCATATTGATTTAGAGGCAATTGACCTTGATCGGGGAGATTCTTGTCCATCACCCTCAGAGTATTGGCCTTGTAAGGAAATGTTGCAACCATTTAAATTTTATCCAAGAACTACTCAGGATGTTTTTCAATATGGGTTGACCCTAAATTTCCTATGGAAGAAGCAAACCTAGCTGATGACATTCACTTAATTCCCACCCCACATAAGTTGGAGGATGGGTCTCACATGTCGATTGAGCCAATAATTGACAAGGATATCGATACAGATCTCAATAATCCCCATAACATTAAATTAGGAGAAGACCTCTCCCTAAGTGAGAAATATTATTTCATAACTGCATTGAAAGCAAGGATTAAAGCTTTTACTTGGTCGTATAAAGATATGCCAGGACTAGACCCAAATATAGTCACGCATAATATTACATTAGACCCCAAGATCAAACCTTTTAAGAAAAAGTTAAGAAAAATGCACCCAACAGTAGCCTTAATGGTGAAAGATGAATTACAAAAGTTTTTGGATGCTGATATCATCATCTCAGTAGATTATCCGCCATAGGTTTCAAACATGGTTCTTGTCAAAAAACCTGATGGGAGAATTCGCATTTGCACTGAATTTCAAGACATTAAAAAAGTGAGTCCTAAGGATGAATTTCCCTTACCTAACATCGATGTTTTGGTATATGCAACAACAGGACATGAAATTCTATCCCTAATGGATTGATTTTTTGGATATAAGTAGATTCGTATTAATCCAGAAGACCAAATCAAAATGGCGTTCACAATGCCTTGGGGGACATTCTGTTACAAGGTCATGCCTTTTGGCCTTAAGAATGCTGGTGCTACCTACCAATGAGCCATGACATATATCTTCCACGAATACATGTACAAGATTTTGGAAGATTACATGGATGATTTATTAGTAAAATATTTGTTATGCCATGAACATCTCGATGTACTGTGTAAGATCCTAGATCACATCATAGAGCACAATGTTAGACTTAATACCAAAAAGTGTGTCTTCGGTGTCACATATGGTAAAATTTTGGGATTCATAGTCTCCAAGAGAGGCATAGAGGTATATCCCAACAAGGTCAAGGAAATATTAGAAATGCCTCCCCCAACAACTATTAAGCAACTATGTAGTTTGCAAGGAAAGGTCGCATCCATAAAATGCTTCATAGCGCAGTTATAAGATAAGTGTCAACCCATTAATAAGTTGCTACACAAGGGGGTCTCATTTCATTGGGACGAAGAATGTCAAAATGCCTTTGACAAGACAAAACAATACTTGGCTTTATTGCCTGTATTGGCTCCATCGCAACCAGGAGTGTCGTTCTATTTATATATCTCAGCTACTAAGTTAGCTTTGGGCACCATGATGTCCCAAAAGAATAAATTTCACAAAGAATAGGCTAATTATTACATCAAATGCACACTAGTCAGATATGAAGTTTGATACACATATGTTGAGAAGCTATGCTTAGCAGTGGTCTTTACCACCAAAAAGCTATGCCATTATATGTTAAATCACACCACATATATTATCTCTAAAGAAAATCCATTTGATCAGAACATATCATAATAGTCACACGACGAAGTGGATAATTTTGTTGACAGAATTTGACCTAGAGTTCATTGGATAGAAATATATCAAAGGACAGGTCATAGCTGATCAACTAGCAAAGGATCCTCTACAGGATGATCAACCTCTAAATATAGAACTTATCGATGATGGAGTATTTCAAATTTTAGAATCACCTGATTCTGTAGAGCATGAGTCACAGGCAGACATAACTCTATTCTTCGATGGTTCCAAGTGCGAGCGAGGTGGTGGTGTAGGTATTGTGTTTTTTACACCGCAAGGGGCTCCCATACCTCTTTCGTTTAAACTTGATTTTCCTTGTACCAACAACAACGTCGAGTATGAAGCTCTCATAATAGGACTTTAGATGATAATCACCATGAAAATAATAAAGCTAAACATTTTCAACGATTCCTTGCTCATAGTTAATCAGGTAAAAGAAATTTTCTAGTGTCGATATCCCATCTTGCAAGCCTACAAAGCCCTAGTGGACAAAATCCTGGTCAAATTTGAATGGTATGATATAGAGGCACTCCCTCATTCATCTAATTGTTTTGCGGATACAATGGCTTCCTTAGGGTTGCTAATCCCGCATGACCCTTTAGATGATATCACAACTATTCAAGTAAAAATGCTAGTGCAATCTACGACTGAGCATGAAGAGCATAAGGCTATACCAGATTTTCACATGATTTAGATTGACCCTTCTCACGAAAGGTTCTCTCAACTACACCAATATTTGAATAATGTTAACTGGGGGACTTTTTTCCCTCATAATCCTTTTGATACTAACACAATGCTATATCTCCAAGTTCGCTCTCAATCAGTGTTTGCACGAGACAAACATCAAAGAGATAGCATGATTCATAATATTGAGGCTTCTTCAAAGCAATATTGGGCCATCCAAATTAAATATTATATTAAACTGGGTAATATTCCACCTAGATTGTCACACATCGTAAAGTGAGCATTCAAGCAAAAGGTGGCAAAATATGTCTTAATAGGAGACATAATGTATCATCGGAGTTATGAAGGTATTCTCCTTCATTGCTTAGACTCATAGGAGTAAGCTTGGACCATCACCCAAGTGCACGATGGTACATGCGGTGGTCACTTTAGCGGCATGGCCATTGCCATGCGCATTCTTTGCATGGGTTATTATTGGCCAACCTTAGAGAAATATTGTTGTGCTTATGTTAAGAAGTGCATGAAGGATAAACACCATGCAAATTTAACACATGTACCTTCACAAGCCTTACAATTGATTCAATCGGTTTGGCCATTTGCATAATGGGGGTTTGATTTAATTGGGAAAATATCACCTGCTTCATAAAGCCATCACATGTTTATCATAATGGAAACCAAATATTTCACAAAATGGGTGGAATCAATTCCCCTTACCACAATTACTGGACCTTGCATTGTAGAGTTCATACTACATAACATTATGTCATTTTGGTATTCCATCCAAAATAGTATCAGTTAATAGAACATCCTTTAAAAATAAGAATGTGCGTGCATTAACAATAAAGTATAACATAAAGCATAGATTTTCCATGCCCTATTATCCACAAGAAAATGGGTAAGCAAAGGCATCAAATAAAACAGTAGTCACCATCTTGAAGAAAACTGTTCAGGAAAATCATAAAGATTGGCATAATCAATTACCTCTTGCCATTTGGGCCTATTACACTAGTATTCAGATGCCCACTGGAGCAACTCTATTTTAACTAGTGTATGGTGTTGAAGCCATCATGCCTCTAGATTTAGAGATTCCATCACTACACATTTACATGCAGGAATTCATTGATGATGATACAGCTAGGCAATCTTGGTTAGATTAGTTAACGTTGCTTGATGAACGATGTGTGAATGCCCTCGAGCATCTACATGTTTATCAAGAGCATATTAATAGAGCTTGCAACTTGAAAGTACATCAGAGAGAATTTCAAGTAGGTGATTTAGTTCTAAATGAAAACCAGCAAAACTCAAATTTGCCCTCAAATTTGCAAGATAAATTTGTAGCAAACTGGCTAGGTCCATTCATCATTACACATCAAATTGGACTTGGAACTTATCACCTAGCATCCATAAAAGGAAATGAAGAACCTAAACCCATGAGTATAATTCATTTGTGATAATTTCATTCTTAGAGCACCAATAAAATACCCCTAGGCAGTCGTAGACACTTTTTAAGTGTCGTTACCTGCCTAGGTCACCCTAAAGGCTCCTAGCGGTTTTTGACTGGCTAGGTCACATAAAAAATCTCCTAGACTATATACAATCATCTAGGTCAACATTAAATGCTCCAAAGGCATCCATAATCCCTTTGGTCACAACAAAATACCCCTAGGCAATCGTAGACACTTTCTAAGTGTCGTTGCTCGCCTAGGTCACCCTAAAGGCTCCTAGCGGTTTTTGACCAACTAGGTCACATAAAAAAGCCCTTAGACTATCTATGATCATCTAGGTCAACCTTAAATTCTCCAAAGGCATCCATAAGCACTTTGGTCACAACCAAATACCCCTAAGCAGTCGTAGACACTTTCTAAGTGTCATTACCTGCCTAGGTCACCCTAAAGGCTCCTAGCGGTTTCTGATTGACTAGGTCACATAAAAAAGCCCCTAGACTATCTACGATCATCTAGGTCAACCTTAAATGATCCAAAGGAATCCATAAGCCCTCTGGTACAACCAAATACCCATAGGTAGTCATAGAAACTTTCTAAGTGTCGTTTCTTGCCTAGGTCACCCTAAATGCTCCTAGCAATTTTTTACTGGCTAGGTCACATAAAAAAGCTCCTAGACTATCTATGATTTTCTAGGTCAACCTTAAATTCTCCAAAGGTATCCATAAGCCCTTTTGTCACAAGAAAATACCCCTAGGTATTCGTATACACTTTCTAAGTGTCGTTGCCCGCCTAGGTCACCCTAAAGGCTCCTAGCAGTTTTTGACCGGCTAGGTCACATAAAAAGCCCCTAGACTATCTACGATCATCTAGGTCAACCTTAAATGATCCAAAGGCATCCATAAGCCTATTTTTTAGAACCAAACTTCCCTAGGCAGTCGTAGACACTTTCTAAGTGTCGTTACCCGCCTAGGTCACCCTAAACGCTCCTAGCAGTATTTTCCTGTCTAGGTCACATAAAAAAGCTCCTAGACTATCTATGATCATCTAGGTCAACCCTAAAATCTCCAAAGGCATCTATAAGCCCTTTGGTCACCTTAAAAATCTCCTAGACTATCTACGATCATCTAGGTCAATCCTAAAAGCTCCAAAGGCATCTATAAGCCCTTTGGTCACCTTAAAATGCTCCTAGGCAGTTTACAACTATCTAGGTCAAATCTAAATGCTCCAAAGGCATCTATAAGCCCTTTGGTCACCCAAAAAGATCCAATGGCATTAATTAAGCCAATTGGTCAACCTGTACATATATACACATATCTCAAAAATAACAAAAAAAAAAAAAATCATCATGAAAATAATCAAAATACAAAAATATTGCATTGTATTGCATTTCTCATCACTTGCATTATAATCATAGTTGCATTAGGCATACTCACCATTGCATTATGCATCATTCCAAATTGATCATATATGTCTAGGACCACGTCTGCACATTAGGCATCTGGTAAAAAATCATTGTTATCATATGTTAGTTATACCACCGGTTTATATTACATATACCATTTACATTATATGTCTATTTTTCGTCACTTAGCCACTGTTAGTAAAACATAGTTAAAGTTTTTGGTCACTCAGCCATATCTAGTTGTCTTCTCAAATTTTTTAGAAAGCTAGCATGATTTTTATAAGTTAGAATCCTACTTAGATAAAGCTTGGTATACATAAAAATCCCAACACAATTTTCACATTAATAAATCCAAGTTTAGCACAAGAAAATATGAAAACCATGAAGTAGTCTAGGTTACTTTCAAGTTAAAAGGTTATCTTGCTCATACCCCTATGCGAATGGTTCAAATATTCCAAGAATTGACAAAAGGACAAGTTCCTCCTTACCCAAAATCCCTTACCCTACACTGGGGTAAGTATCCCAAAGAAAGAGAATTAGTAATGATTATTATCCCCCCCAGTATTGAAAACATACATTGCCCTACATTGGGGCAAGTATCTCAAATAAATATTCCAAAGAAAATAGTGATTATTATCACTCCCAAATATACATAAAGAAACAATTATTATTATCACTCCTAAATATGCATAAAGAAACAGTGATTATTATCACTAGTAAAAGAAAAGAAAGAAACATTGGTTCTCACCACTATTAAAATCTCTTGCTCAACAAATCAAAATGAGAAAATTCCTTTGATAAAGTTAAAGAAAGGTAGGGCCTCCAGAACTTGAATCCCTAAAATTCTCAACATCAGAGAACCATAAGGTGATCCTCATTACAGGTTTGGTGGATAGCCTACTTGTCAATGATGGTAGCCTCCCACATGATGATATGTCTATCAGTTAAGCAACTTGTTTAGGTATAGACTAATGTTTGAATGTGGATGAGCTAGCTTGTTGTAACCTAGGTTATATAGTGGTATAATCCAACTAAGTATGAAACTCAGGCTAATGATACTAGTGTCGATGGGCTGAATGAATCCCATTTGCACTAGGGTAATATTATGTGTTATCATGGTAATGAACTCACGTGCACACACAGGGATATTGATTATCTTGGTTATCTTAGTAGGTGCATACTTTGTCAAAAGATCTTGTATAGTTAGTAAATGAATTTTGATCAGGTAACTAGAGTGTTTGAGTCTCTTGAAAACTATCAAATACAATCATATCACATCACATTATCCATTCCATTTTACATTATGCTATCACATGTTTGTCAAAATTACAATGTCCATAAAATAAAGTGTTATAATAACATGAAAATAAACAAGAAAATTTTTGTATAGTCTATGGTGCTAACATATAATGCGTCAAATAGTCATTGTAAATCCATCATATAAAATTAAATCTAATCAAACCATTAATTTCAATCATACACATTTAAAAACTTTTGTTTATTAAGTGATATTCATGATCTAGGATAGACACTGGTTAAATATTAGTAATAATATTTAAATGACCACTGACTATTTTATGAATACATTTTAATTTACAAAATCATATAAAATGAAGCATCCACATCTACATATCATCAAATCACATCATAGGATAAATACATGCATCCATGTTAGACATCCATCATAACATCATATAGCAAATATAAAAATTGCATTCATATCATAAAGCAGTAAAATGACATAATGATCAAAAGCTAAGTCATATATATAAAAGCCAAAAGCAAAATCATAGTCCATAAACTACCCATAGGCTATAATAAAAGTGAGTCATCTGACTTCGCAATCCAAAAAACTAAAAAGAACCATCAGAGTTCGTTGACCATGGTCACGCAGGACCGGTACCTCGACTCTCTCCTCTACTCTCAGTATGAGTCCATCGTGAGCTCCCTGACCTACTTCCCCTTGATATGCTACCTCCAAATATATCCATCCTTTGAGAATTACTCAGAGCCCTCATCTAAGAATATGAGTGTCTCGTCCTGCTCCCCTGGCTACGTTGTTATCCAATAGCTAATGCCCGATCTGGTATGTGCCCATTATAGTGCACTATCTCATCCTCCATCATATCCATGTAAGTGCGCTCCTCTCATCATCTAGTATGCTAGGTCACTAACAAACCCTAGAGATGTGATATCTCCTCCTACATCCTAGCTAACTTGCCACTACTAGACTCCCCATGGCTAGGGCCTTGTCTATCGACCTATACCTGAAATCTAGCTATCACTGCTGCCTACCTCTCCATATCATCATATGCACTCTACACATGTGCCTATAGTAAAGCCCAATCACTTTGCAGCTCTTCTATCCAAGCATCTCGTGTTTCTAACTTTACCTATAGATCTTGATATCCCAAGTCTCCATCATCAAAGCCAATAAAATCTTGTACATCTATCAGATCCACCCTATCCGTTGACACATATTGACTCATAACTCACTCACCTATGTCCACATCCTCATCATCTGGAGACTCACCAAAACCCTCCTCATATGGAGCACCCCTAGAAAAATTCACTATCCTCATATATGCATCTCCTCCTAGTGGTCCCTCCCCTCACCACTATCACATGACCCACCATGCATCATATTCCTCTGTAGTGCCTGCATCATTTGAGTCTGCGACTGTCAGCTTAGAATCTGACTCATCTCCCAAATCCTCTACCACAGACCATGCTAGAGTCGTCTCATCCCCATGATGACAATATAACATCGACTCACCACATAATCCCTAGCATAGCCTAAACTATCATAGCACATGATCATAAGATAAGTACTCTCGCTCTGTGCCATGTCACCCTATCAACCACCTACCTCGCTAAACTTGATGTAGATGTGTCGAAGCCTCATCCTAGGGAGGACAATTACTATAGGGTCTCCACTTAATATCCACTACCCTGAGCCATGCAAAATCCTCTACATAGTTATCTACCTCCCCAGAATAGCATCGACTACACCCTAACTCATGCGACCTCATCCATAAATCTCCATAGCCAATCTCCCTATCTGGTAGCTCTGCTCGAGTGGTCCACGATAGTCCCTATGGCCTCTCCACTGCAATATGCTGCCAAGCCCAAGACTATAGTAAAAAGTTGTAGCCCAAATCCTTCTACCCATGAGATTAGATCTCATATAGCTCACTGTATAACTATGCTAATAAAGTAGGACCCCAAGCCATCACTATCGACTCCTCCTCTGTGTAGTCAACTAGAATAAAAACTAGATCTATTAGATTCCATAGGAACCTAGCTCCTAAAGAGTTGGGTAGCAACATGTTGCTGATAAAGGTCATCAAAAAGTTGTGCCTAATTCCAAGTGCACCCTCTTGGTACCATCTAGACACTAGAATCCCTCTACTAATCATATCAGTTAGGACATCCTCCTAGCATGTGTCGAAGTACCTCCGTACTATGACCTCTCATTACTCTGTCGAAGAAGATACTATTCTGTGCCCCTCTATTAGAATACATAGTATCTAATAGACGTCCTCTAGTGTCACTATCATCTCCCCCGTAGCTAAATGGAAAGTATTAGTGCGAGGGTCCCATAGGTCTGTTGAGTGGTATTTTCACACACTTGTGAAAGTACACTCTCCTTTAGGATTTGGACTCCAAATCCCCTCTTGCAAAGAAGTCAAACAAACAACTTCTCCAAGGTCTCCGCTGTATTAGCATTTGCAACTGTGTATTAGTAATCTCAAATAAAGATAATCAATTTAAATGCTTGGAACACCTTAGTGATTGCAAGTAACTGTAAACAAGGGGCAATGTTGGTTTATTTCACCATGAAACTTTAGTGATTGTTCATTGTTTTTTTTTTAGATTTTGATATTTTTTAATGTTCATTTTAAATAAATTAAACCTTCTGGAAAATAAAATAAAATGAAAAAGAAATACAAAAAATTAAAAATAGAACACGTTCAGTCTGATGCTATCCTATTCCGACAAAACCGAAGATATGAGGTTTTCATGCATGCAACCTAACCTATTGGACCTGCAAAACAAGCACAATCCGGATAAGCTAAGTGTTGGCTCCTAAGGATTTGAATGAGGTTTTCAGATTTAAGCATTCGCATGCAGGCAACCAAGAAAATACTTGCATCAACTACATTTACAAGCCTAAAATCTGAAAAGGGAAAATAGACATTTAATCTTGCATGCAGAAAATGACTCCTTCTTTCTTGCCCATAAAATGCAAATTTTTGAACAATTCTGCATTAAAAATATGTCATGTTACAATAGCAGAATCTCTGGTTTTTCTCAAAACCAGCAAAAGGGGAAGAAAAACACTCCACAGCAGGCCCAGAATGGCTAATCACCCTCAACTCTGCAACCCCGCTCGTAGCGGTTTTCGACCCTTGTGCCTGTCTTCGCTTGTGCCTTTAAACTTTCTGCTACGGCTCTCTGCTTCGCCTTGTGACGCTTCGTTTCATCTTCCCGATCGATTCATTTCGTTTCCCGCTCTTCATTATTCTGACTTTTGTTCGAGCGTCGAAACGTTTGATTTTCTTGCTAATTGTAACCGCTTTTGTAGCCCTTACACATGTATGCCACGTGTTTCACACTTTTTTGCATGTTCTGTAATGACCCCATGTAAATCGTGACAAAAAATAGCATGTCGCGATATCACGATGTTTTTATGCATGCAACATTGCTCCTCTACTTTCATCGCGAAAACAAGACATGTCACGAAATCATGACATTTTCCTACCAACAACCTTTTCCGCTATCATGCACCGTGAAAATGGGACATGTCACGAAATCATGACATTTTTCTATTAGCAGCTTTGTTTCTCATCATGCATCGTGAAAATGATACATGTCACGAAATCATGACATTTTCTTGTATGCAGCCTTGTTCATCCTCATGCATCGCAAAAATGATACATGTCACGAAATCGTGACATTTTTCTACTATCGAGCCATGCAAATGCAACCTGTCACGAAATCGTGACACTTTTCTACTTCAAGCCATGTAGGTGCAACCTATCGTTAAATCATGATGTTTTTCTCTATCACTAGGTTTTGTTGCACTTAGCCACGAAAACGCGACATGTCACGAAATCATGACACTTTTCTCTTTTGCACCATCTTGCTGCTTTCTATCGTGAAATCGTGACGCTTTTCTATTTCGTACACCTTGGCTGCTTTCTGTCACGAAATCGTGACATTTTTCTTTTGGAGCTGTCTTGTTGCTTTCTATCATGAAATCGTGACGCTTTTCCATTTCAGGTTGTCTCGCTACAACTTGTCACGAAATCGTGACATTTTTCTCTTTCAGGCCTCAACCTATCGTGAAATCGTGACGTTTTTCTCTTTCGGCACCACCTTCCTACTTTTTGTCACGAAATCGCGATGCTTTTCTATTTCGTACAACTTTGCTTGTCTGAGTCGCAAAAACGTGACATGTCGCGATATCGCGACAACTTTTGCATTGACTCTTCTCTTGCTACCTTCGACCACGATTTCATGACATGTCGCTATATCGCGACAATTTCTCCTCATGAGGCATTTTGCTTGTCTGAGCCACGAAAACATGTCGCGAAATCGCGACAACTTTCATTTCGTACAACTTTGCTTGTCTGAGCCGCGAAAAAGCAACATGTCGCGATATCGCGACAACTTTTCATTTTCGGCCGCGACGGAGCAACATGTCGCGATATCGTGACAATTTTTCATTTTCGTCCGCGACGGAGCAACATGTCGCGATATCGTGACAACTTTCATTTCTGGGCAGCGACGGAGCAACATGTCGCGATATCGCGACAACTTTTTCATTTTTGTGAAATTTTGCTCTTTTTCTTGATTTTTAGCATCTAGGTCATTGAGGTCTTCTTTGAAAGCATGCAAAAAAGGTGGGTCCCCAATTTTGGGGTGTGTTGTGGATCAGCCACAACAAATGGTGACTCTGCTGTCAAATGCTCTTGAGCATTTTGGTGAGAACCCAACCTGAAATATACAAGCTTAGATACAGGCGTCAGCACATAAAGATAAACAAATACCGATAGATCAAAAATACATGAAACATCAGAATCATAAGTATCAGCTCGGTGTGTGCAATGTGTTTCATTCCCTATCATTTGAACTTGATCAACATTCCATTGTCAGTTTTACTTATGATTTGTATGCAAGGCTATGAATGATTTGTGCAGGATTTGATGCATGATGAAGATGCTAGAGATATAACAACCTGCTTTACAAAGGCTCAAACCTTCTAATATCATGAACAAACATATTAAAGCTGTCAAACCCTCTTAGGACCAAATATATGTATACTGAATTAATTTACTAGATCCCAAAGTTGGTTATGTGTCACTACCATCTTGAACCCATGTGCAAGTGTAAGTGAAATCAGAACTTTGGGGAATAGGATTCCCAACCTAAGCGAGATGGGAATTTAACCCTATCCTTACTATTCTGATTTGGAGTTCATTACCTCATCTTGAACAAAATGATTTAACCAGTTATGGATGAAATTGTCAAGCTAGTCTATCCATATGAGCAATCAGTGGTCTTGCTTTTAGACAAGACATGATGCCACGCATGAGCATACTTAACCCCATAATCCATGACTTGGCTTCATTCATTCTTTTTCTTTTATTTCTTGGACCTTTGGGATGACTACCCATCCTTGCTAGGGACATGTAGTACGATCCCTCCAATCCAATATTAAGATGAAATGGGAAATATTAATTTTTTATTTCTTGGACCTTTGGGATGACTACCCATCCTTGCTAGGGACATGTAGTACGATCCTTCCAATCCAAGATTAAGATGAAATGGGAAATATTAGTTTTAATTTTATTGCTTGGACCTTTGGGATGACTACCCATCCTTTGCAGAGGACATGTAGTACGATCCTTCCAATCCAAGTTTTATGATAAAATGGGAAAGATGGAAGCTTTGGGGAATCGGATTCTCAACCTAAGCGAGATGAGAATTATGTCCTATCCTTACTACTCCATGAAGGTCAAATCAGAGCTTTGGGGAATTGGATCCTCAACCTAAGCGAGATGAGGATTTAACCCTATCCTTACTACTTTGATTTTAGGCTTTAAGCATTATGGAAGTGGTAAAAACCACCGTTTTAAGGATTATGTTGCATGATAGGACAGACATGAAATATTCTTTTCACCTCACCTTTTCATCCAAGTATGGTTTTGACCATTTTGCTCAAGATTCTTTTTAATGTGCATGGAATGTGCTTGGTTCAAGATAGTTTGGGCAGCAGTTTCCCAACCTTAGGATCCTTTTAATATATGTTATGTAATAATCCTAAGAGGATTCAACACCTTCTCAATAATTGCCCATGGAATGAAAATGTAACTGAGATGACATGTATATGCAATGTGGAATATGACATGAGATATGAATGCACTCGCTTCTTTTGGAATATATCATCTATTTTACCATAATGTGCAAAACTGACAACTTCATGCATCACAAGATTCAAACGATATTATTTAAATGTTTGTGTTACTTGTGGAGCTTTCTACAACACAATTCCAATGTTTCATATTCTCCCGATTTTAGGCATAAGTTGACATCTCAAATTTTCTTCTTTTTTTTTTTTTATCAAAACAAACTAAACATGTCAAATGAAATCAACCACACAACTTAAATCCTAATCCAAATAGCAATCCCAAAATGAAACTTGAAAACACAAACCCAAACCAAAACCAAAATTTATATACAATATAGTACAAGATGATGCCAAGCTTGGACTATTACTTTCCTGGATCCCAAACATGATTAGAACATTTCAAAAGACATATGTCACAATACACATGCCAAATGTTGTAGGAATCCAACAACAATAAGATCAAACCAAGCAATGCAACAAATTTCAACTTGCCATGCTCACCATACCAATTTGATTTAGTTCTATTAGCAACATCATAGGTGAGATTCAAATCAAATTGATTAGACAATGGTTGGTATTCAATTTTATTTTGTCTATTCTTTAAAGTGCAAGTTTCATCATTCCATTCATGATTTAGAAGTAGGCTTTCCTTTTCAAATGTGAGATATTGCAAACAAGAGCCTATTTCTAAAAGTCTTGAATTCAAATTATTTTTCGAGATTTTAAAACCATCAAAATCAATCAAAGCTTGGAAAACATCACCAAGATTTGACATTTCATCATCAATGACATTAGCATCCAAAGGGACATCATGTAACCCATCACTTAAAATTTTTGTGGCTACTACCAAAGGTAAAGATTTCACCTTGTCACCCATACTCAACCCATCATGATTAGAATTTATCACAACTTGATGAGTGTTAGTAGCTTTTTCTTTTTCTTCATTGTCTTCTTCATCATCCAACACCTGTTCAAAAACACCAAAGTTAGGCACCCAATCAAACATGCGTCCATATTTTTCAAAACAAGAGCCTAATTTTTCAAGATATGTGTCACGTGACACCTTTCCATGATCAATGGCTTGAGTTGCCTCAAAATCCATATTTTCATTAGGATCATCAATAGTATCAAACCCACACCACTTAGGTTTTGTGATTTCATCATTTTGAGATGGCATAGACATTGTAGAAACAATAGGTGGATCAAGATTTTCGATTTCTTGCCCCTCAAGGGGAACAAAAACAATTGATTCTCCTTCTTCATCCATGGTAGTAGAATCATTATCCTTCCCCAACCTTTGATGAGATTCCAACCCTTCTTCCAAAACATTCTCAGATTGTACAGGACTTGTAATATCCTCATGTGAAAGGGCAATTGTATTATCCCGCATATCAATAGGCACACAAATTTCATCAGAAGGTTTGGAGTGAGCATACTCTTCCCAAGAATCATAATGATCATCTTTCAAAATCAAATTGTGATGCTCAACTATTTCTTCATCATCTTTTAATTCATCAACATGTTTCTCATCAAATTTATCTTCACCTTCCTTAGATGGTTCAATTACTTCCAAAATTGGGTTATTGCTTGTATTCAAATTGATAAGGCTATCATAATCCACATGTGTAACCCATGATTCACGTTTAACATGATTTGGAAGGTGTGAATTTTCTTGGCCATCATTTTCAACAATGTCATCCAATGTGTCATCCGAAACAGATTCATCCTCATAGAATTCATCTTTTGGTGAGTCAAGGGTTTCCAATCTGTCACATGTTTCAATACTAGTTGGATCTAGTACTCCTCCCTTGCCTAAAATCATATTCTTATGAAAATCATTAAAATTGATTTTAGAAACATCCTTTGAATCAAGATGAGTATTTTGAAGTTGATTCATACTTAAGAAAGATGGTTGATCTTGCATAGTAGGTTGAGGATTTTGAAATTGATTGAAGCTTGGGAATGATTGTTGATTCTGAAATTGATTCACACTTGAACTTGGTTGAGGTGGATAAATCATTGGGTGGGTAAAGGAGGTATTAAATGATTGAAGATTACATGATCCAAAACCCACACCATAATTTTGACAACTCAATTGTTGCTCAATTGCCATTGCTTGAGTATAGGCTTGTGACAAAGATGTGATTTGAGGCATCCCTCGCAAATATGTGGAAATGAGTGGGTCAAGAGCATTTACATATATTTGGAGAGCCATTTCTTCTTGAAGAGCATAAAATGTCACTAATTGAGCATATAATCCAAAGAACCTTTCAGAAAATGACTTCACATTTTCACTTGGTCCTTTTTTAATAGTGAAAAACTGCTGATACATGCGGATTGGGTCAACTTGCTCTTTGTTGAATTGATTAAGAAATGCTGCCTCTAGCTGAGCCCAAGAAGTGATAGACCCTAAAGGCAGACTTGTAAACCAATCATATGCCACTTTGTCCAAGGTGTAAGGGAACATTTTACAAACCACATCATCATACCAAATTGTTAAGTGATTCACAACAAATTTGAATGCTTGAATGTGTTCTCCTGCAGTATTTGTCCCGTTAGACAAAAATCGAGGAAGACATCTCTCAAAACCAACGGGCAAATAATGTTGAACTCCCGGTATGTTCAATGGGCTACCTGTCATCCACGGTGAAAACATAGCCATTAGTGAATCTTAAAGAATATAACTTTAATACCCAAAAAAATATTTTTTTATATATTTTTTTTTTTTAAATTAAATTAAATCACATTATTCCTGTATGAACAATCAAAGCGTTAGACCAGTGCAGAGCAATTCATGTCCTCCTTTTAACAAGTACAAAGTTGTATTGTTAAAAGAGGGCTAAAGATAATAATCAATAGGGCATGAAATATTCAAAATTTAAATCCCTATAGCATTTAAATCAATCTGAAATAAACCGGTTCAGGCCCTCCTTCTAGCGCCAAAATGTTGAGTGGTATTTTCACACACTTGTGAAAGTACACTCTCCTTTAGGATTTGGACTCCAAATCCCCTCTTGCAAAGAAGTCAAACAAACAACTTCTCCAAGGTCTCCGCTGTATTAGCATTTGCAACTGAGTATTAGTAATCTCAAATAAAGATATTCAATTTAAATGCTTGGAACACCTTAGTGATTGCAAGTAACTGTAAACAAGGGGCAATGTTGGTTTATTTCATCATGAAACTTTAGTGATTGTTCATTATTTTTTTTTTAGATTTTGTAATTTTTTAATGTTCATTTTAAATAAATTAAACCTTCTGGAAAATAAAATAAAATGAAAAAGAAATACAGAAAATTAAAAATAGAACACATTCAGTCTGATGCTATCCTATTCCGACAAAACCGAAGATATGAGGTTTTCATGCATGCAACCTAACCTATTGGACCTGCAAAACAAGCACAATCCGGATAAGCTAAGTGCTGGCTCCTAAGGATTTGAATGAGGTTTTCAGATTTAAGCATTCGCATGCAGCAACCAAGAAAATACTTGCATCAACTACATTTACAAGCCTAAAATCTGAAAAGGGAAAATAGACATTTAATCTTGCATGCAGAAAATGACTCCTTCTTTCTTGTCCATAAGATGCAAATTTTTGACACATTTTATCGCATTAAAAATATGTCATGTTACAATAGCAGAATCTCCGGTTTTTCTCAAAACCAGGAAAAGGTGGAAGAAAAACACTCCACAAGAGGCCCGTAATGGCTAATCACCCTCAACTCTGCAACCCCGCTCGTAGCGGTTTCCGACCCTTGTGCCTGTCTTCGCTTGTGCCTTTAAACTTTCTGCTACGGCTCTCTGCTTCGCCTTGTGACGCTTCGTTTCATCTTCCCGATCGATTCATTTCATTTCCCGCTCTTCATTATTCTGACTTTTGTTCGAGCGTCGAAACGTTTGATTTTCTTGCTAATTGTAACCGCTTCTGTAGCCCTTACACATGTATGCCACGTGTTCCACACTTTTCTGCATGTTCTGTAACGGCCCCGTGTAAATCGTGACAAAAAATAGCATGTCACGATATCGTGACATTTTTATGCATGCAACATTGCTCCTCTACTTTCATCATGAAAATGAGACATGTCGCAATATCGTGACATTTTCCTACCAACAGCCTTATCCACCTTCATGCATCACGAAAATGAGACATGTCACGAAATCGTGACATTTTTCCAACAACCTTGTCTCTCATCATGCATAGCGAAAATGAGACATGTCACGAAATCGTGACATTTTCCTGTATGCAGCCTTGTTCATCCTCATGCATCGTGAAAATGATACATGTCACGAAATCGCGACATTTTTCTGCTATCGGGCCATGCAGGTGCAACCTGTCACGAAATCATGACGTTTTTCTGCTTCGGGCTATGCAAATGCAACCTGTCGCGAAATCATGACGTTTTTCTCTATCGCTGGGTTTTGTTGCACTCAGCCACAAAACGTGACATGTCACGAAATCGTGACACTTTTCTCTTTTGCACCATCTTGCTGCTTTCTATCGCGAAATCATGACGCTTTTCTATTTCGTACACCTTGGCTGCTTTTTGTCACGAAATCGCGACATTTTTCTTTTGGAGATGTCTTGCATCTTTCTGTCGTAAAATCGTGATGCTTTTTCTATTCAGGCTGTCTCGCTAAAACTTGTCACGAAATCGTGACATTTTTTCTCTTTCAGGCCTCGATGATGCAACCTGTCATGAAATCGCAATGTTTTTCTCTTTTGGCACCACCTTCCTGCTTTCTGTCGTGAAATCACGACGCTTTTCTATTCCGTACAACTTCGCTTGTCTGAGCCACGAAAACGCGACATGTCACGATATCGTGACAACTTTTGCATTGACTCTTCTCTTGCTGCCTTTGACCGTGATTTCACGACATGTCGCGATATCGTGACAATTTCTCCTCATGAGGCATTTTGCTTGTCTGAGCTACGAAAACGTGACTTGTGAAATCGTGACACCTTTCCATTTCGTACAACTTCGCTTGTTTGAGCCGTGAAGAGCGACATGTCGCGATATCGCGACAACTTTTCATTTTCGGCCGCGACGGAGCAACATGTCGCGATATCGCGACAACTTTTTATTTTCGGCCGCGACGGAGCAACATGTCGCGATATCGCGACAACTTTTTATTTTCGGCCGCGACGGAGCAACATGTCGCGATATCGCGACAACTTTTTCCTTTTGTGAAATTTTGCTTTTTTCCTTGATTTTTAGCATCTGGGTCACTAAGGTCTTCTTTGAAAGCATGCAAAAAAGGTGGGTCCCCAATTTTGGGGTGTGTTGTGGATCAACCACAACAAGGTCTATCAAAGCAGTCAGATAGGTGCAGTCTCCCACCATGGGATCTAATCACGTAACTTGCTTCAGACCAATGGCATAAATACAATGCCAGTATATCGAATTAAAATGGTGTCTAGTGACCTAAAAAATACTTAGAACCCTGTATCAACTCATAACTATCTTCTCATGCAAATCAAGGTGTCAAACAGACCCTAAAAATGAAAAATTTTGCTATAAAAACACTAACAAAACACATAAAAAAGGGCATTTTCTGGCCCAATTTTTTGTCGTCCCACATAGGGACAGAAACTAATTTGGTAGCCATCCCACCAATGGATGGCCACCAGTACCTCACAAGGACGGTCCCTAAACATGGGTAAAATAGGGTCAATTTGACCCTTAAAAAAACCCTAAAAAACATAAAAAAAGTGATTTTTAACCCTAATTTTTTGCAAATAAAGCATGCCTAAGGTTCAATTTTATGTATTTAAGTACTCCTAAGTTTCTTAAATCATGGGTGTGGCTTTAGTCATGAAATTAGAGCAGAAATTGCAAAAATTCAATAAAATAGGGCATAGGAAACATGTAATCCATACCCGTTTCACACTGGCTCCACTGCCCGATGCGTCGGATGATTGGCTAATATTTTGGGTTGATATTTAGAAGCACTCAAATTCATAAAAATCTCTCCTACCTCCTCTCCTATCCAACTTATCCAAGCAAGTTGCACAAATGAGCTAAAATGGCCCTTTTTGGCCTTTTATAGCTCCAAAAGAAGTCGACCACTCCTGGGTGGTACAAGCACACTTTTGGATGGCAATACCACCATGTGAAATTCAAAAATACTTCCCTCATCCACCCCTAGGATGTTCATAAGAAAATTGCACTTAAAAACATCAAAAATATAAAAAAATAGGCCAAAAACCCACCAAAAACAAGGCAGATTGGGCAAGAAAATGAGAGGGATCAATACTAAACCTAAAATACTTTTGGATGCATTAAAAGACTCTATTTTAGTCCCCAATAAGGCCTCCATGGATATACTACTCCACGAGAATGAGATATTGGGCCTTTTGCCTCCAAAACTATTCATCAAAATAGTCAAAAATCACCTCCAAACAGGTATATAGTACCATGGGCAAAATAGAGAGTTACCCTAATTAAGTCATATGTATCAAGTGACTCATCACTTTATAATTTGTCATACCCTCATCGAATCATCGCTTGAGGGGGTAGTAATCATAATGAACTCAAAAATTGAATCAAAATTTAAACACTCAGAAGTGTAAAATTCCATGCATTCAAAATAATCTTGGCTAAAGATAAATTTTCAAGCCCATGTTGGGTCAAAGAATAAACATAAGAAGCAAATTAAATAGACTTGACCTCCTTGAAACCTTATGAATTGACACATGTAAAGGTTTACAAGAATACAAGGCACCAAGACCTAGTATACCCTAAGCCCCATAAGACTGTCATTATAGCACGGTTGAAATGTATACATGCAATTGATCCTTTGAATATGTCAATAGAAAGGATTCCAATAATGTATGCTTTTCCACAATGAAGGCATCCAGAGTTGATTAGGTTAATGAACAACCTTGATCATTCGATGATTTAGTGATCTATTTTTTCTCAACACTTTGTTTCACATCGTGCATCCCAAAAATGGGGTATTTGTAGACACCTAAATCATGTAAATCAGATAATACTATTAGTGCATTACATATGCCCTCTTATCGACAATATATGACCTTATTAGGCACCCCTATAGGCTATAAAAAGGCTTCCAAAACCCTCTAAAACTCAATTTGGAGGGTTCCTAGCAGTATGGGGTAGTTTTGGGGCCCCAAATAGTGACCCTCCCACCCAGGGACATCCATAAGAAACCATCCTTGGGTGGGACGGCCCCTAACTGGACCTTTGAAAAAGTCAAAGGACATGCTAAATGGTAATCCAAGACTGCCATTAGTGCATCCAATCACCCCAGATTGATTGGGGACATGCTAATGGACTACAGGGTAGTATATTGGGAGCCCCAAAGGGGAAACCTTCCCCTCCCCAATCAATGACACAATTAGGACAAATGGCATCACTTGCCTCGCATGGCAAAGATGCCATTTGGCCCTAGATGCCATTTTGGGCTATAAAAGGAGGCCCAAACCTCCATTTAAGGAGAGGAAAAAAGTAGTATTTGAGCAATGAAGTGCTGCCCAAATCTATCCCTACTTGCTACCAACCCATTTGCAAACCAAAAATCACCCTTTCCCTACCTTGAAACCCTCTTCACTTCGAAGGCACTTTTAGGGGAATAGGACCCGATTTACCAATCCAAAACTAGCCAAATTGAAGGACAAATTGGCCCCATTTGTAGAAAACACCCTCACCCTATTTTGGACCAATTCCCAAGGCCATAGGTGACAAAACTAAGCCAGTTTTGTAACCATCCCACTTGGGGATGACTAGCAGTCAATCCATGGCACTCATAGGGACGGTCTCAAAAAATTAGAGAATTTTTGAGAAATTCCTCCATAGACCTTAGGATATCTAGATGAACCTCTGATCCAAATTTTAGGTCATTTGGAGGAGTTTTGGTTTGGGATGTGGAGTCCCCAATGTTGCAGGTCTCCATGGGTCACCCTTGAGTGAACAGTAGTTTAGCATAGTTTTGTATTAAATATTGCTTCAAAATCTAGTTATTATTATTTATATTATCTTAGAATATATGTATGCTCATTTTAGATCAGTTTTTACATATGTAGATCACTTTTTTTTGTTGTAGCATTCACACCTTTTACTATGTTTTCTATGCTATCTTTATTTTATGAAACATGTGCTACTAACCCCATTTTAAGCCCTTGTGTGTAGGTCCAGGTAGTTCTACGTAGGAGGAAGGAGCTAAGAAGACCAGAATAATAGGTTGAAGGATAGCTCTCAATCATGGGATGCGATATTTACAGAGACAAACCATAGTTTACACCGTTTTGAGGCCTCTTTCAAGGGACTAGATCCCTTGAACAATGTAATGGAATTTGTATCAATTTGTAAAAGCCCTCGAGGGGATATTATTAAACTCACATTTGAAGTTATACAATGATTAAATAGGATAAATCCACCATTATATTATATATTTGCTTCACTTTGATAGATTATAAGTTCATGTGTTATTTCCCTTTGAATGCTTTATAACTGTTATACATTGCAATGAATGCCCTTAAGGCGGTGTAGTAAATTTCATATCTTTAGATAGTTCCAAGACTAACCGTGGGGTTGAATCTGGGCTTTGGATAATATCATTGGGTTTAGTTTCCAGGTGTGTGGGTGATAGAGTAGGCTCATATAGATGATCAACCTTATTGTAATACTTAAAAGGGTCTGGGTTGGCATGAACCACATGGACCTTATCTTCATGTATGTATTTGAGGCATTAATACACTATGGTTCGCACTTTCTTGGGAATTTATATCTATGAATACAAATTATTAAGGATTAATAATTTCATCATAGACCTAATCAAAGGGTAAATATTAAATAAAGATCTATGGTTTATGTTCATTTAAGAAATTGAGATGAATGATCAACATTTTATAGAATAATGATCCTATTTGCTCAATGGAGAGAGGATATAAAACCTAATGAAATAAATGGCTTGCATAAATTTAGGATCAAATATGGATTGCTTATGTTCATTGGTAAAAGAAGATAAAATACTTAGGCCATAGAGGGATACTTGAATTAATGCCAAATGGATGAACCACAATTCTTCTGAAGAATATCAATGGCTTAGATTGCACAACAAAAAAAGATAAACTTTTGACTTGGTAAAATATCAAATAAATAAGAAATATCCATGCAAATTTAAACCTATGACCCACAATGCTCAAAAGCAAGTTTTTAATGACCTAGATTTAATTTTGAAGCTTAGCAAAATATTTCTACAGATTAGATCAAAGAGTTTATTAATGTCTATGGTCTAGTATCAAAAATGAATGGTTAGCAATGTGGCAGCTATTGAATGACAAAATAATGAGGCACTATGAGTCATTGAGGCTATAGAATATACCACTTTCATGATAAAACTTGGGTATAAATTGGCTAGTTAATAACCCGAATAGAACTGAGTAAAATCAAATACATTGAAAAGATGGACTTAGTTTTTGAAGATGTTTTTAAGACAATTAATATGAGTTGACTAGGAAAATATGTATCTTAGCATAAATGTATCTTCAATAAAGAAAATTTAGCATTTTATGAAAGATATAAAAATAAATTCTTACAAGCCTTGCACATAATAAGGTCTACTATGGCTATTTGTGATAAAACATAGATCATTATTGGAAAATTAATATTAGGGAAATAGGATAATGGGTTGAAGGCCAACTGTGGGGTTCATATCTAATACAACTATACTGAATGATAAATATCTAAGGGCTATAAAACATACAAGTATCAGTCTGAGAGTGAAACATATCAAAACAATTATAATCAAGTTGTAAGCCACTACTAAATCAAGGGAAATACTGCAACCAATTATACAGACTAAATGGAGGTATTTACAACAAAATGAGCCATTTTCAAATTATAAATAAAGGCTACAATAACCAAATAAATCATAAATTTTTTCATAGATAAATTTTGCCAAAGGAATAGCCAAGTGCCCTTGTCCTTGTTAGTTGTATTTTCCCTATGTATCTTTTCCCATAGTCACCCTTATTCTTCTCCATCATTATGCAAGTTTTTATAAGGAATCATCTAGTTAGCTAAGATTATTTCCAGTGACTGGATCATGAGCTTGGAGAATATTTGTTACTACTTTTAGAAAAAAGAGTAGAAATGATCTATTATAGTATTTGAATAGATAAGTACTTTGTATTTGCTTAAAGAGATCTAGAACATTTTACCAAAATCTAATTGTAAAGATCTTCTGATATTAATACAAATCTAGCTTCCTCCTTTATGCATTTAGGTGTCCAATTATGTGTTTATTTTCCTATTTGCATGTTACATCATTTGAATGTATAAATTATGCTTTCTTTCATTGGTGAATTTTAATTATGCTTGTTACTTCATTTGAATGTGGAAATGCTGAAAAAGATTATACATCCATGAAATGAAATACAAGATCAAAATGTAGAAAATCAAGATGCAACCATAAATATAAAGAATGAAATAAAAAATTATGGATGGTGCCATTTATATAAATAATATATTATTATTTTACAAGAAGGTTACAAATAATATTTCCTTTGAGGAATTGCTACCAATCTTGATACAATGAATTACAAATGAAACAATTTGGATGTACTACGTAGGATATTTTTGCATCCACAAACTGATTTGGGATAGGTTTTTGGGATTGTTGCAATGGATTATGATGATATGTGAATATTTATGCTATTACTTCCTCATAGATACCTGTGATCTACACACAAGAATATTAAAGAACATTAAAATTATATGTAGAGCCTTTCAAGATAAGGCCCATATTAATAGCAAGGAAATTGATAAAAAAATTAAAATAATATGAATGCATGCATGAAAACGATATCTATCTATTCTAAATAGTAACTAGAAATGTTTCTAAATCTTAAAAAAAGAAGGAAAACAAGAAACAAATCTCTGCCCAAGAGGTTATATTTGTACAGGATGGTCGTACCTACAGGCCATCTCTGAGAGAGATGATCGTACCTATGGGTCATCTATGATAGAGATGGCCGCTAAACTATGATTTATTCTCTTATGGCCTATGCAAGGTGATGCTAGGTCTAATTTATGTATTGGTCAACAAATTGGTGTGTTCATGGAGAATGACTTAGGGGGTAGAATTTAGTGCCAAAAAAGAATGTTAGATTGCATAAAGAACATGAATGCGATCTTCAACCTTCAAAATGATCCATTGGCATGCTTTCTATAAATAAAAGAATACAAAAAATGATACTACTATTACAAATAACATGTAGGATAGAATCAAAAAACTCTCCTAAAGTTTTAGAATCAAAACATGCCAAATTTTTAGAATCCCACTGCTGATGCAAATAACACAACCAATCAAACTACTGTAGGACAGAATAATGAACCTAATTCTCAGATAAATGACATACAAAGAGTTATCCAAAAACTTAGTAGTGACATGGTTCAAATGTAGAAACAATTACCTCAAAATTCACATCAAAATAGGAATTTCAATTTTCAAAGAAGACAATGAAACACTCATCCAAAAAATGGAGTGCCCAACCTTATTGCTAATAAAACCAGTGCCATTGTTAATATTTCATATTTAGCCTTAAAAAATTGGTGTAGAGTACATTCTACTGCACAACATAGTGAAAATGAATACCCTGAGTTTAAAATAGCCTTGGATATACTCCAAAAAGAGATGGATAACATGGAAATGCACAACATAGTGAAAATGAATACCCTGAGTTTAAAATAGCCTTGGATATACTCCAAAAAGAGATGGATAACATGGAAATATTTCCAAGTGAAGATCCTTCCCAACAGGCTAGTACTAGAAAAGGGAAAGAAACAACACTTGTAGTTGAAATATTTGAATAAAATGAAGAATATGGAGAAGGATATGATGGATCTTTAGAAGAGGAAGTACAATATTTTAAACAATTCAAGAAAGAAAATCATAACTACAAGCTTAGGATCAAGAGTAAAGCTCCATTCACTTCTTCTACTCCACCTAATGATACCATCATTGCTCCTGATACACAAGCTAGTAACAATATCATACCTCCATCTAAAGTTAATTTATCCCAACCACCACATGATAAAATTGCATATAACATTATGGAAGATTTAAAGAAGATAAAAATGAATATATCATTATTTGATGTTATTAAATTGACAAATCAACAAGTCTTTTTTATTCAAGATTTTAGTGATCAAAGAAAAAATGAATCTTAGAAAGTTATGGATGCACAATTTACTTCATGAAAGGAAAAAGCAGAAGCTCATCCCTTTCTCTTGACTATAAGAATTGCAAGAAGAAATCTGCATAACTGCCTTGTTGATTCAGGAGCATCAGGTAATTTCATGCCATATATTATTTGTCAGATATTGGGTTTGAAACCCATCCCTTCCAACAAGATAGTGGTGCAACTGGAAAAAACTAAATGTGCTAGGTGTGCTAAAAATCATTCACATAAAACTAGCATAAGAACCTAGGATACAATAATATATTGATATACATGTTGTATATATACCAGATAGGTATGGAATGTTGTAAAGTAGAGATTGGTCTAGAAATTTAAATGGATACCTGGCCACTAATTTCTTGCAAATTTGCCTACCATGGAAAGGAGTAGCCAACCAAATAAGAATTGAGAGAGAACCTAGAATTAAAGACTTCATTACCAAATATAATAAAAATAATGAGGTTCTCTACAATGAGTCTGAATTAGGAGTTTACACTCTTCAAACCAAGTTGGACATAGGTAAATCTGAAATTGAAATACCATATAGTAGCTCCATTAAAGATGAAAATCTAGTTTGGACTCTTAAATTTGATGGATCCAAATCCAAACAAGGTAGTGGAGTAGGATTTGAATTAATCAGTCCCAAAGGTAAGTCCTATCTAGCTACTTATAGATTGTAATTTCCTTGCACTTGTAATACTGCAGAGTATGAGACTTTGATTTTTGGATTGCAGTTTGCTTTAAAGAAAAACATCAAATGCTTAAAATTGCTTGGATGTTATGAATTGATAGTTAAACAAGTGAAAGGTCAATATACCTACCATGATAAAATATTAATACATTACAGGAATAGAGTGAGATATTTGATTGATGAATTTCATGCTTTTAATATTACATTGATTTCTAGAAAGAAAAATCGAATTGCTGACTCTTTGGTTTTAGCAACAGGTACTTTGAAACCCATTGATAATAGAAGGCTCAATAAGTTTTCAATTGAATTAATACCTTGTCCTTCTATACCTGATAATGTGAAAACTTGCAGGTGTTTGAAAATGATAGGCATATTTTTAATTTTGTGACTAATTTTGATGTTTTTTAAAACCAAGTTATTGATGAAGATGAGAGATTACAAGATGATGAAAATGAAGACCATGAGGTAACCACAAAAATCAATGCAATTCCCAAAGGTATAGTTTCTCTTGAAAAACTATTTGACATTGATTACAAAAGTAAAAGATGTAATAAAGTCTCATTACATAATGATGCTTATAACACAGTTAATATAGAGACTAGTGAAAATCCACACAATGTATTAATCAGGAAAAGCTTGCACTAGTCAAGAAAAAGAAGGAATCATACATGCTCTTAAATATTACATGGATGTCATAGCTTGGAGTTATGAAGATCTCAAAACATATAATAAAAATATCATAACATATACTATTCCATTGAAACCAAATACAAAACCATTTAGGCAAAAGCAAAAACCTGTTAATCCATTGTTAGAATCACTTATTCAAAAAGAGGTTAAGAATATTTTAGATTCCAAAATCATCTTTCCTATTAGGCATTCCAATTGGGTAGCCAACATAGTACCAATTAGAAAGAAGACTGGAGAAATCTGCCTATGCATAGATTTTAGAAATCTTAACAAGGCTTCTCTCAAAAGGATAACTACCCTTTTCCCTCTATTGATCATATCTTGCAAATGGTAAATGGATTAATGATGCCATTCCTATATGGATATTCTGGGTATAATCAAATCCTTATTGATCCTAAAGATATAATGATAATAACTTTTACTACTAAGTGGGACACTTTTGGTTATGGAAGGATGCCTTTTGGATTACTAAATGCAGGTGCTACTTTCCAAAGAGCAATGGATTATGCTTTTAGAAATTTAATTGGTAAGTGCATTGTTATTTATGTTGATGACATCCCTATATTTTCTAATAACATAAATAATCATATTAATGACTTGAGAAAAAATCTTCAAAAATGTAGAGAACATGGTATTTCATTGAATCCTAAGAAATGCATTTTTGGAGTGACTGAAGGGAAACTCTTAGGTCATGTTATTTCAAAATATAGAATCTCAATAGACCTAGAAAGAGTAGAAGCAATTCAGAAAATCCCTCTTCCTGGTAGTAAAAAGAAATTAAGATCATTTTTTGAAAAGATTAATTTTGTCAAAAAATTCATCTTAGGATTTGTAAAAATTGTTAAGCCATTAAATGAAATGCTTAAAAAGGATACTAACATAACTTGGAAATTTGATGCCAAAATACCATTCCAAGGTGTTAAATATGCTATATCAAATGTACCCGTTCTTGTGAGCCCTGATTACAAGAAGCTAGTTTATATTTATTCATTTGCTTCTAAACATTCATTTGCTAGTGTCTTGACTCAGAAAATGAAATTAATTTAGAAAATACCATAGCTTTTATGAGTTATCCATTAAAATATGCTCAACTGAAATACACCATTCTTGATAACTAGGTATATGCTTTATTCAAAACTATGAAGAAATTTAGGCATTATATTTTGCATAGTAGGATTTTTGCTATTGTACCTAATACTGCTATTAAAACTATGTTGATGCAGAATGAATTGGGAGAAAGAAGAGGTAAGTGGATGTCCACATTGCAGGAGTTTGATTTGGAGATTCACCCTATGAAGCTAGTTAGAGGTCAAGGATTGACCAAAACTCTAGCAAAAATTGATCCTCAAAGTCAGCAATGTTTTGTAGAAGATATCATAACAGATGAGTGGTATAAAGATATTGTATATTTTATACTAAATGGTAAGTTCCCAACTAATTTTAATGCTACTCAAAGATCAAATTTACATTTAAAAAGTACTAATTTCATTATTAAGATAGGTTTTTTATACAAGATAAATCATGAAGAGATTTATATTCGATGTTTAAATCAAGATGAGGCTATATAAATTATCAATGATTTTCATGGTAAATATGGGACTCAAAATGGTTCAACCAATGCCACTACTCATAATATTTTAAGAGCTAGTTATTACTAGCCACGCATTTTCAAGGATGCCCATGCCCATGTTCGATCTTGTCATACATGTCAAATTATTGCAAACAAAGAAAAAACACTTTTATACCTTTGCAACTTGTATTGGAGGCTAGATATTTTGCACAATAGGGATTAGACTTTGTAGGAGTCATTAGACCAAATTCATCAGCTTGCCACAAATACATCTTAATTGAAACTAATTATTGCACTCGATGGACTGAGCCATGCTTACCAAAAACTTCACCACTAGAGTTGTCATTCAATTTATAGAAGAACATATTGTTACTAGATTTGGAATGCCTTATTCCATAGTCTATGATAATGGTTCAACATTCATCTCACTTCAACTTGCAAAATGGGCCTATAACAATAAAGTGACTATAAATTTTCCTTTTAACTATTACCCATGGGGTAATGGTTTAGCTTAATCTACCAATAAGAACTTATTTTCAATAATTAAGAAACTTCTAGAAAGAAATCCCAGATATTGGCATAATAAGATAAAATATTCTTTATGGGTAGATAGGACTAGAAAAAAATCATCTATAGGTACATCACCTTGTAATTTGGTATATGGTCAAGATCCTATTTTTCCTTCTAACTTGAAATTGCAAACCCTCCAGTTTATGAAGGATTATTTGGAAATTGATGATAGGTTAGAAGCTAGACTCACCCATATAATGAGTTTATATGAAAAGATAAAATACCTTACAACATTTTAGTAAGCATCAAGAGATTTTCAAAATATAGTTTGACAAGATAGCTAATATCAAAACCTTCAAAATCACTGACTTAGTCTTATTATGGGAAAAGACACATGGAAAGAAAGGGGGTCATAACTAGTTCGATAACCTCTAGTTAGGTCCCTATCAAATTTTTGAAATACTTGGAGAGAATACCTTTAGATTGAAGAATTTGAATGGAGAATATGTTCCTTTACTTGCCAATGGGAAGTTTCTAAAACACTATTTTCATCCCTAGGACAGTATGATACATGTATCATTTGCACATAACTTTTGTTTTACACACTTTCTTGTTCATAATTTCTTGTGTGTAGATATCATTTTGTTTTTTTTGTCATCTTTGATTTTAAATTTTTTTTTGCTTTATTTTTTGTGCTTTGCATTTATGTCAGTTCACATTAGGTTAGGTTTTGGTTTATTTTTATGTTTTGCTTTTCATTTTCACAATGTGTTTTGTTTTGCTCCTCTGATTGTGGTATAATTGTGTAATTGCAATGGACTCTTGGTTTCTCTAATAGATATATTTCTTAGTAATGGAAGATGAATTTATTTTTTGAAATTAGGTGAAACTAAAGTTAGAGAAATTAGATTATTTGGTAATTAGTCTTGGATTGTGGATTAGAATGGTGGATAGTGAAATAATACAACATTTTTCTGAAGCTTCACATGTAACACCATATTTAAAAGATATTTTTTGAACCTGAAGGATGAAGTCATTCTAATTTGTTGATTAGGGAAAAATTTTATACACTCTATTTTTAGTCTTAGATGATATCTAACCCAAGAGACATATATTATATTTGCAAAGTAATAAAATTCTTATAAAAAATGCAAATCATTTAAATGCTTGAGTGTTTCAAATAATCTCTACTGGGACTATAGACACCTGACTGGAAATAGAGAAAGGTCTAGAAGAGATCAAGGTCATCTCCACCGAAGCTATGGATGCTTGAATGGAAGTGGAGCAATACAGAGATAAATTCTTTATGAGTGACATGTTTAATAACCTAATTGCAAAACAAATGATAGAATTATGATTCATTCAAAAATAATGAATGAATACACAAAACACACACTAATTTGAAGTGAATGGTGTAGTTATTTTCAATTGAAACTATTTAGTACCATACTTCTTGGATATTACTAGATGACTTATATTTTACATATTTTTAGTTTTCTTGATTTCAGACTGGGTTCTTTATTCAAATGCTCAAGAGCATTTTTCAGTAGAGTCACCATTTGTTTTTGTCGTCACACAATGTACCTCAATTTGGGGATCCACTTAAAATTTTGTGGTTAATGTGAAGTTTTGTTTGCATCAAGTGATTTTTTGTTTAGTTTATACCCAATTTTTTTGCAATGTGGATTACAAAGTTTTGAAAATTACAGGTCAAGTGTTAAAGTATGCTCAAGTTCCAAGTCTTGTAGGAAAAGCCCTTTACAAGAGCTCAATCAATTAAATTCCTCAACCTTTAAGGAATACACCCACATCATGCATGGATAATATCTTAGCTTGGTTATACTTTTATTATATGATGATGTGATATAATAAAACTTATTTTCAATTAGAAATGATCAATTTTCAATAAGACATGATTCATGTATCTTGGGATATGAAATGGATGTGACTAGAAGAAGAGAGTCATTTGGTATATAATTATTTTAAATTTATTTTTTCTCAATGTTTATTTTCTAAAAAAATTGTTTTATTAATATGGATTTGTTATAATAATGAATTCTTATATAGAATAGTGAATTCATATTAACGTTGTTTTGTTTAATATATATACCCAGGTGTTGTAGGTGAGTTGGAGAGGAGAGGGCAATCCTCCAAGGGAGGTACCAGGTTTGAATCTCCACCCTACCAAAATTTTGAATTGGGTACCCAAAATCCAATTGATAATGTTGGTGCGGGCAGGGTCGAGTGTGACTCCCGGGTGACTTTGATGGTGTAGAACCCCCTTTTCATGGTCTCTCAGACCAAGGTGGCCCCGTAAGGGGTTTTTTGCTTAATATATATATATATATATATATATATATGATTATTTATATTTATTTTTACTCAATGATGTTTAAACATGTACATTGATGTACACAATTTTTCACCAAAGAATACCAAAAGGATGGTACAATTTTCAAGGTAAAAGGTAAAGTAAACTAGTGGATGCAACACATGGGCATGGTCAATGCAGTGTACGAGCACATATTTCAAGGTACCACCAAGTGGTACGGTCGAGTAGGCATGGGATATTTATGGTGAATAACTCATCATATACGATTAGGTGTGCTCATGTTAATAAACACCTCACTAAGTCATCCCTGGGTGCATGTGGGATTAAAATTATAGTAGAAAAAAAATATTATGTGAATAATCAAAATTAGAAGTACCAGACAGGTTACCATCTACATGAAATCGCTTCAATGTATATTGAACAAATTTTGTTGTTATTTTGTCTGTGCACTGTGGGAGTCATTATTATTGCGCTTGGAAAATGTAACTATCTATGGGTGGCAAGGAGAAAATGACATTGACTGATCATCAAATAAAATTACCTTATCTTATTTATCATAGTGATACAAAGGTTTTCTTATTTCAACTTGATTGGTTTGAAGGTAGTCATTTCTTACACTCATATTGGATGAATCATCACAATAGGATATCAATGTGTTGAGAGAATTCAAAAGAGTAATTATCTAATAAGAACATCATTGAATGTCATTTTTATGCACTCAAATATAGATGCACTAGATTGGTAGGTAGCATCAATATGAGATGTTTGTTGGATGTAGGGAATTAATACATATTTAAATCGATGACCAAATGTTATTGATCAAATAACGGGTACAAAAAATGATGAAAGTGAAAATATGATACAAAAATTGGGTTTGAATGTTGTCCATGGTATGATGGACTTGTGTAACTTCATCATAAAACATGTTTATACTGGGATGTGTTTAGTTCCTGTGCAGGCAAATTATGTCACCTGGAACCTCTTCAAACAATCCAGGTTTGCAAAAATAGAGATGACGACACAACAGGTTATGATGAGCCACATCAAAAATGAGATATTGAAATGATAATATATCTTCTAAATATATTCAAAAGAGATAAGTTGGTTAGTAATATTTTAGTGGTAATGGGTGCTCAACATCATGGTAATCATGCAATATGTGTTTATAACCTGTCATGTTTTCAAAATACTTCAAGGTATCTCAAATGAGAAGAGAGCATAAATGGTTAATAGCCTATTGTACGAAGTGACTATGAGAGTGAAATATCTGATATATGGTTGTCAAGGTAATGTAAAATTATTGTAGAAACAAATTGTAGAGTTGGAATTACAGCCAATAACCACAAAAGAAGAGCTTAAAAGTGTGTTTCATAAGTATGATAAGCTTGAATTCCTATTCATCGTGGGTGGACAGGACTTATATTCTATCAAAAGCATTTCACACACAATTGTAGAATCTAAAAATCCATTGCAACTCTAGGAGGCATCGTGGAAACTATAAATTTCTCAATATAAATGGATATCATGGCGTTCATAGATATCATCCAAGCCGAGCCAAATGACCAACAAGAATCCCAATTCTGGTGAAGAGAATGCAATGGATATAACAAAGGCTATTATTTTTGGATATAGTAGATTAAACAAGTGCTTGCTCAAGCATGGTATGTTAAACATGTTGTCTAGAATGAGATATATAGTAGATGAAGAAGCATCACAATCATGAATTTGTGAGGTTCAGATTAATAAGATTCTAATATGGGTGGAATTTAATCATCCTGAACTAATTACATAATATTTCAACATTAATTAATATTTGATAAATCACTCATTGCACTAATATTAAGGGAAATAATTAATAAGTAAATCAGATGGATTACTTATCCTGGGAGTTTTGACAACATAAACACATAATGGTTTTACACAAAGCTATCTCAAGAGGATAAGAAATCATTTGGATTTGATGTAAACAACATTAAATGGAGAGATTATATAATGATAATTCATGTTTTAGGACTTTAAATATGTTCATTAATCGATATGTGATGATGGAAGAACAAATCCCAAAGCTTATGGGATTGTTTTATGGATTTATATGGCATAGAACAATTATGAAACCCATTTCACAAATAGTTACAAAATTGAAAAATTGAAAATAATTTCAAATTATAAATAGTCATTGAGACCTGAGGAGAAGGAGTCAGAGGTCATTTGGAGCAAAGATATTTTAGAAATTAGAGTTGTTGTCAATGTGCATCTCCTCCCTAGTTACTGGAGTGAAGGGTTCATCCATTGTAATCACCTGATGCAAGGAATCTGAGTATGTTTTTATTGAAAAATATTTTATCAATTTAATGTATTATAAATTTTAATAAGATATGCACATGGATGGTTTTCTTATTAATAATATTTTGATATATTGATTTATTCCCTTTAGAAGATTGCACCAACTTAATTATTGATTATGTGAAAGCTATGTAGACACCCAATTTTGACACACCTAGAAAACAACACCTCATCAAGGCATCCTAACCTTGTCAAATTAGGCATTGAATCTTAGCATATTTTACCAATTTCCAATCCTAGCATAAAATAATCAATTTTTTTATCTTGACAAGACTTTTGATCAAGTAAATCAAATCAATCTTCTTCATACCTAAATTTGGGGTGTTTATAACCCTAAAAGGTAAGGTCATATTTGGGATAAATTTTGACCTATCAAATCATATCTAAATTTCACAAAACCACCACCATTGGATAGCCCTCAAAAATAGATTTTTGGAAAGTATACATATGCCTATATTTGGATTCATATTGATGCCTAAAACTGCAAAAAAAAATTCCTAGTCTAGAACAAAATTGTTTAAACAACCCCTTGAGTAAACTGACATATGAACCTTAGGGGAGAAATCTTTGAAAAGTATATTACGATGGATTAGTGGGAGTCATGAGGAGGGATGCTTATCTTGGTGACATAAGGATATCAAATATCTTCTCTTCTTTTCTATAAGTACTCTGAAAACAAAACTTTAAAAAATTAGCCCCCTCTTCGAAGCTAAGTCTTCTAACTATGTCTCGACATCCTTATAACCCCCAAAACAAGGGTGTCCCTATTCCCTCATAGGAAGGATCATCCTCTCAAGGATAAATTAAACAAGAAGTAAACCCTAGGTCACAAGTGCTAAGGGAACTATTGATTTTTGAACAAATTCCTTATCAAACTATGGACCATGTTCGATATTATATAAAAAAAACAAAGACATCATCTTGGATTTTATTAAAGAAGAACTTAGAGAACAAGTGGAAGTGGAATCCACCACAATGCACAAAAACTTAGGTTTTCCTAATGAACAATCAATAGCTGCTCAAATCAATGAAATTCAAAACACCTTGGCAAGTTTCAATGTGACTATGGCATAACCTATAGATTCGACAACACCTCCTACCTTATCAATAGAAATGCCCACTTTAGAAAATACTTTTTCAAATTTCCCTAGAAAAACAACTAATACCGTAAATCCCATTTTCACTCTCAATTCGAGATCCACACAAGTCCCTCACATCACAACTTCAAATTAAAATATTTCAACCCTTAAAAATATACCTTTTGCAACACAAACGTCCACTCAATCACATACTCAACCTCCATCAAATAATATTCAAAATATCAACACCAAAATCATAGACCTAGAAAAGAGATGCCAAATTTGAAGAACTTGAGCATAAAATCACCTCCCTTCAAGGGACATCTAAAATTAAGTACTCTTTTGAAGAATTCTATAACGAACCTTTAGATCCCAAAAATTTTAATCACCCTTTTCCAAAGAATTTTGAAACTCCTAAGTTTCAAATGTACAATGGAAAACAAGACCCCATCAACCATTTGAGGCTATTCCAAATAGCTTGTAGTGACATCAATCACTGTGAAAAACTTCTCCTTAGGCTATTTCGTAAAAGCCTTAGTGTACTAGCCTTAGAATGGTACTTCCAACTACCTCGTCCTTCCATTAAGAAATTTAAAGAACTTATTGAAGCTTTCATCAAATAATTTTTTATCTATATAGAAGATAAGGTTACCGTAGGTGACCTTTACTAACTTAAACAAGGTAAAAATGATAAATTCATAGATTTATTGGCCAAATAGAGATCCCTCATAGGGAGAATCCAATACATTCCTCATCCTATGTAACTCTTGCATATTTTCCTATGAAATATTCATGAACAATTGTCATATCCCTTGGAGATGACAAACTTAACCTCTTTCAAAGAAGTCATTAACATGGCTAAAAGGGTAGAGATTGTCCTCATTTTATGAGGCCAACTCAACTATAATAAGAAAGAGGATGAAAAGCCCTCTAACAAGGGGAAATACAAAAATAAACATGTCGTAGGAGATGGCATAACCGGTTCTCGATAAAACAATAACGTAAACACTACTCAAAATGCTCCTCAAAAATTGGTTATCCAAAAGGAGGAAAAACCTCAAAGGCAATATACTAATATGGGGAAAAGTCAAACAACCATATAAAAAATGCTCCTATAATCCAAACTAATAGAGCTTTCGTCTGTTAGGTCTTGGGACTTATCGAAAGGAATACCCACTTGGTATAGACAATACAAATGTGACAACTATCACTAAATAGAAGGGCATACTACTAATAATTGTAGAACCCTAAAGAACATTATTCAAGACCTCATCGAGGAATGAAAAGTGAACATTAAAAGAAAAAAACCCTAAAAAAGATATGGGGATCTTTTATAACACTTTACCAAAACATGATAAAAAGGTAGATAATTTCATAGGTGTCATTCACCTATCAAGGTCTTCCCACGCTATAACTAGACAACAAGTAAATAATCAATATTCAGATCAACCCCCAATGATTTCCCCAAAATAAAAAAATTGACATTCCTAATAAATCACCCTTAGTGGTTACACCTTATCAAAACACTTTGTATACCTTTGACCTTCGTCTACAATTGGAAGAAATAACCACTAAAATATCTCTTCTAGAACTCCTAAAAATATCACCTTCTCATAAAGATATATTGATAAAACTCTTAAGCGAACAAGAAGTCCCTCAAGACCTATCTCCAAATGATATCGCCAACATGGTCAAGTTGAATGGAATTAATAACACCATTTTAGCATTTTATGAGGAAGACACTCCTCTCGAGACCATATCGGGGGGTTCTCCCCTTTACATTATAACACAAATAGGTGATAAATACATCAAGAGAGTCTTGGTAGACAATGGATCAACCTTGAATGTTTGTGTAGAAACCTAAATTGCACCATGTTTAGGAGACTACCCATATGGACACATATAAAGACCATATGAACCCTCTTGGATCTCTCCAAGAGCAAGAAATGGTTCTAACCACTCAAACAAGGAAGTTTTGGCCCATCCAGGCTTGGCCACTCTCAAGAAGAGTGACCAACACACCTGGCCACTGAAGACTAAAGCGGCCACACCTAGCTGTTGAACTTGATAGAGACTAGGATCACACATAGTCTGGACATGAATACGGGCCTATATCACATATTTTGACTACACCTTTAAATGTATAATGGCTAGATTTTGGCAAGGAACTCCCTGAGCTCCTCCTAACTACCCCTTCCATGCCATTTTAGGACTGATGCTCCTCACTCGGGATGATCAATCACATGCAATCTAGACTGAAGCTTCTCCAATATGCCAAATTTCTATATCTAAGAAGGAAGTCTAAATATAGAATCTCCCATGAAAATCAAAGGATCCATGAATTTTTAGAGCTAAGAAATAGAGCCCTATCAAAATGGAGGACCGATCTTCAACATCTTGAGGAGAATTGGAGCACCATTTGGCTGAGCTATGCCCATGCATTATTTTTTAGATTCATCATTCCCAACTACCAATCAGTGTAGGAGACACACTCGGTGACCCTTGAACATCAATTTTGACAAAGAGGATAGTTCAAAAATCCCTGAACCATAAGGAGGAGAGCTTCACATCGTGGCCACTATCTCGGATAGTGGCCTATAGGCATATCTTAGGGCATAATCATTATTTCCCCTTGTTTTTAGCTTAGCTTTATCACTTATTAATTTATGGCTTGATCATAGTTTAGATCTGGTTTCATTTATGTTTATATTTCATATTTCCTTAGCTTATCACACATTTCATATTATGTTCATGTTCATATTTATTATTCGAATCATGAGTAGTCAGATCTTCTAACAAAGGCCTTGTCCGGAGAGGCGGCCCATCCTACTGAGCGTGCTTTATTTTTTTAATGAACACAGTTGTAGATCATTAGGACCAAATTGAAGTAGTAGGAGCATAAATATCCTTCTAGGACTATATCTAGATAAGGAGGCCTCTGTAATCCCTCATACAGTTTCATGTACGGGACCAAGAGGCTTGCGTAGACGCATCGTTCCCTTGCAGGGAATATATCTGATCACTACTCTATATGTATGTAAATATCTATATCAAAATGATGGGTATCCCTCAGAGGAATGAAATTGTAACTGGGGATTCAATATATCAATAAATAAAGCATCTTTATTTGTTTTATTATTTCTCGTGTTGCATGTGCTTTCAATTTTTCATTTTGTGCAAGTGGTAGCGTACATAATAAATCAATATTGCAAGTAGTGTAGCTGGGGTGCGCACATCCTAAGGTCACACATATGGTGATCACAGTGGGACCCCCAACAGATTTTTATTTTTTTGAATAATTTACTAATGATTCAGGCATTTTTCTCTATGCAAGTCTAGCCACTTTTGTCAACAACGACCAGAAGATCTTAGTCGTTATAGCTATGAGTGGCCAAAATCAAGTGCTCTAGTCAACAAAGGCCAATAAGAAACTAGAGACAGAGGTCATCCAGGTCATCATCAGGCAAGGATTTGATGTTGGTACATTTTTTTGATTCTCTGTTATTTTTTGTTTGCATTTACTTTTTAGAAACAACAAGCAAAAACATAGTCTAAGTAAGGAAAAGTGAAGAAAATGAAAATAAAATTCATTATAAGTTTCTTAGATTTCTTTAGTTTCCTCTAGGTGCTATTAGGAACAATGAGCCTCTGCTTGTAAGGTCTGACCTAGTCTCTAGCGTGCTAGGATTCTATGTGATTATTCTACTTGCATGTAGCCTAATCAGTAGGTCGCCCATTCACAAAGTAGGAGGTACATTGCATGAAAATCATCTAGAATAGATTAGATATGCATCTCTCTAAAAGCAAAATATTATTTTTAGGCATGTAGTGATGTAAAGCATTTATGCTGGTTGATGCATCATTTTATATTGTAAAGTTTAAAAAGAACCCCAAACACTTTCACATTCCACAATAATATTGGTAAGGTTGGATTTCATCATCGACCCCCAATTTAGACCGGTGATGTTGGAATTCATATCCTTCCACCAGCTTACCCCATAGAAATCCTTAGATAGAATAGAGAGCTCCTTTTTAGTTGGCACTGGTCACTTGTGTTCAAACTGTCTCCCACTATTTCATAGTGGAAGAGCTAGGTGAACCCCCCACTGGGATTTAAGCGGTGTACCCTAGAATATTTTGAGAAATCATGTTTGGCACTAGCATTCCTAGCCTCCACTTTGATTGAGTTCCCTCATTCTAAGTCCACAGTACAAATAAGAAGTCAATATCAACAAAAAATCCAAACACACCAAATAGTTTAGGGAACACACAAAACCCTTAAAAGAGATAAACACTTGCTTTTTTTGTTTGTGTAGTTTGGAAACTAATAAAAAATATAATGCATAATTAGAATGGTGAACACACGGAGCAACCAACCCTTGTTCCAACACTGATGGGAAGACTAATGCTCCTAACATTCACAGTCACACTGGTGTGGAGCTGCTTGTTGGACATTTTGAGCTCATTTAGTTGTCATTGATGTCAAGGTGAAAAGTTGGCATTGATGCCAAAGTGAACACATGAAGCTATCATTACCACCATAGAGTACATCCTCATTAACACTAGGAAGCAATGCAAAGAGATGGAGAAAAGTTGTCCAAATATGTTTTTATAAGGGTTTTTGTTAAAACCATGATGGCACACTAAAATTTTTTTTATTAAAACCATAATGATAGTTCTCTAATATTGTGATGGCAGAATTAAGGTTTTTATTAAAACCAATGTGGCAAAATTAATTTTCATCAACCTAGTGAAGTGCAAATGATAATTTGATATTAACTCAAGAGGGCTTTAATTTTTATTAAATTCTAAAGTTTGTAAATTAAATTTATACTATTTAAATTCTTTTGAATTTAAATTAATTATAAACTATTTATTATACAAGCCGATGTCATCAAATCGAATCATCCGCCAATGTTGTATGCAAAGCAAATGAAGGGTATTTAAACCCTAAGAAAAACCTTAGGGAAGAGTGTGTAGTATCAAATTCAAACAAAGCAAAAATCCAAAGCCTTCAAAATTTGTGAGTGGTGTATTTACCAAAATAGGACAACACATTGTAATCAGGGCAGGGCATCGTGATCGAGGTAGTGCATGGTGTTCAAAGCAAGGGATAACATAAAGGGAGAAGTGCTCATAGTCTAGATTGGTGCTAGATTTAGGAGAAGGCCAAAGGCTTTGAAGCCTTTCTGATAAGACTTAAGCAACCTTAGGGCTTAAGCTAAGCACATGGAGCGCTTAGCTCACACGACTAGCTTACCGTAGCTAAGGTGCCATTCGTGGAGAAGGCACAGATTTGAAGCTCTAAAAATTGTAGAAGGGGGATTCACCAAAGGTTTTTATAATTTGATTTTTGATTTTTGCATAATACTAAGGTTTAGGAGGAATAAGGTAATATTTGTGGTATTTTATTATTGTGCTAAGGTTTTAGAGGTGTATGTGGAATTTTATTAATTTTTCTAGGGTTAGGAAGTTATAAGGTGATATTAATTTATTTACCTAAGTGGTAAATAGGTGTTTTATTAAGGTAAATATTATTTTACCTTAGGAGATAGAAATTAAGTTGGAATATCAATTTTTTGAAATAGAAAAATTGAAGAGAAAATTTCTGTGAAGATATTATTGTTAAATATTGCTATTGAGAAGGAGATATAAGGTGTATTATGAAATTGAGCTATTCTTGTATTTTGTGAAATATAACACTTGTTATCTAACCCTTAGCACTTGGCAAAGTAGAAGATAATCCTGAAGGCAGATTTTGAGGATCATCCTCCAATAAAGAAAAAGGTATTAGCATATTCTTCCATAGTTGAATTGATTTATTGGTTTTCTATAAAATAAGTTTGGAGTGAAAAGGATTTTATTAGGGTTACCTATTGAGTGTGTTGAGTTATTGCTTCAATATTTTATAGAATAAAGAAGTGTGGTTAAAATCTTGTTTGATAAGCATTGTTGTTGAAGCCATTGATGAGTGAAGAACATGAGTATCATTGTTATGTGAGAATTATTTTAATAAGCATTGTTGTTGAAGCCATTGATGAGTGAAGAACATGAGTATCATTGTTATGTGAGAGTTGTTTTTATAAGCATTGTTGTTGAATCCATTAATGAGTGAAGAACTTGAACAAGGATTTGAAAAGAACATGAGTATCATTGTTGAGCAGATTGGACAAGTTTTGAGTGGACTTGTTAAGCATATTGGACAAGTTCTGAGTGGACTTGTTGAGCATATTGGACAAGTTCTGAGTGGACTTGTTGAGCATATTGGACAAGTTCTAAGTGGACTTGTTGAGCAGATTGGACAAGTTCTGAGTGGACTTGTTGAGTAGATTGGACAAGTTCTGAGTGGACTTATTGAGTAGATTGGACAAGTTATGTGTGGACTTTTTGAGCAAATTTGAGCAAGTTCTATGTGGACTTGTTGAACATATTTGAGTAAGTTCTGTGTGGACTTATTGATCAGATTGGACAAGTTCTATGTGGACTTGTTGAGCACATTTGAGCAAGTTTTATGTGGACTTGTTGAGCATATTGGATAAGTTCTGTGTGGAATTTTTGCATAGATTTGAGCAAGTTCTGTGTGGACTTTTTGAACAGAGTTTTGGTGTAGATTTGAGGACATATTTGTACTAGACCAGAGATAGATATTAAACATATTTATACTAGACTGAAGGACTATGTTTAGTACAAATTTGATACAAAGCTTTGGATGTGACAAAGCAGAGAGGACATAAGTATCTAGTGGATATATATCCATCAACTAGGGTAGTGAGGATAGGTCTTTTGAGTGAGGACAAGAGTATTCAGTGGAGAGACATCCACAAGCCAGTACAGTGCAGGCAATTGTCTTCAAGAGGATCACCAACTAGAGTAGAGGATAAGGAGTTCTCATGTGGATAGAGATCCATAAACTTGATTTAGGGGATTGGTGTCTCCTTTGTATAGAGCTCCATAAATATTGTAATAGGGAGGGATTTCCAAGAGATTTATTGAGAAAATTTTAGTGAAATATTTTCTTCGTGGAGTAGCCCACATTGGATGAACCACATAAAATTGGTGTCTCATGTGTGTGATGTTTTGTGCACTGCTTTAGTTTCTACTGTTGATATTGCCATTGATATATTGCATAATATTTATTGTGATAAGAAAAGTAAAAAGTGGTCTTATACTATTCACCCACCTCTTAGTATAAGCTTGTGTTCTTCAATTGGTATTAGAGTTGGTTCCTTCAAAAAAGGTTTAATAGCTTGAAGAAATATCTTACAAGAACATAAATGGCAAAGAAAGGAAAAAGTATAACCATGAGACACAAGAATAAAAGAACACACATGGTCATGAAAGAAAAGGAAGATGAATTCAATATTGTTGTTTTGAGAGGAAGAATGAAAATTGATTCAAGATATGAATCAAGCAATGGAGAAATAACCAGGTTGATAATGTTTTGTACCAGATGTAGGAATACAGGTCATCATGCAGATTATTGTCCACAAGAAGGTGAAGAATGTTTTGTTTGTGGTTAAATCGGTCATGATGCAGGTTATTTCAAAGGGTTTAATTGCGGTGAATATGAAGATGATATTTTTGGAAATGAAATCCTAGAGGTTGATTCAAGAAAGGATAACAATGACAATCAAAATAGATATGAAGAAGAAACTCTACTTTAAATAATAGAAGAAAAATAATATGCTCCTATAGAATATCAAAGAAAGAAAGAAGAAGAATATTTAGAAAAAGAAAAAGAGGAAGCCACTCTTAAGGAACTTGTTGAATTAAAAAGAGAGAATGTAGAATTGAAGAGTCAACAACAAGAAAATGAGAAATTTAAGACAAATATTCTACAAGATCTCTCTGAATTGAAATATGATATTGAAGAGGTAAGGAAAGTTGAAAAATGTATGGTTGAATAGTAAAAGGTAAAAGAAATAGAATGTGAAATACTTATGGTTACTCTTGAAAAATTAAAAAGGGAGAACTCAGGATTAAGGATTCAAGATAAAGAAGATGAGAAAGCAAAAGCAAAGTTTCTATAGGAACTCACCAACTTCAAAATCAAGGTTGAAGAGGCAAGAAAAATTGAAGAAGGTATGGCCAAAAAATTAAAGACCAAAAATCTAGAGTGTGAAAGACTAGAGCATGAGATAGTTTCACTAAGGATGGAAGTAAAAGGCTCTAAGGAAAAGTTGCAAAAATTTGAGGAGAATCCAAAGACTTTGGATAGGATTATCAATGCACAAAAGTCATCAATCACCAAAACATGACTTAGTTATAAAAAGGAACAAAGGAAACAAGAAGCAAAAAAAAGAGAGTCAAGATCAAACACTAAAAAAGAAGAAGCATCAAAAGAAGTAAGTAAAAGAGAGAGTGAGACTTCTAAGGATAAGTTGGACAATAGAAAGTTCAACAAGGAAAGGAACAATGCACAAAGAAGATACATATGGAACAACATCAGAATAGGTTATACAGATGGAACAACAATCAGAATAGGTTATACAGATGGAACAACAATCAGAGTAGGTCAAGAGAGACTAGGAGACAAATGAGGTCAAGACAATGAAACTTCAATGGAAGATGCTTTTCATGTCACAAGTTTGGGCACATGGCTTCACAGTATAGGACACAGAAAATATAGGAATATGATAACATACAAATTTTCCATGGGTATTGCTACTAATATAATCAGTTTGGTCATAAGGCAATAAATTGCAGGGTTCATGACAGAAGAAAGTATGGCTTCACTAGGAGAAATCCGAAGACATTTGCACCTCCAAGGAATAAAAACATTAAGTGTTATAAGTGCAATAATTATGGTCACACAAAAAAGTGGTGTAGAGAAAATATTCCAAAAACAAGTAAGAATAGGAACAGGAACATGGATATGAACAGGAATGGGAACAAGAAAAGGAACAGGAACATGGATAGGAATATTGAAAGAAATAGTCAGAGGAATAAAAAGGATCAAATAAAAATAAGAGAGGATAAAGGTAAAGAACAATGCTTTCTAGGAGTATAAATAATCCCACCCTAGAATTAATCACCTCAAGAGGAGGTGGGGGAGGAGCTAAGCTAAGAGGCTCATTCTTAGCCCCGAGCCCCAAAGGTGATCCTTTGCCATTGATGTCAAATGGGGAGAGATTTGATTAAGGGATAGAGATTTGATATTTTAGAAAAGAGGAGAGAGCATTGAGCCAAGGGGAGCATTGTCCTAGGGGGAGCAGAACAAAGGAAAGGTCAAGTTTTTTGTAAAAAGAATTTGGGTTGCCATCAATGACAAAGGGGGAGATTGTTGGAAATTTTGAGCTCATTTAGTTGTCATTGATGTCAAGGTGAAATTTTGTCATTGATGCCAAAGTGAACACATGAAGCTATCATAACCACCATGGAGTACATCATCATTAACACTAGGAAGCAATGCAAAGAGATGGAGAAAAGTTGTCCAAATATGTTTTTATAAGGGTTTTTGTTAAAACCATGAAGAAAAATTAAAATGTTTTTTATTAAAACCATAATGATAGTTATCTAATATTGTGATGGCAGAATTAAGGTTTTTATTAAAACCAAGGTGGCAAAATTAATTTTCATCAACCCAGTGAAGTGCAAATGATAATTTGATATTAACTCAAGAGGGATTTAATTTTTATTAAAGTCTAAAGTTTATAAATTAATTTATAATATTTAAATTCTTTTGAATTTAAATTAATTATAAATTATAATTTATATAAACCGATGTCATCAAATTGAATCATCTTCCAATGTTGTATGCAAAGAAAATGAAGGGTATTTAAAGCCTAAGTCAAAACCTTAGGGAAGAGTGTGTAGTATCGAATTTGAACGCAAAAAATCTGAAGCCTCCAAAATTTATGAGTGGTGTATTTGCCAAAATAGGACAATGCATTGTAATCAAGGCAGAGCATTGTGATCGAGGTAATGCATGGTGTTTGAAGCAAGGGACAATGCAAAGGGAGAAGCGCTTACAGTCTAGCTTGGAACTAGACATAGGAGAAAGCAAAAATGCTTTGAAGCCTTTGTGATAAGACTTAAGGAACCTTAGGACTTAAGCTAAGCATGTGGAGAACTTAGCTCACATGACTAGCTTGTCGCAGCTAAGGCACCAGTCATGGAGAAGGTACACGTTTGAAACTTCAAAAATTGTGAAAGGGGGATTCACCAAAGGTTTTTATAATTTGATTTTTTATTTTTGCATAATACTAAGGTTTAGGAGGAATAAGAGAATATTAGTGGTATTTGATTATTGCGCTAAGGTTTTAGAGGTGTATGTGGAATTTGATTAATTATGCTAAGGTTAGGGAGTTATAAGGTGATATTAATTTATTTACCTAAGTGGTAAATAGGTTTTTTATTAAGGTATATATTATTTTACCTTAGGAGCAAGGGTTTGTGAGCAAGGATTATCTCATTGAGTCATTGATTGAGTGGAGTTGGTTGAGCCTATTCAAGTGGATGTGTGAAGTGATTATTCAAGTTCCATAAAACAAATTATTCTATATTATGAATTGAGTTGAGAAAGTGATTGAGCATTGAGTTGAAGCATATTGAGTCTCTAACAATTCTTCTTATGTTTCTAAGAAAGTGATTGAAAGTATTTGAGTAGATTTGAGGCAAGTCTTTGAGAAGACTTGTGGACAGTTTTGGGTAAGATTTTGTGGAAGCTTACAATACATATTGGACAAGTTTTGAGTGGACTTGTTGATCATATTGGACAATTTATGAGTGGAATTGTTGAGTAGATTGGACAAGTTCTAAGTGGACTTGTTGAGTAGATTGGACAAGTTCTTAATGGACTTGTTGAGCAGATTGAACAAGTTCTGAGTGGACTTGTTGAGCAGATTGGATAAGTTTTGAGTGGACTTGTTGAGCAGAATGGACAAGTTCTGAGTGGACTTGTTGAGCAGATTAGACAAGTTCTAAGTGAACTTTTTGAGCAGATTGGACAAGTTCTGAGTGGACTTGTTGAACATATTGGACAAGTTCTGAGTGGACTTGTTGAGTAGATTGGACAAGTTTTGTGTGGACTTGTTGAGAATATTTGAGCAAGTTTTGTGTGGACTTGTTGAGCAGATTTGAGAAAGTTCTATGTGGACTTGTTGAGTAGATTGGACAAGTTTTGTGTGGACTTGTTGAGTATATTTAAGCAAGTTATATGTGGACTTGTTGAGCAGAGTTTTGGTGTGTATTTGAGGACAATTTTGTACCAAACTAGAGATAGATATTAAATAGATTTGTACTAGATCGAAGTACTGTGTTTAGTATAGATTTGAGATAGAGCTTTAGAGGTGACAGAGCAAAGAGGACAAAAGTCTCTAGTGGATAGAGATCCATCAGCCAGGGTAGTGAGGACAAGTATTCTGAGTGAGGACAAGAGTCTTTAGTGTAGATAGATCCAAAAGCCAGTGTAGTGGAGGTAGTTGTCTTCAAGAGGATCACCAGTCAGAGTAGAGGAGAAGGAGTTCTCTTGTGGATAGAGATCCATGAAATTGATTTAAGGGATTGGTATCTCCTTTGTATAGAGGTCCATAAACATTGTAATAGGTAAGGATTCCTAAGAGATTTATTGAGAACATTTTAGTGAAATATTTTCTTCGTGGATTAACCCACATTAGGTGAACCACGTAAAATTGGTGTCTCATGTTTGTGTTATATTTTATGCACTACTTTGGTTTCTATTGTTGATATTGCCATTGATATATTGCATAATATTTATTATGATAAGAAAAGTAAAAAGTGGTATTATACTATTCACCACCCATCTTAGTATAAGCTTGTGTTCTTCACCGTCCAGACATAGTGTAGTCAGACGAAGTTTGGCAAGTCTTATGGGTGACAATTCAACCCTTGGGGGAACTCCATGAGAAACCCTAGCAAGAGATACACATCTTGGTTACTCACCTTGTAGACATGAGGAGGCCTCAAGGCCCTCCTCAACACATAAGGAGGAGGATTCTTCATGGTACCTCTCATAACATAGACAAGCAGGGGCATCACGACCTCCCTCTTCACACTAAAATGTAGAAGCATCTCAACATCCCTCATCTCACAGACATACAGAGGCTGCAAGACCTTCGTCATCACACCGACATGAGGATTCATCAAAACCATCCTCATCACATAGGCATATAGGGGCTACAATACCCCAATCTTCATAGGATACACATAGGATAGATCCACCCATCGAGGGGCAAGACCATAGAGCTACACCTAGTTTTAGACTCCAAATATCATACAACCTACCCATAGATGGGAGAGTGCCCTTAGACCATAAGCTCAATGGTGCCAATGGGACTCCATAGGAGGAGCCATGGAGAACTTGACAACTTGATGAGTTGGATCGAGTTCCCTTGACACCAGCTCCAAGAAGCATCACTATCACACATTCTACTTTAATAAGTTCACATAGTGTAGCCACTAGATGCACCAATGAACCAAGGGAAGCTTTAGAGTGACCCCACAACACATACACTACTTTAGATCATGAGTGTACTCAACCCTTAATGTAGTACACAAAGCAAATCGCCCTAGCAGATAGGGGTAGGCACACAATAAGAGTCTCCTCAAGAGGTCGTAGCATTAGAAATCCTCATGAAGAGGTAGAAATACATGAACCCTCAATAGTAGGTCACTCTAACCACCTATGTAGGTTGGAAGAAGAGCTATGCATTGAATGGGAATGCATGGAAGATCTTGAGCAAGAAGAGCATAGGAAAATGTGCCTACACTTACAAGAGAAAATCTCAAGAGAAGAAAGAGAGAAGTGTGAGGAGCTAGTAGAAAGGCTAGCTCAAATAGATGCACACATAGTTGGTGAGAGGTATCAACATGGAAGGCATGCTGATTCTCCACAAGAGAGAGGTGCTAGACAAAGATATGAGCACACCCACCATACTCCACAATATAAAAAACACCTGGAACCTAAGCAAATGCAATGCAATGAAGACCAGACTAGGATGGAGGATTAGGAACAAATCCATATTGAACCTCCAAATGTGGTCATGGGAGATGAGTGCAAATTTTTGATTGGGGAAAACATTGGGCTACCTCCTTTACCACCATGAGCTAACCTTCAGGAACATGAGATCATTTCCTTGAAGGCATACCAAACACTCATCGAGAGAGTCAAATCTCTTGAGAAGGACACAAGCAGATAAAATCCAACATTATATAAGATACACAACCATCCTATGTGCCCATCAATCCCAAGTCCTGCATATCCTAGGCACTTTGAGATGCCTATATTGGATAAGTTTAAGGGAGAGGGAGATGTGCAAGAACACATGACCAACTTCATGAACGTGTGCTTCCACCTTGAAAAAGATGACATCCTGATGCTAAGAAAATTCATCATGATGTTCTCAGGTGTGGCAACACAATGGTTCAACTAGGTGCCCAAGCATAACATCACTGACTTTGAGCAACTAGAAAATGCGTTCCTAGAACGATTCTCCTTTAGAGCCAAGAAGAAAGTAAACCTATCTAATTTGGCCAATCTGAAACAATACGATGATGAGCCAGTTATGGACTATGGGGACAGGTGGAGAAAAATCATGGCAAAAATATCATTCTCCATCCCCATAGAGGAACTTGTACGGATTTTCACAAAGATCTACACAAAACACATTTCCTTGCTCTTGCAAATGTAGCAATATGAATCATTCAAAGAAGCCTTGGCTTAGGCTAAGCTTATTGAAGTCATTAACGTCAATGAGGGAGACCTTAAGCTCCACAAAAATAAATAATGGAGTAAGAACAATCAGAATAACAAAAAAAAGCAAAAGTCATCCAAGCCTACTCAAGTTAATTAGGTTGTATTGGCTGCACCAAATAAGGGGAATGGACAACAACCCCATAATTACCAAGCTCACCCTCCACCAACCAACAATGATCCTAAGAACAATCAGGGCCAAAAAAAGGAGTGATGATCACCTCGCTACTACATGCCTCTAAATGAATAAATACAGTCAGTGTTTAATCAATTGAATGAGGCACATAGGATAAGGTTACCTGACATACAACTTCTGGATCCTAACCATCCCAAGCCAAGGGGACGGTGCACCAAATGATGTGCAACAATAAGGTTACCATAAGTAGGGAAAAACAATAAGGCATAGATGATAAGGTTACTTGAAGTAGTGAAAACCAGTGCACCAAATTATGTGGAACAATAAGCGTATCTACCCCATCTCGCTAATGAGCATCAAAAAGGAAGCATGCATGCAAAAGGAAAGAGTACCAAACAAAAGGAAATGAATCAAAGCAAGTATTTTCTTATTAATTTTTTGGATCCAATCCAAGGTTACAGTAGTCCCCTTGAGGTCTCAAAATGGTGATACAATTGTTACAATATTGGGTGCCCAAAGACCAAGTATTTCATGGAATTTGGGTGCACATCCAATGTTTCTATGCGTACCCACAATTGATGTGGGTGAGTGCCAATGATTGTATCTAGGTTCTCTTATGTCTTATATTGCTTCCCAAAACCTTATGAGGACCTGCACCTACACACAAGGAAGCAAAAATGGGTCAAATAGCAAGGGTGTATGGTGAAAACATGCAATCCCCATAGGGGCAAAATGGCATATGAATTAAAAGTGCATAAAATGATATCCAAATGACTTGAAAATTTTCAGAGATGTTAAATAGGATGTTTTGGGGGGATTTAAACCAAAAAATATTGGAAATTGAATCCGTAGACCCCTCTATTTAGCACCACCTGCCTACAACCTACGAAAAGGAAGACAACAAAATATCAAACCTGCACTCATCTAAAAATCATGAAATTTGGTCAGTATGCATAAATTGGAATTTTAAAACAACCCATATTGTCATATTTTCCAATTGGATACCAGATCCACCTACATAAAATCGGGGTGCCCGAATGGGCCCTACGAGCCTACAGAAACTTAAAAATAGCATAACTAATTAATTTTAACTCCAAATGACCTGAAATTTGGACTGTAGCATAATGTAATAATTTAGAAAAAAAAAATTAAAAAAAAAATTGAGGAAATTGCTTAATAATTTACCCTCATACCGGGGGGGGCGATGGTGACTACAACTATTTGGGGGCACTCTAGGAGGGGATACCCACTTAATCAGGTCACTTTTTGTTACCAAACCACTGGAAGATGTTACTAAAAAAACTAAAGTGTGTTTTAATTGAATTTTTTGAAGAAATTAACTCGGATGGAAAATTTACGCTCAGATTACCTTCTTGAAGTCACCCGGTAACCTCCTTGGCAAAAGGAAGATTCTAAGGGCAAAAAGGTGCAATAAGGTGAGGGGAAATCTCGAAAGCACTCTATTGCATATCCTAGAAATCCTCTCTTATTTTGTGTGGATATGAAACCCATTTTATAGCCCAAAGGGGCTCATGTGCAAAAAGGCATGGAAGGAGGTGCCACTTGTCAAATGGGAGGCATGCACAGGGTGTGGAAGATGATCTCCCAATTTGGCCCTCATAAATATGGATGTCATAAGGATTCCCTATCATCTACCTCACAAGCTCTATTTGCGTGGTTAAATAGTAGTTTTTGGGTACCATTTGGCTGAATTTTGACTTTTTATGGGTCAAACTTCACCACCGTCCTACCCTAGGATGAGGGCTCACCACTGTCCCAATGTGGGATGATGGAAATCTACCATCATCCTAGGGTGGTATGGTGGTGAATTTTGGGCCAAAACCTCCCAAAATTGGGCCGGTAGCCTCCAAAAACCTTTTCTAAGTGGCTAGAACCACTATGAGCCTCCTCAAGGCTGCCTGAGGGGCCATATTATGTCAATTGGATCACTGCTTTTGGATGCTTAATCGGGTTTACCATATTTTAGTGTCTACTAATGCCCCTTTTTGAGATGCATTGTGTGTAGCACAACGCTGAGAAAAAATAGATGACCAAAATATAGAATGACTAAGGTTACTCGATAACCCAACCAACTTTAGATGCCCCAATCATGAAAAGGGTGTGTGTTCTTGAATCTTTGCTTTTGAGTCATTGAATGAGTGTGCCTATGATTGAAAATTGTCTGTCATGAAGGTTTAGGGCCTATGAATTCATGATGCCAGTAATTCCAAGAGTTATAATGTGATTTTGTGTGCTTATTTGCTGCCCCAAGCAGGAGTGTGATTGTCTTTGTCAAAGATTCGTAATGAATGCTATTCGCTTGAGTGTGTGCTTGCTAATTTGGACTGAGTATGACTACCCCCTCAAGCAATGAGTTGATGAGGGAATGAACAGTGAGAAAAATAACGAGTCGCTTGAACCAATTGACTTGTATTATGCTTACCTTTAATTTTTTCCCTTGAAAAATAGGGCAATTTGGAGAGGATTTTGGTGACTTTGTTGAGTTTTCCTGGAGGAAAGGAGCTAAAAAATGTATGTCCAAGGGGTGGTCCAACCATAATGGCCTTCTTAGAGCATGAATTAATAACTTTTCCATCCCTCATAGGATCCTCAGGGTTGCTGTAGCACCCTAAAATTGGCACAGTAAAATCTTAATAATTACATTTACTCTAGTAAATAATTTAAATTCAAATTTTAACCTCCAAACCACCCGTTAACCGCCGTGTAATCCGTTTCCTCCTTTATCATGCCATTTTTAGAGTTTGTTTTGACCATTTGACGATATCATCGTCGATCAGATGATATCATCCCAGATCTGACGATTTCGTTTGGGCTAGGATGTCCAGACGATCTTGTCCCTAAACTGATTTTGCATAATTTACTTATGTTCCAATGGGCCTCTAATCTAGGCAAAAGCGTGTCTACACCATTAGAGACCCTTCCCTATTGGATATCTCCCAAATAGGGATGATATCCAACCTCCTAACCTCCCTCCTAAGCCTATTTAATCCTAAGCCCTCCCCTTAGCACCCCCCTGGCTGATAATTCCTGTAACCCGACTTCATACACGTTAAAACATCTCAAATTCATATTTGCAGTAGTTCTATACCAATTTTTTTGTAGGTACCTTAGTGTTTTTTAGTCGGAGCAAGCTTACATCATTGTAGATGATCCTGTTCAGATCGAAGGCGATCCTGTCGAATCAGAGACGATTTCGTACCAATGCGAGATGATTTCGAATGTAGTCAACATTGAGGCAATTAGTGCCTAAAGTTTGCATTTCTCCATCTTTTCTCTGCTATTTTATTCTACAATTAGCTAGCCTATTCATTATTTTATGCTATTTTGCATTTTGGAGTTCACCCATCTAGATCAAATGCATGATTAAGTCATAATTGTCATGAAATTAGCATAATGCATCCAGGTTTCTATTTTTAAGTTTCAGTTTGATATTATTGCTGTCATTTTACACTGTTTCCCTCTATTAGAATAGTGTTATTTTTTGTTTTTTGCACCTATTTCTCTGTTTGTAGGTCTCTGACGAATTCGTTAGATCTCAGACGATCTTGTCATATTTCAGACGATTTTGTCGAATTCCAAACGATCCTGACTGCTTCAAGAATCAGAATGTTCATCAGACATCCGGATCAGGTATTTCTCTTTTAATATTCTTTAATTTCTCTATTTTTTGTCTTAATTTTGTTTTCTATATTCATTTAATCTACATCTTCATATAGAATAGCTTAGACGCATTTTGGCCAAACCTAGGATTTGAATGCTTAAGGCTAAAATGAACACATAAAACACATTCCCAACCTAGGCATGGAAACTGCCATTAAATGTTTCCTGGTGAACCCACCATCCGTTGAAAAATCACCAATATACACCTCCCCCGAGAGGCGAGACCTTCGCAAGGCCTATCAGTCCAAGGTACCGTGCCATCATTTTCACATCCCCCTTCCGGGAACGGATCCTATAGCCTGAAGGTAAGGGTGTGAAAAATTTGGAGCGATACATTTTGGTGAACTCGACGTGAATGCATTGTAAAACTTTTGAAAACAAACAAAAACAAAAACAAAAAAAAAATAAAACAACTAAAACATAGATGCATTTCAAATCGTTTCAAATTAATAAGTTGCATATTAGATGGTAGCTCCTAAGAAAATATTAGCAGTTACTATAAATGTTGCAAATCAATTAATAGCCATATAGGTTTATTCTTTGTTTAGAATAGCTCAAACATACAAAGTCCCGCCTTTGTGGGACGAACTTAATAGGAGGCTAGGTATCATTTCATCAAAATCAACCAAACTTAAACAAATCAAGAGGCTAGTCCTAGATAGAATCCTAGATCCTCATCAACTTGTCTTTTACCATGAACTTCAGAGAGCCTGCCATAGATGGTTAGCTTATAGGAGAGCTCTTATATCTTCAGAATTGTTCACCTTCGAGGAATACCTCGAGAATGCAGCCATTGTACACTAGTTCCTAGGTCTTGTAGAAGACCAAGAGGTTGTTCTTATAGATAGGGAAAGATGGAATAGAGTTCCTCGAGCTGTGTTATATCGAGAGTATTGCCACGAGCTTTACTTCTATCAACCAGCATCTGAGATAGATAATATCACTATAGCTCTTTTCATTAAATTCTTAAAAGAAAACTTTCAATTTGAAGAAGAAAACTTCATGAATCCTAAAGAACTCGAGCCCATTAATGATATTTATAAATTGTTTATAGAAAACTAGATTATTACTTTCAGTATTATTTCTTGCATTTATTGTGTTGTTTATCTTTACAATATTATTTCAAAAACAAAGAAAAACTAAAAACATAACAAAAACCAAGAAACATTTCATTTTAAATATTGTAGTAGGTATATAATTAATATATACCTCTTAAGCTTGTTGCATATATATATATATATATATATATATATATATATATTTGCTGAAATCTAAAATTAAGCACAATGCCTAAACTTAGGAATGGTAAACAAACTGAAGGAGAAGAAGAAGATTGGTTAAGAGATAAAACTAGAGACCCAAATGTCCTTCCTAAAGATCCAATTCCGGAAGGAGAAACTCTAGATCACCCAGAATATGACGTAGGTGAACACAATGAACAAGAAGAAAGTGTTAAAGAGGATGGACCCTCATCCCCTAGAGTAGCTCCAGATGGAACTATTGCTTTTGACAACATAGATCATTTCCAAAAATTTCTCAATGATAACATTGACGCTCTTAATGTGGTAGTTCGTATTGATAAAGGGAAAATTAGTGACACTCAAGCAGCCATCGAACATATGTTTGATGTGCGCACTAATCCCTTGTCTTTCATTGATCAAGAAAGTGATAAGGCTGGACCATCCAATACAGATATGGTCACTATGATTCAAAACATGTCAAAACAACAGGTTACCCAACCTCCTAAGGAACCTATTATTCAACCTAAAATTGTTCCCACACAAAAGAAAACTTCTTTCACTACTTTACTTCGCCAAACTATTTATCAATATGCTTCAAGTAAACAAAAACCCAAAATGAAGCCAAACACCAATTTTCAACAATCTGGAATACATCATAATACCACTTCAAAATTCCTTCATAACACTTTTCCTACCAACAATTTGTACAATAGCAACATAGCATCTAATCTTCATGTCCCTCCATCATATGTTCACAAAACCCATGTCAATGCCCTATCGAACCAATATGGTGGGCAAACTAGTAATCTGGAAGCCATGGTGAAACAGTTAGCTTCGCGTATGGACCAGATAGATCCTTATCGTCCCTCGTACAATTATCAAGAGATCTGTAGTCAACCTTTGGATCCCATAGTTGTAGCTCAACCATACCCTAAGCATTTTCCCATGCCCATCTTGCCTATATATAAAGGAACCGAAGATCCCATAGAGCATCTTCACATGTTTAGGATAGCATGTCATGATATATCACATGATGACTTGCTATTACTAAAAATGTTCCTAAAAATTTTAGGTGGAATGGCATTAGAGTGGTACTATCAATTGCCCACTCATTCTTTGAGAAACTTTGAAGAAACAATTGAATCATTTGTCCATCAATTTAGTGCCTACATCTAGAGGCATGTAACCATTAAAGATTTATACAACTTAAAACAAGACAAGGATGAATGTTTTGCCGATTTCTTAGCTAGATGGAGGCAATTGACAGGAAAACTGCACTTTGTTCTACCTTATAGGGAAATGTTGGACATTTTTATCAATAATTTACAAGAACAAATATCTTATGAGCTATCAACTTCTACTTTGACTACCTTTGATCAAGCTATAGATTTAGCTCGAAGAGTAGAAGATGCCCTCATTAGGAGAGGCCAACTTAGGAAGAAGGATGATGAGAAAACATCCAGAAATCAATATAAAAATAAACAAGTTGTTGGTGACGGAGTCACTGACAGCAAAAATGTTGCTAATATCAATGCAAAAAAGACAACAAAAAAATTTATATTGAAACCTCCTGATAAACCTCCTCAAGAATTTACTAGATTGAATCAACCGTTATCAGCTATCTGGGAACTTGATCCAACTATACCCAGATACAGAGCTAACTTACACTGTGATTTCCATAGAGTACCTGGACACTCTACCAACGCTTATAAAAGGTTGAAACATAAAATACAGGATCTGATTGATAATAATGAAATGGAGGTGCAAGCCTTCCAACCTAAACAAAATGCTCCTAATAATACTCAAAAGACCATTCCCCAAAATCAAAATCCAAATGCTAATCAAACATTAGACATATTTTAGGATAGGAACTTGGGATGAAATTAGGGTTTCTTGGGAGGGTGGGGATGACGGTGGGTGAGAACGCTGTCAACAGGTCGAACCAGGGGCTCGACAGGGTGGAGGGAGGGCAAACAGAGTCTGGGGATGCCGAGGAGTCCTTGCCAAGTCGTGGCAAGGATCCGCCAGACAAATGGGGAGATGGACCTCGAAAGTCATATGCTTTGGCAATAGCCTCTAAAACCCTAAGCGGGCTCTTCTCCAAGGAGTTATTTTCGTCTGGGAATGAGTTGGACATCCTGGTAGAAATTATCTCAAGCTTTGTGGATTTTGAAAAATTTACCCTCATCGATAAGTTTATTGGTGGTCATCCCGACATGGAAACCATTCACAAGTGGGAGTCTGGCAAATGGCGAACCTCTGGTCACTTAGAGCTGGCTACCCTAACCCGAGGTTTTTTCGCGATTAGGCTGAGCAACAAAGAGGACTACTATAAAATCCTGGCTGGAGGGCCTTGGTTCTTAGGCCGTAGGAGTATCTTTCTAAGGAAGTGGGGTTTGGACTTTAACCCTGATACCCAGAATATCAACATTTATCCAATATGGGTTAGGCTCCCGAGTCTTCCCCTTTTCTACTGGCATGAAAATGTAATCAGAGGTATTGCTCGATCCATCGAGGAGCTGATCGCTTTAGACCCTCCCACCAGAGCTTGAACTAGATTTGTCCAAGCCTGGTTATATGTTTTGGCAGACTTGGAGATGGACCTCCCATCCTCCATTACTCTGCGGTCTAGGGGTACTTTTCTACACAAGCAAGCTATTTTTTATGAGAACAGGCCAGCTTTCTGCCCTCAGTGTAGTTCTCAAGGGCATCTTTAGTCCAATTGTCCTCTCCAAAAGTCGAGGAAGAAGGAGCGGGATCCCTGCAACCCTTTAGAGCACAATGAAGGTCAGACGAAGCACCCTTTTGTGAAAGGCCATGAATCTCCAGGTCCATCCAGCGACCATCTCGAATCCTCCTTACCAGAAGAGTAAATCACCACCCATTCGGACTCTGAGCAGTGTGGTGGGCACCCCCAACTAGGACCACAGGAGGAAAAGGAATAGGCCCCCCCCATTATCACCACTCAGGAAGATTCACCCAAAATTTATGACCGAAACTCTCCCAAGGCACAAAAGTTATTGGAAGACTACCTGCTGGGAAGAAGAGGTTACCAGCCTAGTAATATTAGCCCTCGAATTACGAGGAGTCAAAAGCGAGGGGTGGATTTTGGTAGTGAAAGGAAGTAGGGCCATCCCCCCAACAAGGAAAAGAGAGACAAAGAAACTGCGACTAATGTTGCAAATGGAACCCAACGGTTGCTATTTTAGGATGACTCCAATTCTCTGATGGGTGATGCACTTATCCCAAAACCTCCCTTCCAGCAGGGAAATGGAAGTAAGAAGAACCTCAAATAGTACAGATGAAATCCTGGATGTGAGAAGACTAAACGGAGTGGCCATTTGGGCCAGGGAAAAAATTTTCCAGCAAGATTTTCAACGGTTTATTTCAGTACAATCATTTTTCTTGGATCCTATCCAATATGTATGCTTCGAATTTTGCCTCCGGGGAAGCAGAAATGTGGAAATTTATTTCCTAGGTATGGGAGAATTTTTTGTAGTTTTCTTGGTTGTCTTCTTCTGCTTTTCGATGGTCCAGCTTCTCCAACTAGTTTTTGTTTTCCCAGCTTATAATGGCCATGGTTTCCAGGATAATCAGGCAAAAATGCCTTACTTGTAGCCCTCGGGCAATTAGCGGCTTTTTGTTTTTTTCTGCATACAAGTTTATTCTTCTAGCCAAGAGGCATGAAGCACTATTTAGCAAGGCTGATTTTGTATATAAGGTTTTGGGATCCTCTATAAAAACCCACTGTTAATCTATTATAATAATTACCAAAAAAACATTAGACATATTTCAACACCCTTTACCAAGACATGGTAAAGAGGTGGCCAATCAAATTGAACATCATAATGTTCCTCCTCCTACCCGATATGTAGGAACCATTAGCGGACAATTACCTATTCAAGATCCTCAAATATTTGACACAACCTTATCCCTGGTTATGACCAGGCCCTTACATAATTTTCAAACTTCAGATTCTAGTGATGTAGAATCAAATACTGAAAGTGAACTAGACATTACTTCAAACCAATTGAATAGTTCTAAAAATGATTCAGATCCTATTCAACCAATCACAGATGCTATGGTTCCAGAAGAACCATTTCCTAGAAGAGTTACTACTCGACCCTCTTCTAATCAATTCCTCCCTAATGAAAAAGCCATAAACGCTCGACTGAGACCAGTTCAACGTCCTCAATATAACATTGTAGGTACCATTGGAGTCGTTACCCGATAATAGGCTCAAAATTCTCAACAAGAACCAAACCAAAATGATGGATCAGCTCCATTCATTTTGAAAAATCCCAATAAAGGGAATCATGCTCCTAATGTTCAACCTAAACCCCCTTACAATATTAATGAGCAATTATCCAATACTACAGCCTGAATTTCCCTTTTGGATTTGTTAAGATCCTCTCCCACCCATAGGTATGAGTTGATGCTTACATTAAGCCAAATGATGCTACCTTAAAAAATTCAACCTGAAGCTATGGCCAATACTATCATCACTCGAGAAGTTGATTGTATTGACTTCTGGGATAAAGATATCCCACAACACAGTTTACATAAGGATAATCCCTTATATATTACCGCTCTAATTGGAGATGTAGTCATCAAACGAGTCCTGATTGATAATGGCTCATCTCTAAACATTTGCACTTTTGACTTCTACCAAATATTTGGCTTCAGAAGTGATGAAATGAAGAAAACTAACATGATTATCAAAGCTTTTAATGACGAAACACAAGAAATGTGTGGAGTTATTACCATCCCATTGCAAGTTGGTCCTAGAACCCTAGAAATAACCATGTTTATTGTACATTGCCCTGCATCGTACAATATACTCTTGGGTCATCCTTGGATCAATGCAATGAGGGCTGTCCCATCAACTTTACACCAATGTGTTAAATTCGAATTTAAAAATCAGTTGGTCACTATCCATGGTGACCCTAGACCTTTTGATATGTGTGCTTTGGCAGAATCTGTTGGAGTGCAATTTTGCCCTACTCTGTCATCCACACATCCTAACTCTTATTTTTTATCCAAAACTGTGAAACACACACCCATAACTTCACCTATTTCCCCTTCATTAATTTCATCCTCCTATATAAATCAACAATCTTCTAAACAAACCACTCTAGAACCTCAAAAATATTTTCAATCTATAACTAATCCTTCATTTCTAGCCCTATAATTTCAAAACCTATAGACCCATCTATCATACCTTCCACATCTAAAGATATAGGGAATGATCCTTCTACATATTATGCTCTTTCTGATGAACTTTTACCAGATTTATCCACAACCTTAATATCAAAAAAAACAAATGCTTTCATGCAAGATTCAATTCTTTTAAATAACTTACCACCATCTCCTCGTACTTTGGGCCTCCCACAACCTATGGGAAGGACTTACCAAGTCGGGATTTGTGCCTTCATTTATAAGGGATATGATTGGGGAAGAATCCCTCGAAATATCAAAACTCATCATGAGGGATATGCTCGGTGTTATTTTACCAATGAATATATTAAAGCTAAACCCATGATGCTTAAAATGGGATATAAAGAGAAAGGTTTGGGACCTTTCCAAAATGGCATGAAAGAACCTTTCGAGGTAGAACCGTGGCCTGCCCGATGTGGTGTGGGCCTATTTCCTAGTAAGGGTCAACCCTTTCCTTTTGAAGATGATGATCACCTCATATGTTATCAAGATTATTTGGATAGGCATGTTGATTTGCCTCTAAAAAATTAGTCGTTTACATGTAACATGCTATCCATAGCTTACCCTGAAATGATTGTTGACTCCGATGAAGAGTTGGAAGGAGATATCTTCCATGATGTCTTCGTTGAAGAGATGTTACACAATGGATTTTATTTTGATGGTTCTATACCAACTATAGCCCAACTTGAGACCACTAATCCTCAAGATGAATTATCCAAATTAACCTTACAAGAATTACAAGAATTGGGAATTTCACCCACCCCACCTAATTTTGAAAGAGATCTACACATGGAGGTAGAAAACGTCATTAAAATTAATATTGGAACTGAGGATAATCCTCACATAATCAATATTGGATCAGAATTAAGTCAAGAAAAACAAGAGCAATATATTGCATTCCTTAAAGAGTATGAAGATGTCTTCGCTTGGACATATGAAGATATGCCAGGTCTAGACCCTTCTGTAGTCATGCATCATCTAGTGGTCCATCCAGATGCTAAACCTGTCAAACAAAAACTTAGAAAAATGCATCCCAAAGTGGCTCTGCTAGTCAAAGGGGAGTTAGAAAAACTCCTGAATGTTGTCTTTATACAAGCTATTGATTATGCTGAATGGATCTCAAATGTAGTTCCAGTTACCAAAAAAGAAGCTACCAAAGTTAGGGTTTGCATAGATTTTAGAGATATTAACGATGCATGCCCTAAAGATGATTTTCCTCTTCCAAACATGGATCAAATCATTGATTTTACTGTTGGGAGTGGGATGATGTCCTTAATGGATGGATTCTCTGGTTATAATCAGATCAGGATAGCTCCTGAAGATCAAGCTAAAATAGCCTTCATTACCCCTTGGGGTACCTTTTGTTGGAAAGTGATGCCATTTGGCTTAAAGAACGCAGGTGCAACCTATCAACGAGCTATGACTTATATTTTTCATGATATGATGCATGATATCCTACATGATTATGTAGATGATATTATAGCTCACTCTATTAATGAAGATAATCATTTAGATGATTTGAGAAAAGTTTTTAATCGATTACGAGAATATCTTATTCGATTAAATCCAACAAAATGCATATTTGGAGTTAAGTCCGGTAAACTATTAGGGGTTTTAGTTTCTTTACGTGGTATTGAAATTGACCCTCTCAAGATTGCGGCTATCACTGATATGCCCACACCTACTAATATATTTGAGTTACGAAGTTTACAAGGTAAGCTTCAAGCCATCCGTCGCTTCATCGATAAGCTGGCGGACAAAACCGGTCCCTTTCTTAAACTCCTTAAGAAGGATGTCCCTTTTAATTGGGATGACGAATGTAGAGAAGCTTTTGAACTTCTCAAAAAATACCTCCTTAATCCACCTATGCTTTCACCACCTAAACCTGATCGCCCATTTCTCCTATATATTTCAGCTTCAAATTTTGCCTTAGGAGCTATGTTAGCTCAGCTTGATGATGAAAAGAGAGAACGTGCTAATTATTATATTAGCCGAACCTTCATCAGTTATGAAACCCGCTACACAGCATTAGAGAAACTATGTCTAGCAGTCATGTTTGCTACGCAAAAA